>JARFIW010001379.1:42500-701829 GCA_036346225.1 Platerodrilus igneus | reverse complement strand
GAGAATGCACTTCGGAGAAGCAGCTCGTATGTTTGACGAGTTGCCTAATAGTAGTTCGTAACTATTGTTATTTTTGAGCTATATATTTAATTCAAAAAGAGAGCAGATTTTGGTTATAACGTTGTAAAATTTGTTTTTGAAATTATTTATTACGTCCTATTTTATGGGGTTTTTGATATATTACGTAGAAATATGATTTTATTTGATTTTAAACGCGGATTTTAGTTGAAATCAAAACAAAAACACTTTATTTATTATTTAATGAATTAAATTTTTATTTTTTAGCGTATTTTACTGCCCCAGGTTTAAAAAATTAATTCCGCATAATATTATTATAACACACAATAAAAATCGAAACCCCAAAGTAAAAAATATAAAAATCTATATATAAAAACTTATTTGTAGCTGTTAATATAGGAGTTCAGCAAAACACGTCCGCTCGGTTTAATCGCTAAAGAAAAGGTCCACTATAGAAGGCCACCAAGCAGCATTATATGCCCCTGAGATGTGTAAAACCATGACGACGCAATGCTTGCTTTTTTGCTTTCATCACCTACTTGAATTCGTCAGCTACAAACAATCCGCGGTTGTCTCTGTTTGATGGTTTTCGCAGACAGCTCTTTGCAGTTCTCTCCGATTTGCGATTGCAGCTTCTTCGCGTCTTTCCTACCAGTGCACTCTACAACACCGCTATCGCGTGTCCTACGTGCTCTGACAATAATAAACGCTTACCGTGCTGGATCAACATTCTTCTTCAAGGTCGCCGTTACATTCTGTTTCTCCCCTGGCTTGGCGTCGACCCCAACAGAAAACGTCGACGTAAATCCCGCAATTGCTGCGGCGTACAATGCCTTCCGCGGCACCGACAACCTCTGATAAACAATCATGACCTCCGCTGCAAGTTCTAGAGCAGCTCCTAAATTCCCAGCGTCCTCAACGTACAATCTCATTGTCCTAACAATGTCAGTCAGTTGGTTTGCAACGTCGCGAATCTTGTCTGCGGCGTTCCGAATCACATTCCTGATGTCCACGACGATTGCGGTGGAAGTCGCAACCTCTTGTAGATGACGGCGTGCGCCTTCCTTACCTTAAACATCAAGAGTACTATCTCGTTAACGTCGTTGACAACAACGCTTTTGTTACTGCTAATCGACGTCTTCCGCTGTCTTGCTGTTGAGAGCAATTTCGGCACGACAACATCCTCAAGAAGCCCCGAATCCCCGACCTAACTGCCTCAGCGCACGTTCCATTTCCAACTTGGCAAGCTCCTCCTAAATTTCCAACATTACGTCTTTCAACATAAAGTTCAATCTCTTCTCTCAAAGTCCTTGGCCACCGACCTGACAGACTCAGCCTTCTCACTCTCTTTCTCCTTTGCAGCGGCCCGTTATCTCGATGGACCGCCATAATTCTTAGATCCCTGTGCCTTCACGAGCGTAACAAAAACCAACAAGAAACACAGCACTCTATGCTAAGCGCAATAAAGGATTTACAATCGTCGCGACGCTCAAATGACACAACTTAAAAACACTAAACAATCTCTTAATACTCTAAATTTAAACGCCAAATTTAAATTTAAATTTAAGCACGAGTCCCCTTCAAGGGTTCAACTACTTAAAATTAATTTATTCAAACCACCGAGTATAATTAGTGCTAATTAAGTGCGAAACCGAAAACCTAGTGAATGCTTTCTCGATAAACCTGCTAGTAAGGTTATACGAAACGTTATACAGGAAGCTCTATTTAAAAAATTATTCATCGATTGTTCGGCTAGTAGTTACTCAAAATTTTAAATAGGGAAGCTCGAGTTAAGAAACGTTTCAATGCACGTGCACTAGAAAGTTATAACCTTTTATTTAATTTCAAAACAGGAATTGCAATTTTTAAGGTATTTAATTAATTCAAAAAGGTTTTAAGTTTTGGTTTTAAGATTGTTAATATAATACAGGTAAATTACGAAAATTTTTTTATCTATATGCAAGTTTAACGCCGCTTATACTCGAAATCTACTACAAACGCCTCACGCATTTGTAATTGTCTTTAAAATTATTATTAAGTTCTAATTTATGGGGTTTTGGAATATTAGACTGAAATTTAATTTTGTTTGGTTTCAAACGTAGATTTTAACTAAAAGCAAAGCAAAAAGCATTTTATTTATTATTTAATCAATTAAATTTTCGTTTTATGAGTTTATTTCATTGTACCAGGTTCAAAAGTTAATGCCGCACAATACAATTAAATCACGCAGTGATGAGAAATATCTCAAAGCAAAAATACATAAATCTCTGTATAAAACTTACTTATAATACTAAAGCTCAGAAGCACTGTAAAACATGTCCGCTTAGTTCAGCTGCTAACGAGAAAGTCTCATCTTCAGACACACCGATCAAGATAAATGGTTCAGAGAAAATATTATAAAACCGATAATGGTGGAAATATAGGATTTTCAACAACGAGATAGTGGATGGAGCTTGAAGGGTCTAATTAACTTGGAAATCAACATCAACAAATAACCTTTTCGTTTGTATCTCTGTATTTGGATCTGAGTAGTGATGTAAGGCCGGTCTGACTTCAAAACGGTGCACGCGTATGTTTTTCCATTGAAAGTTTCAATGTAACATACGCCTACACCGTTTTGAAGCCAGACTGGCCTTATATTACTTTCAATGTAACATACGTGTGGACACATTTTAAAGGCAGACCGGCCTTATATTACTTTCAATGGAACATACGTGTGTGACTACAAAACACACGTATGCTACGTTGAAAAAATGTAAGTGCGTGCAGAGAAAATGTGGAGCTGTTTTGAATTCGGTTCTCTAGCGAGAAGTTATAAAGTAGGTCAGATGCAAAATATCACATCTAAGTCAATTGTATAAAGAATGCTGTATTTAATTAAAGTGGATTCTGATTTATGTATTTACTTCTGCTTAGAGGCTGCAAATACACATAGGTCATAGGTCACTTCAAAACGTGTCCACACGTATGCTACATTGAAAAAATGTAGGTGCGTCCAAAAAAAATGTGGAGCTGTTTTGAATTCTAGCGAGAAGTTATAAAGTAGGTCAGATGCAAAATATGCTAAGGCCGCTTTGAATTCAAAGTGCCACCACTCTGCAAATACACATAGGCCGGTTTCAATTCAAAATGTGTTCGCTCTTGTGATAGGTTGAAAAGTAGGTTGGCAAAGTACGCAGATGGTGGTAACCTGCTATATATTGAAATTGCTCCTAATATTAATTTAATTAGTGGAAGTTTACTGCATATTAACATACCTACATATACAAACATGTATATAATTGATATTCAGGGGATTTACATACAAGAAAAACGAGTTTGTGTGCAAAGAAATTACGGTTTTGGACTTGTTGGAAGGTGTTGTTTGGCATCAAATTTTTAAACTGCCAATGCAGTCTAGTTGTTTGAGCATAGATCATATAAACATAACGACTGGGTGACCAGGAATATTCATGGTATTTCTTGGGATGAATCTTCAATGGCTGGAATGGTGTCATCATATATAGCGCTTTATTTGAAGCAAATTATCAGACCAGGTGAAGAAGTATGTGTGAAGGATCTAGAAAAGAAGAAATGGATGGAAACCTACCTAATGCAAAACGTTGTAACTGATATGCTTGTACTAGGTTGTCCTAAGCTATCGGAGTTAAAAATCAACAATCGTTTTCTATGTAACATCCATTGTTATAAACATCGCAATAATAGTCTGCAATGTGCAAAACAAAATACCTTGTTATTAAAAGAATGGTTTAATAATAATAAAAAACAATAGAAAGATTGTGTCTGTATTATTGTAGTCAGTAAAAAATTTAATGCTGATGTCTGCAGAAAAAACGATTGAACTCAGTCAGCACGAATGGGACTCTCAACCTTGAAAGCAATTATAATTGATCAACTCAATATCTCTTTACTGGTTTTACAACATTTAACAAATTGTACAGATATCTCGAAATTTGCCAAAGACAGACAGACTGATTGCATCAATTTCTCATTTTTGCTTTTAAGAAATAGTTATTAAATCGCAAACACAGTTATCTGCAAGAAATATATAAACGGGGAAATTTATGAAATGCTCCAACTTCAAAAACTAGAAATAAATCTATGCTATGAGTTATTTACTGGTTACTGGTTTCCCAATGTATATATATATATATATATATATATATATATATAGCTGTGGATCGGGGACTCAGTCTCTGGATCTCCTAAAACCATTCGAGCCCCAACGTTGGGCCGTCATAAGAGTGCTGTGGATCTCTAAAGAAATTCGCGCCCGACGCGTTGGGCGCCATAAGATTGCTGTGGATCGGGGATTTAAGTTTAAGAATCGAGAGTGAGTCATTAAATACTTTTCAAAAATATGCAAACTCACGAGTAGAAAAGGCATTAATGGAATGCGGCACCAGAGACTCACTAATTGATTGTTTACTCAGTGACAATTACAAGGTTGTACACTTATATCACTGATTAAACCAAAAGTTCGATTTAAAGAAGCTTTTTAGTGCACGTGCTCTCGAATATCATAATATTGTAGCGGACTACCGTTAACGCGTTTCACCAATTTAGAACAAGTAATAACAAAGGTCTCTATTACTCACTACTCACAAGTCTAATTAACAGCATATACCTTATTTATAGATGTTTTCTGTCTAACTAACAATGAAGCACTATCACACTAATGCTATTTACGAGCACTAATTCTTCTTAAATTAATTCTTTAACCATAAGTCTTCTTAACAACACTAAACACAACTATAATTTATTTATTACACTTTTGTCTATTTATGTACAAGTTGGCGGTACAATATACACGTTCACATAACACAAATTTATTTTTACTATAGGACTTTCAAAACGTAATGACTAACTATCTATACACGAGATGATTTACATACGACATTTTGATATAGACTAATTCTGTACTTCATCAACGGTCTTATACATACCCTGAACTAAATAGATGATTCACACTCTCGTATATGCTGGAACATTATCGATTCCTGGAGAATGCACTTCGGAGAAGCAGCTCGTATGTTTGACGAGTTGCCTAATAGTAGTTCGTAACTATTGTTATTTTTGAGCTATATATTTAATTCAAAAAGAGAGCAGATTTTGGTTATAACGTTGTAAAATTTGTTTTTGAAATTATTTATTACGTCCTATTTTATGGGGTTTTTGATATATTACGTAGAAATATGATTTTATTTGATTTTAAACGCGGATTTTAGTTGAAATCAAAACAAAAACACTTTATTTATTATTTAATGAATTAAATTTTTATTTTTTAGCGTATTTTACTGCCCCAGGTTTAAAAAATTAATTCCGCATAATATTATTATAACACACAATAAAAATCGAAACCCCAAAGTAAAAAATATAAAAATCTATATATAAAAACTTATTTGTAGCTGTTAATATAGGAGTTCAGCAAAACACGTCCGCTCGGTTTAATCGCTAAAGAAAAGGTCCACTATAGAAGGCCACCAAGCAGCATTATATGCCCCTGAGATGTGTAAAACCATGACGACGCAATGCTTGCTTTTTTGCTTTCATCACCTACTTGAATTCGTCAGCTACAAACAATCCGCGGTTGTCTCTGTTTGATGGTTTTCGCAGACAGCTCTTTGCAGTTCTCTCCGATTTGCGATTGCAGCTTCTTCGCGTCTTTCCTACCAGTGCACTCTACAACACCGCTATCGCGTGTCCTACGTGCTCTGACAATAATAAACGCTTACCGTGCTGGATCAACATTCTTCTTCAAGGTCGCCGTTACATTCTGTTTCTCCCTGGCTTGGCGTCGACCCCAACAGAAAACGTCGACGTAAATCCCGCAATTGCTGCGGCGTACAATGCCTTCCGCGGCACCGACAACCTCTGATAAACAATCATGACCTCCGCTGCAAGTTCTAGAGCAGCTCCTAAATTCCCAGCGTCCTCAACGTACAATCTCATTGTCCTAACAATGTCAGTCAGTTGGTTTGCAACGTCGCGAATCTTGTCTGCGGCGTTCCGAATCACATTCCTGATGTCCACGACGATTGCGGTGGAAGTCGCAACCTCTTGTAGATGACGGCGTGCGCCTTCCTTACCTTAAACATCAAGAGTACTATCTCGTTAACGTCGTTGACAACAACGCTTTTGTTACTGCTAATCGACGTCTTCCGCTGTCTTGCTGTTGAGAGCAATTTCGGCACGACAACATCCTCAAGAAGCCCCGAATCCCCGACCTAACTGCCTCAGCGCACGTTCCATTTCCAACTTGGCAAGCTCCTCCTAAATTTCCAACATTACGTCTTTCAACATAAAGTTCAATCTCTTCTCTCAAAGTCCTTGGCCACCGACCTGACAGACTCAGCCTTCTCACTCTCTTTCTCCTTTGCAGCGGCCCGTTATCTCGATGGACCGCCATAATTCTTAGATCCCTGTGCCTTCACGAGCGTAACAAAAACCAACAAGAAACACAGCACTCTATGCTAAGCGCAATAAAGGATTTACAATCGTCGCGACGCTCAAATGACACAACTTAAAAACACTAAACAATCTCTTAATACTCTAAATTTAAACGCCAAATTTAAATTTAAATTTAAGCACGAGTCCCCTTCAAGGGTTCAACTACTTAAAATTAATTTATTCAAACCACCGAGTATAATTAGTGCTAATTAAGTGCGAAACCGAAAACCTAGTGAATGCTTTCTCGATAAACCTGCTAGTAAGGTTATACGAAACGTTATACAGGAAGCTCTATTTAAAAAATTATTCATCGATTGTTCGGCTAGTAGTTACTCAAAATTTTAAATAGGGAAGCTCGAGTTAAGAAACGTTTCAATGCACGTGCACTAGAAAGTTATAACCTTTTATTTAATTTCAAAACAGGAATTGCAATTTTTAAGGTATTTAATTAATTCAAAAAGGTTTTAAGTTTTGGTTTTAAGATTGTTAATATAATACAGGTAAATTACGAAAATTTTTTTATCTATATGCAAGTTTAACGCCGCTTATACTCGAAATCTACTACAAACGCCTCACGCATTTGTAATTGTCTTTAAAATTATTATTAAGTTCTAATTTATGGGGTTTTGGAATATTAGACTGAAATTTAATTTTGTTTGGTTTCAAACGTAGATTTTAACTAAAAGCAAAGCAAAAAAGCATTTTATTTATTATTTAATCAATTAAATTTTCGTTTTATGAGTTTATTTCATTGTACCAGGTTCAAAAGTTAATGCCGCACAATACAATTAAATCACGCAGTGATGAGAAATATCTCAAAGCAAAAATACATAAATCTCTGTATAAAAACTTACTTATAATACTAAAGCTCAGAAGCACTGTAAAACATGTCCGCTTAGTTCAGCTGCTAACGAGAAAGTCTCATCTTCAGACACACCGATCAAGATAAATGGTTCAGAGAAAATATTATAAAACCGATAATGGTGGAAATATAGGATTTTCAACAACGAGATAGTGGATGGAGCTTGAAGGGTCTAATTAACTTGGAAATCAACATCAACAAATAACCTTTTCGTTTGTATCTCTGTATTTGGATCTGAGTAGTGATGTAAGGCCGGTCTGACTTCAAAACGGTGCACGCGTATGTTTTTCCATTGAAAGTTTCAATGTAACATACGCCTACACCGTTTTGAAGCCAGACTGGCCTTATATTACTTTCAATGTAACATACGTGTGGACACATTTTAAAGGCAGACCGGCCTTATATTACTTTCAATGGAACATACGTGTGTGACTACAAAACACACGTATGCTACGTTGAAAAATGTAAGTGCGTGCAGAGAAAATGTGGAGCTGTTTTGAATTCGGTTCTCTAGTGAGAAGTTATAAAGTAGGTCGGATGCAAATAATTACATCTAAGTCAATTGTATAAAGAATGCTGTATTTAATTAAAGTGGATTCTGATTTATGTATTTACTTCTGCTTAGAGGCTGCAAATACACATAGGTCATAGGTCACTTCAAAACGTGTCCACACGTATGCTACATTGAAAAAATGTAGGTGCGTCCAAAAAAAATGTGGAGCTGTTTTGAATTCTAGCGAGAAGTTATAAAGTAGGTCAGATGCAAAATATGCTAAGGCCGCTTTGAATTCAAAGTGCCACCACTCTGCAAATACACATAGGCCGGTTTCAATTCAAAATGTGTTCGCTCTTGTGATAGGTTGAAAAGTAGGTTGGCAAAGTACGCAGATGGTGGTAACCTGCTATATATTGAAATTGCTCCTAATATTAATTTAATTAGTGGAAGTTTACTGCATATTAACATACCTACATATACAAACATGTATATAATTGATATTCAGGGATTTACATACAAGAAAAACGAGTTTGTGTGCAAAGAAATTACGGTTTTGGACTTGTTGGAAGGTGTTGTTTGGCATCAAATTTTTAAACTGCCAATGCAGTCTAGTTGTTTGAGCATAGATCATATAAACATAACGACTGGGTGACCAGGAATATTCATGGTATTTCTTGGGATGAATCTTCAATGGCTGGAATGGTGTCATCATATATAGCGCTTTATTTGAAGCAAATTATCAGACCAGGTGAAGAAGTATGTGTGAAGGATCTAGAAAAGAAGAAATGGATGGAAACCTACCTAATGCAAAACGTTGTAACTGATATGCTTGTACTAGGTTGTCCTAAGCTATCGGAGTTAAAATCAACAATCGTTTTCTATGTAACATCCATTGTTATAAACATCGCAATAATAGTCTGCAATGTGCAAAACAAAATACCTTGTTATTAAAAGAATGGTTTAATAATAATAAAAAACAATAGAAAGATTGTGTCTGTATTATTGTAGTCAGTAAAAAATTTAATGCTGATGTCTGCAGAAAAAACGATTGAACTCAGTCAGCACGAATGGGACTCTCAACCTTGAAAGCAATTATAATTGATCAACTCAATATCTCTTTACTGGTTTTACAACATTTAACAAATTGTACAGATATCTCGAAATTTGCCAAAGACAGACAGACTGATTGCATCAATTTCTCATTTTTGCTTTTAAGAAATAGTTATTAAATCGCAAACACAGTTATCTGCAAGAAATATATAAACGGGGAAATTTATGAAATGCTCCAACTTCAAAAACTAGAAATAAATCTATGCTATGAGTTATTTACTGGTTACTGGTTTCCCAATGTATATATATATATATATATATATATATATATATAGCTGTGGATCGGGGACTCAGTCTCTGGATCTCCCTAAAAACCATTCGAGCCCCAACGTTGGGCCGTCATAAGAGTGCTGTGGATCTCTCTAAAGAAATTCGCGCCCGACGCGTTGGGCGCCATAAGATTGCTGTGGATCGGGGATTTAAGTTTAAGAATCGAGAGTGAGTCATTAAATACTTTTCAAAAATATAAAAATTTTACAAAAAAAATTCTTACCCGTTTGTTCTGCTGCAACAATCTTCAGCAGCTTCCCTGGCTAGCTCAGCTGTGCCTCTTCTCGGATACCTACATTTACAATCACTCTTCCTTCCCACTCACACACCATTCAATAAAATCACCAAATAATACAACAATCATACAATCTTTATTTACCGCTATTTACAAATAATTATTCACAGATATATACAGTTTGGTACACTAATTCCAACTCAATAAGTGATATTTCTGTAAAGTCCGCGTTATAAATTTTTAATTGCAAACACATTTAATACAATATGAGTATATGGGCCCCAAATAATACCTTATATTTATTGCACACGTAAGTATGGTGAGCTCATAATAACCCAGTTTATTAATGTATGCCTTATACCTTGCATAAAATTACTTACAAAACTAATAAACCCATGTACCCTTAACAATCCAATTTAAATTCGTAATAAAATTTAGTAAGCTTTACATACACCTTTCTTTTCAATATTTAAAATACCCTATTAATTGTCAAGTACACGTTTCTTTTCTAATACGTTAAATAACCATAAATAACCTCCAAAGTTCACTCACACATTACAAATAATTCCAACAGTTTAGCAAATAACAGCAAATTCAAATGAGTTGCCTGGAAAATGCTTCAAGTCTCCATCTCCTACGATGACGCTCTATCCTCCAGAACCCTTTGGCTTTGTGACTATGCGCTCTGATCCACCAGATATTTATAGATGATAACCTCAGTATACGCCGAGCTCCGTGCTACCAATTACCATTCCATCCCAGCATCCAAATTCACGTATATTATACTTTTGTTTATTGCTTAATTAGCTTGTCATGGTATTAGTTGGACCTTGGTTAATTTAATTCACTCGACACTACTTACGTTCATTACTATAAGGCCTCCACTTACCACGTTATAAGTGCTAATACTACTTTTTATGAATTTATAAATTTTTCCAATAGTTACAAGCCTCTACTATAACGTCGGTCTATTGTCTAAAGCGATCAAAATACAAAGAGCGCGATCGCAATACAAAGAGAGCGATGCTAATTCTCTTAAAGTATTTATACTGTTAAAATGCCATCTCTCGGCCAGTCTTCCCGCGAAAAACTTATTTTAAAATAATACTTCTGCAAATTTTGATATGACTACCTTAAAGCTTCCAGAAATTTACCTCGTAAACTCGTCGTATGATCCGAAAAACCGCTTTCACCTCTCACGTGTTCGTCTGTTTATAAACTACTCGTTTCAACCAAAGATACAGTCCTGTGTCGTCATAAAACTCCGCCTATAATATTTTTATCTCCGTCTTATGCATATTTGATTTCGCGTTCCAACCCCACTTGAGTTGTAGAAAATCGATATTGCTAACCGCGTCGCAAGACTTCACGTGGATTGAATACGTGCGTTTTAAAACCAATGTTTTTATACCCGTCTCCATCTGTAGCATCTTATTGCTCGTTCATCTCCCCCGCTCTTTAAGAAACTTTGCTAGTTTGTTATCCAAACCAACTGACGGTTGGCAATATATTCTATGAGCCCCCTTTATTATATTGATAAATTCGAAGAAGGTTACTTTTCAAACCTGCAGGTGTTCTTAATTATTGATCGTTTACAATAACAATTCTCGGAGTCTAAATTTCACGGTATTCGATACAACTGATGTCCTTGTATGTTATAACGAACTCTTTTTGCTTTGAGATTATTGATTTTCTATACGCCGGGTGCGTTTTCTAATGCTATTACACGTTGAATTAAAATAAATTAAATTAATTATGCATTTCTATTTGTTTTTAAAACTGGTTTCTTTATGAACCTATTACTTTTCAATCATTAATTATAAAATTTACGTCAATACATGTCCGTTTAAATTAAATAAATGAAATAAGTTTTGCGCGTAAATAATTGTTCGTTTCTCTATACAGGGTGTTTGAAATTGCATTGTTTACCCCAAATTTAACTCTTTGAATCTATAACATAATCCCCCTATTTCAATTCTAAGAAAACCCCCCAATGTTTCCTTGAATTTAAATATTTAGCTATCTACCATCTAATCTTACATGCTATTTCTATACACCTATCTACTCACCTAACACTACCTATACCTATTTATTCAACCTATCACTACTTATCTATTTATTTCTATCTATTTTTACCTATCTCTACTTATTTCTATCTATCTACACCTATCTTTATTTATAATTAACTATTCACACTTATCACTACCTTTTACCTAACTATTTCTATCTATTACTAACTCTTTACCCTCTTATTTCAGTCTATTTTCTCTTTTTATTTTACCCTTTCGTCATTTATTGACTCTGTAAGTACCTCACTTTTGTACTTTTCTACCTATCTTCACTTTTATACTTTTCTTGCTATCTTCTACTTATGTCTCTTTGTTATTTTTAACCTTACCTACTATCCCTATCTATATCTCATCCTAACTATACATACTTAACTCTATATCTACATCTAACTATCTCTTTTTTTTATCCTATTTCTACTTTTCTATATACACCTATTCCTATCCATCCCTTATTTATTCCAATCCTATTTCTACTTTTCTATATACACCTATCTATATCTCTAACTATTTAAATTTTACACTACCATTCACCTACCTCTATAATTTAATCAATTAACATGTCTCTTTATTTAAATCTGATTATTTTCTTGATCCTCCATGTCTTTCTTCTCACAATCCTACTACACTTCATCCCTATTTTTCTTTCTTCTATTTCTATACTTATCATCCATATTACTTCTCATAAAATAAAATCATCCCTATTATCCTGACTCTTAAATATTTTTTCTTCCGTCCCTATACTTATCTGTTTCTCATTTATTATAATTTCCTTTTCTGCGGACAAATCAAACGATACTATCTCAACATCTTTATCTTTTCCTTCTAAAGAAAACTCTTCATCTCTTCTAGACCCTTCATGTACAATATTCACCTGGTAAAAATCTCCTAAATTCAAATTACCAAAATTATCTTTGCCCCTTAACTCACTTATGCCTACTTTTGCCTCTTGTGTGTCACATAATGCTGTTTTTGCTTCTACCTTTATTACTTCTGACTCTTTATACTCTAACAATGTTGCACTCGACTTTACCTCTATTTGTTCAGGCTCTTCGTTGACTACCAATTGTACCTCTTCTAACTTTTCCTCATTGTATTCACCTGAGTCGATAACTTTCACCTTTTCCTCATCTCCCTCTATACTATTAATACATAACCCCATGTCATCCTCTGTGACTACATAACTTGCCTTCCAGGGCAATATCCTATCCCCAATCCTAACTATTTTTCTCTCCATATCCATTATAACACCTAACTTCATCATGCAATCGACCCCTAATATCCCTTTAAACTTTAACCCAGGTACAATTATAAATTCCTGTTCACAGCTAACTGAACCTAACTCTACTTTTAAAATACCTACGCTATTTACAACAGCAAATCGCTTTTTATTCGGCGTAACCAGGTGACTTCTTTTTATTGACATTATCCTGTCACACACTTTATCCTTAATTTCATTGACGAATTCGTCCGATACTAAACTCGCCTCAGCTCCTGAATCTAATAATGCCCCTAAATTGTTTTTAACAATTTTAATATCAATTATAAGCAAACAAAATTTTTCTATTATTTCTGGTTCAACTTCTTCCTCTATTTTTAAAAATTCCCTTGGATGTTCATACTTGTACACAGTGATGTCTAGTGGTTTGTCTTTGTCTAAAAATTCTGTCCAGGTCTAGTCTCCCTACTCGGTCCCGGTTTTGCTACTACCTCAGCATATGTCCGTGGTGTGTCTACCTGGTTAGTATTCTGACTTCCCCTTGTGTTTGTCGTTGTCCCTCTCATGTCTGGTAAACTGTTTTGGCTAGTCATGTTCGGTCTAGGTGCAGGTCCCCTGCCTACACTGTTGCTCCTGAAAAACGTCCGTCGACGTTCTCAGTTCTGTCTATTATATGTAAAATTAGTCCCCCGTCGTGCGTAGTTGTCCCGTTTTTGCTCAAATCTAACTGCATTCACCTGTCGTTCCCTACTTTCCCAAGGTCGTCCACTATTCACGTCATCATACCTTTGCAGGTACTCCAAAAACATCTCCCTGTCCACAATATTTTGCAACGCTACATGTTGCCTCACCTCAACCTCAAAATGTCGTGATAAATACTTAATTATCTGTCTGTCGGTTAGTGGCGGATTTAGTTGCTTGGCTATGCTATACTTCCGTATAGCTTATTGCTCCCTACTTCCTGCAAACTCCCCTTTAAATTTTCCTGTGATAAGATCGTCTCGTATTTGGTCCTGTCTGTGGTCAATCCAGTAATGTTTAAGAAATCTGTCTTCAAAGTCATTGTACGTGTCAATTTCCTATCCGATTAAATTGTACCAAGCTTCAGCATGGTCTTTTAGTAAAGCCTTCACAACAGTCAGTTTCGCCTGTTTGTCATACAAACTATTAACCAAACCACTAATGTTATTGATAAATATTTGAGTATTTACTCTACTATCACCATAAAATTTCATTTGTTGATCCAGCGACATATTACCTGTTACAAATCTTGGACCATTCCCCATCAAAGTTGCTACATTTTGTTTAATTCCGATCACTTCTCTCTCGACCCTACCTAACTGATCCTTACACGAGTCCGTTACTTCAGTCATTTTAGCATTGATCTCGTCGTCACAGAAAATCCTTACTTCTGTCCTTAATTGTCCCATTTCCTGATTTAAACCTCTAATATCACGCTCATTTTTATCCACCCTATTTTCTACTTTCCCCATTTTTATGGTCTAGCTATTTTTGAATTCGGAAAATTCTTTCGTTGAATTGTCAATTTTTTGACTGATTTGCTCAAACTTTCGATTTGATTCCTCACTCATCTGTCCCAGTTTCTTGTTTGATTCTTCCCTACTTAATCTCATTTCCTCTAACATTCTCATCATCAATTCATTCCCAGTTTCTCCTGATTCCGTCTTCGACTGATCCTTACTACCTCCAGCTTCCTCCATTTTTCTTGCTTTATCAAACAATGCACTGTCATCACTTCCAATTTCCACTCCTTGACTTCTTAACCACTCCTTTCTCTGCATACGTTCAAATCACTCCCACACACTCAAAATTATTTTTAAATTTATCTCAGACAGATTCTCTCTCTCTCCGATCGCCAGTTTGCTGGAATAAAATTGTTTAAATTTTATTTGGAGCTCGTGCCGCACGTTCGGGTCGCCATAAAATTGCTGTGGATCGGGGACTCAGTCTCTGGATCTCCCTAAAAACCATTTAAGCCCCAACGTTGGGCCGTCATAGGAGTGCTGTAGATCTCTCTAAAGAAGTTCTCGCCCACACACGTTGGGCGCCATAAGATTGCTGTGGATCGGGGATTTAAGTTTAAGAATCGAGAGTGAGTCATTACATACTTTTCACAAAAATAAAAATTTCACAAAAAAAAAATTTTTATTCGTTTGTTCTGCTGCAACAATCTTCAGCAGTTTCCCTGGCTAGCTCAGTTCTGCCTCTTCTCGGATACCTACATTTACAATCACTCTTCCTTCCCACTCACACACCATTCAATAAAATTACCAAATAATACAACAATCATACAATCTTTATTTACCGCTATTTACAAACAACTATTCACAGAAATATACAGTTTGGTACACTAATTACAACTCATCATCATTAGCTCTTCAGTCCTAGAACTGGTTAGACGCGTACCATCATTGTTCCCTATTCTGAACTAACCTACAGATTTCACTGAAATATGCACAGTTTGCATCTATAACTGTCTGATCTAGGTCTAAATCTACCTCTTTTTCCTATCTCTGCGTGTAATATATCACATACTATTCCCCAAAAATGCCTTAGAACGTATTCCGCCCTTCTATTTCTCTTTTTCCCCAGATATCCTTGTTCCCCTACTATTTCTATAACCTATTTGTTATTATCTTTGTCTGTCCATGCTATCGTCCTTATACATCTGAAGCACAGCATTTCAAAAGGGCTGCTACAGTTTTTCTGTCTGCGTTTCAGACTGCCCATATTTCATAGGCATACTGTGCTGTGCTCCCACATATGCTTTCAAGAATTTTCTTCTTATTCTATGTTTGTTGTCTTTCCTCATAGGCGCTGTTCTTTCTTGTTAGATGCAGTTCGATCACTTTCTATTGTTTTACTATTATATGCCCTATTTCTCCGACCTTCAACGGTTGTGAAGGGAGGTAAGCAGCCTGTGGCTGCCAAGTTCCCCCAACACTTAACCATTTACCGATTTAATATATTTTCCAATTTATCTTTTCGCACAGTCAACATTAGTTGCAGGTATTTCGCAACCAACAACTAGTTGTTTATACTAATCATCAGATTTATCTGCGCTTATTTTTTCGTCATTAGGTTTTCCGTCTCAAAACTGGTTGGACACTTACCTGCACTTATTTATATTCTGAGCTAGCCTACATAGTTCCTGAAATTCTCACACAGCATGTGTATTCAGCTCGTTCCCTTTCTATTGTTTTCTAATTTTATACCCTATTTTACCGAGATTCAGTGAAGGAGGTTAAGCAACCTGTGGCTACCAAGATCCCCCAACACTTAGACATTTGCCGAAATAATGGTTTTCCAGTAAATCCTTTCACACACTTAACATTATTCGAGAATATTGCCCAACCAATTCTTGTAGTTACTTATAATAATCATCATGTTTAAGCACAGTTAGTTATCTTTTCGTCATTAGTTTATCCATCTTGGGATTGGTTGGATGCGTACCTCCATTGATTTCTATTCTGGGCTAGCCTACACATCTCCCTGAAACCTCTACAGCCTACATCTTTTACTATCTGTGTGCAGTAGTTTAATCTAGGTCTGCCTCTTCTTCTCTTTTTTTCTATCTCTGCTTCTAATATATTCCGCACTATTCTCTCATGCCGTAGTATGTGGCTTATCATCCCATCTTTCCTATTTTTTACCGTTTTCCACATATTTCTTTCTTCCCCTACCATTTTTAGTACCTCTTCGTTCTTAACTTTGTCTGCCCATGATATCTTCATCATACGTCTGTAGCACCACATTTCAAAGGCTTCTATCTTTTTCTTGTCCGCTTCTCCTACTGGCCAGGCTTCACAGCCGTACAGTGCTGTGCTCCACACGTATGTTTTAAGCAATCTTTTCCTTGTTTCTATGTTTGTGGTCTTTGAGCACAGTAGTTGCTTTTTCTTGTTAAATCTTTTGTGCTTTTCCCATCTTGCGTTATTTGGCTGAAATCCTTAACCTTAAAACCTTAAATCCTGAAATCCTTAAGCAGAAATCCTTAACCTCTTGTAAGTTCGTGTTAAATACTTGTATTCTTGTTTTTGATTTATTTTCCCCACCTTTGCAAACTAGAACTTTAGTTTTAGTTTTGTTAATTTTCATACCGTATCTCTCTGTTAGAATCGTTTCCATTTCATTAAGAGCAGCTTCTAACTCTTCCTTGCTAGACTCTAATACCGCTATATCATCTGCAAATCTAAGCATATCAATTTTTTGTCCCTGCATAGTAATTCCAAATGTCTTTCTGCATTTGACAGTATTCATTGCCTCTTCTATGTACAAGTTAAAAATCAATGAGGATAGGGCACATCCCTGTCTCACCCCTTTCCTAATGTTTACTTCTCTACGTTCCTGCTCTAATTCTATTACTGCTGTTTGCTCTTTGTATAAGCTATGTACTATTCGTCTATCCCTATAACTCATTCCAATCTTTTTGAGTATTTCAAACATTTTTTTCCAATTTACATTGTCGAATGCTTTTTCCAGATCTACAAACCCTATATACATGCTTTCCCCTTTTTCTATTGTTTTCTCCATTATCACTCTCAGAGCTAAAATAGCCTCACGTGTTCCCCTGTTTCGCCTAAACCCAAATTGGTCTTCTCCTAGTATTTCTTCAGCCCGTTTTTCCATTCGTCTTTGCACAATTCTAGTTAATATTTTTGACACGTGTGCTGTCAAACTTATTGTTCGAAAATTTTCACATCTATCCGCGCCGTTCTTTTTTGGTATAGTTACTATGATGCTACGTTTGAAATCTTTGGGTATCTCGCCTGTCTCATACATATAGTTTACAAGTTGGAAGAGACGTTCTGTTACTGTTTGTCCAGCGGCTTTTAGAGTTTCTGCTTGCACCTTATCTGTACCCGGCGCCTTACCATTTTTCAGACTCTTTAATGCTAATTCAAACTCGTCTCGAAGTATAGGGTATCCCAAGTCATCATTTTCAATGTCTGATTCCTGTTCTAATGCAGTTAGTTCCTCTCCTGCATATAAATTCCCTATATATTCTTGCCATCTACTCACTTTTTCTACGTTTTCTATAATGACGTTTCCTTGTACGTCCCTTATATTTTTGCTATACGGTTTTATATCCCTAAAATTCATTCTAATTAATTTGTATGTTTCGTCTGTCTTTCCTATTTCCACCTTAGTTTGTACCTCTTTGCACTTTTCATCAATCCATTGATCTTTAGCTGTCCTGCATTTTCGAATAATTTCCCATTTTATGGCTTTGTATCTCTGTTTTCCTGTTTCGTCTGATTTATTTTTGTATTTTCGTCTTTCTTCTATTAAATTCACGATATCCTTTGTTATCCATGGTTTCTTATTTTCTTTTTGTGTATACCCCAGAATATCTCTGGCCGCCATGTCTAGGCTGGATTTAATGTTATTCCATTCTGTTTCTACTTCCTTAGTTTCAGATATTTTTCCGATATCATTCAGCAATTCATTTTACTTTTTTTCGAATCTTACTTGAATATCTTTATCTTTTAGTTTCTCTAAGTCCAAGTGCCTTTTTCCGTTCCTTTTTTTCAGATTTTTAAATTTAAGTGCGGCCTTCATAATTACGATGTTGTGGTCAGTATCTATATCTGCTTCTGGGTAGCTTCTACAGTCTTTTACTTGATTCCTAAATCGTTGTCTAACAAGAATGTAATCTATTTGATATCTTCCTATATCTCCTGGCATCTTCCACGTATATCGTCTTCTAGCATAATGTTGAAATAATGTGTTTGTGATGATTAAATTGTTCTTGTCGCAAAATTCTACCAGCCTATTTCCCCTGTCGTTTCTCGTGCCTAAACCAAATAAACCTACTACCGCTCCTTCCCACCCTCACCTACCACGGCATTAAAATCCCCCGTAATTATTAAATTTTCATGTCCTTTTACGTATCTTAATATGTCTTCGATATCTTTGTAGATGGCTTCTACCTCTTCGTCACTGTAGCTAGAGGTGGGCATGTATACTTGTATTATTACTGTGTTCACCGGTTTAGATTCTAATCTAACCATGAGTACTCTTTCGTTCTTTTGTAAGTAATTTTCTACACAGTATCCTATCTTTTTCCGCATAACTATCCCCACACCCAAATTTCTTTCCTCTGCTTCTGTATGAATTACCCTGAAGTCTGTACTCCAAAAAATCTCCCGCCTCTGGCCACCGAACTTCGCTGATCTCTACTATGTCTAGTGATAACCTATTCATTTCGATTTTTAGGTTCTCTAGCTTACCTACTTGCTTCATACTTCTAACATTCCACGCTCCGACTCGCAGAATGTTCCCGACTATTATTTTTAACTTTCCGATCGCATCCTCTGAAGTAGTCCCCTTCCGGAGATCCGAATGGGGGACTATTTTAACTCCGGAATCTTTTACCCCAGAGAATGCCATCATGTTTGTAACAATTTAAGTGCGCTGTGTACTTGGGAGATAATGTGGTGGTTTCCCGTTGCCCTCCACATCGCGGTAGTGTGTCCTAGACTGCCATACCGACCCCTATGGTCTCTGCCAATCTAAGTATCGAAAGAGCCGCTGCCCTCTTTCGGGGACCTGTCTTAGTCTGGTTACTCACTAACGACCCTACTACTTTGGTTGGACCTGTAGTTTGGCTCTTTAGCTCATTAGAACACGCAAGCCATTTCACCTGTTCTAGTAATTTAGAACTTCGGCAAGGTGCAGGTTCATTCGAAATGGAATTACAACTCAATAAGTAATATTTTTGTAAAGTCCGTGTTTTAAATTTTTAATTGCAAACACATTTAATACAACAGGAGTAAATGGGCCCCAAATAATACCCTATATTTATTGCACACTGGAGTATGGTGAGCTCATAATAACCCAGTTTATTAATGTATGCCTTATACCTTGCATAAAATTACTTACAAAACTAATAAACCCATGTACCCTTAACAATCCAATTTAAATTCGTAATGAAATTTAGTAAGCTTTACATACACCTTTTTTTTCAATATTTAAAATACCCTAATAATTGTCAAGTACACGTAAATAACGTTAAATATCCATAAATAACCCCCAAAGTTCACTCACACATCACAAATAATTCCAACAGTTTATCAAATAACAGCAAATTCAATTAAGTTACCTGGAAAATGCTTCAAGTCTCCATCTCCTACGATGACGCTCTATCCTCCAAAACCCCGTGGCTTCGTGACTATGCGCTCTGATCCACCAGATATTTATAGATGATAACCTCAGTATACGCCGAGCTCCGTGCTACCAATTACCATTCCATCCCAGCATCCAAATTCACATATATTATACTTCTGTTTATTGCTTTATTAGCTTGTCATGGTATTAGTTGGACCTCGGTTAATTTAATTCACTCGACACTACTCACGTTCATAACTATAAGGCCTCCACTTACCCATATGGCCTTGCGTCAACTGATAAAGTAATAGGTTTTGAATTATTAAAAAATGATAGTACGGGGGCAGTTGCTACCAATTCTTTTAATTTATTAAAGCAAACGTCCTCATTTCCAGACCAATACCGCTCTGACTTTTACTGAGTAAATGCCTAAGTGGAACAGTTTCTTGGAATAGATTTGGAATAAATTTAGCCCAATATACAATCATACCAAGGAATCGTTGCAGATCTTTTTTAAGATTCAAAAAACACATCCGCGCTCATCATCATTAGATTTTCAGTTCTGGAACTAGTTAACCGCGTACCCTCATTGTTTTCTATTCTGAGCTAACATACACAATACCCCGAAATTTCCACAGTCTGCATCTTTCACTATCTGCGTGCAATAGTCTGATCTAGGTCCACATCTACCTCTTTTTTTCCTGTCTCTGCTTGTAATATATCCCACAATATTTCCCAAAAATGCCTTAGAACGTATCCTGCCCTTCTATTTCTCCTATTTTTGTGTTTTCCACGGATAAGTTTATTCGTTTACTACTTCTACGATCCCTTTGTTTATTAAGTTTGTCTGTCTATGCCATCATCCTCATACATCTGAAGCACATTATTCCAAAATGCTTCTATCGTTTTTCTGTCAGCTTTTCCTACTGTCCCAATTTCATAGATGTACTGTGCTGCGCTCCATATATATGCTTTTAACAAATTTCTCCTTGTTTCTATGTATGTTGTCTTCAAACATAGCCACTGCTCTTTTTTGTTAAATGCAGTTCGGTTCCCCTTCGATTGTTTTACAAATATATACCCTATTTCCTCGATATTCAGTGGTATGCAAAGGAGCTTAAGCGGCCTACTACTACCACCAGGATTTCCCAACACTTGAGCATTTGCCGAATTAATAGTTTCCCAATATATTCTTACGTACAATCTACACCTGTAGTTAATAATCATCAGATATGAGTGCAATTAATTTTTTCGTTATTAGGTTTTCCGTGAAACTGATTGGACGTGTACTTTCACTTATTTCCATTCTAAGCTAGCCTACATAGTTCCATGTAATTCCCACGGCCTAGATACAACTCGGTTTTCCTTCTGTTGTTTTTTAATTATGCACCCCATATTACCGACATTCAGTGGTATGTAAGGGGTGCTAAGCAGCCTGTGGCTTCCAATATTCCCCAACACTTAGACATTTGCCGAATTACTAGTTTTCTAGTACCCCCTTTCGCACAATTAACATTAGTTGAGAATATTGCAATACCAATACCTGTAGTTGCTTATAATAATAATCAGATATAAGTACATTTATCTTTTCTTCATTAGGTTTTCTATCTTAGAACTGGTTGATTCATACCACTATTGATTTCTATTCTGAGATAGCATACACATTTCCCTGAAATTCTCACAGCCTACATCTTTCACTATCTACGTGCAATAATCTAACCTAGGTCTACCACTACCTCCCTTTTTTCCCGATATATTCCGTACTATTCCCTCATGCCTTAGTATGTGATCTGTCATCCTGTCTCTCCTATTTTTACTGTTTTCCACATATTTCTTTCTTTACCTACCATTTCTAGTACTTTTCCTTCTTAACTTTGTCTGTCCATAAGATATCTTTATCATCCGCCGGTAGCACCACATTTCAAAGGCTATGTCTTTTCTGTTCGCTTCTCCTACTGTCCAAGTGTCACAGCCGTATAGTGCTATGTGTTCCACACATATGTTTTAAGCAATCTTTTCCTTGTTTCTGTTTGTTGTATTTGAACACAGTAGTTGCTTTTTCTTGTTAAATGTAGCACGACTCTGCCTGTCCATGATATCTTTATCATACGTCGGTAGCACCACATTTCAAAGGCTATGTCTTTCCTGTCCGCTTTTCCTACTGTCCAAGTTTCACAGCCGTATAGTGCTGTGTGTCCAACACATATGTTTTAAGCAATCTTTTCCTTGTTTCTGTTTGTTGTATTTGAACACAGTAGTTGCTTTTTCTTGTTAAATGTAGCACGACCTTGTGCTAATGTTTGCTTTATATCTTTTACGTTCTTCTCATCTTGCGTTATCTGGCTTCCTAGGTAGCAGAAATTCTTAACCTCTTGTAAGTTTTCGTTACCTATTTGTATTCTAGTTAAAAAATGTTCACTTCTATCCGCGTTTCTCTTTTTTTGCATGATGACTATGTTGTTACGTTTGAAATCTTTGATTATCTCATCTGTCTCATACATATAGCGTACAAGTTGGAACAGACGTTCTGTTCCTGCTTGTCCAGCGGCTTTTAAGGTTTCGGCTTGCACCATATCTGTGCCAGATGCATTACCATTTCTCAGACGCTTTAATGCTAATTCAAACTCATCTTTAAGTATAGGATATTCCAAGTCATCATTTCCAATGTCTGATTCCTGTTCTAGTGCTGTTAGTTCCTCTCCTGCATATAAATTCGCTATATATTCTTGCCATCTAACCACTTTCTCTGCAATTTCTATAATGACGTTTCTTCCAGCGGCCCTTATATTTTAATTATATCTTAATATGTCTTTGATATCTTTGTAGATGGCTTCTACCTCTTCGTCACTGTAGCTAAAGGTGGGCATGTATACTTGTATTATTACTGTGTTTACCGGTTTAGATTCTAATCTAACCATGAATACTCTTTCGTTCTTTTGTAAGTAATTTTCTACACAGTATCATATCTTTTTCTGCATAACTCTCCCACACCCAAATTTCCTTCCTCTGCTCCTGTATGAATTACCCTGAAGTCTTCACTCGAAAAATCTCCCGCCTCTTACCACCGAACTTCGCTGATCCCTGCTATGTTTAGTGATAACCTATTCATTTTGATTTTTAGGTTCTCTAGCTTACCTACTTGCTTCATACTTCTAACATTCCACGCTCCGACTCGCAGAATGT
Organism: Platerodrilus igneus; assembly: GCA_036346225.1. NCBI lineage: Eukaryota > Metazoa > Arthropoda > Insecta > Coleoptera > Lycidae > Platerodrilus > Platerodrilus igneus. The sequence continues at coordinate 678,789 of JARFIW010001379.1, read as the reverse complement.
TCCCGACTCTTATTTTTAACTTTCCGATCGCATCCTCCGAAGTAGTCCCCTTCCGGAGATCCGAATGGGGGACTATTTTAACTCCGGAATCTTTTACCCCAGAGAATGCCATCATGTTTGTTACAATTTAAGTACGCTGTGTACTTGGGAGATAATGTGGTGGTTTCCCGTTGCCCTCCACATCGCGGTAGTGTGTCTTAGACTGCCATACCGACCCCTATGGTCTCTGCCAATCTAAGTACCGAAAGAGCCGCTGCCCTATACAATTATATAATGCATTTGATGTAATCACGTGTAACCTTTCATTTTTCCCTTCTAAGCCTCAATCAAATATTAATGAGGCGATTGAGATTCATTAACATCGCCAGCGTTATAAAAAAAAACACATTCACTATAATATTTTAGCATATATATGAATGCTCGTTGAATACTATTAACGCATAAAAGTATTTTGATTTATTGCTGAAAATTAATTCACGCACGGGTTTTCAATTTGCATTTAAATTTTTTTATATTTTAAATTTTACAATATGATCGAAAAACAACTAATTCTAAAAATTTCTAAAATAAATTACATATACTACACCCTAAAAGGAAATAGCCGATTTGCGACCATGTGGACCTCGTTGTACATTACAAATTTGCGCTTTCATGTAAACACCCTCACCTGTACACGTACCAATTCACACACCTGGACTTTTTGATTAACACTTTTTTAAACAATACACCTTCACATTCATACTATTCTTTTTTTGATAAAAAATATTGAGAATTTTTCATACATTTAAAACGTGCTGATTTTTGTACGCGGACCTAACTTCTACATACACATACACACACACACACACACACACGCACACATACTTGGACATTTGTATTAACGCCTTTTTAAAAACACTATTCCACACGTGCCTACAACACATACATACTTTTACGAACTATTAGGCAACCCCTCAAATACGCAAGCTGCATTACCTAAGTATATCCTACAGAGGTCTCGAACCTTCCAGCAAACACGGGAATATGAGTCATCTATTTAATTATAGGGTATATATATGTATATATATATATACATATATATATATATATATATATATATATATATATATATAGACTCGGTGATGAATGTAGAAGTGAGTCTAAATCAAAATGTTATATACAAATCATCTCGTGTATAGCTAGTTGGTCATTACGTTTTAAAAGTTCTACAGTAAGTATAAATTTGTGTTATGTGAACGTGTATATTGTACCGCCAGCTTGTACATAAATAAACAAAAGTGTAATAAATAAATTATAGTAGTGTTTAGTGTTGTTAAGAAGACTTATGGTTAAAGATTTAGTTTAAGAAGATATTAGTGCTTGTCAATAGCATTAGTGTGATAGTGCTTCATTGTTAATTGGACTGAAAACATCTATAAATAAGGCATATACTGTTAATTAGACTTGTTGAATAGTGAGAAATAGATACTTTTGTTGTTAGTTGTTCTAAATTGGTAAAACGCGTTAATAGCAGCCCGCTACAATGCTATTGTCGCCACAAGAATCTTTAAGATTTTTCATCAATAGGAGGGAACTTTACATTTGTTTCAGTTTCTCCCTTGCCATACTCGTGGTCCAGCTTCTCCGTATACCTTTAATTTTTTTATTACCATCTTTTGCAAAACCACCTCTCTCACATACCTACACCTACATACCTTTCTTTTTCAAAAAATATTGCAAATTCAGAAGATATGATCCATTTTTACACTTGTCTCAGGATCTGTATAGCTAATCTACTTAAATTATAATGCAGAATTTTTTCCAATAAGTTTTGAAATATCTCGTATATTTAGAAATGTGGTACATACTTGCGCATAACCATGACAGTAACTTATGTAATAAAAATTATTATATGACGATGCATTTCAATGATCTATGCAGTGGATTTCTAAAATCTTTTATTACAATAGTATTTTCTGTGACATTACTATGCATTGTTGTGAATACGATTAAAGTTAAATATTATCTGTGTTAACTTTTCTATAATTTTACAGTAATACGCAATGAACCCCGGGTGAACAAATTAATATAAAGCTTTTTATGCTTCTGTGTGAATTCTGTACTTACTCTCCACCATTTTAAGTGATTTTAATTTCACACAAAGCTTGCAACAGTAAAATTTGTCGTAGCGTCGCGTCAATTTTATCAGCTTAACGAGTATTAGAGTTGCGGATCCAATCAATTTCATTTTTAATTATGAGTTCCGGCTGCCTTTTCAATTAGTTGTTTGTGCCACACTCTAAAAAATTAATAGTTCCTATATATTTGTAAACACGAATCGTAAAAATGGGTAAGTGGTACCGAATAATACATAGAGGAATGTTTTAATGTAGCCGGCAAATAAACGGTTTATCAAACGGGCTATATATTTTCATTGTACTCGTTACAATTAAAAAAGATGAAGTGAAAAATTTATCTATAGAGTGATTTCATTTTATTATCACCCATGATAAATATAGCATTCGAAAGACTAATGTCATACGAGATACGACTTGACTTTGACATTGACTTCTTTTTTGGATTACCACTATTACACTACTCTTAATCTTTATGGTTATTATGACAATTGTTCCTTAAGATATTATAATTTTATTATACTATCTTCCATCTAGCTGAAAAAAGGGTTAGTGTTGCTGTCTTGATGACATTGAATTCCGACACGATCAGCTTGAGCAATTTTAGGCGAGCTGTATGTGAGTGTTGTCACTCACATTAAAGATCTCTACCTTGCTTGGAACAGCAGGGGTTCGGCAAAATTCAAAATTTTCCAGGTAAAAAATAACTTTCTTCCTGGCCAATGTAGTACCTTCGGGTGGAGCATTAGAAAATCAAATGTAGTGTCTTGATGACAGGGGCGGCTTGGTGGCGTAGTTGGTATGCGTGTGACTATTATGACCAAGATCCCGGGTTCGAATCCCGACACGGTTCGCTTGAAAACCGTTTGACGAGCATTTTTCACAAGAATACGCCCTCGGTCGAATGAGAAATAAAATGTAGATCCCGTGTGTGAATATTGTCACGCACCTTAAAGTTCCATACCTTGCTTGAAATATCAAAATTCAAAATTTCCAGATAAAAAACTTGCTTCCTGATTAATGTTTCGAGTGAAGCATTGGAAAATCAAATGTAGTGTCTTGATAACAGGGGTGGCTTCGTGACATAGTTGGTATGCGTGTAACTTCTTCTTCCACGGTCCCGGGTTTGAATCCCGACACGGTTCGCTTGAAAAATGTTGGTTAACCATTTTTCACAAAAATACGTCCTTGTTGGATGAGAGGTAAAATGTAGGTTCCGTGTGTGAGTGTTGTCACGCACGCACGCTATGAATAGTAAGGGTTCGGCAAAATTCAAAATTTTCAGGTAAAAAGAAACTCGCTTCCTGACCAATGTAGTACCTTCAGGTAGCGCACAATGTAGTGTCCTGATGACAACTTACTTAAGTATATGATTTACAGTTTGTTTTTAACCTATAGTCATTTTCTTCGATCATCTACTACATAGGTACGTTTTCATTATAGTCCACGGCTGTCCTAATGTGTGAGTTCCGTGCTGAGTCATGCCATCGAACACATTCTTTGCAGCTGTCTTCCAGCGTTCTTCAATTGTTGTGATGATAACATCAGTATGGAATTAAACATTCCTCATATACTATATAGTGCATCTTGTGTTATTCGACAGCTTTTGTTCTGGCTGAAGTGTAACCTCTGGATGTGGTACTTGATATCGTAGCCTCACACTAATGCGTAGGTTAGGGTAAGTCGGATGATGGTTTTGTAAAGTAATATTTTATTGTTGATATCGAGCGTACTTCTCTTGTTTAGAAAACGGTACAAGATACATGTTGCAGCTCTAGCTCGTCTGATGCATTTATTGATGACCTCAGTCTTTCATGGGATGTGCTCGTTGAAGATCACGCTGTCCTTGTCTGGATATTGTTGCCTCTTCGTTAAGGAGACGGTGATAATCTTTTCTGGGTTGTCGCTAATCGGCTATGTCCGGAAACAATCTTTGAAGTCGGCAGCGGTTTCATAAAGTCTTCTTGTCGCTTGATGGAGGCAAGTGACCTGGTGTGTACGACAGTGTCCATCGGTGTAGAAGGAGAGGAGGGTGTGCGCAGTCTTCGGCACGTAGCGGGTGAACAGCTAGTAGAGCAGCTATCGCTGGACCACTCCGGCTTCTATCTGTCGGAAAAATTAGTGTTCGCTGTCTATCTGTACTGAACCGCCCTTGTATCAAGTATCAGGTTTGTGTTAAAGTATATTATGTATAAGTTAGTAGAGTCGAAGGTGCGATGCAAAGCGGCCGTGCTTTTTATGCACGGAGATTTCCTTCATTGTACTTGCATACGATTTGATCTCTAACTAAGTGATATCTGAAAAATATTGATTATTAATAGTGTAGTAGTGATTATCCAAATTCAGATGGTGCGCACAGGACCTTTGCTAACGTTCAGGTAACTGAGGCATTGCTTGAGGGCGACATCTTGTTGGGACGGTAAATTTTTTTAGCACATTCCTACTATACATCGTTAGTGATAGTCATTTAATATACGTCTACGTAGACAGCAAACTTGAATTGTTATTTAATATGATGGCATCCTCTGGGATAAAATATTCCGGAATTAAAACAGTCCCCATATGGATCTCGGAAGGAGATTGCTTCGGAGGATGTGATCGGAAAGTTTAGAAAAAGAGTCGGGAACATTTTGCGAGTCGGAACGTGGTATGTCAGAAGTATGAGTAAGTAAGTAAGCTAAAGAACTTGAAAATTGAAATGGATAGTTTAGCATTAGATATAGTAGGGATCAGCGAAGTTCGGTGCCCAGAGGCGGGCGATTTTTGAAACGGAGAATTTTGGGTAACTTATACAGTATCAGAGGAAGGTAGTTCGGGTGTAGGCATACTTATGCGAAAAAAGATAGGGCACTGAGTAAAAAACTACTTACAAAAGAACGAAAGAATACTCATGGTTAGATTAAAACCGGTAAATACAGTAATAATACAAGTGTATATGCCCACCTCTAGCTACAGTGAGGAAGAGGTAGAAGCGATCTACAAACATATCGAAGACTTACTAATATAAGTAAAAAGACATGAAAATTTAATAGTTACGGGGGATTTTAACGCAGTGGTAGGTGAGGGTAGAGAAGGAGCCGTAGTAGGTTTATTTGGTTTAGGCACGAGAAACGACAGGAGAAATAGACTGGTAGAATTATGCACCAAAAACAATTTAACCATCACAAACACATTATTTCAACATCATGCTAGAAGACGATGCACGTGGATGATACCCGGAAATATAGGAAGATATGAATAGGTTACATTCTTATTAGACAACGGTTTATGAATCAAGTAAAAAACTGTAGAAGCAACCCAGAAGCAAATATAGACACTGACCACAACATTGTGATTATGAAGGCCGCTCTTAAACTTAAACATTTGAAGAAAAGCAACAAAAATAGACACTTTAACTTTGAGAAACTAAAACTTAAAGATATCCACAAAAAATTTGAAAAAAGGCAAATGAATTGCTATAAGATATCGGGAAAATTTCTTATACTAAGGAAGTAGAAACAGAATGGAATAACATTAAATCCAGTTTAGACATGGGGGCCAGAGATATTCTAGGGTATACACAAAAAAAAGAAAACATGGATAACAAAGGATATCCTGAATTTAATAGAAGAAAGTCGAAAATACAAAAATAGATCAGACGAAACAGGAAAACAGAGATAAAAAGCCATAAAATTGAAAATTATTCGCAAATGCAGGAAAGCTAAAGAACAATGGATTGATGAAAATTTCAAAGAGGTACAAATTAAGATGGAAATAGGAAATATAGATGAAGAATACAAATTAATTAGGTTGGATTTTAGGGATATAAAACCGTATAGCAAAAATATAAGGGCCGCTGGAAGAAACGTCATTATAGAAAATGCAAAGAAAGTGGTTAGATGGCAAGAATATATAGCGAATTTATATGCAGGTGAGGAACTAACAGCACTAGAACAGGAATCAGACATTGGAAATGATGACCTGGTATATCCTATACTTAAAGATGAGTTTGAATTAGCATTAAAGCGTCTGAGAGATGGTAAGGCATCGGACACAGATAAGGTGCAAGCCGAAACCTTAAAAGCCGCTGGACAAGCAGCAACAGAACGTCTGTTCCAACTTGTACGCTATATGTATGAGACAGGTGAGATAACCACAGATTTCAAACGTAACAACATAGTCACCATGCAAGAAAAGAGAAGCGCGGATAGAAGTGAATATTTTTTAGCTAGAATATAAATAGGTAACGAAAACTTACAAGAGGTTAAGAATTTCTGCTACCTAGGAAGCCAGATAACGCAAGATGGGAAGAACGTAAAAGATATAAAGCAAAGATTAGCACAGGGTCGTGCTACATTTAACAAGAAAAAGCAACTACTGTGTTCAAATACAACAAACAGAAACAAGGAAAAGATTGCTTGAAACATATGTGTGGAACACACAGCACTATACGTCTGTGAAACTTGGACAGTAGGAGAAGCGGACAGGAAAGACATAGCCTTTGAAATGTGGTGCTACCGACGTATGATAAAGATATCATGGACAGGCAGAGTCGTGCTACATTTAACAAGAAAAAGCAACTACTGTGTTCAAATACAACAAACAGAAACAAGGAAAAGATTGCTTAAAACATATGTGTGGAACACATAGCACTATACGGCTGTGACACTTGGACAGTAGGAGAAGCGAACAGAAAAGACATAGCCTTTGAAATGTGGTGCTACCGGCGGATGATAAAGATATCTTATGGACAGACAAAGTTAAGAACAAAAAGTACTAGAAATGGTAGGTAAAGAAAGAAATATGTGGAAAACAGTAAGAATAGGAGAGACAGGATGACAGATCACAAACTAAGGTATGAGGGAATAGTACAGAATATATATGGAAAAAGGGAGGTAGTGGTAGACTTAGGTTGGATTATTGCACGTAGATAGTGAAAGATGTAGGCTGTGGGAATTTCAAGGAAATGTGTAGGCTATCTCAGAGTAGAAATCAATAGTGATATGAATCAACCAGTTCTAAGATAGAAAACCTAATGAAGAAAAGATAAATGTACTTATATCTGATTATTATTATAAGCAACTACGAGTATTAGTATTGCAATATTCTCAACTAATGTTAATTGTGCGAAAGGGGTTACTGGAAAATTAGTAATTCGGCAAATGTCTAAGTGTTGGGGAATATTGGTAGCCACAGGCTGCTTAGCACCCCTGACATATCACTGAATGTCGATAATGTGGGGTGTATAACTAAAAAACAACAGAAGGGAAACCGAGTTGTATCTAGGCCGTGGGAATTACAGGGAACTATGTAGGCTAGCTTAGAATGGAAATAAGCGAATGTATACATCCAATCAGTTTTACGGAAAACCTGATGATTATTAACTACAGGTGTCGATTTTAAAATATTTTCAACTAATGTTGATTGTGCGTAAGGATATATTGGAAAACTATTAATTCGGCAAATGCTCAAGTGTTGGGAAATCCTGGTGGTAGTAGTAGGCTGCTTAAATAGGAGATATAGAAGGGCAGGATACGTTCTAAGGCATTTTTGGGGAATAGTGTGTGTTCAATACTTTATATTTAATTTGTAGTTGTGTGTATACGTTACTTTTGTATAAGACTGTACTACGCCCGCCTTTAATATGTGAAGAGGGTGCATTTAACCACGACGCACTTGTTCGTTAGCTTCTCTAAAGTGTAGACGTACTCGTGTCTACAACAATCTCTATATTTGTAATCTTATGCTCTTAAACTAAATAAATAATTATATACAGTCCGACGTGCATTTGTTAGTTAATTTAGTATTAACATTTGACGTAATAAACATTGGTCCAACGCCGAATTATTGAATTAGCAATCACCTCGATTAACTATAATTGTAGATCACGCATCACGCTTCAGCATATCTCAAGCTCGAGTTCGCATTCTTCAACATAGCAAGGCAAAAGTAAAGGGGATGAAATATTAGATGTTTGCAGTAACAAACTGGTTTCTACCTAAGGGTTTCTTGATGCCATACAACGGTACACTTATCACAAAGCTGTAAGTCAATTCCATTTATTTTATTCACTTTTCCTATAAAAAACGTATTTGTGCTAAAAGTTGGTTATTTTGTATGAATGATCTAATGAGAAATATTACAACACATTATTTAAAGTATATCAAATAAGTGATGCATGTACACAAACCTCAACTGAAATGAAAAATTATTTTTGCTTTCAGTGATGTTCAATGCTCTTAAATTTCAGTAACAAGTGTTTGGTAGTAAATATTGATTGTATTCACGCTCTTTGTATAAAAGGTTGATGCGCTCAAATATCTCTCTCTGAAAACGTATTATAACTAAGTTATTTGACTAGTTTACAGCAACATTAGTGCCTTGTCGTACAATTATACTTCTCAAAAAGTGTTATCAAATTTTGTCGCAAATCTCTCTCTTACTCTCTCTTGGTATTTATACCGGTCTTTAGGACTACCTTTGTTTTAAAAATATTTGTATTTTTATTAACATTGCTTTTAATTATGGCGACAGAAATTGAAACATTGCGTAAAAAGCGAACAGTGCTCAAGCGAAAGGTAACAAATTTTGGAACCTTTATTAGTAATTTACAACAAATGGATTCTCCTTCTGCGGGTCAAATAATTGAATTGCGTAAACGACTAAATGATTTTATATGCATACCGAGTGCATATGATGAAATACAAAATCTAATTGAAACCCTCTCTGAAGATTTCGATGCTGAACTTGCACATCGCGATAGTTTTGAAGAAAAATATTACGCTTTGGCTACAGAAGCCGAACTTTTGTTACAAATGACCGTTAAAAATAGCTCTGCGAATTCCGTTCTAGAATCTAAACCTCCTAGTATTGATAATTCTCCAAGGCAGTCTCCTAATTCTCTTCACTCTAGAATCTCAAGTACTCATGATTGTCCTGGGCAATCGGCAAATGCGCCTTTTGTGCGCCTTCCTGTCATAGAAAGCACTAAATCCTTTGTAACTAACGCTAACCTGGCTCTTTGTAATTACTGTAAAGGCACACACTCAATATATGTTTGCGAAAAATTTAAAGCTCTTACTGCAGATGACAGAATTTCTAATGCAAAATCTCTCAAATTGTGTCTGAATTGTCTCGCTCGTGGTCATATCAGCAAAGATTGTAAATCTCGACACTCCTGTCGTACTTGCATGGCCAAGCATAACTCTCTTTACATATTGGTAAGTCTCCTTCGTCAGAGGTAAGCGCCCCAGGCCCTTCGGGTATTTCTCAATCAATCCTTCGGAAGAAAGAATCTCTAACTTCTTCGTTTGTTGATAACAACACGAACGTTTTTCTCTCTACTGCTGTCGTGTCTATCTTGGACTCTCAGGGTAAAGCCCATAATGCTCGCTTGCTTCTAGACTGCGGAAGTCAAAGTAATTTCATTACAAGTGACTTGTGCAACCGACTAAACCTCCAACGTGACAACTTTAAAATAAACGTCACTGGTTTGGCCAATTATAACTCTCAAATAAACTCAAAATGTAATGTCTCTAACGGCCAAACATAGTTCGTATACCTTAAAACCTCTTGCTTAATAATAACCGCAATTACTGGCAATATCCCAAATGCTCCAATTGACACAAGTCATATAAAGTTGTTGCCAAATGTAAAATTGGCTGACCCCAATTTAACACTCCCGGCAATATAGATCTATTACTAGGTGCTAACTGTTTCTATGATTTGTTATGTGTCAGACAAATTTCTCTGGGAAAAGGACAGCCCAAATTACAAAAACTCTTTTGGCTGGATCGTTAGCGGCCCTATATTCTCTAATTCAACTTCAAATGTAGCTGTTTGTAATTTTTCCTCTAGTTATATGCTCATTCAAGAGCAACTGCAAAATTTTGGGAAACCGAAGAATGCTCTCCCAAAACCCATGTCAGTAGAAGAAATTGAATGTGAAAATCATTTCGCTTTCAACACTCGTAGGAACGCGATGGTCGATTTGTCGTCACAATTCCTTTAAAAGATTCTCCGTTAAAACTAGGCGATTCATATAGTTTTGCAAAAGAAGTCTTCTATCTCTCGAAAACGACTAAGTTTAAACCAGTCTCTTCGTGAACGATATTCACAATTTCTGCACGAATATCTAGCACTCTCTCATATGTCTTTAGCGAAAGTAGACAATGCAGTTTCGGAAGGTTCATACTTTTTTCCTCACCATGCCGTGCTCAAAGAACAAAGCTCCACTACCAAAATACGAGTTGTATTTAATGGTAGTGCTCCCTCAACCACTGGCTATTCGTTTAATGATATACAAATGGTCGGTCCCGTAATTCAACGAGATTTATTCTCAATCTTGCTCAGTTTTCGATCTCATAAGTTTGCCATATCTGCCGATATACAAAAGATGTATAGACAAATACTTATTAACCCCTCGCAATTACCTCTGCAACAAATATTATGGCGAAATGAAGCAACTAATGAAATTCATAGTTATAATTTGAGGACTGTAACTTATGGCACTGCTGCAGCCTCTTTTCTTGCAATTCGCTGTCTACACCAGCTAGAATTGAATGTGCAAATACGCACCCAAAAATCTCCAAAATCATAATGGAGGATTTCTATGTAGATGATATTCTCACGGGTGCGGATTCCTTGAAGAAGCTCAAGAAATATGTGAGCACTTACCAAAATTCTTTTATCAGGTTGTTTTCCGTTAAAAAGTGGATATCTAATGACCCTCGTGTATTGAAGGATGTTAATCCGACTGATATACACCCGGACTTCTTAGAAATTGGATCTCATAACCATACAAAACCTTGGGCCTATATTGGAATTTTGAAAATGACAATTTGGCTTTTCTCATATCCCTTCTACAAATGAACGGATAACGAAACGAAGTATACTCTCAGAAATCTCCCAGATATTTGACCCTCTCGGCCTGTTAGGTCCCTGTATTCTAATACCAAAAGTACTACTTCAACAGTTGTGGTTAAACAAGACCGGATGGGATGAATCGATATCTCTAGATTTGCATCAAAATGGATTCAATTTAGGACTGAGCTGCCTGAATTACATGAATTAGAAATTTTTCGGCATGCAATTTGTCTAAACCCGACGGCTATCGAACTGCATGGATTTTGTGATGCCAGCACCCAGGCATACGGCGCCTGTATCTATATAAGGTCAATCGATATAGATGGCGTGATATCTTGTCACCTACTGTGTTCAAAAAGCAGAGTAGCTCCTCTCAAAACCCTAACCATTCCTAAATTGGAGTTATGTGGAGCCGTTCTCCTCTCAAAATTGGCGTATACTTCAGTAAATGCGCTAAAGAGCAAGATAGATCGTTGTTATTTATGGACAGATTCCACAATTGTCCTTGGATGGTTAAAAACAGCACCTCATCTATTAAAAACCTTTGTGGCTCACAGAGTCGCTGAAATTCAACATCTTTCTCGCAATGCCATTTGGTCGCATGTGCCTACTCACAACAATGCTGCTGATCCACTGTCAAGCGGACTCATGACCTCGCAATTAAAAGTATGCGATATTTGGTGGAACGGTCCCAATTTTCTCTACAAACACGACATTGAATTTAATAATTTAATCATCTCAGAAACAAGGCTTCCTGAAATGAAAGGGGAAGTCACCTCTTTAATAATAAGCTCGAATGAACATTTTCCTATAGAAAATTATTCTAATTATAATAAGCTTGTAAGAACAATTGCATATTGCTTGCGTTTTGTTAACAATTGTTCCGTGAACTTTGATTTGAGGACATTTGGCCCACTATCTGCAAAGGAAATCGATTCCGCACTTATGCGTTTGGTTAGAATTGCTCAATTAGATTCCTTTGGAGAAGAAATAAAGTTGTTAAGTGCTCAAAATGTATACCCTGCGTAGCAAATTAATAGCTTTGTCTCCTGTTCTTGATAACCAAGGTCTGTTACGAGTAGGAGGACGTATTCAAAATTCCGAGTTTGAATTTGATAAAAAGCACCCTATTATTTTAGACGGTCGCCACTCTCTTTCCAAATTGTTAGCCGCATGTGAACATGTTCGGCTTTTGCACAGTGGTCCCCAGTTACTCCTCTCATACATAAGAGAACGTTTCTGGCTCACTCATGGCAGAAACTTGGTTCGACAAGTTGTGCGTAATTGCGTTAAATGCTTCCGTTGCGCACCAAAACAATCGATCCGATAATGGGCAATTTACCACGTGATAGAATTTCACCAAACTTGCCTTTTGCCGTTGTCGGTACCGATTATGCTGGGCCCATGCTAATTAAATATAAAAGTGGCCGTCGCGGTACAACTACTAAGTGCTACATATGTATTTATGTCTGCGTTGCTACGAAAGCTGTACACCTTGAGCTTGTTAGTGACTTATCCGCGCAAGCTTTCATAATGTGTTTGAGAAGATTTATTGGTCGTCGCGGCAAACCCTCCAGAATATACTCGGACAACGGCACCAATTTTGTCGGTGCGAACTCCAGTTTAAAGGAATTACATAACTTTGTTAAGATGAATAAAGACGCGTTAGTTAATACTACTTCAGAGAAAGGTATTGAGTGGCACTTCATACCTCCTCAATCACTTCACTTTGGGGGCCTTTGGGAGGCCGGTGTTAAGAGTATGAAACATCATTTAAAGCGTTCCATTGGGAATTCTCTACTTACATTTGAAGAGCTGTATACTCTTTTAGTGCAAATCGAATCCGTTCTTAACTCCAGACCACTTTGTCCACTATCCTCTGATCCTGAAGACCTAAACCCCTTAACCCCAGCTCATTTCCTAATCGGGCGGCATATGAGCACGATACCACATCCAGATGTTACTGACACTGCTCCAAATCAACTAAAGAATTTTGCTCGGATACAACAACTGCAACAGTTATTTTGGAAAAGATGGAAACTACAATATGTTGCTGAACTACAGCTTCGCACCAAATGGCAGCATAAACGTGACATGCTCAGATCTGGTCAATTAGTGATTATCAAGGACGATAATACTGCAGTTGCTTCTTGGCGTCTCGGACGTGTAATAGACGTTCACACCGGAAAGGATCTAGTAAACCGCGTTGCTACAGTAAAGACCTCAAACGGGCTTGTTCGTCGCTCATTCGCAAAACTCTGCCCATTGCCGGAGTGCGTATATTGAATGTGCTTGTTTAACATTTTATTGTTGTGCGCAATAGTGCATTAAAGTTTTTTGTGCTCTTTGTTCATTCTACGTATGTTAGTTTGTTAGCTTAAGGCTATATTGATTAAAAAAAAAAAATAATAATTTTTTTTTTTTTTGGCTCACCTTTTTTGGGCCCCACTTTATGTTCAATACTTTATATTTAATTTGTAGTTGTGTGTATACGTTACTTTTGTATAAGACTGTACTACGCCCGCCTTTAATATGTGAAGAGGGTGCATTTAACCACGACGCACTTGTTCGTTAGCTTCTCTAAAGTGTAGACGTACTCGTGTCTACAACAATCTCTATATTTGTAATCTTATGCTCTTAAACTAAATAAATAATTATATACAGTCCGACGTGCATTTGTTAGTTAATTTAGTATTAACATTTGACGTAATAAACAGTGTGGGATATATTACAAGCAGAGACACGAAAAAAGAGGTAGATGTGAACCTAGATCAGACTATTGCACGCAGATAGTGAAAGATGCAGACTGCGAAAATTTTGGGGAATTGTGTAGGTTAGCTCATAATAGAAAACAATAAGGGTACGCGGTTAACTAGTTCCAGGACTGAAGATCTAATGATGATGAGCGCGGATGAGTTTTTTGAATCTTAAAGTGCCTCATTAATATTAGTAGCCGTACCGAAAAGGATACAAAATTTATTAATCTAGATACTACACACATAGGGTCATGATTATCATGATAAAATGGTTTAAATGTAAGGCTAAGCAATTGAACTTTTTTTTAATCTTTGGGCGGATTCTCGTTTTAAAATAACCGAAGTGACCATTAAATTATTTATGTTATCGATTCAATTTGATATAAATACGAGACGTTTGTAGCACTTGAGCCAGGTTGTGAATAAGAAAAAACGTTGAATTTATATATTCAGTGGCTAGTACTATTTTTAGAATTTCCTTTTGTAGCTGTTCTCACCACAAAAGGCATTAAAATTTTTTATACGTACTTGAGAATTTTACATTTGTTCCAGTTCCTCCATTGCCATACTCGTGTCCCAGCTTCTCCATACACCCACTTTTTGCAAAACCACTCTCTCACATATCTACGCCTACATCCTCACAGCACATATATACTTTTCCTTTTTAAAAAATTCTGCAAATTTAGAAGCATTTGATAATAAAAGTTGGATAAATGGATTTTAATTTCCAACCAAAGTTGGAATTGAAATAGATGTCGATTACAGAAAATAAAACAAATCAATGGCGTTCTTAGAGGTGCGTTTAATTAAAAAAACAACAAAACAGTGGAATTTAACTATGAGTATCGTTCGGGCTTTTCATTTTTGTTTAAGCTTTGATAAATATGTACATGTGAAATTCTAAATATAAGTTATAAATAGTACGTAATTATTTGATGGAAATAAAAAATTCGTTAAATAATTATTCTGTTGAACAATGACATAGCAACGGGAAAACTTTGTTTAAATTTAAGCATAACATTATCAAAAACAGATTTTGAAATCATTAAAGCGTTAAAAAATATGTGCTGTGCATATTAATTTAAACGTAAAGCGTTTTTTTGTAGGAAATATCGCTAGTTATTTGTTCCTGTAAAAGTTTTGTAGTTTTAATGGACTAATGTTCCTTTAAAAACTTCTTTTAGTACTACCTGGCCAGATGGATCTTGCATTAGGTTTGTTTATTTAAGGTCAATGTACATGTATTCATATTTCAAGAATTTACGGTTAACAGAGTTAAAGCTTATCTAAAATTTTATTTGGAGTTACTTATTATATAGGAATAAAGATAATAATTGTGAAAGAACATGTACCTACTTCAGTGATAAAATTGTATTTCGGAGACACTCTTTATCGTAAAAAAATGCTTTAATTTGCAAAAAGTTATTGAGTGTTTTTCAGGTAGTATAGAGAAAGGTAAAAGATGAGGTGGTACATTTTATAACACCAAAAGCAGGGAAATCTATTCGGATTAACTGTCTTCCGGCTAGCGAAAATATTAAAAGGATTGCTGGGACTTAATTTTGACCACCGGTAAAGTTTTTCAAGGTAAGTGGTACTTATAAAATAGTTTTGTAATTCAGCTATTTTACATGATTTGTTACGTGTAGCTTTCCAGTTTTGAAGTTATTCTGTGTTTTCTATAAAATCTTATCCGGTTCTCGAGGTTAATTTCCAACTCGCTTTAATTCTTTGTCTATTCCTATTTCTGAATGGGTCGATTATCTTATCTAGCAGGTGTAGTGTGCATGAAGTCGATATTCATTGTTTGTTTGAAGCTTGTAAAAGAGTAAAGTGAACGCTCTTGGTTTTGTTGTGCAATTTTATAAGTGCGTATTGAGCATTTGTTTTAGCATCTCCTTGGGGAGGATCTGTAATTATACAACATAAGTTAGTGGCGTTTGTCCGCTTCCGTTTGTGGAATTTATTTGCGTCTCCGACTCTTCGCTTTGCGATAAGGCCGTCCAACGTACGTAATTATTTAGGTACAGTATTTGTATTCTAATTATTTTTCTCTCATTTTAGTGGCCTTTCTTTTTTGGACCATCTTTTAGTACTACCTGCTTTAGACTGCCGTCGGTACTACTTTTAGTAGTACCTGTTGTTTTCGCTTTCGATCACTGTTCCTGCTTGTTACTTGCTTTTGTTTACAAATTTAAATTTGCCGTTCTGGAAGGAAGCAATAGTCGCCCCGCTGATTATCGAGCCCAGAGCTATGTTGCTGCTACTAAGAGTACTCAGGACACCTGGATCTCGAAGGTCGTATACATTTTTATTTTAATACCTGTTGTTTTTGTATCGCCTCAACAACCAATTTAAACTACGTTATCAGCTAAATTTATTTACTCTTCAATAATTACAAAATCCAGTTTTATCACAACGAAAGCTATATTTGTACATTTTTGAAATTAGAAGTAACGTTTGATAAATTCTTTTGCTTTCCCCTCGGTGTTTACACATGTAATCACTATTCAGGCGAACTATTGTGTGTACTTTTCTTTGGATACCGAAGTTTTGTAGTAACAATTGTGACCTACAGTGTGTTTATATTTTTTGTGATCTGCTTTACTATTAATTTCACCAGATTTATATGCTATGTATTTTGCCTTATTTTTCAGGTTTATTTTTATGCTACGATATTTTGTTTTGTAAAAGATCCACCAACGAACGCGATAGATTTATAAATTTTAGAGATTATTTATCTCCGCGCCTTTATATAACGGATGAGCGGCATGCCTTTCGTCGCGTTTTAACTTGCGTTAGTTACAACTTATTCATTCGCCTATCTTGCGGTACCCCGTGTATGTACCGAACCGTTCGTGGGTCTCCACGCATCACTTTATTTTCTCTTGTTTTTCTGTTAGTACTGCACCACCTTAGGTGTATTATTTACACCATATTCTTATTTTAAGATAAGCATCATTTTCCCCAGTTTTGATCAATATCCACCTCTCTTTATGTACCGTACCTTATATATATTTTTTTTTGTGCATTGTGTCACCTGTATTTGTGCCAAGTAAATATTATACGTGTTCCTTGATTATTATTTTTATTATTGTTTTGAGTTAGCGCGTGACGATTGTGCCGCTTTGTGCTGCTTGGATATGGTATTTGGGAACTTGTGTATGAGTTGGAACCTTTGAGTCACGGTTCTATATTTTCTTTGTGGCAAGACTCTGGCGCCCTTACTCTTCGAGCTTCGCCATTCTGGTCCTTAGTCGAAGCCGTCAGCCCACGATCTCCTGGCTGAGCAAGCCACCCTTCCCTTCTGCCATCGTTACAACAGGGACCAATTACCTATCGTTCTATTTCTGGTTTACCATCAGCGGTGACAGTTTATTTATATTAGGTGTATCAGTTCTTTCATAAGAATGCACACCCCCACCACTGTAGTTAACCGGTGCACCTCCTTCATTTCTCCTTCATTTGTTCTACCCTACAACCATACACAATTTCTAACTCAACCTCCACGCATTACCACCATCTCTACACATCACTTACTTTCACCTCCACACATAGCCTCCTGCACCTCCACCTCCACACATCACTCCTACACACTACCTCCACATATCACCTCTATACATAGCATCTACACATCACCTGCACACCTCAAACATGAAGTAACTAGGTTATTATTGTAATAAAGAAATTATGAGCATTGTAGAACACTAGTTAAGCACGAAACTGAATAAGTTTGAATAAACTTTCCTAGATTTTTGGGTATAAAAAGTAAGCACTAGAGATAGGAAGTCAGTACTTATTTGAAGCTGTTTTAGCATCCACAGCAATAACTGTGAATAGTACTTACAGCTGTGGAATTGTAGTAATTTATAATAAATAAATTATTTTAGACTTTATCGGTTAGTTTAATTAATAACGAAGTTTAACATTAGAATTCAGCATTTGGACTTGACGTCAAAACTACAGCGTCGACGGCCAGTTTCTCTTGTCTACTGTCGACAGGCTCATATCCCGCTACATCATTTTCGAGAGCCAGAACGGTTAGCTCAAGGCGATCCTGGTATCGACGCATTGGACCGTTAGTCGAGACCACGACATAGCTTATTCCAAGTTCCCTGAAGTTCTCCCGGCTAGACACTGAGCAAATAAAATTTTACAAGAAGGAGCCTGGGAACCACTAAAGTTAAAAAACGCAAAGTTTGGTAAAAATGTAGCAGCTTGGTTCGTTACAAACGCAATGAAAGTCAAAAGAAAATGAGTATTGGAATGAAATTAAAAAGAGAAATGGGTCTGATTATGAAAAAAAAATTGATTTTAAAAGCGGATTCATAAAGAAAATACGATCAGCAATTGACCGTGTCGAATACGATCATTTGAAAAAGCTACTCTAAGTTGGTATTCGGGTTGGAAAAAAAATTGTGAAAGGTGCTGAAGGTAGAAAGAAGATTAAAGTTCCACGATTTATATCCGTATCGTAAAAAGGAGGCATTCTACCATTGATTCCGATTTTCGCCGGACGAAGTCCGCTGGGAGCTATAACAGGAGGTGCAGCAGGAATTACAAAAGTCTTTAGCGGTGCAAAAGAGCTAGCGAAAAGTTAAAGTAAAACGAACGTCAAAGCAAATTTATGGACGCAATAGCAGTCGAGAAAAGAGAAACGGGACTATTTATAAAACCCTACAAGAATGATACCGCATTATTCTTGAAACCCTACAAGAGGCGTGGATGCTCAAAAATAATTGGGCAATCAAAAACTAAGCAACTTACCTCAAAGTTCTCACTTTCGTGGATATAAGGAAATACGCACCATACATTTCTCTTTTCGCAGAGTTTTCTAGAAATCAGTTGACGAAGTTAAACCGCATACCATCAATTCGGGTGTGATCAATTTGAGTACCACAAAAGAACCAGGTACTTATTGGGTGGGATACCAAAAACATGGAAAATCTGTATTATATTATGATTGGTTTGGAGACTTGAGGCCACCGGAAGATGTCAAGAAATCTTTTGGAGTTTGCGATGAAAAAATTACAAAACATACAATTGTGGACATTTTGGGTTAAAGTTTAATAGTAAAAACGGTTAAAACTGCGAGCGTGTTCGTCAACAACTACGGGACCCATTTACCTACCGATTAAATTATAAAAAAGTTGAAGAATTCGCTTTGTGTTTAGTGGGACTGTACACGTGTAATACCGTGCAAAACCTACACTAGGGGAATACTGTTTTTTACTTTAAGAGGTTTGTTCCGTTCTTGTAAATAATATATAGTTAGAATTTATTATTACGTTGGGCTTATTGCTTATTCTAAATTCGTCGCGGTAGATTAAATTTTGTTAGTCCAAATTTACCCCAATGCGTTTATCTATGCACGTTAACTTGTGTGATTGGTGAACGTTGTGTCAGTGCGCGGCCGCAACAATTATCGACTGAAGTATCGCAGAGAAGCTCGTCGCTCAACCAGTGTCGTAGAAATCGTAGTCGCAGGCAGTCGCTTATACACGTCGCTTGTAGTCGTATCGTACAAACCGCAGTCGCCTTTAGATCGTATAGTGTTGTCCTTTGAATTGGACGCACTGCCTTGTGTTCACACCGCCTTGTATTTGAACCGCTTTGTGTATTTACCGCGTCGAGTTGGATTGTGCTGCATGCAGCTAATTAGAGGATCCGCTTTGATGAACCGCCCTTGTTACTCGTGCTGCAAGCTGTTAATTGGTTCCGACGTTTATTCATCTGCATGCCGCATTAAAGGTGAGTGCAAAAATAAACGCTTTTGTTTGTTTGTCTTGTTTAAGAACATTAATTATTTTGCTTGTTAAAACACCCTTTAGAAAAAAACAGTCCACTTTAAATCTCGCCTTTGAGCTATTCGAAATTACCGCACTTTACATTTTGGTATGCTTCTCACCGGATTCAGAATAAATAGCAAGCTCATTAATTATACCGCTCGTCAAAGTAGTGACAGCCAATTAGTATAATTTGTATCGTTGAGTTGTTTACGAGTGTTTCTTATCTCCCGCAATTAGGTTTACGTTTGTGTTATCGCCGCTAGGCAATTATATTGTCAAGTTTCGTTCATCTGGCTAACCTCAAGCTAGCTTATCCGTTCTTTGCTCAATCTGGACCCATTGATTTTTTACTTGGCGCGGATATTTTCCCCCAAGTGTTATTAGACGGTCGCATCCAGGGTGATAGTGATACACCTGTTGCTATTAATACCATTTTTGGCTATATTTTAATGGGAAACATACCTTCCTCGCCCGCTTCTGAAATAACTAGCTTGTTTTGCATGACAGATTCTACTTCCTCATTGGAAGATATCGTCGCTAAATTCTGGGAAGTCGAAGCTGTCCCCGCCGCTCAACCTTTCACGCCTGAAGAGACTCTTGTGGAAAAACATTTTGTCGATACATTTCGCCGCAATGAACAAGGTCGCTATGTCGTAACACTGCCGTTTAGAGATCATGAACCATTTTTTCCAGGTAGTCGTGATCTTGCCTTACAACGGTTTGTCGCTTTAGATAATTGTCTACTCAAGCAACCTCGTGTTTACGAACAATACGTTTCGTTTATGGGTGAAAATCTTGAATCTCAACATATGCAGTCTGTTGTTATTGAGTCTTATTCGGACTTATCTTATTACATCCCGCATCATTGCATTGTGAAACCTGAAAGCGTAAGTACGAAATTACGAGTAGTTTTCAACGCATCCGCTAAAACACTGTCGCAATCGTCCTTAAACGCTCACTTGTTTGTTGGGCCGAAGTTGTAACCCGATATTACCGCCATTTTGTTACAATTTCGTTTACATGCATATGTTGTCACTGCCGATATTTGTCAGATGTACAGACAAATTCTTGTAAATCCCTCAGTGTGACTATCAACGAATTGTTTGGCGCTTCTCCCCTGAGGAGCCCATTCAGGATTTTAAATTAAATACCGTTACGTATGGAATCAATTGTGCTCCTTTTCTTGCCATACGAACGCTTCAGCAGTTGGCCGTGGACGAAGGGAATTCTTATCCGTTAGCCGCTTTCGCTCTTCGCCAACATACTTATATTGCTGACATCGCTACTGGTGGAGATTCTATTGAATCAACCCTCGCCCTACGTAACCAACTAATTGCTCTTTTAAAACTTGGTGGTTTCGAACTTCATAAATGGTCAAGTAACCATCTTGCATTGTTAAAAGATCTTTCCGCTACGCAGCAATTCGCGCAACCCTGCTCCTTTGAGGATCCTGACACTTAACTCTTAAAAGTTTTAGGTCTTCAATGGAATCCCGCTTCAGATAATTTTTGTTTCCTAGTTCAGCCCCTAGTACCTGCTGTATCAAACGCAACCTACTTTCTAACTTAGCTCGTATTTTTGAACCTATGGGACTTTTATCCCCTCTTACTCTTTTGGTTAAACACTTAATTCAACGTTTATGGTCATTAAAATTAGATTGGGACGCTCCCCCTCTCCCTGACCTTCTCCGTTTGTGGGCGAGATACTAGCATGAGTTACCGCTTCTTTCGGATTTCGCTTTTCCCCGCTTGCTTATCCCGCCACAGTTTACTACGTGCGAAGTTCATTGCTTTGCTGACGCTTCCGAACGTGGTTACTGTGCTGTCGTTTATTTTAGCTTTGTTACTCCTTCCGCAGTTGAGGTTCGCTTAGTGTGCGCTAAGTCTAAAGTCGCACCTTTTCGTACAAGCTCTTTACTTCGTCTCGAACTGTTGGCCGCTACTTTGGCATCAAAATTATTAATCTTTGTCCTCAAAGCTTTTGATACGAACCTTACTTTTCATAAAATTTACTGTAGGTCTGACTCCATGGTGGTACTTTCGTGGTTTCGTTCCCCACCGCAGCGTTGGAAGACCTTCGTCGCCAATCGTGTTGCTTACATTCAGGACAATACGTCTCGCGCCTCTTGACATCATATTCCCTCCACCGAGAATCCTGCCGATGTCGGGTCACGTGGTTTACTCCCTACCGACTTGTGCCAATGTTCTCTATAGTGGGCGGCTTCACCAACCTTGTATGAGTCTTTCTAAAACTACAGCCCACATATTCCACCTTCAGATATTCCTGAAGTTCTTACTGAACAACGATGTATTGTTTTATCCGCTGTCGTAACATCCTATTGGATTCAATTAATTCTAGAGAATCACTCTTTTTTTCTTTTATTACTCGCATTGTGGCTTGGATTTTCCTTTTTTGTCATAATCTACGCCACCCACTCGAAAGGTACTGCGGACATTTGTCATCTTCGGAGTTGCACAATGCTCTGACCCCTTTGCTCGTGTATACTCAACAATCTTATTTCGCTATCGAACTTGAAGCCGGTCATATTTTAACTTTGGCCCCTTTAACCGCCATTCCGGATCCCGCACTTTCTCACCTACCGCTTAACCGCCTTTCCCGCTGGCAACTGCTCCAGTGCATTTACCAAGATTTTCGGTTCAGTTTTTCCAAAGAATACTTACACTCGCTAGAACAACGCTCAAAGTGGCACACCCCGTCTCCTCAAATTGATTTGAGCACCTTAGTACTAATTAAGGCCGCTAATGTTCCTCCACTTCGTTGGTCCCTCGGCCGAGTTGTGGCTGTACATCCTGGGACAGATGGTGTTGTTAGGGTGGTCACGCTTAAAACCGCTTATGGCGAGCTGAAACGTCCTGTGTTAAAGCTCTGCCCCTTGCTCGCAATGTAGAAAAAAAATTCTTCTTCTTTTTCTATTGTATTTGTAGGTTTTTTTTCTTGTTCGCTTTTTTTTTCGCTTGGTCATTCCGCCTCCCCGCCTTATAATTATTTTTAAAATGCCTTGCATTTTGGTGGGCGGTATGATCTGTCCTTGTAAATAATTTATAGTTAGGATTTATTATTACGTTGGGCTTGTTGCTTATTCTAAATTCGTCGCGGTAGATTAAACTTTGTTAGTCCAAATTTCCCCCAATGCGTTTATCTATGCACGTTAACCTGTGTGATTGGTGAATGTTGTGTCAGTGCGCGTCCGCAACAATTATCGACTAAAGTATCGCAGAGAAGCTCGTCGCTCAACCAGTGTCGTAGAAATCGTAGTCGCAGGCAGTCGCTTATACACGTCGCTTGTAGTCGTATCGTACAAACCGCAGTCGCCTTTAGATCGTATAGTGTTGTCCTTTGAATTGGACGCACCGCTTTGTGTTCACACCGCCTTGTATATAAACCGTTTTGTGTATTTACCGCGTCGAGTTGGAATGTGCTGCTTGCAGCTAATTGGAGGATCTGCTTTAATGAACCGCCTTTGTTACTCGTGCTGCAAGCTGTTAATTGGTACCAACGTTTATTCATCTGCCTGTCGCATTAAAGGTGAGTGCAAAAGTAAACGCTTTTGTTTGTTTGTCTTGTTTAAGAACATTAATTATTTTACTTGCTAAAACACCCTTTAGAGAAATACAGTCCACTTTAAATCTCGCCTTTGAGCTATTCGAAGTTACCGCACTTTACAGGTTTGGAGCAGCAGAAAATAATCATTGAACCTTTTTCCTACAAATTGGAAGAAATAAATGCATATATACAGGGTACAATCAAACAATGGTCCAGTAAGGTTTCAGATATTAATGAGAACATTGATAATTTTTTCAAACTAAGTGCAAACACTAATACGTTAAAGTGTTCTATACGAAGTAGCACACTGATTGATTTTGAAGCGATTCGTAAAGTATTGGAAGCATTTTGATTTTACCAACCGCAAACTGTTTAGAAACGTCTTGCATATCGCAGATCACCAAGTGAACATAATATCCGCATTAAACATTTCTGTGGAAACCGATATCACCCACCCCAAGTTTGTTTAGAAATTATACTTTGACTCACAGTATATCCGAATTAAGTCTTTCTATGCCGCCTGAGTAAAACCTAGAAAAGGAACCTAACCACGTTATATATTACCCATTAAGCGTTTCAGAAGTTTATAATATTACAATCAGATTGATCCATCACTTAGGAAAATAGTAAACTTTTCATCGAAACTTATACTAGCGTTAACCTGAAAACAAAAAGTATCTATGGAAATGACCATCGATTTTGTATATAAAACACGTCACCACGCACTTCGACGAAGTAAAAGTTCCTACAAAGTCAAAGTGTCAAGTTGTCGAGAGACTCATAGTCATAGAAGTTCATTTTTAAGATTTCTAGGATTACAAAGTACAAATAATGGGCGGCAGGAATAAACGCCGTTTAGACTCCTGCTGCGAGAGAAACGTTAAACTTAAAAGATTCAAATACGAGGATTTACCGAAATTGGACGTGTTTGAGAGTTATAAATTGGACCAAACCATCATAAAAGAAAATTGTTATACATATTAAACTGCATTAAACAGTTAAAACAACGACCGAATTTTTATAAAAATCCAAAGCAGTGACAATGTTACATGCCCTCATGAAAGTTTTATATTTATGAAGGGAATATACAAAACGGCAGATCCGACCAAAGTCTACGAATTTACTGCAAATGCACCATACATTTTGTTTGAAGAAATCCAGTAATAAGTTGTTTAATAATCACATAATCGGCGTGCGTTGAACACCAGGAATCACACGAACCATTAAGGGATTGGTATCTCTCGAAGAACCAGAAACTAAGTCCATCGTACACACACAGGTTGGAAATTTGAATCAATATTTAAAAATTGATCGTTTTATTTGCGCTATACCGCTCAAAATTATTTTCGGATTTTTTGAAGATTACGAAAAAGCTATTTTCAAGATATCGCAAGAATTAATACTTACTAGAACCAACCAACATTATGCGATTATGTCAAGGCATCGCTGCTATCGGAAATGCAAAATCAATCGACTATAATGGCAGCATTTAGAAAATGGAAACTGTACAAACTCCCGTCATTGTCTCAATCCAAGTCACAGGTATGTAGAATTAAAGTATCGAATGAAACATAGAAGGGTCGATTGATATTACTGGCACTGCAAAATGGAAAATTTGACCGTAAGATAGAAAGTTCTGCGAGCTTTGCGCATGCCTATATAACGAATGTGAAAATTGCTACGTTATGCAGCTAGTTACATATCCCCAATTAGGATATATATGTAATCAAACAGAATTATTAAAACTTAAGTTAGATTGTTACAATGTATAAATTAAAGGACATATTTGAAAGAGGTTAATGAAAGTTTACAAGCTAGACAATGAGAACGGAAACAGACATTGTATTCCAGACGCAACATGATACTTCAGGTGCAGGTCACAGTAGGTTAGAAGACAGCAATTATTAGAATTAAGATAATTAAAATGTAATACTTTGTATTAAATACAGAAATAAGCAGATATGAGCTCTGCAGTTCCCATAAGCAATGTGAGGGACAAGGATAGCATAAATTCCATCGAGAACTCAAAATGGCCAGTCAGTCTAGAACTTCACAACTTTAACATTGTTGGTAGCTTAGCTTCTCACCGTAATTTTAATTAATTTAATTAGTGAAAGTCAACTTAGAATTATTTCGATCTCCACACGTTACTGCATATAACGTACTTATAAATTAAAATTAATTGTAATTTTTGTATAAAATACACTTGATAGAAAAGTTTTTTTGAAGAAGCTTTTTTAAAAAGTCGCTCTAAGAGGTCCAAATATCTAGCGTACGGGTCAGACAGAAATAAACAGGATACTTAAAGCACGAATCACGATTACAAAACAGAACACAAGAAACATAGAAATACCAGGTTAACTACCAATGCGGCGGGGGGACTCCCAGCAACACAAAAAAATACATCGTCATCGATTTTCTATTTACAATAAAATTAATTTAAAAAAAGAATTCGGTTTAAATTAACAAAATACTAAATAAATAGTTATATTACAAAGAACAAATTTTAAGAATTGACGTACGACGCATTTCGTTTAACATGTAGCATTCATTAGTAAACGAAAGAAAAAAATTGCTGTTTATACTTGCTCATAACACCAGGGTGTTAAAGTAAAGAAATATTAACGGTAGAACAAATTCTAATAATTATTTAATAAAGAACTATGGAGCACCAGCGACGCACTAACAACAAAAGTAGAAAAAAGAGGTGTTTCCGATATATGGTAAGACTATCACAACATACTTCCATGTGCCAGTTTACTATTGTGTGCCCATTGCATCCACGGAGGTGAATCAGCTAATCGTCAACGTGCTTGGGTCCAGATGCCGCATCACCACGGTCGACAGATGTTGAGCGCTGCGACAATCACTCCAACAGCGGGACATATACCAGCGCAGTTGGTTCTACATAAAAAGAATAATCGGGCTTACATAAAACAATTTGGCTTCCAGCTAAGACATAAAAGGAGAGTCTTACTAGTATTAATAATGCAGCAGCACTTACCGATACACCCAAGACCTACACTTCTTATAAAAAAAACGTGCATAGCTTTTGAAGTAATAGGACGAGTAATATAAAAAATACATATAAAAACGAAATGCAGAATTAAATTGAAATTGTTTAAACAACAAGAATTCGAACTTTAATCCTCACGTTATCAAATGCGATTAGAAACTTGAAACAAAACTTAACAAATAAGTGCGATCCATTATTTCAACGAGTCTTTATGATTGGGTATAATAAGAAGTAATTATGCGCTATAGTATTGTGTCTCAAGTCAATAGATACCTCAAACAAGGCACGGACGATTGAGATTATAGAAGAGCTTTTTGTTTCGAAGTAGATAGGTTTAAAATAAAAATTATTAAAAAACGTACTTATTGTAAGAAGGTCTAATATACCGGGTGTTGTTGGAGGATTTGAGCAGAATCTAAGTAAATGAATAATAAAATACCAAACAGGGGTAGGTCTTAACAGACCATCGTAAAGTAAACGTAACAAAGTGTATCTGAACTTTCAGACCTTTACCCAAGGTCCCATGAGCCTGGATTTCAAATAAAACGAATATATGCCGGCGTATCTGTTTTATGCAACTTTTGTGGAATAATACTACTCGGACAAGACTTCCAATAAATGTTTATTGGACTACATCAGGTTTAAAGAATCGCCCATATTTGAAATTGACTGCCGTCACCACCTTGAAAGTATCTCAAGGATGAAACAGTAGACGTTTGATAGAATTACAACCTTCAAAAAATTTAGAACCAAAAATGAAGGTTTATGTTTTTATTATGTATGAGTCTATGTTTGAATACAATTTCCTTAAAGAAATTGTTAATAGATTTATACACAATTGATTGTATCTACACTATGCTTTTTTAATAAAATTCTATAAAAAAATTATGTTCTAAGTGTTTTAATCAGTCTTTCTTTGTCATTCGAATCATGAGAAACTACAGTCTGTAAATAATTTCTAGTTACTAAATATTTTAGAATGAAGTTGTCTTAGAGTGATATTTCCACCAGAATAGAGTGAAATTGCCCACCAGAACAGAGTGAGATTGAACCATCAGCATACAGTGAAATTATCCATAATTGGTTTACCATGGTTAGAAATTAGACAGGGTTATTCACGTTATACGCCACAAAATATTATGACTAAATTGCTTGATTTGAAAGAA
The DNA here is from genome assembly GCA_036346225.1 of Platerodrilus igneus. Taxonomy (NCBI): domain Eukaryota; kingdom Metazoa; phylum Arthropoda; class Insecta; order Coleoptera; family Lycidae; genus Platerodrilus; species Platerodrilus igneus. The sequence goes on along the minus strand of JARFIW010001379.1, from coordinate 651,540 downwards.
GTTTACATTTTAGGATGGATAGAGGCCCAGTGGTAAAATTATTTTCGTAATATTCAGGATGTCCAAGATACACAAAACGTATCAAAGTTGTATTTTTTAAATGGAACACCGTGTATATTATTTTATTCTCTGTTTCTACTCTCAAAATCAAAGCGAGTTTCGTTAGGTTTCTGAAGCCTAAACCTTACGGTTTTTGAAATATTTTGTATTTTGTGAAAATGACATCACTTTTGGTTTTTTTAAACCAAATTTGACTTGTGGTTTAGTAATTGATCAAGTTTTGTCTAGCACTTGTGAAACATCGACTAATGTATACAGAGTGTTCGAAAATCATTAGTAAATAATCGCAAGCTTTGAACGGTAACAACTTGTTTAATTTAAATCGAACACCCTGCATTTTATGTCAACGACAAATGTAAAATTTAATTTTCTATCGAAACTATAATAGCTAACTGTTCGCGTTTCCATTGAAACCGTACAACTTCGGAATGCAAACTGATTCTAACAAATTTATTTATCACAAATTCCATAGTCACCTATGGAATTTTGTTATTTTGACGAGTCAGCATAATTATAATAGTAGTCAGTTATTCATTTACAACATTGATTTTTTGTAAATCGTCCTTTAGTGATAGTTTGTGGTATCTATTCCTTCTATCACTCAAAATAGAGGTTTTTCAAAAAGACGAACGGATCTACATGATTTTCCTTCTTGGAGAATGTCAGAAAAATTGTTTACTGGCATCACGAGTTTATGCTGAAAGATTCCCTAACAGAAATCATCCAGATAAGCGTGTCTTTAAGACTGTTGGCCCAATTTAAACAAACAGGGAGTGTTCAGTATGAAAAACCCAACAAAATAAAACCTGTGAGAAAAAACGAAGACACTGAATTCGCCGTTATTGCATTTGTAATAGAAAATCCTCATGTAGGTCAAAACCAAATATCAATAAACCACAAAATTAGCCATATAAGCGTCTCAAAAATTCTTAATAAACATTCTTTCCATCATTATAAAATTCCATTTCACCAAGAACTTTCCAAAAACGATTTTGAGAAACGAGTTGAGTTTTGTATGTGGGCGTTACACAAAGTGGCAGAAAATGAAAACTTTTTAATTTTGTTTTATTTAGTGACGAATGTACGGTTCACCGCAATAGATCCGCTAATAGGCAGTACTTTTATTATTATTCTGATTTCAACCCGCATCAATTTAAAAATAATTAATAATCAGTACAGATGGCCAGTGAACGTGTGGGGCGGAATAATGGGCCCACATGTAATTGGCCCTTATTTTTTTAAAGAACATTTAAATGGAACATTGTTTGAACGTTTTGATAAATCAACTTCCAATCTTATTACAAGACATTTTCTTAGACATAAGAGCAAGGATGTTGCTTCAAATGGATGGAGCTCCCGCATATTTCCACTGTGATCCGAGAATATGTAAAATGTTCGGTTCTAAAATCGTTGGATTGGAAGAAATGGTTTTCAGAATTGGCCTCCAAGATCACCTGAATTGAGTTCATCAGATTTCTTTTTATGGGAATATGTAAAAGGAATCGTTTATAGTACATGTGCAACAACAGCAACTGATATGAAGAAGCGCATCAGGGAAGCTTTTAGAAATATAAGCCCAGAAATGTTAGAAAATGTTGCTGAATTTTAAAAAGAGAATACGTTTGTGTTTAGAGTTAGACGATCGTCATTTTAAACACTTATTATATACCATTATTGTTTGTTGTACCTCTTTTCACCATTCATTTATTTTCATTCATTATTATTTGTTTGTTGTACATCTTTTCACCATTCATTTATATTAACCTTATTTGTTTAAACTAATTACTTATTATTTAAGAAATTGTCAATCTTATCCTTTTGCCGTCAATATTCCATAGATGACTAGACTATGAAATTTTTAATATCTAATAAATCTGTAAAAATCAATTTGCATTCCGAAAATGTGTGTTTTCAATGGAAACGTGAGCGGTTAGCTATAGGAGAGTATAATGGTATTCGATAGAGAACTAAATATTACACCTGCCGTTGGCATAAAACACAGGGTGTCCTATTTAAATTAAACAAGTTGATACCGTTCAAAGCTTGAGACTATTCACTAATAATTTTCATACACCCCGTATACATTAGTCAATTTTTCACAAGTGCTAGACAAAACTTGATCAATTACTAAATCCCAAGTCAAATTTAGTTTAAAGAAACCAAAGTGATGTTAAAAATTTAATTGTTAAAATTGTTGCTACATTTTCATAAAATACAAAATATTTCAAAATCCGCAAGGTTTATTCTTCGGAACCTAATGAAACTCGTTTTTATTCTGATAATAGAAACTGAAAATAAAATAATATACAGAATGTTCCATTTAAAAAAATACAACTTTGATACGTTTTGTATTTCTTGGACATCCTGTGTATTACAAAAATAATTTTAAAATGTAGCTCCATTAGGTCCCAATCCATCCCAAAATGCAAACTTCTTTCAAATCAAGCAATTTAGTCATAATGCTCAGTGGCGTATAACTTAAATAATCCCATATAAGGAAAAAAATTAGTGGTTCCAGCATAAAAGCTTTAGAAAATGTAATAGAAAGAGTTTGACAAGGTAATGCAGGTATTTCTTCCATTGGTAAAAGATACAAAATAGAAAGAGATGTTGGGCTATTACCACAGACAATAGCTTAAAGAGATTCATGTTCAAAATAATTGCATCATCATTAGGTCTTCAGTCCTAAAACTGGTTGGACACGTACCCTCATTGTTTCCTAGTCTGAACCAACCTACACATTTCCCTGAAATTTGCACAGTTTGCATCTATCACTATCTGTGTGCGAAAGTCTGAACTCGGTCTACCTCTACTTCCCTTTTCCTATCTCTGCTTGTAATATATCCCGTACTATTCCCAGAAATGCCTTGGAACGTATCCTGTCCTTCTATTTCTTCTATTTTTTTCGTTTTCCACAGAGATATCTTTATTCCTCTACTATTTCTACAATCTATTTGTTATTAACTTTGTCTGTCCGTGCTTCCATCCTCATACATCTAAAGCACAACATTCAAGTAGGCTTCTATCTATTTCTGTTTGCTTTTCCTACTGTCTCTATTTCATATACGTACTGTGCTGTGCTCCACACTATGCTTTGAACAGTTTTCTTCTTGTATCTATGTTCGTTGTCTTTGAACATAACGTGTTGTTTCTTGTTTGATGCAGTTTGGTCACCTTTTATTGTTTTACAGTTATATGCCCTATTTCCCCGATATTCAGCGGTATGTAAAGAGGGGTAAGCAGCCTTTGGCTGCCAAGTTCCCCCAGCACTTGAACCTTTGTCGAATTAATAGTTTTTCCAATTTATTCTTTCATACAATCAACATTAGTTGAAAATATTTCTAAACCAACACCTGTAGTTGTTTATCATAATTATCACATTTAAGAGCACTTATTTTTTCGTCATTGGGTTTTACGTCTTCAAACTGATTGGGCTTGTAGCTCAGTTTATTTATGTTTTGAGCTAACCTACACAGTTCCCTGCAATTCTGACAACAGCTTGTATACAGCTCGATTCCCTTCTATTGTTTTCTAGTTATACGCCCTATTTTACCGAGATTCAGTGGTATGTGAAAGAGGCGGCTCCGTAGCATAGTGGTATGTGTGTGGCTACTACGCCCAAGGTCCCAGATTCGAATCTCGACACGGTCCGCTTGAAAAATGATAGGCGAGTATTTTTCATAAAAATACACCCTCGTTCGGATGAGAGGTAAAATGGAGGTCCCGTGTGTAAGTGTTGTCACGCACGTTAAAGATCCCTACCTTGCTTGGAACAGCAAGGGTTCGGCAAAATTCCAAATTTTCCAGATAAAAAAAAACTCGCTTCCTGGCCAATGTAGTACCTTCGGGTGGAGCATTGGAAAATCACACGTAAGGTATGTGAAAGGAGTTAAGCGGCCTGTGGCTGCCAAGGATCTCCCAACACTTGGACATTTGCCGTATTAATAGTTTTCCAGTAAATCCTTTCGCACACATAACATTAGTTGAAAGTATTGCAAAACCAATATCTGTAGTTGTTTATAATAATCACCGTGTTTAAGTACAGTTATTATTTTTATCATTAGTTTTACCATCTTGCAACTGGTTGGAAGCGTACTTCCATTGATTTCTATTCTGAGCTAGCCTACACATTTCCCTGAAAATTTCACACCCTACATCTTTCACTATCTGTGTGCAGTAGTCTAACCTAGGTCTACCTCTACTTCTCTTTTTTCCTATTTCTGCTTCTAATATATTCCGCACTATTCCCTCATGTCTTAGTATGCGGCCTATCATCCTATCTCTTTTATTTTTTACTGTTTTCCACATACTTTTTTCTTCCCCCTACCATTTCTAGTACCTCTTTGTTCTTAACTTTGTATGTCCATGATATCTTGATCATACGTCTGTAGCACCACATTTCAAAGGCTTCTTTCTAACTTTTTCTTATCCGCTGCTCCTACTGTCTAGGCTTCACAGCCGTACAGCGCTGCGCTCCACACATATGTTTTAAGCAATCTTTTCCTTGTTTTTATGTTCGTTGTCTTTAAACACAGTAGTTGCTTTTTCTTGTTAAATGTAGCACGACCTTGTGTTAATCTTTGTTTTATATCTAGTGCTTTTCCCATCTTGTAATATTTGACTTACTAGGTAGCAAAAATCCTTAATCTCTTGTAAGTTTTCGTTACCTATTTGTGTTCTGGTTTTTGATTTATTTTCCCCTCTTTTGCATGCTAGAACTTTAGTTTGATTTTTGTTAATTTTCATACCATATCCCTCCGTTAGAACTGTTTCCACTTCATTAAGAGCAGCTTCTAACTATTCTTTGCTAGCTGCTAATACCGCTATATCATCTGCAAATCTAAGCATATTAATCTTTTGTCCCTGCATATTAATTCCAAATGTCTTCCTGCATTTGACTCATTGCCTCTTCTATGTACAAGTTAAAAATTAATGAAGATAAGGTACATCCCTGTCTCATCCCTTTTCTAATATTTACTTCTCTATTTTCTTGCTCTAATTCTATTACCGCTGTTTGCTCTTTGTATAAGCAAAGCACTATCCGACTATCTCTAAAACTCATTCCAATCTTTTTGAGTATTTCAAACATTTTTTCTCCATTTTACATTGTCGAATGCTCTTTCCAGATCTACAAACCCTATATTTTTCTCCATTATCACCTTCAGAGCTAAAATAGCCTTCCGTGTTTTCCTGTTCCGCCTATACCCAAATCGGTCTTCTCCCAGTATTTCTTAAGCTTGTTTTTCCATTCGTCTTTGTACAATTCTAGTTCATATTTTTGAACTTCTTGTTCGAAAATTTTCACATCTATCCGCGACTCTTTTTTTTGTATAGTTACTATGATGTTACGTTTGAAGTCCTTGGGTATCTCGCCTATCTCATACATATAGCTTTCAAGTCGGAGGAGGCGTTCTGTTACTGCTTGTCCAGCGGCTTTTAGAGTTTCTGCTTGCACCTTATTTGTACCCGGCGCCTTACCATTTTTAAACCCTTTAATGCTAATTCAAACTTATCTCTAATTTTCAATGTTTGATTCCTGTTCTAATGTTGTTAGTTCCTTTCCTGCATATAAATTCTCTATATATCTCTGCCACCTAGCTACTGTCTCTACATTTTCTATAATGACGTTTTCTCTCGAGTCCCTTATATTTTTGCTATATGGTTTTATATTCCTAAAATTTATTCTAATTAATTTGTATGCTTCGTCTGTCTTTCCTATTTCTATCTTAGTTTGTACCTCTTTGCCCTTTTTATCGATCCGTTGTTCTTGAGCTTTCCTGCGTTTGCGAATAACTTTTCATTTTATGGCTTTGTATCTTTGTTCTCCTGTTAAAGCGTTTATTTTTTTTTGAGCTTCCTTGTTGATGGATAAAGTAAAGCTTTAATTATTCGCGGCTAAGTCTGGGAATTACCCCAAGGGTGAGCAATGAGAAAAGGGTGTGGTGATGGTCTAAACTCTACAATAAACTAACAAAAGGAAAATGGGTTGAGCGCCACTGTATCTGTATGAACGGTTACACTAAAGATTCAATTCTCCTATGAGAAGATACAGAAACTCACGGGATATAAATGCAATAAAAACTTATAACTTACTAAACTAATGTATCTGGAAACCTCTGGAACATACTTTCGACCTCTCCGATCTCGATGAACCTGGAACAAAATCACAACAAATTCTCTATTAGAAAGACACAGTTTGTGCTTTCCAATAAAAATACATGCCAATAATTACAGGTGGATAATATTGAGATTACCACACCAAAGATATTTAAATCAAAAATAAATACCTAGAACAAACCAGTTGTAGCATATCTGGGCTTTTTAAATTACTTCAGCCTCGTATAATTTCATAGATCAACAAACTTATTTACTTTAAAAATTTAGTAAATTTAATTATGCATAGAATAAAAAAACTTGAGTCTAAAAATGAAATTTAATATAGTTTCTCTTTCTTGAATTTTTTCTTTAAATATGTTTACAAAATGAACAAATAAAATCGTGTTTTCAATACATCTGTCTTTGACATAACAGAACCTTAAGTTAATAATAATATATCAAAACAAGTTTTGGCACCAAGCATTCAGATCTGAGTATTGGTTCACATATGTGTCTCAAACATTATTTCTAAAAAAAATCAAATCACATGTAGTTAACTTAGACAAACAACTTTTTATTTAAATCTGGTATTAGAGGCTTATTAAAATTTTAATATGAGTAAATAAATATTTTAAAAGTAAGAAATGGACTTTGAAATATCATATTGTTAGCAAGTGAATTAATGCAAATTTTACAAAACTATTACTGTAGTAATTCGTGGCTATTTTCTCACACGCTGTTCTATACATACAAAATTTAACTTAACCAAACGATCCTTAAAAATTATTTAAGTAAGCATTCACGAATTCTCACAAATAAAGCAAAAAAGAAGATTTGATACCTGTAGGTGTTGATGTTTTCAAATCTAATTATTAAACGTCGACGTACATGCTTCGAAATGTGTTCATCAAATTGTTGTGACGAAACCTTAACCTTAAATCACGGCTGTACTTGCACTGATAAATGAACAGCTTTCCAACCTTGGATTCAACTATAACACCGTCATTCTAGTCCATCATTTTAATTCTTCATTCTGTCATACGCTAAAGGGATGAAAATAGTTTATAAGTTATTTAGTTAAAGCGAGCTTACCGTTAACAAATCCTAGCACAATAATAATAAGGGGCGGCGCGTTTCATTGCTTTGCCGGTGTCACAGGAGTCTGGCGCTTCGTACCGTGTCCCAATGCAACTCGTCCCCCTATTATATCCACCCCACGCCAATTCGTAGACCCCACTTCTGCAAAGAATGGAGATTCATCCTTCTTAAGAAAACACACTGCCAACTCGACTACATTTATAAGAAGCAATGGCCGTCCTCGTTAGTACGACACCTTATTTGCGTGGCGCAATACCTCGTGACTAGTACACGCACGCGCTATCCTAATTCTACCGAATGAAGAGGAAGAATTCGCCTGTAAGGTAGACAACACAAACTACTAGACCCCATATAAATACGTTCCTTGAAAATTATAATATTATTAAATACCTCCATGCAAAGCATTTAAGTTATTTAAGCGAACATGGTTTCCCGTTTTCAGATAGGATTGTTTCTTTTAGACATTATAGCATCAAATACGAGAATTAAATACTACAGAATAAATCTATGCTGAAGCGATTCTTACAAACATGGTGCTATAGAATATATATTCGTTACACAGCCCCCGAACAAAAAAGAAAAAACTTTGAGATTAACTATATGCTAATATATACTTAAACGAGAAGTTTTTTTTTATAGACAAAGACGAAACTACTACCTAAACAAAAGATAGGTACCAAAAATACCCTTATAATGAACCCAATCAAACTAAAATAAACTTGAAACTTGATCTCCAAAAAAAATATTACTAGTGACCTTACAACTAGTAAATAAGGGAGCAAACAAGCGAGTGAGTAGGTAACTCTGCGTACCACACATCCGTTAGGAATCAAAATAAGTAAGACATAATCGGTAAAAAGACATAATCGGTAAAAGACAAAATATTGAGGTCGAATACTCACGAGTTGCAACCTAACAAAGAACAAACCTACTAAGTTCGTGGAACTTAAACTAAAACTCAAATAAAACCTTGACGCAAACCACCGTAAAGCAACAAACAAATTTTCTTCCTTACCAATAACTTTAACATTATTAACACAAAATCGAAAAACTCATTCCAAAGTATATACATATCGATATCTTTACAAAAATGTTTTCACTACTGCTGATCAAAAAAGAATCCAGCACAGGAATCACAGAAAAAATGTTGTATTTACAAAAAATTACTTTTCTTTGATTTAGTTTCACTAATACTAAACGAAATCGAAAGACCCACATCAACTATATGGATATCAGCAATCATCTAAAAATATTTTTTTTCTCGACGATAAAAAAAATATCCAACAACAAAGTAGCAACACTAACTAGCTACTGCTTCTACAAAAAAATAGTTCGCACTTCGAACCAGTATTCTTTTTATCAGGACGCTCCAAAAAAATTTTCAACACTACAGTGGCCACACCAAACATTTTGAATAAACTCGCCTCAAAAAAAATTACCACGTAAGCATCTCGCTTACTCTAAACACAATAGCACACAAGTGACCGTTTCGAAAACGAATCTCACTTACGTGATCATTCACCTAACTCAGATTAAACACACGCACCAAACTGAAACAACAAATATTTACATGGTCTCACCACAACTAGAATACTTATATTCACTAAACAATCTACTTGTCGGCTTTACCTATTGAAATAGATAATTTGTTAACACGCATGACATTACCAACACTACCGCAACTCTACTACGAACCAAAGCAAAAACGTAGACAAAATTACATTTTATCTGAACTAACTACTTAAATTAAATAATTCAAAAACACACTTCTTGAGAAATAAAAGTACTTGAAATAACTGGCGATTTCCATGAACAACAAGATACCAGAAAAGCTTTCAATCAATCACCTCCATTCGACAAAAAAATCATAAACGACGAATTAATCCTTTGGGAGATAGTCTGGACTGATGGCGGAATAGGGTTTCAGATCTTTAATGTGCCGTCTACCTGCTCTCGATCCATCCAAATTAACCAAATCATACACCACACTCGAGCACTTCTTTTTAACTATACTTAAAACAAACTTTGGGGCAAGTTTAGCAGAAAACTTATTACTCGCACTCGACAATACTTTATTGGCCCTCCATACTTTATTACCAACTTCAAAAGAAATATTTCTCCTCCTTAAATTATATTGATTACTCGAACGTTCATAAGCTAAATGCAGTTTTGTTCGGACATCTTCAAATACCTTAAAAATACCTTGACGACCTGAAGTATATAATGGGCGACTACCAGGAATGATTTCGATATCACTTTCGGGAGTAAATCCACTACCATAAAACTTACCAGTGATAGGGATGTGTTGGCCAAAAACTAAAAAATTCGGCGTATAACCCGTCGACTCATGTTTAGCAGAATTAATAGCAAATTGAATCTGCGCTAACTCAGTATCCCATGTATCATGTTCTTCAAGATAAGATCGAATGGCTGTCCCTACTGTTCTATTAATTCTCTCGACAAAATTACACTGCGGCGCATAAACAGCATTATACCATATTTTCTGAATTTCAAACCTATTACATAACGACCTAAAAATTCGACCAGCTAAATTTGAACCATTATCGCAAATAATAAATTGTGGCACTCCAAACACTAAGAAAACTTTTTGTTCCATAAACTGTTCTATAACGTGAGACTTTGCACTGCGTAAAGGATGTAAAATTGTATATTTTGAAAACCAATCTCCGACTACCAAAAGCCATTTAAATCTTAATTTCGACCGAGGGAATGGACCCATAAGATCCAATGCAATTATCTGAAATGGAAATTTAGCTTCTTTCTCTTTTCCCATTAAACCTAAAGGACCTACATTAGAAGATTTTTGTGCACCACACACTAGGCACGCTCGACAAAATTTCAGCACATCTAAGCTCATTTTGGGCCAATAATAATTTTCCTGAACTCTGGCAATAGTCTTCGAAAATCCAAAATGTCCCGCAACTGAGGGATCATGACACGATCTGATAACTTCCTCCCGTTGGGCTTTCGGAACTAAATATTTCCACTCTACGATGTTGGATGACAAAGGCAAATTCGACGGAATAAACTTAAAAACAAACTCATTCTCAACTTTCCATTGAGGGTATTTCTCAGGTGACGTCAAAATTTTATCTCGTAATGACACATACCAGTTTTCTAAATTCGCCTGTAAGGTAGACAACACAAACTACTAGACCCCATATAAATGCGTTCCTTGAAAATTATAATATTATTAAATACCTCCGTGCAAAGCATTTAAGTTATTTAAGCGAACATGGTTTCCCGTTTTCAGATAGGATTGTTTCTTTTAGACATTATAGCATATAATACGAGAATTAAATACCACAGAATAAATCTATGCTGAAGCGATTCTTACAAACATGGTGCTATAGAATATATATTCGTTACACTGTTTCGTCTGATTTATTTTTGTATTTTCGTCTATCTTCTATAAAATTCAGAATATTCTTTGTTATCCATGGTTTCTTATTTTCTTTTTGTGTATATCCCAGAATATCTCTGGCCGCCATGTCTAAGCTGGATTTAATGTTATTCCATTCTGTTGCTACTTCTTTAGTGTCAGAAATTTTCAAATCTTTCAAGGATATCTTTATCTATTAGCTTCTCAAAATCAAAGTGCCTTTTTCCGTTCCTCTTTTTCAGATTTTTAGATTTAAGTGCGGTCTTCATAATTACGGTGTTGTGGTCAGTGTCTATATCTGCGTCCGGGTAGCTTCTACAGTCTTTTACTTGATTTCTAAACCGGTGTCTAACAATAATGTAATCTATTTGATATTTTCCTATATCTCCTGGCATCTTCCGCGCGTATCGTCTTCGAGCATCATGTTGAAATAATGTATCTGTGATTGTTACGTTATTCTTGTCGCAAAATTGTACCAGGGTATTTCGCCTGTCGTTTCTCGTGCCTAACCAAATAAATTTACTATCGTTCCTTCCCTACCCTCACCAACCACGGCATTAAAATTTCTCGTAATTATTAAATTTTCATGTCCTTTTACTTATCTTAGTTTGTCTTCGATATCTTTGTAGATCGCCTCTGCATCTTCCTCACTGTAGCTAGAGGGTGGAATGTATACTAGTATTATTAATGTATTTACCGATTTAAATTTAAATCTAACCATGAGTACTTTTTCGTTCTTTTGTAAGTAGTTTTCTAAACGTCGTTCCATCTTTTTTCACATAACTATCTCCACCGCCAAATTTCTTTCCTCTGCTTCTGTATGAATTACCCTGAAGTCTCCACTCCAAAAATCTTCCGCCTCTGGCCAGCGGACTTCGCTGATTCCTATTATGTCTAGTGCTAGCCTATCCATTTTGAGTTTCAGGTTCTCTAGCTTGCCTACTTGTTTCATACTTTTGACATTCCACACTCCGACTCGCAGAATGTTTACGGATCTTTTTCTATACTTTCGGACCACATCCCCGAAGTAGTCCCCTCCCGGAGATCCGAATGGGGGACTATTTTACCTCCGAAATTTTTTACCCCAGAGGATGTCCTCATGTTTACTAACAATTTCTGTACGCAGTGTACTTGGAAGGTAATGTGGTGGTTTCCCGTTGCCTTCCACATCGCAGTAGTGTGCCTTAGAATGTCATATCGACTCCTATGGTCTCTGCTACTCTAAGTGCTGCCTTCTTTCGGGAATCTGCCTTAGTCTGGTTGCTCACTAAAGACCCCACTAATTTGGTTAAACCTATAGTTCGGCTCCATAGCTCATTGAAACGCGCAAGCCATTCTACCTGTTCTAGTATTTTAGAAGGTCGTGAAGGTATAGGTCCGTTCAGAATGGCAAAACAATATAGATACGCTAAAATAAGACGTTGCAACACCCATACAGAACTTAAACGAATATTCTAATTGTAATGAAAAAAAAGTTTGTGAACATGAACCATTCATTCCGTCAAAAATTAGGGCTCTTTTTACTGAGCCATCGAGCTGTGGGAAAACTAAAGCAATCAATATCTTTAACCTTAAAAGAAAATGGACTTATATTTCAAAATATTTACGTGTTTTCAAATAGACGTTACCGACAGAAATATGAACTGTTAAGAAATGCATTTTCCCATTTAAAGGAACAAACTGGCTACTACGAGTTTGGAAATTATGATGTGATTGAGACCAGGAGACGATAAAAAAGATTTGATAATGGTATTTGACGATATACCGATAAACAAAGGAAGTAAAATTACACAGTTTTTCTCGTTTGGACAATATCAATATAACTGCATTATGGAAGTAGAATCTCACAAACCCTTTGCCATATTTTTCATGATCACATAATTGATGATATGTCATATCCCATATTTAAAAAAACGTGTTTGCAGTGCTGGAATGGAAATGGCTCGAATAATAATTTTATAACTATTGTGAAAGATTTTGATATTGATATAGGACGGTATATGATGAGTTTCGACCAATATATAAGTATCGAAGAAGTTACAAATAAATAGTTGTAATGAAGATTTTGATGATGATAGACGTAAAAGATTTTATTGCAAATAAACGTAACATTCAAATGATGCAAGATGCTATACAAAAAAAGTTTGCAGAGTACAAAAAGGGATACACCACGTCCCAGCAAGACCTTTCTTAGTCACCGCATCCTATCTGCAAGGTATCACAAAAAAAATGCCAATTGTAAGAAAAGTTAATGATGAAGACACAAAAGCACTTCTAAAAAAAAATAAAAATTAAACAACACATTCTAGAGGAACCCACACATCTTTATGACGCAAAAGTGTTGACCAAAGTTAAAGACGATAACATTGATAAATCTCTTTATGGAGTTATTTTATTTATATGGGGTTATTTATATGGAGGTGGAAGTGGAGGTGGGGGTGAAGGTGGAGGTGGAGGTGGAGGCGGAGGCGGAGGTGGAGGTGGAGGTGGAGGTGGAGGTGGAGGTGGAGGTGGAGGTGGAGGTGGAGGTGGAGGAAGAGGTGGAGGTGGAGGTGGAGGTGGAGGTGGAAGTAGAGGTGGAGGTGGAGGTGGAGGTGGAGGTGGAGGTGGAGGTGGAGGTGGAGGTGGAGGTGGAGGCGGAGGCGGAGGTGGAGGCGAAGGTGGAGGTGGAGGTGGAGGTGGAGGTGGAGGTGGAGGTGGAGGTGGAGGTGGAGGTGGAGGTGGAGGTGGAGGTGGAGGTGGAGGTGGAGGTGGAGGTGGAGGTGGAGGGTGAGGTGGAAGTGGAGGGTGAGGTGGAGGTGGAGGTGGAGGTGGAGGTGGAGGTGGAGGTGGAGGTGGAGGTGGAGGTGGAGGTGGAGGTGGAGGTGGAGGTGGAGGTGGAGGGTGAGGTGGAAGTGGAGGGTGAGGTGGAGGTGGATGGTGAGGTGGAGGTGGAGTTGGTGTGTGGACGTGTTGTTTGAAGATGCATGTGTATGTAAGATGCGGATCTACATAAATAGAGAAAACCTACAATAACATTATTACAAGCGTCATTTTTACTTTTACTGTCCAGACTTACATATTACACCAGTTAACATAATAGGAAGCTGCACACGCGTAGCCACCAGCATAATAAATAAGGCAGCCATTTTCAAAGCTGTAGTTGTAGAAATAACGTCGAATTGATCAAAAGGACAAGTTAAAATGAATTTTTTCGGTGTTGACGTCACAAGTAATGTAAAAATGCAGAAATTAGATCGTAAAAAGCGGCGTTCCCACCATTACATTATTGAAGTAGGGTTTGGCCTATGTAGAGGTTTAAAACTTGTGCTTAAAATTGTTTTTTGCAGTAGTATGTGCAGAAGCGATGGAACAAAAATGGATCACAACGATTAGACAATTTTCTACAACTTTCAAGTGGAATTCAAAATGCCACGATTTGGGTAAGATACAAATCAAGTCAGAGTAAATGGGTAGACTGATGGAGTAAATGCTGTAGTTTTACAACTCAATCGCAAATTTAAATTGACACTGGTAGCGGACACATCCAATAGAAGTGTGTTGGTGTAAACAATTTGCAACATGAAAATACGTTTAATGTAGAAATTGCAAAAGGTCTGAACGTTGTAGTTTTTGAATGAAAACGAACTCTTTAAGATATTCAATATGGGTAAAATAATAAGTTACAACGTTCAAGGGTTGTATAGTCTAGGCATTCCTGCATTTTATAAGGAACTTGTTAGTGGTATAGTAAATGCAAATCTTGGATTAAGTATAAAATTAATAGAAGAAGAACGGGATGCTATTTTAATAGATAGTGAGATCCCGCGCAAGTTATTATTTATTTGACTACTGCAATGAATATTACTTAAAACTGCTGAAAATAATCACGTTACTCCGATCAATATGCAGAAGATGTGGACGTCGCACGCTCGCTTGCTCAAATCGGTATAAGAACGTCTCTTTCCTAAGATTTCGGTTATCACCGAGGATTCTAGTACAAAAGTTGTATATATTTAATAAAGCGATAATATTTCTTCATAAAGTTTGTTTAACCTGTTTGTAATTTATTATTATCAAAATTGACACAGATATTTATAACACAATAAATTTTAATATCAGTGTTGCGTTTATATTATTAGGTCGTACTACATTAAAAAATAAAAACTTAACCAGTCGAAAGATGACGTAGTTAAAAAATAGTGTCTGTGCTGTATTTACAAAAAATGGCGGATTGTCAAAGTGACATAAGAAAATATGTTATTAAGGTGTGACTACATTTGATTTTTCAATACTGCATCCGAAAGTTATACATTGGTCAGATTTTTTACCTGAAAATTTTGAATTTTACCGACCCTTTGCTGTTCCAAGAAAGGTAGGAATATATAACGTGCGTGACAGTTACATACGGGATCTACATTTTACCTCTCATCCTAACGATGGCGTATTTGTGTGAAAAATGGTCGCCTAGTATTTTTCAAGCGGACTGTCTCGGGATTCGAACCCGGAACCTTGGGGTTAGTGAGAGTATAATGTGAGTAAGGGCCGTTGTACTTGCGGTCACTTCTCCAGTGCCCCACCTGAAGCTACTACATTAGGTTTATACGAGAAAATAAACGTGCTTTAAATAAATCTAACTTTAAAATTACTTAATCATGAACAAAAGCTAAAGTTAGAGTTTAAATAATGATATCTCTAGCTTGATTTTGGAGTGTCTGATCAACAAAACACTAGCAAAAATAAAAGGTGAGGGATCTGTAATACCGCTTAGCAGCCACCAGTTCTGAATGCCAATGCGGTCTAAGGGGTCGACTGAAAACTATCCAAGTCTAGCTAAACCAATATCTACCGATGGCTTCGAACTGCTAAGCATACGTCAAATTTGTTAATAGCGAATCCAGCTATTTGTTCCTACTCTATAAGTTTAGAATGCTGTCCGCCCTAGTCTAAGTAATTTATTCCAACTTTAGCCTAAATTCGGCTCTAACGTTCCCCATCGTTTCCTATCTGATTTATTCTAAATTCGATCTTCTTTCCTATATATAATATGACCAAAAATTAGGCAAAACGTAAAACAAAACAAATCCAGCGAGAAAACAAAACAATAAAATACATAATTGTTAATAAAGGCATAAAATATAAATATCTAAATAAAGCATTAAGCATTTAACAGTGCATAAATAGCGTCAATGTGGCAGCTGCCAAAGTGACAACTGTGAAGTAAGCAAAATGGTTGACGATATGTAAAAGGTTAGACCAGGTTAAGTTTAGTGGAATACGGGAGGTGGAAGTGGTGTATGGAGGTGTATGTGGCGTGTGGAGATAAAGGAGGTGGATGAGGTAGAGGTGGAGGAAGAGGTGGTGGAGGAGGAGGAGATGGAGAAAGAATATGGAGATAAAGGTGATGTTTCGAGAACGCGATGGAGGTAGTGGAGTTAGAAGAGTAGGTGGAGAGAAAGTGGTGAGGGGTGTAAAATTGGTGTTGGAGAAGGCCCAGACTGCCTACATTTATTCTACTCTTGCTTTTTCTGGACAAATCGATATTTGTAACGTAAAGTCATTTTTACCGGTAACAGTGATCACAGTACTTTTTAATTCGTCAGAACCTACTGCCGCACCTATTATAAAAGTGCGTTTAATGTACTAGATGTTGCCTTTTCAAATATCTTTCGAAATTTTGAGTAAAACATAAAATTATAGCTTTAGAAAATAATTCACCGTTCTTTTATAGGTTAAATGTTTAAAAATTCGGCAACTTTTAATGATTTTTCCCTAGTTCTATACTTTAATTACATTTTATTCTTCAGTTGTTTTATAAGTAATTGTTTTAGCAACCTTACCTTTCATATATTTTACTTAAGCAATTGTTGAAATAACTTGAAAACATGCGGATTTAAACCATTGTCGTCTTCAAAAATTGTAATACATTAAAACCGACCTAGCTGAATTACCGTAGAAAAAAATTTGATACTGTTCTTATTGATCGATTACTTGTTCTCTTCCAGGTTATTACATTTAATAAACTAAACTGAGACTACATTGTGCCAATGCAGAATTCGGTGTGTCTTTAGCAAGTAAAAATGAACTTGGCGTTTGATCAGTTTATGCGCACTATCTTAATAAAATATTATTAGGCAATTTTATTATACAATCACAGGTTGATATTTCACAATTTTTAATTATACACAAACCTACGACAATTAAGTAAAATTCGAACTAATATTGTCTACATTTTTCCGTAATTATTTATAATTGCGGATAATATTGTGGTAGGACGCCTAAGCTATAAAAATCTCGCTTTGAATTTAATTGCGGGCCCGTTATTCCATAACACTACTATACAATTACAGTTTTAAATAATTAAATAATATTTCGCAAGAATGCCATTAAAAGTTTTCACCAATCACTTGTTAACGAAAAGAGCGTTTCTTAACGACACTTGAACTGAGTCTAAAAATAGTTAGCTGAACAATATGGGCAAAACATTTAAGTCGTTAAAATATCCACTACTTACTTTATCAAAATTAGGAGTTTATGGTAATACGAATTCTTGGACAACCAAAATGGTTGCATTCATTTATCTGAGTTTAATTAGTTTTAATATATGTATGGCAATTTTGCAATGCCGCTATATTAAGAACAATGTGTTCGAATTTGTGGAAGTATTAAAAGCGTTGGGTATTTTGGGACAGGTACGTATATTAATTTTTAAAATATAGATAGATTCTGTAAATACAGAAAACGTGTTATTCTATCTGTTGTAAAATCAATTGCTTTTTTACCTTTTGCTGATTTTGAATATTTTAAACTTTTTCTCCAGTCTTTACTTTTTTACATTGCACAAAACAATATTTATCGTTTTGAAAAGTTTATCAAGCTATGCGATAATACCATAATATCTAATCAACTATGAAAAATTTGAAACTCAAAAAAAAGGTGCTAGGGGTAAACGTGGCTCATCTGTTTTGTTTTCAATATTTCGCTATAAGTTACAAGCAAAATTAAAACAAACGCCGACACAATTGAGCACAATTCAATGGACTATAAAGAAATTGAAAATCTTAAAAAAGAAACGGGACGCTAGTCGTCCACTTGGATCCAGAATTTGATTTTTTTTTCATTATAAGCAGATAAGCTCAATTGAAACAAACACCGGCAAAATTGAGTACAAAATGAACACAATTCCATGAATTAAGAAAAATTGAGAACTCAAAAAACGGAGGCTTAACCGTCGACTTCGTCTTCTAGATTTGTTTCAATTTTTTTGTAATAAGCAATTGAACATAATTAAAACAAACACCGGAACAAAACAAGCACGATTCAATGGACTATGAAAAAAATAAAAATTTTAAAAAAAGCGGGGCTAGCGGAGGACGGATCCATGTAGTTTCGTGGTTTAGTTAGTTCTTGTGTGATTATTAGGTCCAAGTTGCAGGCCCGTTTGAAAAACGTTAGGCAAAAATTTTTCACAAAAATACGCCTTCCTTTGGATGAAAGATAAATTGTAGATCCCGTGTGTAACTGTTGTCACTCACGTTAAAGATACCTAGCGCAAGGTTTCGGCAAAATTCAAACATTCAGGTAAAAAAATCTCGCTTTCTGGCCAATGTAGTACTTTGGAATGAAAGAATTTTCTTTTCAACAAAATGGAGCAATTTCCTTCATGCTGTAATTATTAGAGAGTATGAGCCTTTCCAGAGAGATGAGTAGAAGGATGTGGACTTATACGTATTCCTCCAAGTCTCCCCGATTCAATAAGTTTATAATACATATATATATATATATATATATATATATATATATATATATATTACTCAAATGTAGACCAGGGTAGAAAATTAATTAACGACATCAAATAATTTTAATCACCGTGTATAAGGAAGATTTGGGAAAAAGTACGCGTAATTAAAGGCCTACTGTAAAGATTTAAATCATTCAATTAGAATGTAGGGTTTGTATAGAATTTTATTAGATAATACGCGTTATTAAAACCGTGGAGCATAAAAATTTATTCGTTCATTAAAAATAAGGAATTTAAATTATTCACTAGACGCTTTCTATAAAAAGAAGCTGAATTAAAATGCTCAACTGGTATGTAATTTAATTGTTCCAAGTACTAAAACTAGCGAGAAATTACGTGCGAAATTTATATTAATTAATTCAATTTTTAAGTAACGGGTATTAAACAAAGTGTACAGATAATAATTAATATTAAATTAGTATTTGCTAAAAAATTAAAGGGTAGAAGTCAATGCCATTCACTATTATTTTAATTGGAGTTAATTGAACCGTTAGTAATATAATAAGCATAAAAACCTATGAAAATCCAAGGTTAAAATACCATGAAAACAAAGCTCGGAGAATTATATTTAAAACATTCATTAGGAGCACACCTGCAAACTTTTAAATGTAAATTCTAATAAATTCGAGCTGATAAACATGCAGATTCTACGTATATTGGAAACGGTCAGATGTTTTAGCAGGAAATGCTAAATGAAAGGTTATTTTACTCAAATAAGAATCCACGTGGATTTAAATAACAGATAGTAAAGAATATCGATTTGTACCACTCAGACCAAGGTAGAAAAGGACGGATAAAAAGCGTAAAGCAGAGACACTGATAATAAAGGCGTGATTTGCGAAGCTTCACTAAGGCTACGATTGGTTGAAATAAGATGCAAACATGAGAGGTGTAAACATAACAATTTCTGTATAAAATTAGTTAGTTGTTTGCGGACGCGTTGCGAGCCGTGTAGAAATTTCTTAGATTTTTAACTTGGACGTGTGCAAATTTAATAGAATCTCTGTGCCGAGCCGTCGAAAGGGAAAAGAGAATGCGAAATTCTAAAAATTGTCCGTTGCGGGACAAATTCGACGTGCAAGCGGGCCATTATATAAACCCGTGTTTATAGGAGTTTTGCTCTCTTATATTTTTGATTTTATTCGATACTTTAAACAGTTTTGCTCTTTATTTTTGATTATTTAATACTTTAAGTAGAATACGTGGTGATTAAGTGCTACAATAAAAGATATTAGTACACTTAGAGAAGATAGATAAGGTAATAAAGTTTAGTATTATTTGCGGGTATTACTGTACCAATTATCCAAATTAGTAGCGATAAATAAATACATTGAAGTATGCAGTTTTTAGTATAGCGTGAACGAATTATGAATTTCTTTGCTATTTTGTTCGGGAGTGAGTAATCAAGTGTTATTCGTAAACGTGATTGGATCTACAAAACAAGATTTAGATATACGTAGATGAGTTCCTGAGAAGCCCTGAAACAATTTAGATGAATGGTGGTGTAGAAAAATTTTAAAAGCGGTCAGAATCTGAAGCCGTAAACATAAACCAGCTGGAATGGTGGGATGAGCAAGTCCGATGTACATTGAAGCTACGAGTGCAGAGAGGAGATTTACCAGGGCGAGAATCACAGCAAACCTTGGTGCCCAATTCGAGAGGTTCGAATATTTTTGTTTACTCTGGTGAGGCTTTTTGTAGGTTTCACAGCATCTCTGGGCGGCCCAACGCTGGGGCTCGATTCGAAAACCTTAGTTCCCGAAAAATGGTGAGGTATCACAGCATCTCTTGACGCCCAATCTGTGGGGCTTGAATGATCAGCAGAAAGTACCAGTTCCCGTGACCAGAGGCGCATTTCACAGCATCTCTTGGCGACCCGAACGTGAGGGCTCGAATTTCAGATAGTGTTTAACTGTTTCAGGAAACTGACGACCCTGAAATTAGGAGCTGAGTGTGAATATTTTTGTAGGTATGTGAAAGAAGTGTGTAGGCGTGTGTGGGGGTGAAAAGTGTGACGTATGCAGAGAAAAGAGTGGCTTCGAAGTCAAGGGGTGGAAATAGGAAGCAGTGATAGTGCTTTATTTAAGACGACAGAAGCAGAAATGAAGGAAGAAGCAGGAGGTAGTAGGGATCAGTCTAAGACGGAGTCAGGAGAAACAGAAAATGAGTTAATGATGAGAATGTTAGAGGAAATGCGATTAGCTAGGGAAGAATCGAATAGAGCGAGGGAGGAATCCAATAGAAAATTATTACAGCTAAGCGATGAATCTAATAGAGCTAGGGAAGAATCGAATAAGAAATTTGACCAATTAAATCAGGAATTAGGGGATAAAATAGAAAAATTGACGAGAGAATTTACAGAATTTAAAAATAATCTTACTGTGAAAATGGGGGAAGTACAAAGTAGGGTTGATAGAAATGAGAAAAGCATTACAGGTCTTCGACAGGAAATGGGACATTTAAGGTCCGAAGTACGCATTTTTTGTGAAGAAGAGATAAATATAAAAATGACTGAAGTAACGGACGCATGTAGGTATCAGTTAGGCAGGGTAGAACGCGAAGTTGGTAGTATTAAATATAACATGTCAAGTTTAACGGGGGATGGTCCCAGATTTTATACAGGTGGCGTATCATTGGACCAACATATGAAATTTTATAGCGATAACAGGGTAAATCCACAAATTTTTATTAATAGTGTAAGAAATCTAGTGGGAAATTTATTTGATGAACAGACTAAACTCAATACGATAAAGGCTTTATTGAAAGACAATGCGGAAGCATGGTATAATTTAGTAGGACAGGACATAGAGACATATCAGGACTTTGAAAACAAATTTTTACAACATTACTGGAGTGATCACAAACAGGATCAGATTAGGGACCACTTGATTACAGGAAAATTTGAGGGAGAGTTTGCAGGATCTAGGGAGCAATATGCCATCCGCAAATACAGTGTGGCCAAACAACTTAATCCACCATTGACGGACAGACAAATAATCAAGTACTTATCACGACATTTTGAACTGGAAATCAGACAACACGTGGCCTTACAAAACATCACAGAACGGGAGACATTTTTAGAACACTTACAGAGATATGACGATGTATGTGTTGGACGGACAAGAGAGATACGAGAACGAAACATTAACACGATTAGATTTGACAACAGGACACAGAATTTTGCGAGACCGCCTGACTACAATAGGAACTTTCGACCGAATTGGGAACGACGAGGACAGGAATACAGAAGCAATAGTGCGACTAGGGGACCAATGCCAAGACCTAGTTACACGAGACAGAATAGTTTACCGGAAGTAAACAGGACAGTGACGAGCACGCCGAATAGAGACAGGGACACGGATATTAATACGAGGAGGACGTACGCACAGGTTGTAGAAGGACAACCAGGACCAAGCACGGAAAACAGGACGAGACAGGATTTTTAGAACGCGACAGACCACTAGATTTCTGTGTAAATGTGTATGAACATCCACCTGAATTTTTCAAAATTGAAAAGGAAGTAGAGCTAGAAACTGTAGAAAAATTATGTTTGCCAATTATTAATATAGGGATTTTTGAGAATAATGTAGAAGTATTACTTGATACAGGGGCAGAGGCGAGTTTAATATCGGAGGAATTCGTCAGGAAAATTAGGGATAAGGTTTGTGATAGAATTATGCCCATAAAGCGTAGCCATTTAGTAGCTCCAAATAAAAAGAAGTTTGCTGTAGTAAATAGTGTTGTGGTGCTTAGGATAAATATAGGAGGTTTAAGCTGTGAACAGGAGTTTGTAATTGTACCTGGACTGAAGTTTCAGAGCATTTTAGGTGTTGACTGTATGATGCAGTTAGGGGTTTTGATAGATATGGAAAGGAAAGTAGTAAGGATTAAGGATAGGGTAGTGCCATGGAAGGGCAGTTATGAAGTCACAGAGGATGACACGGGGTTGAGTATTAATGTAGTAGAGGTTGAGGATGATGGAGGTAAACAGATCAACACAATAAGATGTCATGAGGATAGGATAGTAGAAGTTCAAGCTTTATTACAAAAACATGCAGAATTAGTGGAGGTGGAAGCAACAGCAGCATATCGGGAGCAGGTAAAGGCAGAATTAAATAAAGATGCACGAAAAATTAACCAATGGACCAAACCGCAATTCCATTGTCCACCATCCATGGACACACTTTTGACGAGGTTAAGTGGCAAGTTTATTTTTAGTAAATTAGATTTAAGGAATTCATTCTGGCTGATTCCATTACACAAGGATTCTAGAAGGTACACAGGATTTTCCGTAGAGGGAAAAATCGATAATTTTAAGGTAGTATCGTTTGGTTTGTCCGCAGAAAAGGAAATAATAATAAATGAGAAACAGACAAGGGTAGAGACTGAAGAAGAAGTAATATTTAAGAGTCAGGATAATAGGGATGATAAGTTTATTTTATATGAGATAACAGGGATGATAAGTATATATATATAAAAGGAGGAGAAATAGGGATGAAGAGTATTAGGATGGTAAAAAGAAAGACTTGGAGGATCAAGAAAAGAGCCAGATTTAAATAAGGAATGAAGATTAAATGAACAAAATATAGGAATAGAAATAGGTGTATATAGAAGAGTAGAAGTAAGTGTTTATAGAAAATAAAGCTAGGTATAAGATAAATAGAAGAGATAGTTAGATATAGGTATATAGGATGAGAATTAAAATTAAAGGTAGGAAGAAAATAAGATAGGTTAAGTGTAGATATTTCTTATAAGTATAGTGAAGATTAGTTAAAGGTTAGGAATAGAATAAGAATAGGATAGGTATATAGGATTAGGTAGGGAGAAGTAAGTATAGTGAAGATTAGTTAAAGGTTAGGAATAGGATAAGTATATAGGATGTATATAGGATTAGGTGGAGAAGTAGGATGAAGTTATGGATAATTTCAGTTTATAAAATTAAGTGTGAGTTAGGAATAGGATAGGGATATAGGATAAGTGTAAATATTTTTTAGGATTGGATAAAAGTTAGGTAAGTTAGAAAGATAAGTGTAGAGTGAGATAGACAATTGTTTTTGTAAATTTTTTTTGTAGTCTAGAGGTTTCGTATTTGAATTCAAATAAGTGGGATTATTTGTATTCAAATAGGGGGAAAATACTCAAATGTAGACCAGGGTAGAAAATTAATTAACGACATCAAATAATTTTAATCACCGTGTATAAGGAAGCTTTGGGAAAAAGTACGCGTAATTAAAGGCCTACTGTGAAGATTTAAATCATTCAATTAAAATGTAGGGTTTGTATAGAATTTTATTAGATAATACGCGTTATTAAAACCGTGGAGCATAAAAATTTATTCGTTTCATTAAAAATAAGGAATTTAAATTATTCACTAGACGCTTTCTATAAAAAAAAGCAGAATTAAAATGCTCAACTGGTATGTAATTTAATTGTTCCAAGTACTAAAACTAGCGAGAAATTACGTGCGAAATTTATGTTAATTAATTCAATTTTTATGTAACAGGTATTAAACAAAGTGTACAAATAATACTTAATATTTAATTAGTATTCGCTAAAAAAATTAAAGGGTAGAAGTCAATGCCATTCATTATTATTTTAATTGGAGTTAATTGAACCGTTAGTAATATAATAAGCATAAAAGCCTATGAAAATCCAAGGTTAAAATACCATGAAAACAAAGCTCGGAGAATTATATTTAAAACATTCATTAGGAGCACACCTGCAAACTTTTAAATGTCA
Organism: Platerodrilus igneus; assembly: GCA_036346225.1. NCBI lineage: Eukaryota > Metazoa > Arthropoda > Insecta > Coleoptera > Lycidae > Platerodrilus > Platerodrilus igneus. The sequence continues at coordinate 627,364 of JARFIW010001379.1, read as the reverse complement.
AATTCTAATAAATTCGAGCTGATAAACATGCAGATTCTACGTATATTGGAAACGGTCGGATGTTTTAGCAGGAAATGCTAGATGAGAGGTTATTTTACTCAAATAAGAATCCACGTGGATTTAAATAACAGATAGTAAAGAATATCGATTTGTACCACTCAGACCAAGGTAGAAAAGGACGGATAAAAAGCGTAAAGCAGAGACACTGATAATAAAGGCGTGATTTGCGAAGCTTCACTAAGGCTACGATTGGTTGAAATAAGATGCAATCATGAGAGGTGTAAACATAACAATTTCTGTATAAAATTAGTTAGTTGTTCGCGGACGCGTTGCGAGCCGGTAGAAATTTCTTAGATTTTCAACTTGGACGTGTGCAAATTTAATAGAATCGCTGTGCCGAGCCGTCGAAAGGGAAAAGAGAATGCGAAATTCTAAAAATTGTTCGTTGCGGGACAAATTCGACGTGAAAGCGGGCCATTATATAAACCCGTGTTTATAGGAGTTTCGCTCTCTTATATTTTTGATTCTATTCGATACTTTAAACAGCTTTGCTCTTTATTTTTGATTATTTAGTACTTTAAGTAGAATACGTGGTGATTAAGTGCTACAATAAAAGATATTAGTACACTTAGAGAAGATAGATAAGGTAATAAAGTTTAGTAATATTTGCGGGTATTACTGTACCAATTATCCAAATTAGTAGCGATAAATAAATACATTGAAGTATGCAGTTTTTAGTATAGCGTGAACGAATTATGAATTTCTTTGCTATTTTGTTCGGGAGTGAGTAATCAAGTGTTATTTGTAAACGTGATTGGATCTACAAAACAAGATTTAGATATACGTAGATGAGTTCCTGAGAAGCCCTGAAACAATTTAGATGAATGGTGGTGTAGAAAAATTTTAAAAGCGGTCACAATCTGAAGCCGTAAACATAAACCAGCTGGAATGGTGGGATGAGCAAGTCCGATGTACTTTGAAGCTACGAGTGCAGTAACCTTCAGGTAAATTATGCATTTTGTTCGATCTTAGATGTTTTGGTGTGTGTTGAATATCTTTAGAATTTGTTTGATAAAAAATGGACAGTAGTAAATTTGTATAAACAACAAATTTTGAATTTTAAGGTAAAATTTTCTTGTATAAGTAGAAAGGAGTATTTATCAGGTTTATGTTTTTGATTATGATGAGAATTTGGGTCTGTCTTTGAGCTCAATTAGATTAACCTATTAAATTAACGTAAAGGGGTGGGAGATGATCCCTTTTATTCAGACTTAGGTCTGCACATATTGTTAACTTAATTAGTATGCATCCTACAAGGACTCTAATTCTGGATGCAAATTAAAATGATGACAAATTTGAACTTGAAATTTTATGATACTGAAATTTATGCTGAAATTTAATTTTGAAATTTTAATGTATTATGAATATTGATGTAAATAGAGTTAACGTTGATATTTGTGGTAGGAATGTGTTTGTTTTTTTTTATGAATGAGGATGAAAGTTTTAACTAGGTGAGCAGCCGAGGCGAAAAGAGGAAAGAGGAGATTCACCAGGGCGAGAATCACAGCAAATCTTGGTGCCCAATTCGAGAGGCTCGAATATTTTTGTTTACTCTGGTGAGGCTTTTTGTAGGTTTCGTATATATATATATGTATATATATATGTATATATATATATATATATATATATATATTGCTGTAGAAGTTCAGAAAAATCCTCGAACGAAGCTAGGACAAAGCTTTAACATCGAGCCCCAACGTTGGGCCGTCATAAGATTGCTGTGATAGGGGATTAAATTTTTAACATCAAGCCAGTGTCATCAAAATAATTTTCAAAAATGCAAAACTTTTTTAAAAAAAATTGCTTACCCTTATTATCTTCTGCTTTAAAAATCTTCAGCAGTTTCCCTGGCTAGTTCAGCTGTGCCTCTTCTCGGATACCTAAATATACACCCATTCTTTCTTCACACTCGCACACCATTAAAAAAAACCACCAAATAATACAACAATCATACAATCTTTTATTTACCGCTATTTACAAACAAATTATTCACAAGTATAAAAAAACAGTTTGATATACAAATTTCAAACTCAAATGTGATATGTTTTAAAGTCCTTGATTTTCTAATTATGTTCAAACAAATTCAGTAAAATATGAGTAGATGGGCCCCTTATATTACCCTAAATTGACTGTACTCTGGAGTATGGTAAGCTCATAATAACCCAGTTTATTTAGTATATGCCTTTTACCTTGCATAAATTAATACAAAATTGATAGACCTGTTTACCATTTACAATCCAATTTATATTTAGAATAAAATCTAGTAAGTTTTAAAATACACCCCTTTCCAATATTTAAACCCCAGTAAATTGTCCAGTACATGTATCCTTTCCAATAAGTTTATATAACCATAAATAAACCCCAAAAATTCACTCACATAGCACCAAAATTTCACAAAAGTTTATCAGACAACAGAAATTTTAAATAAATTACCTGGAGATTGTTTCAGGCTTTTATTTCTTCGACGACGATCACCAGGACATCTTGGTTTCGTGACCATGCGCTGTGATCCTCAGCGAATTTACATGATAACTCCATTTGCAAGCAAGCGCCTCGTTTCAAAGTACCATTCCATAACAGCATACAATTCTGGTTGTTTGAGATGCTTACCCCACGTATATTATGCTTCTATTTATTGATTTTCTAGCTTTGTATAGTAGTAGCCAGACCTCTATTGATTTAATATACACTACACGTATTTCGCGTTAATAAATAGAAGGCCACTACTAATAATTTACACGTGCTAGCACAGTATTTACTGTATTATTACCATATCTAATACTCACATAACAAAACTCTACTATAATGTTGGTCTATCGTGGTAACGTAGTATAGAAGCGAAGATAAAACAAAAAGACGAGAGCTTTAATAATTTCCACTCCGTATTTATATTGTTTCAAAATGCTACTCCCGGACACACTTCCCGTGAAAAGCTTATTTTCAACTTTCAATTCTACAAATTTTGATACAACCGTTTTAAAAATTCCTGAAATTTATTTCGTCTCCGTGCTGTACGTATCCGAAAGCGATCCCACCTGTCGCGTTTGTCTACGTTTGGACAACTGTCCGTTCTTAACCAATGATACTATTTTCTGTCGTCATAAAACCCCGCCTAAACTATCTTTATCTCTCTCTGATGCATGTCTGCTGTCGCGTTCAGAACCCCACATGAGTTATAGAAAATCGATATTGCTGACAGCCCATCTCCACTCCACGTGGATATAGTACGAGCGTTTTAAATATCAACGCTTTTATCTCTGTCTCTATCTGTAGTATATAACCTATTGTGCATTTCCTTTGCTCTTTAGGAACTTTGTTAGCTTGTTATTCAAACCAAACTGACGGTTGAAAATATTTTCTTCGAAGTCCTGTGTTAATACAAACACGAGTTCTTTAAATGTAACCTATTAAAACGCAGGTGTTGGTTAATTATAGACCGTTTAGCACAACAATTCTTAGATTTTATATTTCGTAGTACTTGTATACAACTGACGTATATTTACCTTGTAATTATCGATTTTGTTTTGCAAGCACGTTCTTTTATTACTCATACGTGTTGAATTAAAATAAATTAACATTAATTATAAATTTCCATTTGCTTTAAAACTGTTTTTTCTTTATGTAATTTCTAACTTACCAATATTAATTATAAAATACGTCAATACATGTCCGTTCTCCTTAAATGACTCATATAAATTTTGCGCGTAAATAATTTGTTCTTTTCTCTATACAGGGTAGTTGAAATTCAATTGTTTACCCCAAATTTAACCCTTTGATTCCACAACAATATAAATATATATATATATATATTGCTGTAATAAGGGGTTGTTTAGGGGTGTATTGAGTAGCAAAGGTCGTGTAGTAAACATAAATTGCAATAGGAATCGGAAAACTGCATTTATTTGGCAGAAAATTAAGTAATTTATACATTATGTAAATAGCAAGCATTTAACACCCTGTATATAGACCGTAATTAATTTTAAGTAATCTTTCAACAATAGAACGTGTATTCAGAAGAAGTGATAGTACATGTAATTAAACACGCGTTGAGAAGTGTTCTAATTAGTTATAAAATAAATACGAAGATAAGAGATAAAATCTAACAAAGCTTTATGCAATTACGTTAAAATAATAAACATTTTTGATAAAAAAACGCAGTTTCAAAGATGCATAAACACAAACGAAAACAGCATTAAAGTTACATCATTTATTTTGTACAATATTGAAAAGGCGATATCTACACAAAACAACGTATGGTCAAGATAACAATGTATCAATAGCAAACACCATTACATGGAAAACCGATGAAATTACATCAGAAACAACTTTAAAATGCAGGGCCTGATTGGTTGAGATATCTGCAAGACTTGTTGAAAACCCAGCCCACATGTAAGTGGGAACCGCCTATATTAACACAGAGCAATGATAAGACGGGTAAGTTTAAAACTCAGGCAGGGCGAAGCTGCGTTACTGCTAAACAGAAAGTCACGTGTAATTTAATATTCAATAAAATATCAAGTGTAAGTGATAAAGTGCAACGACTACGAAAACTTCTTTTGCCGTTTAACGTGAATAGGATTTTGGGGTAATTTATTTAAACTAATAATATAATAATAGGGCTTCTAATAGGTGGTACATTTTTGAATACTTCGAATTTATGATACAATAATTTAAATGTGTTGATGAGAATAATTCGAATTTGTGATATAATAATTCGAATGGTTGATATAATATTTCGAATTGTGCGATATAACATTTCAAATGTGTCGAAAAAAGAATATTCAAATTTTAGTTGATATAATATTTCGAATGCATTAATGATAATAATTCAAATTAGTGGTGTATTTCTGAATAATTCAAGTATGCGTCAATAAGAATAATTCAAATCTGGGTCAGTATAATATTATAATTCAAATCCCCGTCGACAATTATATTTTGGTACAATTCTGGTACAATTTGGAGTTGCGAGATTCAATGCAAATAAAATAAAGAAACACGAAGTATTTTATGGAAAACGAGGGGTTCAACTTATAACGTAAATTCATAAATTACTGGTTTTGTTAACTAGTTAGGGGTTATTTTTATATTTCCAAATGTGACCAGTAACCTTTACGGAAGGATTTCTTTAAAATGATGGAACGCAAATATCTTCCGACTATGCTAGGGGTCTATTCCTTGGGCATAGCTTATGAGGATTGGTCGTGGTTCTTTTTATAAAGCATTATTTTATTACTAGGTTTAGATTCTCAACAAAACAGGGGTTTGAATAGGGCGCCACCATGTCATTAACTTCAAACACAGGGTTTTTCTAAGGGGGACTTGGACGTCCTTAGGGAGGAATACCGTATTCACTGCTAACGCAGAAGCTGTAAAAAATTTAATTAAATATACCAAAATAAGGACACAAGGGTATTCTTTTGCTACCTCATATAAAAAAACAACAAAGATTAATCAGGCAACAATAATATGAACACAGATTTTATGCTTCAAATTCTGAAAAGGCTATTAAAGCTTCTTGTTAAATTGGGTTTACCACTTTACTCTATTTGATCTTATACTTTGTTACCCTACTTCTAAACGTACTTGTTCAGAATAAAACAATTAAGAAAATTAAATGTTGCTTCTTTAATTAAAATCGTTCTTTCATAAAAATTGTAAATATAAAATTCATGTTTAAGAAAGGATAATACAAGTTTCATCTACTCATAAGGTAGGATTATATATTTAAAGAAAAATATCAAAAACTTTAAATGTTGCTTTAGTTACAAAAGTTTAACTTGAATTTATACCAGAAATATCAGATCTGTTCTTTCTGTTCACATATTTATAAAACTTTAACTACTTTGTCTATTAATTCACTATTCAAAAATTGTAAGTGAAATCATGCATATATGAAACATCAATAAGAACTCTTTAGGTTTGCCTAACCTCATAAAATTTAGTAACTGTAATTATACTGAACTAGTATTGACAATAAAAATTTACTAAGGTCCTTCTTAATTTGCGAAAGGGATTTATGAGAATAGATAGTTACAAAAATATTTTCTGAAGCAGCCTCGTATCAAAGATCACCAAATGTAGACGTGATGCAAGAATAATTCTAATCTCTTACCTTGGCTCTGCAGGTGTTGTTTACATGTTGTCGTTACAGCATGTTAGGACAAGTGTTAATACATACATTTTTCAGAAAACAAGTGACGTAAAATCCACATGTTCCACAGAACACGAACAGCTGCGTGACCCTTGGACCGGACCATACTAACTTCCATGCGTTTTTGTTATACGCACAAACTGGACCAACCAAATTCCAATACTAAACTTAGATGTTCTACTGTGTGTAAATCTTGAACGAAAGTTCCAACAGTACCATTCCAATGCATCATCGGACTTAATTTCCAAACCATAAAAATTTCCACATACTTTGTAGAACGTTTCCTTAAAATTCGAACTTATTGTTTTCTCCATAACATTACATAAAATGCAACTATCCATCGTACGGTTAAAGGACGTTCATATTGGATCGATACCCTATCGCAAAGTTGACGTGAATGAACCATAAGTTGATACTCGCAGGTGCAAAAGTAGAATTTATATCTTCTTTAAATACAGCATACTCGCTGCCTTAGTTTCATAAACCAGATAATACAAAACGACTTCTTAAAGTTGAGAATTATAAAATAAATATCTAATTGAAGACTTTTTACGAAGCGTTGAAAAACATGTTTTATCGTAACTTTTACGAAATCATTAAAGGAATATTTTAAGTGCTATTTACACAAATGTCCAAAGAATTATTAAATGAATGTATCAAAGGAATTATCCAAACAAAGTTATTTATTAAAAGTCATTTAAAAACGTCGTTAAAAAGAATGTTATAACTAGAGAAAAGAAAAAATACGAAAAGAGTGCATCGTTAAAACACAAAGCCTAGTGTTCAGCGCACTAGGGCTCTACTACCGCACAAAGGCCAGACGTAAGTTACATGCCAGAACCTTTATTAGTTCCATAATCGTTCTCGACGAGAGCTCTAGCTAATGTCAGTGCAGATGTGCTATGCACGAAACAGGAAAGCTGCTTGGCCTTGATAATAATTGTATTAACATTCGGCGCCTGATGTTAGCAACCAAACTAGCATTTCTGTATGGCGGTTAGCACGTATAATACCAATACTGGTATTTATTTGTTTAAAAATAATTTGCATTATATTAATGACTATACTAGAGTTATTAGGACTAAAAATTCGTTATGTTCTGCAGCGGTCAAAAAAAACTGTTACAAACTAAGCAGAGCAGTGATAGACGGATGAGGATAACAAAGGGGTGTTGGTTCACAAACCAAACAACTTGTAACAGGTCAGATCTATCTAATTTTAAGATATTTTTCTATTTAAATTTCAATACTGAATTTATTCATTTTATATAAACTTGTGATAAAGTCAACAACAAACATTGCATACGTTAAACTTACGTAACATATTATAAAGGGGTCTAGAGCGTTCCGGGTTTCTTTGGTAAAAAAGGTAGTTTTTGGTGACTTTAGATTGAATTCAAAGCATATAAATTTTGGGATAAATGATACATATGATAGTGATTGATTGAAGGGTGTATTTAAATATTTTTCAAAAATTGTAAATAATATTCCTTTTCATTATATGAAATTAATTGACTTCGTTTTATAAATTCAAACAAATAAGTAATCTTAAAGGGGCGGAGAAGAGAAAAATTAATCATCGTAACGTTGTGCACTCTGTGTAGATTAAAAAGGGCTAGCCGTGGCATAATAATAAAATTAGTAAAATTAAATTTGATTTGAGAACACAGAGCGGTGGAGTTAAGTAAAAACGTCATTACACCGAGTACGGCGTTATCACATCTATATATATATATATATATATATATATATATATATATATATATATTGCAGTGGATTTCCCTTGAACAATCGTGGCCCACAAATTGGGCCGTCATAAAATTTTTTTCTGAAATAAATTAGAATATCTCTGGAAAAGCTCCTCTGTATCAGCAATACCACGGCTAGCTCTGCTTCCAGCTTCTTCAGAAATGCTTACCCATCCTATGTTTACTCTTTCTCACTTAGACTACCAAATAAAATTACTACTCAAATAATTCAACGAAACATACAATCGTTTATTCATACAAATCAAAAATTTACGTCACCAGTTCAATATTTACAAAATTGGATGTAAACATCTTCACAAAATTTTCTAACAACAACCATTAACTCCTTTTAATTTAATGAATTTAATTTATTTCAACATTTTTTTATATAGTTCAAGTAGATGGGCCTACCTTGAAACCCTAAATTGAAATTTACTCTGGTCTATGGTGAGCTCAGTATAAACCCTGTTATTCTAAATGCATAAATAAATCGCATCTTTGTTTTCAGCAACCGTAAAGACCCATTTACTCTTTACATCGAAATTATACGTCATATATTTATACCTTCAAATAACAAACTCAAATTGTCTTTTCCATATAATCTTCAAATTAGCTTTTATGTTCATAAAATATACACCCAATATGTCAAATCACTCTAGCACAAAATAACGGCACAAAAGTTCAAGCAATAACAACAGAAACAAATTTCGTTACCTGGTGTACGCTTTTTGCACCATCACCTCTGAAGATGTTGTCCAATCAAACCTCGTCGTTACATTCCATTGAACTTCCCTCTGCTACATGTACATCAAACTCATCCAGACGTTATCCAAATCTCTGCAGACGCCTTCAATATATCTACCCATGTAATTGTTCAAATATGTTATTCAGCTTCCAAATCTTCCATACAATCAGCACCCTCGTTAGAAAATAACTAGGCTCGCTTACCTCAGTAACATCCTTTTCGTTATTCGAATGTATTTACATTACAGCACCGTTTAACTACGCACCTACTCGTGCTTTCAAACACTTAATTTAAATTACAAACGGACTGCACTTATCACCGATTTAAAATAATTAACGTAGATGTTACCATATATGTCTGAAACGAACCGAAGAAGTAAAAAAGTAAGAGAGTAAAAGAACCTCGCTATGTTTCCTAGTGTATTTATACGCGTTTCAGCCTACCTCCTGTACCCTACTTTCGTTGAAATTCACCACCACTGTCACTTGATTCTGAAAATCCACATTTAACGATCTTTCAAAACTAGGAATTTTTCGTTTCACTCCGCTTTTAGTCCGAAAATACTGATTATAATCGCAACGGTTACAAAACTCTTAGAAATTTCTCTCATTCTACTTGCAATCAGCCAATCACAAAGATTTTTCCCCTTTTAGGTCTAGCATCCAACTATGTTTTCCTCGTCTAATTCATATTTACCGTTTTTATTAATATCCCACTACAGCAACTTAAAATCGATATTGTGGTTAGTCTCTACAACTTATCGCGCATTTTAGACGAGTGTTTTATTTAACATCTGTTATTTGCCATCCTTGTTTACCCTATGCTATTGGTATCCCGTCCCTACTTGCTTTCAAACCACCTGTTATTTTTGCAGCCTTCGCGTCGTCCGTTAACTAAAATTTCTAAAGAATTATGTTCTAACGTACATTCAGGTTTCTGGAATTTGTTTATTTGTATGTCAGTCTCTCTAGAAAATATGCGTTAACATTATTGATTTTATATACAAAAGCTCTTCCTTATTATTTGACGTGCTTGATTTACAACCTTTAAAATATTAAAGCTAATTATATTCGTATCATCCTTAAGTTTTTACGTACTACAAAGCCTCTACGCTGTTACACTTTTTATATTTTAATGTAACTACTCTACCATATAGGCGGCAGAGCCTCTATAAATTGAGAGGTGTTTCTGTCTAAAATTCAAGCCCAGGGAAAATGTATAGAAAATGGCTTTGAGTACAATAGGATCCTCTTAAGAGATCTTTCAGCCAGCTAAGTTTCTTCAACTTAGGGCAGAGCTATGAGCCAGGGTCGTAGGATGGTATACGATAAAAAAAGAATTTTTAATGGACGCCACCGTATCTTAATAATAACTGTAAGTGCCTAACAATCCGAAGAAAAGATACGGAAATCTTTGAAATAAAATTTTGAACAACCAACTCGTATAACAAAATTACTTACCGCTAACACTGCGAACTCAGCTTGGGATGATGATCACGTACTATCTGAAAATTTAATCGCCTCAAAAAAAATTGTAGAACTAGAGCTACATTAGAGCCTAGTCAGTTTATCACAAAAATAAATTCCAAACAGATTAGCAAGTTAAGATTATCTCTCAAAAAATATATATATCTTACCAATACAATATAAATGATCTTTCTTTCTACACTTCAAAAATTTTATGAATCTGGTTAATTGCTTTTATAGAAAAATTATTGTTAACTACAATGAAAGAAAGCTTTGAAACAACTTAGTTTACTTTCTATTGGTTTAAAGAAATATACAAATATACATTGTTTATACAAATTTACAAATATCCATGTTTTGTATCCAACAAAATATAGTAATAGTCAAGTGTTACCTCTTATTAGTGTTAAGTATTTCAACAATTTTATTTATTAAACTTCTTTAAGAAGAATATTGAGTTAGTATTAATCTGATACAACCTTTACTAGTTACCAAAATAAGATTCTGGTTTGGCTTACAAAATTTAATAAAACAAGTGACTTATTTCATATACGATCGGACTTGAATTTAATAAAAATTTATTTTGTGAATGAATTAGCAAATTTCCTTATGGTATAACATAATCTGGGTGATAATTATACTTTTAAAAAAAACTAGTTCATACAATGTGACAAACAAAGGTTGAATGTCACCTGCTTAGTTACGACACATTGAACTCTGATCTTTTATTCTAAGTAAGTTATCTTTAAAGTTTACGTTTTTTGGAATAATTAATTTACATTAAACTATTAATTTTGGAACAAAAAGGCGTAAGATAATTTAACCATTATATAAAGTTTGCAAAAAAAATTGCATCTCCACAAAAAAGATATTCGCCAGATATATGAAATTTAGTAAGAAATCATATTTACCAATTCAAGAATGGACGCTGTACCACCGCAACCATTTGAGAGCTCTACTGTAACGACAGGTGTGACCTTCGACTGCGCATAGGGAGATATAAATTGTTTTCTAGTTCACAAGCACGTTCAGGTGTGGTTTACGACAGGATGCTTTCAATACATTTTTACGGAATCTGTTTAATACTTAAACTGCAATACTCTTGCCAATAACGATTAAAATGTAGCCATGTGACGTGATAAGGTAAAAAAACTTGCACTACTGAAATCAAAGAATTAACTTAAATACTGAATGCAATAATTACATACCGCGATGATGTCTTTCCTAATTATACGTTGATCATTTCATAGGTCGTGTCTTAGTGATCGTTGCTATCGTAATAACCAAGCAATCCTACGCGACCAGGCGGTTCGCCGGTCGGGCAGCATGATCACGGACAACCTCTTTACTTCGCAGCAAAAACTTGTCTCTTTTACATCCTGTTGTTTCAAATGCAATTGAGTACTAAAACACTTTACTCCGCGAGCACGCGCAAAGAAATTAATTCATGCATCCACACGGATATCACGGTAACTGGAAGGTCATTTTAAATCCATGAACATAGATGGAATTGTATGTAACGAATAAGCATTATTCTTAAGAAATCGAAATTTTACACTTTTAATACCATAAAGGTTCTTTATAAATAAATAATAATTACAAAGGCGTATATTAACGAAGGACGAATTCGTAATCGTTATAACACTATGCAAATTTCACATTACGATTTATTAATACAAATGTATGCTATTATCCGTTCGTTCTAAGCTCAAAACTAATTAATTTGGAGCGTAAATAATTTATTCCTGTTTTCTATATACACGGTTCTTACAAAGTTACTTTCTTGACTTACCTATCCTTCTTTACATATAATTTACACGATAATATATATATATATATATATATATATATATATTGATATGATAACGCTGTACGTCTATGGAGTTATTCAAATAGTCCTCTTCTAACCACCGCCCCTCTGTGTATTTTAATCTCCTGAAATTTTAAATCTGCCTCGGCTAGCCCAGTTTAATTCACACTGAGTGCACAACGTTACGATAATCAAATAGTTTGCTCCTTCTCTCTAAAACTCTATCTGATTTGAATGATAAAACAAAGTCGATTAATATTTGTATAATGAGAAAAGAAAAATAATTTACAGTTTACAGCTTAATCTGTTTGACTGATAAAATTAACCCCCGAATCAAATAAAAATAAAATTTTAAATTATTATTTTTTTAATTATTGAAACTCCTTTATTTTAAAGCCAGCAAAATGTCGTTTGTGCTTTACTAGAAATTTTTGTGAACCTTCAAGAATTTTCCTTGTTATCAAAATTTTTCACGTATCAAAATAAATTTTTGTTGACCCTTTACATAAATTATTCAAGTCTAAAATATGTTCAAAAATACTAAATAGAAAATAATGCTTTAATATGATAAATGTTCAAATATAATAAATAGCAAATAATATTTTATGCAAGATAGTTCTGACCTGTAGTTTTTCTTGAGCGTCTTTCAGCTGCGTGCCGTGGACCAGTACCCCAATATTGCTTTTAGTTGAGTTGCTGAGTCTCCAAGTTCTACCCCGTTGAATGTAATCTGCCTTAACTTTTCATAACGTCGTAATGTCCATAGGTTTATATTTATATTTTCGTACTTTAGAGTTTCGCACTTAGATTATTGTTCTTAGAGTTTTCTTAGAATTTCTTTAGATTTATATTTAAAATCGTTCTTAGAGTTTCCTTACTTAGATTTCTTAGAGCCCTGAATTAGGAATATTTTAGCTTAAATCAATTAATAAATATCTACTTACGTTTTCTAGTAAACGGCCAGGCTTTATGTCATATGTTTTCTCTATAATTAATTTAAAATATTTTATAACATCGCTTTTTAGAAAATTTCCATTATTTAACTCGAATATTTAATTGACGCGTAAATTCTTAAGTATCAGTGATGCAGTTTGTACGTGGTTTAAAGTAAGACTGTCCGCTTATCAAAACCTCTCACATTATATAGCATACGCGCTTCTTCAAATTCATTGGTTTATCTGAGCTGTTGTTTAAAGTGTATGAGCAACAATCAGTTGTTTTGGATATTTGTGGGCTTTTACAGGTTTATTACTGATATTGCCTTATAGAAACGGTCCGCTGGTCACGTAGGTACTTGTATGTTCTGGTTTGTATTTAATTTATAGCGTCTGTTTTGATGTTATTACAGGAATTTCTAATTCGTTTTGGCACGTAATTTCGCTCATGGCGTTGTTTGTCAAGATAATATTTTGGGATCTGCATTAACTTCATGTAGAAAATCACGTAGACAAAGTAACGTAAATTAACATATTTCTGTTTATCTTTTTGCGTTTCCGAAGCGTATTTATTTTGAAAGATGCGTATCTTATCAAGACTCTATGCAAATCTGCTTCCATTATCACTTGTTTAATGTGAATTGTATTATGATTTTTTTTTTTCCTGCATTTAACGCGTATTAATTTATACAATCTATGAATATTTTTGGTTTAGGACAAGTTTGATTGCGTGTAGAGTTATTTCTTTTGCTGCATCAAAATACAGACCAACTAAAACGAAACATTCAAAATGCCATGCTGTGGCATCATTGGACAAAATTTTAATCAGCTTTTCACGTGACTTGATCAGGGTGTTTCCGTAAATGGTGACCATTTTGAACAATTACTTAGCTAACTAATTTTGTATAATTCTATTCGTTTTCCAAGTTAAAACTAGAAATAAAGGTTTAGATAAATAGTTGTATAATAAAATAAAGAAACCGCATTAAATACTACCGTTTTAGAAAGATGAAGATTAAATATTCTGAGCAACAAAAAGTATTCAAAGTTGTCTTATGAAATAACAAAGTTGCTCTTTATCTAAAAAGATATTTACTCATTTCAGGTCTTACCGAAAGTTGTAGTACAAAAGTGATATATGTCAAAAAGAATTAATTCAGTTTCAAAGGCGTCAGTGAAAACCAGATATTGCAGTCTTAAATACTTTTTGATGTACATGCCATTAAATTTGACCTAAATATACTTGACCACCCGAAATCAGAAAGATGGTCTTTGAAAATAATTTTCAATCTACGAATTGTAGCATCGGCCGACAAGTTGAATATACTGTTTTCAGTATCTCAGATAACCTTTAGAAAATATTTTTCTCACTGGAACTCAAACGGAAACCCACCGTCGTATTTCTACAGTTCTTCATTATCGACTGATTACACAAGCTTTTTCAACTACTCGTAGCTATATTAAAATTCTAAACCACTCACAATAATTTATTTTGGCTAATCACTAACAGTACAAATACTACTTAAAGCTACAATGCTATCTTTTTAATTACTATCGAAGCACAATTATTAACTATGGAAGCACTATGTGTTGATTACAATAATTTGTATCACACTGAGCTATTTAGTTTAACGCTGTGTAGATACTCATTTATTTTATATCACGACATTATAGGTCAAAACTCGAATAAAAACTAGTATCATAATCAAAACCTAAACTAAACTGAACTAAAACTCCCTAACGGGCAATTTATATACTTAATTCTATTATTCTAGAGTATCTAAGAGCACACCAAAATTATGTAAGTAACATCTAGAAAATTTCTATTGTAAGCTTAATGAGGCTCTTAAATGCAACCCGTTGTAAACTCTCAATCAAGTCCATCCTAAGATGTCACGCCACAGGGTGGATGCCGAGTATCCTTCGTGTACAGATGTCTCGTTTACGTTCACGTGAATTATTCTTGTCAAAGGTAGATTAAGTGACGCCTAATTACAATACATTGAATAATGAATCGGTTGCTCTCCTGAATCAGTTGTTGTAATTTTTCTAAAACGAGAACGATTAATTAAAGTTAAGTTTGAATCTGTTTAAATAATTTGTTCTAGCAAAATTATAAAATTATAACTCTCCAATATTGTAGGTGCAGGTTTTATCAATGAATATTTTTAACAAAATAAGAAACAATAAAGTGATATTTTTGAATTCTTCCAATATCGTTTCCTATAATTAAAATTACTTTTTAATTCTAGAATTTCTACAGTAATGTTACATTTTATTGCCTAATAACGTTACGTGTATATTAAAGAAAAATTAAATTACCTATTTTGGAGTTGTAATGTGCATGCTTTTCTCTTTTTAAAGAATAAGCATCTTCGAAGAGTTTAAGCTAATTATGTTAGAAGTTGTTAGAATAGTGTAATAGACTTGCTACAAGACAAATCATATTTCGCTGATGTGCATGTAAATAGTTTCTCCAACGGACGTGTTTAAATGAGGTGTACGAACGTCAGTCCGTAGTTGGAATTCAATGTAATAATACGCATTTTTATTATTTGTATTAGAAGTAGAATTATAAATTGTTTTTAAAAACCGTTTTTCAAACTACCGAACCGTAAGCCGTTACAATGGTTGTTCTCATTAAAAGAGCCCAACTCAAAACTTTTAAGGTGGAGATTAAAATTATATGAATATAACTATACTATTATTTATAAGAAAGGTAAACTAAACTCCAACGCCGACGCCATACTAAGGAAATAATTGAGAATTCGATTGTTGATAATGATCAATCCCCCGAGGAACCTGCTAACGATGAAATTTCAGATAACCAGTCTATACTTGTAAACCTTGATGAAGAAGAACACTTTAATGATTCCGAGGAAATGACGCAACACTCAAACAATGACGAAAACCTGATCCTGGATGTACCGATTTCAGAAAAACCACTAAATTATGGTATTAATCAAATAGTAGTGACAATTGTAAATTTTTCACCTTGTTTGCCAAAAATTTTATATTATTGTGATCGCATATTCAACTATCAAAAAATAATTTTGACACTGACTTAATCGATTTTATCAAACGATTTATTGTCCCTCAAGTAACGTATTATATCTATTTTAAGGATGAGGACGCGTATACAAAATTCTGTACTTCAACTAAGACAAAACTTTAGTGGCAATCTTATAAATTTATAAAATGTAACAAAATTTTAGATGTTGAAGATAATCGAATTGAAGAAATTATAAACGCATACCATGCCTCAAAAACGAATCACCGTGGTATAAATGAAATCCACGAGAGAATAAAATCTAAATATTATTGGCCAAATATGAAAACTTCTATCCAAAACCTAATAAACCGTTGTAATATATGTCAGGCAACTAAATATGACCGCCATCCCTTAAAATCCCTTATAATATAACCCCCACAGCAACCAGACCTTTTGAAATGATTCATATTGATACATTTTCCGTGAAAAAACCTGATTTCTTACAATCATTGATACGTTTTCAAAATATGCGGAGGCATACCAAATTAATGCTATTAATTCAATTGATGTTATGCTAGGCGTAATTTAGTTCTTTTGTCATCATGGAATTCCCTCCACAATAATGTGTGATTTAGTTATTGAATTTAAAAATAATATTTTAGAAGAGTTGTTAAAATTGCATAAGATAGATGTACACTTTACTTCATCAAGAAACCCAAGTTCTGACGGTATTAACGAACGGTTGCACTCCACCCTACTCGAACACCTAAGAATCTTAAATAAAACGCACCCTTCCCAAGACTTGAAAACCCAAATGTTATATGCCACATTAAGATACAATAATTTAATCCATTCTGTGATTAAATTAAAACCAGTAGAGGTAACCAATGGTCATATATCAGACGACGACCCCCTAAATATAGCTTTAGATGCTAAAATCATATCCACGTATGTAGACTCCCATAAACAAAAAACTAAATTGCTCTACTTGTAGCATACTAAATTCTTCAAAAGGTAAATAGTATGTCTGCTCTACCATATAGGCGGCAGAGCCTCGATAGATTACGAGGGGTTTCTGTTTGACGTTTAAGCCCAGGGTAAAAAGGATGTTAAATAGCTTTGAGAGATAAAGGTTCCTCTAAAGAGATCTTCCAGCCAGCTAAGCTTCTTCAGCTTAGGGCAAAGCTATGATAAACAAAGAAATTTTATTGGACGCCACCGTATCTATCAGATACGGAAATCTTCAGAGACAAAAAAACTTAAGACGAGCAACATAAAAAAAATACTCACTTTTGACTCTGCTATCTGAAATGGGAACGACGATCTCGTACTATCTGAAAATTTAACCACATCTAAACATTTTTAGACTAGGGCTACATTCGAGCCTAGTCACTTTATCACAAAAAAATAGATTATAAATAGATCAACTAGTCAAAATTATACTTCAAAAAAACTTTTAAAATTAACACCAATAATATCTTTCTGCAATACCAAAATTTCATATTTGTGATTGTTTGCTTCTATAGGACAATTACTGCTGACATCAAAAAAGAAAGCTTTACGACAACTTATTATTTTTTCTATTAATTTAAAAAAATATATATATATATACATTGTTTATATAAAGTTATCTGTACGGAGACTTTCAAAACAGTTTCTTTATTACGATTTAACATTAATTTCCGAATATTCATGGGACATTTTTTGATTGCATACTTTACATTAATTCTCTATAAGAAATATATGATTTTCATTTTTTTATGTTACAGTTTAATTATGATACTTGAATAGGATCCTGTTCAGTTTACAAGAATCAAATTAAATGCTCAAAGAATTTTTGGTAGATTATAGAACTATATTTTTAATAGATATCTTAAATGGCATCAAAGGTCAAAAAATACTTATTGTCGGCATTAAGCTGTACTTCAGGTGTACTGTCAAAATATGTTATACACTATAATTTGGCAAACAATTCTTATTGTGTCACGTGTTTAGTTATGCAAACATTTTAATATAACTTTGTAACTTCAAAATTAGCTTATAGAAATACCTTGAAAATAATAAGGTCATTTATGCATTATTCAAATACTAAATTTTGAACTAAATTTTACGTGTATCAGTTTAAATGATTATCAAACCTTCACAAACATTTCGAGTATTAACTTTAAATAAACATATATAGAACCTTCAAAAATTATTTGTACATCTTAAATGAATGTTCCTTGAAAGAATATAGGTATGAAATGGAGGATGACTCACCGCTGGTTATCTGCTTGGCGGCCGGACTTTTTTTTTTTTTTTAAAAACATCTGCGTTCTTACTCTTGTAGTTGTGCGCAGCTGACGCAGGTGTCTGGACTTGACCTCCATACTAACCAATCATTTGTGGGATATCCACTCTTTTGTCTAGCAACAATTGAAACTGCATCTAAAGCTCAACCAATTTCCAAAAGAATTTAATACGTGTCTTTACTTTACTTCAGACTTGTACTTGCCATACGGTTAACAATTGTTTAGTATAATACATAATTTCCATTACTTTAATACTTGAAACTTGAAACTAGAAACTCCAAAACTTTAAAAAGCTAAAATCTAAAACTTGATACTGGCTACTTAATATTTGCAACGTTAAAACTTTAGTACGTTAAAACTTTAGAACGTTAAAACTTGGAACGTTAAAAACTTGGAACGCTAAAAACTTGCACTGAAACGAAACGGGAAAAATGAATTTAAGGGTAAGTTTGTGAATTATTTACCTACCGTAGAAATGTATTTACAATTATATTAGGTCAATGCTACAACTAAAAATGAATCTATGGTATCCGTTGACACCACCTTACTTTCCTCTGGGACGGCATGTTTTAACAAAAAAACTTGCAGGCCCTCGATAACATTTGTATTCGGATTACATGCTGATATCAAAATGGAGCTTGACCACAAGGCAATGTTAATTATTCAAGCATGCGCCGGGAAAGGGAATATTGTATCAAGATACAAACAAATAAAAGAGCACTTAAAGTTTACTTTGACTATTCTAATGTAGATGGGGCACTATGTATGAATTCGTAATATATGGTTTCTATAGAAATTTAATATTTAATGAATAGGTGTATTGAACAAAAGCGTATATTTAAATAACAGAAAATCGTATTTGTTACATACTAATTCATAAACGAAAAACTAATTCCAAACAAAGACAAGGTGGCATCTAAACTAAACGAGTGGAATAAGGATGACCTCGCATTATCACTAGGAAGAGCAGTAAGATTAAAAACCCCTGTCAATATTACTGAAAGAGATAAACTCAGAGATCGATTCTCTGCTGAAACAAAAACTAGCCAACTTGATGCGGTGACTAAAACGTTAAAAACCGAAAGTCGCCCAAACATTAGATATCATTTTAAGGGCCCACAAAAACCTCTTCAAACAGACCCCAGTTGCTCAAAGTTCATAGATTCTGATTCGGAATAATGTTTCAGGATCACGCACGTAATCCTACGCAATTTACAAACCAATCCAGGACTACTTCCAGTAAAATTAGGTACTACAAAAATTCAAGAATACACCCACAAATTGATACACTATTTCGATTTGGAACCTCTACTTTATGAAATGCATCGTTTGGATTCTCAAAGACAATACGTTCTTAACGTTTTTACACAAATTGTGTGCACTCTATAGAACTAAATAATTATATTAAAATTCTCAATGCTGCGCAAACCATGGTAGAATCAAAAATGTACGAGATAGTCCCACGCCGAAAGAAACAAAAAAGAGGTCTAATTAATGGAGTTGGCTCAATTTTCAAAAGCATTACTGGCAATCTGGATGCCGATGACAACATTATTTCCAGTCTACAGCGTAATTAAAACAAATTAGCGGACCGAAATCAGAATTCTATATCTGTAGAAATAATCGAAAGGTTTAATAAAACTATTCAAGGCATAAGTCACAACGAGGCTTCTTAGAAGACCCGCATTATGCTTATCGAGAGAGAAAACGCGGTGGTTGAAAAGGCTTTAGTGACGTCAAACGTTGTAAATCAAATAATTAAACTTTATCAAATAATTTATAGTTTACTACAAGACATCGAAATTCTATAATCTTCGCGAAATTAAATGTGCTTCATCCGAGCATTATAAAAACCGAAAAAATGTTTGTTATTTTAACAAAACTAGAGGGATTGCTTTCCCCAGGTCAATCACTTTTTAAGATCGAATACGGTAATATTTTACCTTATGAACTGTTAATAAAGATTCAATGCTATATCAGTAATTATAGAATTATATTTGTTTTAAATTTACCAATCAATCATTCTCAAGATTTTAATCTTTATCATTTATACTCGATTCTAGTCCAGTATGATAATTCTAAATTTTATACTATTTTACCTAAAACAAAATGCATTGTTATTTCTGATGAGTTTTATGCACAAACAAATGAAAAATGTTTGAAGATTTCAAATAATGCTTACTATTGCAAGCAACTACTTCTAATCCCAAAGGGTAGCAACTACAACAGCTGTAAAACTAATTTAATGTTTAATCAAACAACCATCGGATGCCAATCCGAAGAAGTGACGGTCACCTCGTCACAATTATTCAATATTGGTGAAACTAATAAATGGATATTGATAAGTCCTGGTCTCCAAAAAATCCACGTCGAGTGTAAAACACAAAACGAAGTTAAAGATCTAATGGGTACACACTTGATTATAATTCCAAGCGATTGTCAAATTACGGTCAACAAGAAAACCGTATGTTATAACAAAAATAAAGAAACCTAAACAATGACGTTCTTTGAAATCGATATTGCAAAATTAGCTATTTATAATGAGACGTTCGCTCCTCTTCAGTTAGAAAATGTTAATTTGGATAAACTCAGGGAGGCGAACAAGAAATATCTCTACAGTAGCCATCAACTGGAATCCCAACCTGAGCCAATTACCATAATTACGTAATTTATTTTATTGTTGCTATCGCCCTTGGAATTTTTTTTCCCTACATTATAAAAAATTGTGTATACGAAGAGTGTCAAAGAATAACTCAGCAAGGAAACCAGAAGATATTCTTATGAGTCAAATTTTGTTGCAACCTACATTTTGAAACTCGCACGGGAGGAATTATGTTAGAAGTTGTTAGAATAGTGTAATGGACCGTTTACTAGACAGATCATATTTCGCTGATGTGCATGTGAATAGTTTTCCCCAACGGACGTGTTTAAATGAGGTGTACGAACTTCAGTCTGTAGTTGGAATTCAATGTAATAACACGCATTTTCATTATTTGTATTAGAAGTACAATTATAAATTGTGTTTAAAAACCGTTTTTCAAACTGTCGAACCATAATTAGCTATTCACCGACACAAGTACGATGCCTGTATTTAGATTAAGATTAACTGTATATTCAAATCAACTAAAATTCATTACATGAATACAACTTTTTAGTATTTTGGGAAAGTGCTTGCGGTGCTTTTAAATCGACAAACTTTTTTCAAGTTAGTACAACACACTACTAATTGCTGGAAGTTAAGTAAATATTCGGGTCAATTGAGAACAGAGCTGGAACATATAATAAGTAATAACTTACGTTTACAAATGGTATTTTTTATATGTGGAAATGGTACGGTGATACTAATTGCATTATCGGGCCTCTATGGAAAAGCGTTGCCCATGGGAGTATGGAAAATAGAAGAAAATATAATTTTGTTTATTATAGTATATGCATCACAAGCGATAACTTTATTTGTTTTTTGGTTTTTCATGATGTCAGTTGATGGTATTTTTTTATCATGTTGCGCTGAATTAATAGTGCAATGTAAGATGCTTTGCCATAACTTTAAGGAACTCGATGTATCTGTAGCAGATACATCAACATCGCAAATTCTTTATATCAGGATTCGAAGTTACATTCAACATCATGACTTCATTTTACGGTAAGATTCTGAGTAAAATAAGCTGAAAATATGCAATTTTTTTACAGATTTTTGAAAGTTTTTCAAAAATGCTACAACTATGTAATTTTTGCTGAGTATTGTAGTGTGTTGCTTATTATTTGTTCAGCAATGTATGCTTTATTTCAAAGGTAAATAAATAGTAAATGATGAGTTCTGCTTTATTAAATATTTTTTTACAGCGTAAGTGTTCAAGGATTTTTGAATCATGGACTAGTATTTATCACTGCTATAATACAACTTGCCATGTATTCTATTCCATCGGATTACGTAGCAAGCGAGGTACAATTTTATAAATTCAATTATATTAGACTCTAATGCAATATTTCCATTTTATTAGATTTTAGAGTTCAAAACCTATGTAGTTTTGAAAAGTTGTCCAGTCAGTTAAAAATTTAGAACTTCTTGTTAGGTACCAATAAAGAAATTGGAGGGTCATGTTATTGAGCAAGAAAAAGTAGGAGTAAACTTTTTAAGCTAAAATGCTTTCAAAGACAGGAAAAGTACATTATAAGAAAAACATACAGCCTTAATTTATAGTCTTATAAATTCCTTAATAATGTAAGTAGATAAAGAAATACCTTTTGCATGTATATTACTTGCATGGGACACGTCGTGAGATTTTCGTGTTGTCGAAAAATGTATTTTTCCTCAACTAATGTTTTCGAGAAACAACAGTGTCATACTTAGTGTAAAAATTATGAATACAAAAAACTTTTAAACGCACCGACTTACATCCTGATTATATCCCAAAGATCAACAATAAGTGCGAGATCAGATTGGAAGAGTTGGACGTATTTTGCGTCATAACTTTATGTCAAGTAGCAATACGTAACCAATCGTGGGTGATTGTGTCATGGTTTGTGTCACTTTCGACGTTAACCCCACCACCTCGTCATTCCGCGTTAATCATTTACCTCACAAAAGAGTCTCCTTCATGACTCTATATTAAGACTCGGTTTTCAAAAAGTATCTTGGACGCAACCTAATCTCGAGGGGTTCTTAGAGAAAAGCTCCAGAAATAATAACAAAAGGTTGCCAAAATTTGGGATCAAGAAAGTGATTCAGATCTAAATTCCATATGAGAAATCATTAGTACACTAATGCTAAAAACCAACCTAAAATAAACATTAACAATAAAGACACAAATATACCCACTTCAAAACTGCTAGCTCAAAGAAAGGTTTTTATAAATACTCGGTAAGTGGTTTTTGCCCTTAGATAACACGGACGATACTAAAAGCATATATATCAAGAGACTTCAAAGAACACTAGCTGTTTTCAACATATTTATATCCAACATGATGTTGTTTAATTTAACGGAACCAAGGTGTACCTAAAATTAAGAGTAATCAATCTGTGGGATATTATCCGAACTCTGATCACTGTCAGTCTATTATATACCTTTTCTGCAAGGTCGACTAACCTAATCAAGTTACGTGTTATTTTATCGATGTTAATTATGAAGTACAGTATAAAAATTGATTTGCTTTTCATAAAATCTGTTAACCCGACTCGGAACGTAAAGTAAAAACCTTCGATAGTTAAATTAGCAAAGGACCATCCGAATCGTGATAACATATAAGGAAATTGAAAATATTCAATAAGTAAACCATAGGCAGAAATACGTTGATAAACACAGGCTGTATGTAACGTAAACAATAACTAACTTACCGTAAATGTCCGTATTGGAATGAAGTTAATTATTATCACTTATGAAATTATTGGATAGGGAATGAAAAAATTATGCAATACAACACAACGTTTTAGATTCGTTGAGCGATAAACAACGACCGACCGTTTTGTCTGTTCTATTATACGAAAGTGAATGTCTTTTATCAATTAAACTGATATTAGGGTTAGAAATTAAATAATGCTTTGTACACCTTCCGACCTCTAGCGATTTTGTTTATTACTAAAATACCGAAATTCATGCAAACTGTAAGAAATAAATTAATAAACCCTTTATATGCTGACTTAAAATAAATGTTGATTAAAGATACTCGCGGTGCGTAAACATGCCGGCCGCCAAAATACATATTGTTTTTCCTAACTACAAATTAAATGTAAAAAAGATTAAGTAACGTCTTTAGAAAAGAAATAAAAAATAATTACATATTTGGCAGAAAACACAGTTTAATAAGTTGCCTCCGAAAAGTTCTAGTGGAGGTCTTGACAGACACCACCCGAATTTAACCATTGACACCTGGATGCAACTCGATGACACGACCCAAAGCCAACGAAATGGAGAAGTACTATCACCTTTCAGTAGCACCAAAAAATTGAGTTGGATTTCAGGTACAGACTTACACCATTTTCTTTTCATCTGTAACGTGTTTAAGTACTCCAGGGTATACCTTTTCCAGAAAGAATGTCGAAGCCTCTGAATGAGCTGCCACCACGAAAGGCAGTTAATATTGACCTCAGTCTGAAAAGGCTCTGGAATAGCTGAATTTAAGAGTTCCAGTGTCAAAAAATTGTCCTAGTGTAGGGGACGATAGACCATTACGATTGGTACTTTGAGCGCAAAGAGGACGGGAATTCAATATGACCTCTATTTGGCAAAGTAAAGTAGTAAATTCTTCCATAGTAAGGCGTTGTTCACCACAAACCCGAAATAAATGCGCTTTAAACATTTTTACACCTGCCTCGGCGAGACCATTAAAGTGAGGACACAAAGCAGGACTAAAATGCCAACACAACAAAAGTGTTTTGGATACTTCTTTAGCAAGTTTATTAAGTTGATTGTTCGCACCGATAGAATTTGATCCGTCATCTGTGTAACAATCGGAAACTCTACCACATCGAGATTTTAACCTATGAAGCGCAACAATAAAGCTTTCTGCATAAAGTTCCAAAGTCAATTCAAGATGAATGGCCTTCGTATTAGTATATACAAACACGTACAAGTAGGATTTAAAATGTTTGAACCCACGTGAGCGATGAGGTGATACGTATAAAGGTCCGTAGAAATCGATTGCTGTATGTGAAAAGGGTTTGAGTTTAGAAATCCTGAAGGACGGTAAATCGCCCATAAGCGGCAGTTCGCATACCTTCGGAAAAATCTTGAAACACTTGAAACAATTAGACAGAGTCCTTTGAATAGCCTTTCTAGCGGATAATATCCCGAACTGTTGCATTAGTAAATAGTGCAAAGTTTTAAACCCTGGATGTAAATATTTGAAATAGGTAGATTCAATAATTATCGTAGTAAGTTGGAGTGAACTGGGTAGCAGTAGGGGGTACTTTGCTTCATATGATAGTTTGGAATTGCTAAGACGACCTCCTACTCTTAATAACCCGTTGGGATCAAGAAAAAGGAAAAGTGGTCTAAACTGTTTAGGTAACAATTATTTATTCTAAATTTTCGTAATAATTTCTAGAAACGATATAGATTAAACATATTTAACAAGACAAGATAATGTACGGTGTGTCTCATCTAAAATAATATTTCTGAGTACTTTTATTGAATTTTTTCGAAAATTATTAAGTACGCGAAAGCAGTAAACTAAAATTCACAAAATCTTGTTTAAGAATGAAAATTTGTCAATCAATGACGCTAAAATGTGACATTCAATAGTCACTATGAAAACGTAAAGTAAACAGTAGAAACTTTCGATAGCTAAATTAGCAGAGGACCATCCGAATCGAGGTAGCATATAAGGAAGTCGTAAATATGCAATAAGTAAACCATAGGCAAAAATACGTTGATAAATACAGGTTACGTGTAACGTATACAATAAACAACTTACAGTAAATGTCTGTATTGGAAGGAAGTTAATTATTATCACATACGAAATTATTGGATTAGGGAATGAAAGGAATTATGGAACACAACACAACGTTTTAGATTTGTCTTGTTTGTTTTATCATACGAAAGTGAATATCTTTTATCAATTAAACTGATACAAGAAAAGTTAAATAAAAGTACAGCCACGTTAGAACAAAGATTAATGGAAAGCTCCATTGCATTGAAAGAAGATTTTGCTGAATAGGTAAAAACAGTTGAGCATAAGTTGGACAGTAAATTGGTAAAAATGGAAGAAGATGTGATGAGGCTGCAAGAACAAGTGATTTCACTAACAACGCGGCCAATTGAATTAGTAAACCAAGTTATAAATCAGAATATCTCAGAAATAGGAAGCATAGAAGGAAGCGAGTCAATACCGTCAAAATTTAAAGTGACACTACCTACATTCAATGGTAAAATACCTTGTCCCACATATTTGAAACAATTTCAAGCTGCTGCAATAGCCAACGGTTGGTGCAACAAATAGAAGGCTATCTCCTGAATAGTAGCCCTACGGAAGGAAGCTCTTACCATCTGGCAAACAATTCCCGATCACCAACAGAATAATTACGGCCTTTTAACATCGAAGCTTGAGATGAGATATGGAGACGCCCACCTTCAACATGTTTACCATGCACAAGTCCAGAACCGCTCGCAAAAGACAAATGAAAGCCTGCAAGAATTCGAAGCTGACATTGGCAGATTAGTTAGATTGGCATACCTAACCGCACCAGATAGCTTTCTCGAACAATTGGCTGTTCAAACATTTGTGGATAGCGTTAAAGAAGGCGAAATACAGTAATTGCTAATATTAACACGGCCAAAAATGTTAGATGACGGCTTATGCACTTGAATTTGAAGCAGCTAAGCAGACATCACACAGGGTGAGTCACAAAGTTCGGTCTGTTTTAGAAAAACCTGGTCAATCACAAAACAGTATAGAAGAAATAATCAACCGTGTGGCGGAAAGAGTGAAAAGACGGCGACCGCGGAGACAGGGTCTGCGTTCCTGGAGCGGTACTCAACCAAAAAAACAACCGGTTGAGTAGCAGAGAAAACTAAAGCAAGTTGACGTAAGGCGGCGTACGTCGACAGCACAACGTGGTGCCCAGGAGATTATCATCCGTGATGCATCTTTGATGGGAAGCCTGGACAGCATTTATATCGATGGTAGAATTAATGGTTGAGTTGTCCGATTGTTCGTGGATATAGGAGCGACAAAGACTATTGTGAGACCAGATTTGGTTGGACGTAGAAAAGTGCTACCTGCTTTGGTAAGTCTTCGAACAACAAGTGGAGAAACTGACGTAACGTTGGCAATTGGAGACAAACTAATCAATCATCGGGTGTTGGTAGCGAAAATTACAAAAGAAGTGATCTTGGAAATGGATCTCATGAAAGAATATGGGTTTCATGTAAATATGAAAGAAAATGTGATTCGGATAGATGATGATGGGATTCCATTTTAAGAACGAGTAACCAGACGATGCAAGTCCGAATGATTTGTGATACGAAAATACCCCAGAAAACGGAAATAATCAGGATGGAACGCCCGGATGGTACGCTCCGGGAAGGACAAGTATACATGTCGGAAGCAACTATATCGGGAATGGGTCAGGAGGGATTACTGATTGGAAGAACAGTGGTAAAGTTTCTAAATATGATACCATTAAGGGTACTAAACGTTAATCCGCATACGGTGACCCTGAAGAAAAACATGATTGTGGGAAGTTGCATTTCAGTATGTCATATTAAACGTTGTGTGGACGACACAAATGATAAACCAGCCAACGGTTGCTCACAGAAATTTCTATATATGTTGATATGCTGGATATGTTAATATCTTCGTGTCAATGATTAAACGGCGACCAAATGGGAAAAGTAAAAAAACTGGTCGGACGATATCGAGGCGTGTTTGGACTGGATGATAGTGAGAAAAAAAGGACGAGTGTTGTCAACACAAGATCAATACTGGAGATGTGCAACCGATAAAACAACATCCCAGGCGGCTTCCTTTGGCAAAACGTAAGGAAGCCGAACAAATTATCACAGACATGAAATAACATGGAGTGATTGTTCCCTCGAATAGTCCGTCGGCATCCACGGTAGTGCTTGCAAGAAAAAGGATGGATCGACAAGGTTTTGTGAAGACTACTGGCGTCTAAACAATGTCAAAAAGAAAGACAGTTATCCTTTGTCCAGAATTGATGACACCTTGGATACTATTTCCGGATCTAAATGGTTTTCGACCTTGGACTTGAAAAGCGGATACTGGCAAGTAGGTTTGAAACCAAACAATAAGAAGAAAACTGTGTTTACGATTGGAACTGGATTATAAGAATTCAAGGTCATTGCCCTTTGAATTGTGCAATCCCTCTGTTGCTTTTAAACGTTTGATGGAGTCGATACTGCGTGGACTGTCCTGGAAAACATGTCTGGTGTACCTAGATGACGTGATAGTGTTAGGCGGGTCTTTTGAAGAACACCTTATGAACTTAGAGAAGATATTTTAAAGATTACGCGAGGCAAACCTTACCTTGAGCGCTAAGAAATGTCACCTATTTGGAAAAGAGATCTAAGACGTGTCGTTTCGGAGACCGGAATAAAAACCGACCCTGACAAGGTAAAAACAGTACAAGAGTAGCCTACACCAGCAGATATTCACCAACTACGCAGTTTTCTAGGATTGTGTACATATTACCGACGTTTTATACTAGGGTTTGCAAACATTGCCAAACCGTTGACGAAATTAACCGAAAATGGACAAGAATATAATTGGAATGATGAATGCCACAGCGCATTTGAACAACTGAAATGGCTACTAGTTACAGCACCAATTCTGAGTTATCCACGGATGGCAGGAAAATCAGAGAAAAGAAAAAAATACATCCTGGTTGCAATGAATTATTTTACCAAATGTTTGGAGGTGTATGCTATACCTAACCAAAATGCCGAAACGGTTGCAGATGTACTAGTGAGGGAGTTGTTTTGTCGCTTTAGAGTTCTGTTGGAATTACACTTCGATCAAAGTCGGAACTTCAAATCAGCGTTGTTTCAGAACATCTTGGAATCTGGAAGACTAGAATCACTTCACATTATCCTCAATCGGATGGAGTGGTTGAAAGAATGAACAGAACGTTAGGAAAGTACCTAGCCAAAGCTGTTCCTACTTGCGTACCGATATTTGGTACATGGCAGCACAGGATACTCTTCCGCTTGCGTGATGTTAGAGCGTGAATTGCGGTTACCATGTGATCTTCAGTTTGGATTTAATCCTGGAGAAAAGATTTCAGGCGAAGAATACGTTAGTCAGCTTTGTGAAAGGTCAAACAGCATTCACGAAAACGTCCGAAAAATATCCAGGCAGTTAGCGATCGAATGAAATCACAATATGACACGAGAGCACAAGAAGGTGTTTACCAACCTGGAGATTTAGTGTGGTTGTACAATTCACAAAGAAAGCGGGGATTGTCGCCAAAATTACAAAGACAATAAAAGGCCGAACGAAGTGTTAAAAAGAATTAATGATGTAGTGTACTGGATCAGAAGATCTCCCCGTGGTAAACCGAAAGTGGTACACTTTGACCGTTTAACATCTTATGCTGGCAACAACCAGGAAGACTCGAGTAATGAGAATGGTGTTCGAAGAGTATTAATCGTGAGCCAAATGTAGATTTTGAGAGTTTCATTGCGGCGTATGATGGTTCCGCTAAGGCGAGATTTGGCGTTGTTGTTGAAAAACAGCAAGATCTGTTTAGAGCATCAGAAGAGTATTCCCTTGCACATTGCGTAGCTCAAGATCTAGAAATGTCAAAAGGAATAGCCTTTCAAGAAAAAGTTTAGATGTGTGGATAAATTAGTACAATAGCAGCCAACTGTAGGAAAAGCTTTGGTCCTTCAGGATGGAAATCGTTATGTTTACTATCTGGTCACCAAAAATTCTTCATGGCAGAAACCTAGTTATGGACATCTGTGGAAGGCTTTGCTGAATTTTAAGGCTCAGATGATGGAAAATGGGGTAACGAGACTAGCGGTGCTCAAGCTAGGCTGTGGACTGGATCGCTTAGATTGGGGAATAATTCGAAATATGCTAAAAGTAATTTTCCAAGGAACCTACGTCCAGGTCCTTGTTTGTTGCTATCAACCGGTTGCTTACCAAGACCAAGAAAAGAGCGTTGACTGTTATTTCGAACGTCGTGGATGCACCAGAGGAGATAGCTGCCGATACCGTCATTAGTCATCGAATTGGCGTCAAAATATTTTTTCAGTTACGGGACGTAACGGTTTTGAAGAGGGGGCAGTGTTACGATCTACTGTTAGCAACCCGTCAAACACACAATCTGCATAACCGAAGTGCATTCTCCAGGAATCGAGAATGTTCCAGCATATACCAGAGTATGAATCTTCTATTTAGTTCAGGGTATATACAAGACCGCTGATGAAGTACAGAGTTAGTCTATATCAAAATGTCCTATGTAAATCATCTCGTGTATAGTTAGTTGGTCATTACGTTTTGAAAGTCCTATAGTAAATATAAATTTGTGTTATGTGAGTGTATATTGTACCGCCAGCTTGTACATAAATAGACCAAAGTGTAATAAATAAATTATAGTAGTGTTTAGTGTTAAGAAGACTTATGGTTAAGGAGTTGGTTTAAGAAGATATTAGTGCTCGTAAATAACGTTAGTGTGATAGTGCTTCATTGTTAATTGAACAGAAAACATCTATAAATAAGGCATATACTGTTAATTAGGCTTGTGAGTAGTGAGTAATAAAGACTTTTGTTATTACTTGTTCTAAATTGGTGAAACGCGTTAGCGGTAGTTCGATACAATATTAATATAGGGGATATGTAACTAGCTTCGTCGTGTTATTTAAGGGTAACTACGTCAAATCAATTACTTTAAAGATATAGAATGTAAGAGAAAAGAAATGTGACTAAAATGTTATCAGTATACTAAACTCAAACAGTTATTTTTATAGAAGAACATTGGATTACATGTTAATTTGGAATTATGTTAAGAGGATGTAATACAGATTTATGATACAAAAAGAAAGCATCATGTTAGAATTGATACAGATGGTGAAACACCAAGTCCACTTTTGCTATTAGGTATTTATTGAAGGCGTTTATATGTGACATGGTTGTGTGTTAAACTAAGGGCTTTGAACCCTGGATTTTATGTTTTTTTTGATTATGCTATTGTAAAGATTCAATATTTCTGTGACATGGATAAACTTATCTTCGACGTTTTTTTTATAATGAGGGTTAATTAAAAGTCCCAGGTTTTATGATTTATTATACAAGATTTAATCTGGTAATTCGCTAGTTATAAAATTAGGTACGGAGTTTAAGAAAGGGCAATCTTGTGAGATTCGTCCTTGAAAATGACGAAGTGTAAAATATTTATAAACCGTATGGAAATAGTATAAATTTTAATTTTGAAGCTTTGAGGTATTTTATTTTGAGGTTTCATGTTTTTAGGTTTGAGAAGGTTGAAAAAGCAATTCGTGTGTATGGTTTTAAGGTTTTTATTCATAGCTTTGAATGCTGGTCTGGTATGCTGAAAAAAGTTGGTAATCTGCAGCAGTTGCGATTATAGTAATATCACAGCAATATAATTATTATATAATAAAAATTTGACAAATCTTTGACGGAGTATATAAGTAGCAGGGTATCTACCTACTGCCACCAGATCTTAGGTTCACCGTATGTTAGATTTTAATAGTAAGTTCCAGTTCTTTATAATTACTTCAATTATGGAAAAATTGCATTACAAGTAGATTGTCAAACAATTATACACAAATGTTTTAGGCTATGCAGGTTTCATTTGCTTTGTACGACTCAAACTGGCACTCCAAATATTTTATGAACATAAGAAAACCTATCGTATTGGTTATGCAACGCTGTAATCAAAAAATTTTCTTTACAGCTGGTGGTCTCTTTGAAGTTAATGCGCGTTCTCTTTTGTCTGTTTGTAATTAATACAGAATCGAACACTTTTTAGTTGTAAGTTTTAGGTATTAAAAATCTCCTGGTCAGCATGTACTGTATTGGGTGCCTTAAAACGTACTTAATAGAATAAAACACGGAAGGAATCGTATTTGATTTGGATTGGAATGGGTTACACCACTTCTTCTAAACCATACATGTATAACCAGTATTTTTTAATGAAGCACCAACTTACAACTAGCACTGTAGTATGCAAAGGCCTTAAAATTTTTTTACACTTTTTGTATTCAGACTCAACTACGCACCACTTCTCATTTAATATTATGTAAATATAAAAATATTAATCAGTATCAACAGATTGAAATTATGTGTTTTTTAAAATCACACCGACCTGCGTAGAGACCCAAAATATCACTGACAAAACTATCAACCAATGTGAAAATATGGTTGTGGAATGATAGTAATGTTTCCAACAGCGTTGATGTTATTACTTTTTTTTTCATTTAATACCATACTTATAGCTTGTACCTAGAAACCTAATACAAGCGCTAAATACCCAAATACTTATAACTAACACAATCTCTACTGGCATTTGATGCCCAACATTTGTTATTCTAACTTTGTTTACTTAAAAGCTACCCTATACCTCTAGAAAACTACCTAGAAAACTACTCTTTACCAAAAAAAAACAACCAACCTAAATACGTATTGTTATATGTGTATAATGCGTACTTCTGTAAGTGTGTGTGTGTGCGTGTGTATATTGTGTGGGTGTGTTATGCGTGTGTATGTGTTGTGTGTACGTGAGAGATCTGACCATCGGCAGCCCTAAAACAGATCTTCTCACGTGTGTGTTTAGAAGCGATCTTCTCCGGCGGCCACCAGCAGCCGGATACCTTAAATGTGATTTTTCAATGTTCCACCCGAAGGTACTACATTGGACAGGAAGCGAGATTTTTTTTTACCTGGAGAATTTGGAATTTTGTCGAACTCTTACTGTTCCAAGCAAGGTAGGGATCTTTAACGTGCGTGACAACACACACATGGGACCTCCATTTTACCTCTCATCCGAACAAGGATGTATTTTTTGTGAAAAATGCTCGCCTAACATTTTTCAAGCGGACCGTGTCGGGATTCGAACTCGGTACCTTGGGCGTAGTAGTCACACACATACCACTACGCCACGGAGTCGCCTGGCAGCTGGATACCGGCAGGTTCTTCCCACTTCTGACAATGTTTGTGTTGAAAATCTTTGTGCTGTTTACTTTTGTGTTTGCCCATTTTTGTGTATTGTGTTGCGTGTAACAGAGAGCACCCCTTAAAGTGATCGACGCTCAGTAAGGATCGGGTAAGTGTTTTAAAAACTTTATTTCCTTACCGGGGGTTTACTAAGAGGGTTAAGAGTAATAATTTTGCGCCCAAGGTGGGGCTACTTTGTTATGTTAAAAAATACTTTAATTAGTTAGAAAATAAGAGTTTGTTGCTTCATAAAAAATTTAAAATTATTTGACAAAATCTTTTAGCTTTTTATTATTATCCAAACCTATAAATTTAACGAATGTAGTTGCATTTTAAAAACATTGCCTTTTATCGTATTATATATATTGCTGTGTTAATATGGTCATTCAGGGGTAGTTAGGACCAAGAGTATAGCGCACTCCACATAAAATACATAAGGGCTCAGAAAACGACACAATACGATGTTCAGATTGGAAAGTAAATCACAATGCCCTGTATATAAATAATAATCATAATTAATTCAGTTAATGAAAACTATTGTGAAGATTTATTTGAATAAAACAAATACACAAGTCGGTAAACAAAATAATTGCAAGCTGAAACGCGACACTCATGAATAACGTAACATTATTACATCAAGAATCCTAATTAAAACAAGCAGGTTTAAGAATGAGTAAGATAGTAAACGCACATAATTTAAGGCATACATTGTATTTAGTCTACGTGACAGGAAAATTAAAATTGACACCTGATTTAATGGAAACAAGCGAGGCATGGTAATCAAAATCAAAGTTCACTAAATTTATTTGAACAAACAATGGTTTACTTATCTAGAAGTATAAAAATCCAAGCGAATCAAAGCTATTAATTCAAAATGGTACGTGACCAAAAGCAACGCGTTGATGTTAATATACAATAATAATACCATGGGATATCCCAAAACCTGGTATGAAAGTTTATAGAAACAACAAACTTTGCGCTTGTCAATAAATAGACGGTGCATTTAAATATGACCAGATTTATAAACAAATCAGTTCATCATGAAGTAAAGTATAGTTCACGTCTCTAAAAACAAAAATATCCACGTCTAATGAGTAATTGTGAAGTGTAAAATAATACCGCTGAATATGTAAAATTGATGAGTTTGTCGTTTTACCCTTAAATAGAAAAAAAAGCGTAAGTAATTAAAAGTTGTTTTAATTTAAATTCTAATATTAACCTTAATAAAAAGGACTCTAAAGAATCACTGGACACAAGTCTAAATGATTACGGCAGACAGCCCTAAATAAATAGTTTAAATAAATGCTGAAGCGATTATTACCGCAACAAATGAGGAAATGCAACAAGCATTTATTTCAATGATTAATGGTCAAGGAGTTTAATGGAGTACGCTGGTGTGTTTAAGGCGATGCTATGAGGAATGCACGCAACGGTTGGACCAAAGACTGATTCAAGATGAAAAACAACAGGTTAGCCAATCTGAATGTTTATTATTTAATTTATTTGTGGATATTTCATTGCACATTGCTGAACTGAATAACTTAAGATTTAACATTTAATTGAATATTACTAATTTAAATACTTTAAAAATTGCTTTCATGATTATTTATGTAAGAGGTCGGCAAGATTTATATTTTTTGAGTATACGTTGTAAAATTTACGTTAATATGAACGTTCATCAGGCTTCAGTTGATAATTAATAATAATAGTGATTTTGCTGGCTTTTTTAATCATCTTTGGGAATAATAATATTAAAAATTTTTATTCAGTTATTAGAAGAAAATTCTAGTTAAAGAATTTTAACCTGTTTATACGTTGTAAATATCTTTTGAGAACATTATAATAATATGTGCTTAATGGTGTTTTGGTTTAAAAATTAAAACCTGAAAAAGAGGTAGATGGTAGGTTTAAATGCCTTGTTTGTCGTATTGTCGCAAGCTCCGTGCGTAATTCAAAAACTGAGCTAGGCAACGCAATTGAAATTATATATTAAAAATCAAAAATTGAGATTAAAAATTTTTACCTTTTAATTCACAAAAAGGGTATTGGGTATTGGGTATTGCTACAGTATCACAACTATATATATATATATATATATATATATATATAAAATAAGATGTATCTGTAAACAAACTCTATGAAAATAATAGAGCCTATTGACGAATACAAATCGGGCTGGTAGTTATATAGCCATTAACAAAACATTAGCTTATTACTTCATAGGGGAGGAAACATCCACTGACCGACGGTTTCGGCTTTATTAAGCCTCCTCAGAGTGAAATAGTCTCTAAGAACCCTATGAAGTAATCGAAACTATTATAATGATATAATTTCGAAACAATTACTGTACTATGGCAAAAGTAAATAAAACCGCCATCAGGTGATAAAACACCAACACCACTAAAGTGTGGAAGTACAGAATTGAACCGAAACTACATAATAAATCCTATAGATGGCTATACAAGTACGTGTGGCCATTTGAGATTTGTATTCGTCAATAGGCTCTATTATTTTCATAGAGTTTGTTTACAGATACATCTTATTTTATATATTGTTTTACACAATTTCTTATTGCGGACTGCAAATAACCGTTCTGTTATTATATATATATATATATATATATATATAAAATTAGTAATATTGACTGTTCTTATAATGTATATGTAAGTTAAATATTGGGGATACAGTCAGATTGCGTACTTATTTAGAATAAACTTCTTTTAACCATTTCAAGCTTTCGAAAATCGTTTATTTTCTTCATCAGGATAGATTATAAAGTTTACAATTATACAAACATAATATGACGTCTATATAACATGGACAGGTTCTTGTTCATACGTGCACATTTAAAAGTTTCTTATAAACATTTGCAAAATTAAAGTGAATGTAGCAAAGATATTAAATGAACTGATATTAAATGAATCTGACTGTATCCCCAATATTTAACTTACATATATATATATATATATATATATATATATATATATATATATACAGGGTGAGTTTTTAGTGGGGCAACGACCGATAACTTCGTTATTATAAAAGCTACGTAAACCAAATTTGGAGGCATATTAGGCATACCTAAAGTGCACATTTTAAAAATATTTTGAAGCATACAGGGTGTTTTATAATTCCAGGGCATATTAAATTTATATTTTTTTAAATGGAACACTTCATACATATATTATTACATTTTTGGAAAGCCCATAAAAAGAGCTTTAGTTTGATATCAAATTGTATCTATCTATTCCTTTTAGTTTTTGAGATATTCAACTGTTTTTTAGAAAAAATGACCCTAATTAGATACAGTGCCACTGCACTAATACACAACTTATGTTAATTTTCAAGATGCAGAAAATTTTACTATATACCATAGTATATTTGTAAATATCACACTTTTGAAATTTCTTCACAGTATACAGGGTGTGTCAAGTTTCGCAAAATGCAATTTTTAAAATTTTTTTTAAATGGCACCCTACCAATTTTATTGCTAAAATGGATAGTCCATTAAGTGTCTTTTCATTTTTGTTAAGCATTCCCTATACCTAAATCCATTACTTTCTGAGATATTTTTGATTTTTTTCAAATTTTAAGAATGTTTTTAATTTGCATAACTAAAAATAACTTACTATTGGACAATATTATAAAACAATTAATACATTTTGATTAACAATCAACTACACTTATCCAATAACAATTTTCACTAAAGATATAACAACCTACAATAATACGCTATCAACAGAATTCTGCCAGATCAACAATATGTATTTTATAGAAAATGTTCAAGCAGGAAATCAAGCAGGCTTTGAAAAAAATAACAATTACAATTAAAATGTCATTTAGGTTTATTAATTGTAGTGTGTTGTCATTTAACAGGATATCTCTCGGTATATTCTTGATGCAAATAGGCAATTTCTTAAACTTTCTCCCAATATCCAAATCATATCTATTTGTTCTTCTACGGTAAAATTCATTTTGAAAACTCCTTCAAAGATTACATTTAAAACAGAACCGATACTGTCTTAAATGACAACACACTACAATTAATAAACCTAAATGACATTTTAATTGTAATTGTTATTTTTTTCAAAGTCAGCCTGATTTCCTGTTTGAACATTTTCTATAAAATGCATATTGTTGATTTGGCAGAATTCTGTTGATAGCGTATTATTGTAGGTTGTTATATCTTTAGTGAAAATTGTTATTGGATAAGTGTAGTTGATGGTTAATCAAAATGTATTAATTGTGGAAGAATGTTACCAATAACCACATAACCAAAAAGTGTGTTTATGCATAGAGACTGACCGGAAATCATATAAGGAGGTTCGCCAGTTATTATTTCCGAAAATGCACCAGTACCCAGTAATAAATCCACTTTAGCAGGACTATGAAATTCGTTGTCAGCTAAATTTAAATGCTGAAACTTCTGAACTATATCAACCGGAATATTCCTTGTAGGAATTTCACTAGAAATAGCACGGATGCTTCGCAGTTCAATTTATGATGCCAGTGTACTTTGAACGCAGAAAATAATTTACTCGAGCTTTAGAAGTGGTGAGTGAATTTGCTATTCCAGAAATTTGCCGTGTACCAGGGAGTAATTTTAAGCCCAAGCGCTGAACACAAGCGAAAGAAATAGCATTAATTTGACTGCTCGTGTCCAAAACGGCTCTAATAAGTTGCAAACTACCGCTAGAATCCATGAATGGTGCTGAGCAATACCGTATTCGCAGTGGAAATATTAGAAAAATTACACTGAGAATTCGAAATCGAGGGGGGTAGCTGTTAAGGAAGCAACTAGTGCGTTACCATCTTGTATGATTTGAGAGGGTAAGTCATGTAAAAGAGTGTGGTGTTGACTCGACTTGCAAAATTTGCAAATACCAGTGGATTTACAGCTGATATTTAAGTGAGATCCTAAACATTTAGTACAACGTTGTAATTTTTGAATTAAAACGTGACGTTCTTCATGTCCTGTTTTAGCGAATATTTTACAAGCATATACCTTGTGAAGCTGCTGACGAATTGAACAGCTAATTGTTGATCGTACAGATTTACTAGCTAATATTGTATTATTCAACAATACTGTTTTGGATGTACAATTCTTACTGCGAGATTGAGAAAAATTGTGAGGTTGATTAAATTCCGAAGAACTATTAGAATTCATTTCAGCGGTTCTGGCTTGTGCAGTTACAAATTCAAACAGGGTTAGTAGATGGTTGGCAGGGTATCTGTGACCACATTTCCTCCAGCATCCACATTTCCTCACACATCTGGACCAAATTCCCATAAGGAGGAAATGTGGAGATGAATCTCCTAGGAGGAAATGT
Source organism: Platerodrilus igneus (assembly GCA_036346225.1). Lineage (NCBI taxonomy): Eukaryota > Metazoa > Arthropoda > Insecta > Coleoptera > Lycidae > Platerodrilus > Platerodrilus igneus. The sequence continues at coordinate 589,194 of JARFIW010001379.1, read as the reverse complement.
GGAGATGAATCTTAGGAGGAAATGTGGAGATGAATCTCAGTTTTCATCGACTAGCCATTTCATCTTTCGAGATAAGTGTACATTGTTTGGTATCAATTAATATTAAAATTTTTCAGCTACTTGAATTTCTAGAAATTTTTCAGATAGCATCATCCCCCAGGGAGCTACCCTCATTATAAGATTTTTTACTGGTGGCAATTTCTGACCGTTCTTATAAGTTTTTTTAGGCATGCGACACATCAAATTAGTTTAGAATTTTACGTACAATCCAAATATGCAAACAGATTTAAAATAGGCCCACCTCCTACAAAGTTACACACATACCATACTATCCATGTTGTTTAGCTCATCTCTCGACATAAATGTACCTTGTTTGGTATCAATTAGCATTAGATTTTTCTCAGCTACCTGAATTTCTATGAATTTTTCAGATAGCATCATTCCCCAGGGAGCTAGCCTCCTTTTAAGATTTTTTGCTGGTAGCGATTTTTGCCCGTTCTTATACATTTTTTAGCCATGCAATACATCAAATTAATATAGAATTTTACGTACAATCCGAATTTGCAAACAGATTTAAAATCGGACCACCCCCTTCAACGTTATACCTTTTTAAAGTCCTGAACGTCTAAATTTTGCTCTTTGTTCTATAAGCTAACCTAACAAATAGTTTTCTTCGACTAGTCATTTCCACCCACAAGATGAATGTACCTTTTTTGTTATCAATTAATATTAGAATTTTCTCAGCTACCCGAATCTCTAGGAATTTTTCAGATAGGATCATCCCCCAAAGAGCCACCTTCATTTTAAGATTTTTTACCGGTAGCGATTTCCAACCGTTCTTATAATTTTTTTTAGCCATGCGATACATCAACTTAATTTAGAATTTTACGCAACATTCGAATCTGTAAACAGATTTAAAATCCGACCACCCCTTACAAAGTTACACTTTTAAAAGCTCCAAACTTCTAAATCTTCGCTACCCAAGACATATGCTTTAACCAACCATCTCCGAAAATCTAAACCGGCGAGGATTTTAGAAATGAGTCCTTTATATGTCATAAGTGTTTAATATTTAAAACCATTTTCAAACGGTAATATACTGTTTTTTAAAATATTCAAAATCTTGACTTTTAAAATTTTAAACAGTTATCAATTTTCTGGTTTAACATTTTTAATTACTAAGCATCTCATAACATAATTATATACTGAATGCTAAACATGTACTTGGATAATACAATTCGTTTCCAAACTAACTTCTTGACGATTATGGATCACCCCAAAGTACACGTGAAAGCGGTGTAGAACTTTCTTTTTATTAACTATATTATTGACTATATGTTTGAGAAATACAAGAAATATATTTCAATGCCGTACATTAGAAATCGATGCATCATTGCTTGTAGATTATTAATAACACAAGGTACTTTCTAGTATGTCCTCGACTACGTATTTAGGGAAATACAAACTTCATTTTTAAAAGTGTATATTTTCTTCAAACATATGCGTTAATTACAGAAGGAAAGTACGCTAAATGCAAGCTAATTAATAGCAATTTACTACGGTTTACTGACCTATTTTAATTGCTTGTACAAAGAAACACAATAAAATATATACAAATATAGCAACTATCTTATATATTTATGCCCCCCATCCGTAGGTTGCTGTACTATTAGGGATGATGTACCTTTTGTCGTCCTCGCCCAACAAACTAATTTTATTAATTAACTGGGTATAAAGTTGGTGTTTCATTTTTATGTCTGTTGCTTCTCAAGTGTGCGGCATAGGTAGTCTTTTCCATTTCGAAATTGCATACTTTACACATGATTCGAGGTTGTTTCGTACAAGACCCTTTAACAACTGTCGGAGCTGAACGTTTAAGGCTTAATGACATACCGTGCTGTTTTTCCTTGTGTCGCAGTAAGTTGTCTATTCTCGTAAAAGCGAAACCGCAAGACACACAGTTTAAGTACTTTGCTGCTGACGGATGTATAAGCTTAACCGCGGGCGATGTTACACCACAAAATTTGTTCTGGTGCCGTTTGAGAGCAATTTTTGGTATAGGAAGCACCGCAAAAGTTACATTTAAAAACGTTTGCAGGTACCTTTTTAGTACAAAACAAAATCCGCACTATAGGACTTTGGTGGAACTTGTAAGCGAACTAACTTACAGCTTCCCTATAGAATGCAAACCAAAGGTTTCTGAAGACAGCCAAGCGATATTAAGGATTCAGCGGGGAACTAAATGTAGTCATCTTTTGCCAATCCTTGCTGCTCGTCCAGTACATTTAGCACCATTGCATGCACTAGATTCGCATCGTCGATGCTGCGAATGCAGTTAGTAGAAACACCGGAAACATTTTCCATGTTATAAAGATCAACAATCGCATCGCGTGCATATTAAGAATCCAAAAGGGCGGTAGCACACGCAAACAAATTTGTTGCAAGTCTTGCGGTGGAAAATGTAGTGCTACTATAAACAACAACTTAATAAAACACTTTAAACCATTACTAAGTGAATACCAAACTTGTTGTCTACAGAATACTTACTAATAAAGTAATTTAATTTTAAATAACTTCTACGTCATATTTTCGGAAATGGCAGGTTTGACACTCGAAGAGTGCACAAGCGCGGTCACTAAACCCATTAAATCCATGCGCGCCCCTCTCTGTGCGACTGCTTTTTCGTGATAACGTCATAGCCTCTTGTAAATAAAGAGCAATTAAATACTATTCTAAAATTTTTATTCTGACATACATAACAAAATTTAAAAATATTTAATAACAAGCATGAAGTCATTTAAACTTAATTTTAATACAAAGTTATACACAGAAGACACTCCTTTCTTTATGTTTGTTTGGAGTGGTTTTAATTTTATCTAATGTTATTCGCAGCTTAAAATTTAAATCGACACCCAAGTCCTCTATTTCCTTTTCTAGCCAATAGTTTGATACATAGACACCGTCTAGGTTTTCGAACTGTAAAATGTACCGAAGTTTGTCTCTATATATAAAGTATTTGATTCCACCGACAACCAAATCCATTCCCTCGTGTAATTCTTGCAGCTTGTGGCAATCTTTTAATCGCAGCTTTCCCACTATATCCTGCATACGTATCCTGTTAGCTTGATCGACTTCTTCTTGTCGGTATTGGAGAGAATCCTTATTTGCCCACTCACTATAACGTAGTTGCATGTCCACCACTTTTGGGAATATATGGTCGTTATAGGTTGTAGGGCTCTCGGTTTTAAATAATCCGAAAGGTTCTTTACTAGGCAAATATACAGTGTTTAACGGAACCCCTTTGCGTATGGTGTACGCCAAGATTACGAAAACCGCATTCCTTAATTTGTCTTTCTTATCTGCCATTTTGATAAATACGTTTTTTAGAATAATCTTTTAGAACGTATACGGATTTAGTACCATCCTTTTCGGCAAGAACGCCTACATAACTAAACGAGTATTTTTTACTATCCGCAAATGCATATAGCTTGTAGAAACCGGATGTATCTAAGTCGATCCATCGACACATAAAATAATCTTTTAATTCTTCCTTATTTTCTCTAATAAGATGTTCTTTGTTCAACACATCTTTGTAATGTTCGCGTATTGTCGCAGTGTTTTCCATGTAGTCCAATTTTCGTCTTTTTGCATCCATTTCCTCTAATTCCAGTTGTCTTTTTCTTCCAATTTTCAGCGTATGGCGTGCATATTGGGGCAATTTCCTTTAGCGTAAACGGATAGAGTTTACTACCAATATTTACGCGTAGTCGCTCGCCCGCCCGCCCGCTCGCTCGCCCGCCCAACCGCTCGTCCTACCACCCCCAATCCACCCGTCTGCCCTCCCGCCCACTCCCGCTCCCACACGCCCGCCCACCCGACCGCCCGCCCGCCCGCCCACCCATCCGTCCGCCCGCCGTTTTATCTAACCTAAGTTCAACTAACCTAACCTAACGCCGGACAACACTAGCTAACCTAACTGCTGACAAGTCCGGTGGGCGGGCGGACGGGTGGGCGGACGGGCGGGCGGACGGACGGGCGGGCGGGCGGCAGACGGGCGGGCGGGCGGGCGGGCGGACGGGCGGGCGGCGGACGGGCGGGCGGGCGGGCGGGCGGGCGGGCGGGCGGCCGTGCGAGCAGGATTTTAACAGCTATCTACGAAAAAGGTTCGACCGATTTGTTTCCTCTAGGCATGGTGTTAAAGCTAAGCTTCCGTTTTTTCTAGAAAGTACTAACAAGATGGGCCAGGGAGTAAAAGAAATGAAACTTTATTGGAGGAACTACCAGATATATTAGACGAACTCGAAAAAGATTATTACTATCTTTTTGACATGAATGTAACCCAAGATTTTGCTGGCATATTTAGCAAGATGGATATGTGTAATTATTTAACTACACACCATAACTTTTGCTATAAGGGCGAATACGAAGAAAAGTGTAATATTATAATTGACAACGATAAAACTGTGGGAATTACTTGTTTAACATGGCTAACAACCAATGCAAGAATTAAAATATACAACATATTTGTGTGTCAGATAACAAGTCCTGGTGTTAATAAACAACTTGGCAATCATATACTAGATTTTTTACGTTGTCCAGATGTACGTTTAAAAGAAATATTTGCGTCTACTTTGGCCAAAGAACATGGAATTACGCGATTGGAAGCGACAATATACAACTGTACAATTGGAAGCTATGTCAGTGCGGAACGGGTGTATAATCCCTTAAAAAACTGTTTAACCTTATTGGAAGATAGTAAGTTATACTTCCTAAAAGTGCCAATGTACTCGGTGCCACTTGCCAAAATGTGGAGTAAGCTATCGGACAAGCTACAAAATAGCTGCTGTTTAGTGTATAATAACCTGCTACAGTACGTGAATTGGGGGAATGGCAATATAAAGAAATTGACGAGCTTGCAAATTAAGTTGTCCGAAAAACCAGAGGAAAGGAAGAAATTGATAAAGTATGTGCTTTCGGCTTTTAGTTTTAACTATTTACCTGTAAATTATTTGGAGATAGTAGCGGAAGAAGATAACCAAAACAAAATAAAAATCTTACACAAGTGCTACATTAAAGCAGGTAGTACATATTTTACACAATCTGCAACACCATATTCTACAATTCCAAAAGAAATAGTCATTTCGGAATTGGGGTTGATAAATACGCCTAACATTCGCCCAGAGGTTGTACGACAACGCGTAAATATTGGTAGTAAACTCTATCCGTTTACGCTAAAGGAAATTGCCCCAATATGCACGCCATACGCTGGAAATTGGAAGAAAAACACAACTGGAATTAGAGGAAATAGATGCAAAAAGGCGAAAATTGGACTACATGGAAAACATTGCGACAATACGCGAACAATACAAAGATGTGTTAGACAAAGAACATCTTATTAGAGAAAATGAGGAAGAATTAAAAGATTATTTTATGTGTCGATGGATTGACTTAAATACATCCGGGTTCTACAAGCTATATGCATTTGCGGTTAGTAAGAAAGACTCTTTTAGTTATGTAGGCGTTTTTGCGGAAAAGGATGGTACTAAATCCGTACACTTTTTAAAAGGTTATTCTAAAAAACGTATTTATCAAAATGGCAGATAACAAAAACGAACTAAGAAATGCTGGTTTCGTAACCTTGACGTACACCACACGCAAAGGGGTTCCGTTAAGCATTGTATATTTGCCTAGTAAAGAACCTTTCGAATCATTTAAAACCGAGGGCCCTACAACCTATAACGATCATATATCCCCAAAAGTGGTGGACATGCAACTACGTAATAGTGAATGGGCAAATAAGGATTCTCTCCAATACCGACAAGAAGAAGTCGATCAAGCTAACAGGATACGTATGCAGGATATGGTGTGAAAGCTGCGATTAAAAGATTGTCATAAGCTGCAAGAATTACACGAGGGAATGGATCTGGTTGACAGTGGAATCAAATACTGCTTACTCAAATTGAAGCAGAATAAATACCTCTACTCACCACCACGATGAAATAACTTGTTCACTACCTACTGCTTTAATATATTGTTAAATTACCGGCTAACTTTATTCTGAGCCTAAGTCCCATATACCTCAACGGATCCGTCGGCCCTATAAAAGTACACAAAATAATATAAAATAAATAAAGATTTGGATTGGCATGTGGTATCTTTTACTCTTTTCCAATAATCACTATAAACATTTAACTTATAAATTTCATAAATAAAATATCAAAGGCCAAGTGCATGCATTTGGGGAACATTAATCTAATATATATTTTACGATACCAAACATGATTTAATTCGGTGGAATGCCTTAGCAGATAAGCTACCAAATTCCACAAACCTCAAGACTGGTGTCGTGTACTTCTTCTGCTCCTGGTGATAGGAATGAGGATAATTGGGATCTCCACATATGTAGCACTTTACCAAGAAGATAACTTCATAATTAGCTTCTAAACATAACTCCTAAAATCAAACTGAAGTATCGAACCAACGATGACCCAATAAATTCTTAATACCAAACTCCAATTTTCGAGTAACGTAAAGCAAATGTAGTTAATTCATCAACCAGAATTTTGGTTAAAATATTAACAAGAACAAAAACGTTAAAATTGCAAAGTACCTGAAATAGCTAAAGGGTACCTAAAATAAATCAAATTAGGAAATGCACATGACGTGCCGCCATACTTACAAGCATGCCCTCTCGCACGAAATTGGTTAATTTTACAAATCGGGAACAATCCCATTAAATACAATAATAAATAATTATTACTGTACACTAAAAACTCCACTAATATAATCCCGTAACAAATAATACGGATGACTTAATTTTCAAATAATAAACTTGAATAAAATTAGGAAGAGCTCCAAACCATTCGTGCTGCTCTGTGAAGGTGTAAAATCAAAGAGAGCATTCACTTGTCGAAAACAACTGATAACACGATTCGAATTGAATACAACACCTGTCACATAGGCGTCGTTAATTTTAAGTAGGATTCAAATGACTATACTCTCGTTGTATACTGAATAAAAATATGGAACAAACTTGTACCCTATCGAAAAACTATTACTAAACTCGATACTCTTTAAAGAAGACTGAATATCATTTCTTACAGGTAAACAAAAATAAAATTTAATGAAATTATTTCACAGCCGCCACTGTTGATCGTTAAAAGTTAATCTATCTACATTATTACCTATTCTATCCATTGCGCAATAACTTCAACTACAAATTTAAAACACAATGGCATTGATGAATCTGAACAGACGTAACCCTACAAAATTGTAAACCTGAATTGTAGCTGAAATTCAATTTAAACTATTCGTATAGTCTACAGAAACTATTTTGGAAATTCATTGTAAATTTATATACCTTTTTTAAATAAACAAATAATTACCATCACCCTCCTGTACAATTATTAAACATGAAATATATTTACAAAACCATGTACAAAACGACTGCTAAATCGGGCTGTGACCGTCTCTATGTATCAAACTATTGGCTAAAAAAAGGAGATAGAGGACTTTTATGCTGCGAATAAAATTAGATAAAATAAAAACCACTCCAATCAAACATAAAGAAAGGACTGTTTTCTGTGTATAACTTTGTATTAAAATTAAGTTTAAATGGCTCCATGCTTGGTATTAAATATTTTTAAATTTTGTTATGTATGTCAGAATAAAAATTTTAGAATAGTATTGCATTGTTCTTTATTTACAAAAGGCTGTGACGTTACCACGAAATAGCAGTCGTACAGAGAGGGGCGCGCATGGGTTGGAATGCCCATGGGCAGGGGTGCGCACGGGCAAGGGTGCGCATGGCCAGGGGTGCGCATGGGCTGGGTTGTGTCTGGGCGTACACGAGGGAAGCGGAAGTTAACAGTCACCAAGCATCTAATCCCTATTTGGTATGGAGTACTTGCCCGTGTATGTATCCGGAGTAAAAAACACGATTTGCACACGCAGCTTATTAATAAAATTAGTTTATCGAGCGAAGATGACAAAAGGTACATCATTTCTAATAGTACAGCAACCTACGCATGGGGGCATAAAGATATAAGATAGTTGTTTATATTTGTATAGATTGTGTAAATCTATTGTATATATTAGTTTTTAAATTCCATAATTTTAAGTTTTTCGCCCACCTTTCTTTCTTCCAAATCCTTCCTGCTTCTATCCTGGTTGACAGAGTATACGTGTTATCTCCACGTGGTGTTCGCGGGACACAGCGGTTTTAGATTTCTCGGGAAATGGTTGGTTAAAGCATATGTCTTGGGTAGCAAAAAAAAGGTTCTCAAGATGTAGTTAAATAAAGATGGGCAAAAATTAGAGGTTTGGGTCTTTAAAAGGCGTAACTTTGTAAAAGGTGATCCTATTTAAAATCTATTTACAGATTTGGGCTCGCTAGAAAAATCTAATATTAGTTGATACCAAACAAAATATAGTTATCTTAAAAGAGTGACTACCCCGTGGATAATAAATACAATATACCGCTTGTCAACAAAAAAAAAGTTGTAGGGAAATTTAAATACGAATTTAATGGGGGTCTAGTATAAGAATTTGTTGGTAGTAGGGCTAAGTCCTACTGTATTGTAAGCGAGAAAGACGCGATTAAAAAGATTAAAGGGGTCTCACGAAGTGTAGTTAAGTAAAACCGCGGGTCCTACAACCTATAACGAGCATATATTTTCAAAAGGGGCAAGCAACTACGCAACAGTGCGTGGAAGAATAAGGATTCTCTCCAATAAGAAATTAAAGTTTCCGTGTACGTAGCACTAGTCATTGGAAAATGGTAGAAATGTTAAACCTATAAACGTGATTAGTAATTGTGGTTTAGAAAAATAGTAGTTTTCTTGGACTAAATAAAATAGCTTGGGTTGATTAATGTATATGGTTAAATATTCTCGTACACATCCACAAACATTTGCTTACGTCCACATACCGACATGGCGATACCGGTAGTTTTTGTTTAACAAATAGTAGGAAAGATACGTTAGGTGTTAATGTGTGGAAGCCCATCGGATCGTTGGATTCAAAAAGAACGGTGCGGCGGAATGTATGGTGGCTCCCGTTAGAATAATCGAAAGTGGTTAATCGATCGTATTAGATGTTTAAATATGCGAAAGTGTAAAAGCCTACATGAACAAAATTTAATTACCAGGCAAAAAAGTGCGCGATGTGCTATACTTTTAAAGAAAGTATAGAATGGTGCTTTGCAGCGGTCCTAGCAGTAAAAAAAGGGCGACTTACTTTTTCAAGCAACTACCAGAATAGCAGTAGCGCAGAGAAGGGGTATGCATGTATTATACAGCGCACTGTTACTATAAAATATGTTAGTTTACGGGTAGCTCGAACGTGTAATTGATCACGACTTATAGATCCCTCGGAGATTTAAAAATTCTGAGACCATTGTCGTTTGAAAAATGTTTGGAAATTATCAGAACGGGAGCGGGTCGAAGTATAAGTTAGATGGATGATTGACCGAGTTTTTTCTACCTTTTACGAGGGAATCGGAAGTTGACAGACATCGAGCATATAATTCTTTGTTTGGGCGATACCGAGTACTTGCCGGTTCTAGAAATCATTACGTGCTACCGACCGCTATGCAGAAGATTTGGTTCTAGGAAATAAGCAACCTACGAAAGCACAGAATACTCGGTATTAATGTTAATTGGTTTAGTAATCGCGTTTGTGCACTCTTCGAGTGTCTTCGGCAATCTTCGATTGTTTCCACAGAAAATATTCAAACCTGCCATTTCCGAAAATATGACGTAGAAGTTATTTAAAATTAAATTGCTTTATTAGTAAGTATTCTGTAGACAACAAGTTTGGTATTCTCTTAGTAAAGGTTTTAAGTGTTTTATTAAGTTTTTGTTTATAGTAGCACTGCATCTTCCACCGTAAGACTTGCAACCAATTTGTGTGCAGGTGCTACCGCCATTTCGGATTTTTAATATGCACGCGATGCGATTGTTGATCCGTATAACATGGAAAACGGTTCCGGTGTTTCTACTAACTGCATTCGCAGCATCGACGATGCGAACCGGGTGCATGCATTGGTGCTAAATGTACTGGACGAGCAGCAAGTTCCCCGCTGAATCCTTAATATCGTTCGGCTGTCTTTGGAAACCTTCGGTTTGCATTCTATAGGGAACATAAAGCAGCTACGCAAGAGTAAACTTTTTAGTTATAAGTTAGTTCGCTTACATGTTTCACCAAAGTCCTATAGTGCGGATTTTATTTTGTACTAAAATGGTACCTGCAAACGTTTTTAAATGCAACGCTTGCGGTGCTTCCTATACCTGGAAAAATGCTTTTAAACGGCAGCAGAATAAATGTTGTGGTGTAACCCACGGTTAAGCTTATACATCCGTCAGCAGCAAAGTACTTAAACTGTGTGTCTTGCGGTTTTGCTTTTACGAGAATAGACAACTTACTGCGACAAAAGGAAACACAGCACGGTATGTCATTAAGCCGTAAACGTTCAGCTCCGACAACTGTTAAAGGGTTTTGTACCAAACAACCTCGAATTATGTGTAAAGTATGGAATTTCGAAAAGGAAAAGACAACATATGCCGCACACTTGAGAAGCAACAGACAAAAGTGAAACACCAACTTTATACCCAATTAATTAATAAAATTAGTTTGTCGGGCGAGGACGACAAAAAGTACATCATTCCTAATAGTACAGCAACCTACGCATGGGGGCATAAATATATAAGATAGTTGCTGTATTTGTTTATATTTTATTGTGTTTTCTTGTACAAACAATTAAGGTAGGTCAGTAAACCGTATTAAATTGCTATTAATTGGCTTGCAATCAGCGTACTTTCCTTCTGTAATTACCGCATTTGTTTGGAGAAAATATACACTTTTAAAAATAAAGTTTGTATTTCCCTAAATACGTAGTCGAAGACATACTAGAAAGTACCTTGTGTTATTAATAATCTACAAGCAATGATGCATCGATTTCTAATGTACGGCATTAAAATATATTTCTTGTATTTCTCAAACATATAGTCAATAATATAATTAATAAAAAAAGGTATATACCGCTTTCACGTGTACTTTGGGGTGATCCATAATCGTCAAAAAATTAGTTTGGAAACGAATTGTATTTTTCAAGGACATATTTAGCATTGAGTATATAATTATGTTATGACATGCTTAGTAATTAAAAATGTTAAACCAGAAAATTGATAACTGTTTAAAATTTTAAAAGTAATGTTTTGAATATTTTAGGAAACAGTACATTACCGTTTGAAAATGGCTTTAAATTAAATACTTATGGCATATAAAGGACTCATTTCTAAAATCCCCATGGTTTTAGATTTTCGGAGATGGTTGGTTAAAGCATATGTCTTGGGTAGCGAAGATTTAGAGGTTTGGAGCCTTTAAAAGTGTAACTTTGTAAGGGGTGGTCGGATTTTAAATCTGTTTATAGATTCGAATTCTGGGTAAAATTCTGGATTAAGTTGATGTATCGCATAGCAAAAAAATTTATAAGAACGGTCAGAAATCGCTACCGGTAAAAATCTTAAAATGAAGGTAGCTCGCTGGGGGATGATGCTATCTGAAAAATTCCTAGAGATTCGGGTAGCTGAGAAAATTCTAATATTAATTGATACCAAACAAGGACATTTATTTTGTGGGTAGAAATGACTAGTCGAAAAAAGCTATTTGTTAGGTTAGCTTATAGAGCAAAGAGCAAAATTTAGAGGTTCAAGACTTTAAAAAGGTATAACTTTACAGGGGGTGGTCCGATTTTAAATCTGTTTGCAAATTCGGATTGTACGTAATATTCTAGATTAATTTGTTGTATTGCATGGCTAAAAAAATTATAAAAACGGGCAAAAATCGCTACCAGCAAAAAATCTTGAAATGAGGGTAGCTCTCTGGGGGATGATGCTATCTAAAAAGTTCCTAGAGATTCGGGTAGCTGAGAAAAATCTAATATTAATTGATACTAAACAAGGTATATTTATCTCGAAAGATGAGCTAAACAAGATAGAAAGTATGGTACGACATTAAAAGCGAGTAGTGGTACGGTTGCGGTATGCTCGCTAGAAGGTATGTGTGTAACTTTGTAAGGGGTGGTCCTATTTTAAATTTGTTTGCATATTTGGATTGTACGTAAAATTCTAGACTAATTTGGTGTGTCGCATGGCTAAAAGAATTTATAAGAACGGTCAGAAATCGCCACCAGTAAAAAATCTTAAAATGAGGGTAGCTTCCTGGGGGATGATGCTATCTAAAAAATTCCTAGAAATTCAAGTAGCTGAGAAAATTCTAATATTAATTGATACCAAACAATGTACATTTATCTCGAAAGATGCAATGGCTAGTCGATGAAAACTGAGATTCATCTCCACATTTCCTCCTAGAAGATTCATCTCCACATTTCCTCCTTATAGGAATTTACATGTAAATTTGGTCCAGATGTGTAAGGAAATGTGGATGTTGGAGGAAATGTGGCCACAGATACCCTGCAAACCATCTACTAGGGCTGCACAAGTGCGAACGTTACCTGTGCTTTGTTTAAGATCAAAAGCAGTTTTGCTTTTGCGGTCTAAATTTCTATAAAAAATGTAGAAGAATAAATAATCAGATATGTCGTCTAGCTTTATAGGTTTTAATCCGTTTACAGAATTTACATGCGTTTGTAAATACTGCGAGTGATTGTGATGAGATGCATTGTTTATAGGTTTGAAATGGAGTAATTGTTGCATATAATAATGCGATTTTCTCGTAATACAGGTATATCTTTCTATTTGTCGCTCATAAGCGACAATATATTGACCTTCCTGTACCTGAATATTACGGATCAAGCTTTAAGCTTCATCTTTTAAACAACTACGCATATACTGAAATTTCAGTAGCTTGGGGGCCTTGTACCGTGTACCAAAGTCGAAAATGAGCTGTGGAAATGGTCCCATTAAGAAATTGAACCATCAAAATGCGGAAGATTTAGTGAATACAGAGGGAGGCAATTGAGTATCATTGCTTTCAGACTTCATGCGTGCTACTTTAAGTTCATTATGTTTAGTGAAAATAGCGTCAAAAAGCCTATCAAACGAGTCGAAATCAAGTTTTACATAATCTGGCTTTTCCGGAAATTTGGAGTTAAAGCTATTTACATCATCGCAGAGGATAGCGAATTGAGATTGTAATTCTTTAGCTCTCGTTACGCGGGGTTCAACAGCTGCTAATTTAGATTTGTCACAGTTCTGAACGAAATCAAAAATTGTAGTTAATCTAGAAAACGAGACTTCCAGTTTTGACTGCAGAGTTTTGTGATCAGCCATAGCATTAGTACTTAATTGCTATGCACGTAAATAAATACAATGTTTAAAGATAACACGAAATGTGAAGAACTGGAATGTGGACAATACAACGCAATCGCTACATTATCGTTTAATTGTATAAATGAATGAAATTTATTCGTTATCTGTGCTCTAAGGACCATATGTTTTGGCGTGTGGCCGGGAATATGCGTATTATCTTACAAACATTGACATGTACAAACTAGCGTTGAAAATTATAACTGAGGAAGTGAATAAACTTACTAAATTAAGTGGTGTGCACTACACAAAGCGGAGTTCCAAACTTGATAACGACCGCATGCTTCGAAGTCTGTCAAAACACTTTCCACTCTTATCACTTATGTTCTTTATGTTTTCGATGCGCGATCATTACGGCACTAGATGGCGCGAACAGTAACTATACAAAAAAAAGAGGCGGATAGATGTGAAAACTTTCGAACAATAAGTTTGACAGCACACGTTTCAAAAATATTTACTACAATTGTACAAAGACGAATGGAAGAACGAGCTGAAGAAATACCGGGAGAAGATCAATTTGGGTTTAGGCGCTACAGTGGAACACGAGAGACTATTTTAGCTCTGAGGGTGATAATAAAGAAAACAATAGAGAAGGGAGAAAGCGTATAATAGGGTTTGTAGATCTGGAAAAAGCATTCGACAATGTAAAATGAAAAAAGTTCAAAATACTCAAAAAGATTGGAATGAGTTTTAAGGACAGACGGATAGTTCATAGCTTATACAAAGAGCAAACGGCGGTAATAGAATTAGAGCAAGAAAGTAAAAAAGTAAATATTAGAAAAGGGGTGAGACAGGGATGTGCCTTATCGACATTAATTTTTAACTTGTATATAGAAGAGGCAATGAATACTGTCAAATGCAGGAAGACATTTGGAATTAATATGCAGGGACAAAAAATTGATATGCTTAGATGTGCAGATGATATAGCGGTATTAGCATCTAGAAAAGAAGAGTTAGAAGCTGCTATTAATTAAATGGAAACAGTTCTAACGGAGAAATATGGTATAAAAATGAACAAAAATAAAACTCAAGTTCTAGTATGTAAAAAAGGGCAAAATAAATCAAAAACAAGAATACAAATAGGTAACGAGAACTTACAAGAGGTTAAGGATTTCTGCTACCTAGGAAGTCAAATAACGCAAGATGAGAAAAGCACAAAAGATATAAAACAAAGATTAGCACAAGGTCGACCTACATTCAAAAAGAAAAAACAACTACTGTGCTCAAAGACCACAAACATAAAAACAAGGAAAAGATTGCTTAAAATATATGTGTGAGCATTTAAAATGTGGTGCTACAGACGTATGATGAAGATATCGTGGACAGACAAAGTTAAGAACAAAGAGGTACTAGAAATGATAGGGGAAGAAAGAAGTATGTGGAAAACAGTAAAAAATAGAAGAGATAGGATGATAGGCCACAAACTAAGACATGAGGGAATAGTGCGGAGTATATTAGAAGCAGAGATAGGAAAAAAGAGAAGTAGAGGTAAACCTATGTTAGACTACTGCACACAGATGGTGAAAGACGTAGGCTGTGGGAATTTCAGGGAAATGTGTAGGCTAGCTCAGAATAGAAATCAATTGAGGTACGCTTCCAACCAGTCGCAAGATGGAAAAACTCATGACAAAAATAATAACTATAATTAAACATGGTGATTACTATAAACAACTACAGATATTGGTTTTGCAATATTCTAAACTAATGTTAATTGCGCGAAAGGCTTTACTGGAAAATTATTAATTCGGCAAATGTCTAAGTGTTGAGGGATCCTTGGCAGCCACAGGCTGCTTAATCCCCTTCACATATCACTGAATTTCGGTGAAATAGGGCATATAATTAGAAAGCAATAGAAAGGAATCGAGGTGTTTATAGGCTGTTGTGAGAATAGCAGGGAACTGAGTAGTCTAGCTCAAAACATAAATAAGCTGAGGTACAAGTGCAACCAGTTTTAAGACGTAAAACCCAATGACAAAAAAATAGTGCTCTTAAATCTGATAATTATTATAAACAACTACAGGTGTTGGTTGTGAAATATTTTCAACTAATGTTGATTGTCCGAAAGGATAAATTGGAAAAACTATTAATTCGACAATGGTTCAAGTGCTGGGGGAAGTTGCCAGCCAAAGGCTCCTTACCCCCCTTCACATACCACTGAATATCATGGAAATAGGGTATAAACTGTAAAATAATAAAAGGTGACCGAACTGCATCAAACAAGAAAGAACAGCAGCTATGTTCAAAGACAATGAACATAGATACAAGAAGAAAACTGTTCAAAGCATAGTGTGAAGCACAGCACAGTACATCTATGAAATAGGAGCAGTAGGAAAAAGCAGACAGAAAGAGATAGAGGCCTTCTGGAATGTTGTGCTTCAGATGTATGGGGATGGTAGCATGGACAGACAAAGTTAATAACAAATTGGTTGTAAAAATAGTAGAGGAATAAAGATATCTGTAGGAAACAAAAAAATAGGAGAAATACAAGGACATGATACGTTCTAAGGCATTTCTGGGGAATAGTACGGGATATATTACAAGCAGAGATAGGAAAAGGTAGGTATGGGTAGACCGAGATCAGACTTTCGCACACAGATAAGGATAGATGCAGACTGAGCAAATTTCAGCAAAATGTGTAGGTTGGTTCAGACTAGGAAACAATGAGGGTACGCGTCCAACCAGTTCTATAGCTGAAAACCTAATGATGATGATGATGATGAAAGAGTTCCTTGTTGTAGTACATCGTAATATACCTAATTTTCTTGATGTTTTCTGGTTATAATAATGAATTTGTTATAATTTTATGGTATTTTGTGCTGACAAGAACGAAAGAACGCAGCGCAGTAGTAGCAAAAAGAGTCGCCTACCCCAAATACCGCAACTAACATAGGGACAGAATCGATTTCTACAAGAATCAAAGTTCGGGCTAGCTCAAAGACGTCGGAGAGTAGAGTGGGTGACCTAGAAAAAAATTTCAAACCTCAGCTACAAAGAAGTTTATATTACAAACTTATAGGAAAACATACAGTTCTAAAAGAATATTTACAAACGTTGAAAATACATATTTGCGTAATTGTTCGTTACAACGTGATGTACATAAAGCGTCAATTTATATATATATATATATATATATATATATATAATACAGTATAACCTAAACCTCAAAAATATCCCGAATAAAACTTTACTATTTAAATAGAAACATGCTTACAATATGTTACAACCCTAAATATGTACAAGAAATATCGAATAATAATATTAGTAAGTAAAAGGTTTCTGTAAGAAACGTATTTTGTAACATTAAAATTTTAAACTGTTTGTTGTTAATGTTCCTATTAATTTATGTTGTACTAGCCCAAACGCATTTTACAAGCGAGATCTTACAACCCTCACAGGACGTTGTATAACAGCACGAGAACGAAGCCGAATAAAATAAAAGCAAGGTCGGATAAGATAAAAGCGAAGTTGAATAAAGTAAAACACATTTTCAAAGTTGGACTTGTATTTATACACCTTTGAAAACATGGAAGGAAAATATAAAACCATTCCCACCGATATTGGTGTAGAATATTCTGAGAAGGTAATTGAAAATATATTAAGAAAACAAAATGCGATAATTAATTCCATTGAATTTCGTTGCCCGTTTGGGAAAGCAAACTTCACTTTAAAATATTTCTGCGAGTTAGGCAACTAGAAATACGGTTATGCTTGTAGATTGCCTGACTTAACATAAGATAGAGGTATATATTATTATCAACTCACGCTACAAATATTCCCGGAATAACTTAATGAGGAGGAACGTTATTACCCATATAATTTGAGCACCGAACACGTGCCAATATAACGAAATAGAATTTCAAAGAACACGCGCAAATAATAAACACATTTAAGCATTTAATCTTTCCACAGAATCTATTTAGAAGTAGTATTAACGACCAGCAAATATAGTAAATAGCGGTTAGAATATTTTACAAAGAATTGCTAAAGGCAAGCTTACAATAGCATTTATTTTGACGAATAACTATTTGAAATAACAAAAAAGTATTTCAAGAAAAAGTGTTTGTTTGTTTCAACGAATAACTATTAGGCATAATAAGCAGCGGTTTTAATATTTAAATAGTAAACTTGTTATTATTTGAGAATAACATAAAAGATTTAGATTAGCGTTTATAATTAGGGTCGTTGTAATTTAATGCAGAAACGCTTTATTTCAGAAAGTTACCGTAGCAAGTTTATCTACTTGCTTAACTAAGAAACTAACAACACTTGACTGTATATATCGTTTGAATGCTAAATATATATTTTCTATAAGTCTTAAACGTTTAAAAAAGTGTCTTATCCATTTCAATTAATTTCTCTCGACTTATTAGGACCCCTCCTCGACCTAAGAAAAATAACAATACCTATTGGATGTAACTGATTGGTTTTCTAAATTTGTTTTTCTTCACCCTCTATCGTAAGCTACTTCCTCCGCAATCTTTAAGTTTTTAGAGTAACAAGTTTTTCTTATCTTTGATGTACTTCAAATTATTCTTTGTGACAATGGTTTACAATTCCTCTTGCAAGATTTTCAAGATTTTGTAAAAAGTTATAAAATTCAAAAGATTTGGTTTAGTGTTAGGTATCACCCGCCAAGTAAACCCAACTGAACGCGGTAATCGTGTAATTATTACCGCTATCTACTCATATATCGAATCTGACTATACTAAATGGGATAAAAATATATTTCAAAATGCACAAGCTTTGAAAACTTCGAAACTTGAATCCATTCTCTTTTGTCCATCATTTTTAGCTGTTATACCCCAACTGATAGTAGTTATTATTGCTCCGTTTCCTATAATACCTATCTAATTGAATTTGATGAAAAATACGTTGGGATAAAGAACAACAACAATTACCATTAATCTTTACAGAAGTCAGAATAAATTTATTTATAGCTTACGAAGAGAGTAAAAATCATTACAATCACCGTCAAAGAGATATTTCATTTGCTTTGGGTAAGCAAGTTTGGAAGAAAAATCATTTGTTATCTGATGCTACTAAAAAGTTTTCCTCTAAACTAGCACCTAAATTTACCATATGTATAATCACTTGAGTAATCCACCCGTTAATATTTGAATTGCTAGATTTAAATGGTAAACCTCAAGGACGTTGGCATACTAAAGACTTAAAACCGTTTTCAACTGCCCATAACGAGTAATATAGACTTATCTTTGTTTTCATACCTTTATATAAACACATTTCTCTTTAGTTTCTTATCCTTGTTTCGTCCTAGTTTTCTTAACTTTATCTTCCGTACCTAAATATTTTCTACTTACCAAACCACCGTATATCTAAATATTTATTAACCTTTTAACCTACAAGTTGTAAAACTTGTTATGCCATTATAGTCTCCTGTTTTTAAAAGATAGCCTCCCATACTTAGTACAATTTCCTTTACATGATAAATACATACTGGTATACTGAATTTTCTTTTAAGTTCTTATCTTTTATTTGGTTATTATTTCGAAATCTACTACAGTTATTAACGTGGTTGAGGTATGTTTCGTCCGAACAGCCCAGCGAATCGTTACGACCTGTCCTAAGCTGATGTCTAGGGCTTATGCTTTGCTCATGGGATACACATAGAATCGAAACGGATGCCTCTGTAGTAAAAAGTCAGTTTCCGCAGTTGCGAATACAGGAAATTACTATTCGATGTGTTTTCTTACGCATATACTTCAATCATTTTTTTATATTTCCATTACCATTCATTTCTATATTATAGGAATGCTAAGGCTTTCTTTTGTTTCTCCTGAACGTGTTGGTAAGATACTATGGCCTTTTTGTTTTAACTAATATTCCTTTTCTCATTGCTGAATCAAAATTCCCTATTTTTGTCTTTAAATAACAGTTTATTGAACAATTACCGTTGTGATTACGACAATCATGTTTTTGAAATCATCGTGGGGTATAGTAAAACTGTTTACACTATCTTGAGCTGACCTTCCTATCGCAGCGGATGTGCTCTGTAGAAAAATGATTTGTCTAATTTTTATTTGGAATTTAGTTGTTTTCGAGTATCTAGTGGTGACAAAAGTTTTATCGTATCGTTTATCTCGCAGGTGGTTCCTTAGACCAATCTGCCTTAATAGGGACACTTTCTTTTCTCTACCGCCTCTCTAGGATGCTTATCTAAAATCTCTACTGCTTTCTTATCCCGCTATCTCCATTTTAATTCTTAATTAATCAATCCATTGTTAGTAAAATAACATTATCCCTTGCGATTCTATACTCTTGGGCATTTTGTTATAATAATGTATCTTTGAGGAACAACATGATTGTGAAGTTTGATGGAACTGTATCCTTTTAAATAGAAAATGGTCATTTCATTGCTTTTGATGTTAGAAAAGGAAAAATAATATATCAAACAATGAGTGGAAATGGTATATGCAACAAACAGTTTTAGGTTAATCTGTACTTCACTTGTTTTGCTGTGTGAATCGTCACTGACCACTAAAAAGTGCGATAAACCTACACTGATGACATAAGCATTAGCTGAACTATTGTCACAATTGTAATTGAGAAGTTTCACTTCAACAGCGCATGGTTCTACACAAATTATATAAAAAGATGTTCCAGTTTTTGGTCCCATGCCGGAGTTCTTCTAGTCCGAGAAGTTAAGCGGGCATCAGCCTTATCGCTGCTTGCGAAGTATTTCAAAATAATTCCAATAAGTTTAATTTTGCGAACTCGATAAATGTTAGTAGGTAAGTAAGGCCGGTCTGACTTCAAAACGGTGCACGCGTATGTTTTTCAATGTAACATACGCGTGCACCGTCTTGAAGCCAGACCGGCATTATATTACTTTCAATGTAACATACGTGTGGACACGTTTTGAAGTCAGACCGGCCTTATATTACTTTCAATGGAACATACGTGTGTAACTTCAAAACACAAGTATGCTACGTTGAAAAAATGTAAGTGCGTGCAGAGAAAATGTAGAGCTGTTTTAAATTCGGTTCTCTAGCGAGAAGTTATAAAGTAGGTCAGATGCAAAATATCGCATCTAAGTCAATTGTATTTAATTAAAGTGGATTCTGATTTATGTTTTTTTACTTTCGTTTAGAGACTGCAAATACACATGGGCCGGTGTGACTTCAAAACGTGTCCACACGTATGCTACGTTGAAAAAATGTAGGTGCATGCAAAAAATGTGGAGCTGTTTTGAATTCGGTTCTCTAGCGAGAAGTTATAAAGTAGTTCAGATTCAAAATATCACATCGAAGTTAATTGTATAAAGAATGTTGTATTTAATTAAAGTGGGTTCTGATTTATGTTTTTACTTTTGTTTAGAGGCTGCAAATACACATAGGCCGGTTTGACTTCAAAACGTGTCCACACGTAAGCTACATTGAAAAAATGTAGGTGCATGCAAAAACTATGGAGCTGTTTTGAATTTGGTTCTCTAGCGAGAAGTTATAAAATAGGTCAGATGCAAAATATCGCATCTAAGTCAACTGTATTTAATTAAAGTGGATTCTGATTTATGTTTTTTACTTTTGTTTAGAAGCTGCAAATACACATAGGCCGGTTTGACTTCAAAACGTGTCCACACGTATGCTATATTGAAAAGATGTCCCAAAAAATACCATGAATATTTCTTGTCACCCAGTCGTTATCTTTTACATGATCTTGGCTCAAACAACTAGACTGCATTGGCAGTTTAAAAACTTGATGCCAAACACCTTCCAACAAGTCCAAAACTGCAATTTTTTTGCACACAAACTGGTTTTTCAACATTTAGCAAATTGTACAGATATCTCGAAATTTGCCAAAGACAGACAGACTGGTTGTCTCAATTTCTCATTCTCGCTTTTAAAAAATAACAAGTTGTAGTTATTAAATCGGGAGCAATGTGAAATAAAAAACACAATGTATTTTTCTTTATTGTAATTTATAAAATACATATATATATATATATATATATATATATATATATATATAGAATAAACATACTATAATTCACCTAAGTTGTTTATATCTTCGTTTTTCCAAATGAGCAAGCATCCCAAATATAAAGAACAGTTCTAACTCACTTCAACTCTGAACGGTAAATTATTATCTTATCGTTCTATGAGGGATGTCTTCTTCATCTTTGACGCGCGGTCGTTTCTGGTTGTTCTTCTTCTTGTTCGCTAAAAAAAATTCGGATGAAGATTAGATCAAGTAAATGCATTAAGAAAATTAAATCTATATTAAACCAACGAATACATACTGTGTATTTATGTCATCAGGTCGTATGTTGCAATTGGTGGATCTGCTCACGGAGTCAACGATTTTTCCAGCACTTCATTTGGATTGAATATAAACTACTCAAGAATTTTAACCCAGCCACTATCATTATTCCTTCCTGACAAGGGCAATTTTAAAAAAAGTTTTCATTTTTGATTTGTTTTACAGAACACAACTACAACTTGACGCTAAAGATTGAGCGATTATCACACACATATCTTGAGTATATAAAGATATTAAACAACAAGAACAGCAGAAAATTCAACCCATGTCAGCAAGAATTTAATACTAAGGTATTGTCTAGATAGCAATTGTAAAAATATGAAATCTGCAGAAAATTTAATAAACCCAGTCATGTTTAAGTTTAATGCTGACGTCCGCAGAAAAATAAACTAAATGTATTCAGCAAGAAATGCTGACATCAGCAAAATAATAAATAAACCCACTCAGTCAGCATGAATGAATTGGCTCCCAACCCTGAAAGCAATTATAATTGATCAACGCAATCTAAGATTAGCTGGTTACTAGTTCCCCATAGAGTTTAAACACATTATTATACCATATTTTAAAATTAAAGTTGTCAATTGCAAAACCACAAAATTAAATTTACCCAGAAATCATTTGAAATATTTACTTTTTCAGTAAAACTGAAAGAAAATGACTTATACATTTTAATTAAATATATTAAAGAATACTCGATATCATAGAATTCTTCTATTGCCTAATTTGTAGTACTTGATTACAAAAAATTACATACGACAGCGTTTTTTCCTTTGTCAACGAAAGTCTAGTCTATTTACTTCAGCATTCGTATTTCCATAGTTACGTACTGAAGCCAACTCTATGCAATTTTAGATCAGATGCATTTCTAATTTCAATCGCAAAAAATGAGAGCATCTATTCGATATATGCACTCAGATTAAAAGTCAAAAATTGTTTTACACCGTTCTGTAAACTGAGATTAAATCCATCTAATCCAAGATTAAATTAAACTGTCAATTTTGTGGGTTTAATAATTTACACTCATGCTATGTGGAAATGAAACACTGACAGAAACGACTTTGTATCTATCATAATATGATTTTAATATCTTGCTTTTAAAACAAAAATAGAATGGCGTTTTTTAGTTGTGATAGGTACACAAATTTTTTAAAACCAGTTTTAAAAAAACATTACTGCAGTTTATACTAGAATTAACATTGCGTGTGTATTTGAAATAAAAATTGCATACCACAAGCATTTTTTTTCTAGTTGCAAGGAAGTTATAGTCTTTTACACTTTCCGATGTTATGTCAGCATTCTTCGATAGCTTTGAAGTTGGAGCATTTAATAAATTTTTTTCAGTTAAATGTTGCTGGTGTTTTAAACCTCGTTTAGTTAACTAGAGATATATCTAGTACCTTAAAAGTCAATCAATCACGCCTTAATCGTAGGGTAAAATAAAACCTAATTTTTAAAACCAGTATTAAAACATTCATGCAATCAGTTATCCTAGAATTAACGTGGTAATTTAATTTACTGTAAGCCATATTGCAGCACCTTGACATTGAAAAAATTCCTGACGATGCATCACTCGGGTAATAAACTCTGTTATTAAAATAAAATACAAACTGCATTTGATATAAACGCAATTACCTACCTATATATATATATATATATATATATATATATATATATACATATATATTGGAATATATATATATTGGAATATATATATATATATATATATATATATATGTTATTTTGAATCTAATTAAATGTATAAAAGTCAATTTTTCAGTTTTACTGAAAGTAAACTATTTCCTCCAATAATGTAAAACGTATTCAATATTACTGTATTAGTTGATTAAAGCATGAGCTAATTTTACTACGTTCTAGTTTTTTTGATACTAATGCTGTACTTAATCCTACACCTGATGAACAAATAAGAGTTGTTTTAAACAAAGTTTTATGGAAAATGCCACGATTTGCATATTTCGTTTAGAGGATAGCTTGAATATCAACTTCTATAAGCAACGCAACATCAGATCAATAGGTTCTATTTTTTTTTACTAAATTTTCACTTAAACAAAATGAGAGTATTTTAGTATTTTCTATGTAATATAGGTTAATTGCGAGATTGTATGTGAGTATGTAAGCAAAAATAATGGTGCTCTCAGAAACATAACGAATTTGGTTCATTGTCTGAAAAATTGCAAATATGCATCTTTTATAGTTATCATGCAAGATTTCGAATTTGCTAAATTTTCTAAAAAAATTGCAAATGTCTAATTTTAACAACTGCTTTTAAAAGCAATTCGCTTTGCAATTATTTTGATTACATAGGAATAAATGCTCTGGTAATTTTGCATTATTCTGAAACTTGCTTATTAACCTTTTACAGTTGTTTTTGCTTACGTCAGAACATATTTATGTATAAATAGTCAATAAATCTCTACAGATATTAATTATAAAGTAATATAGCTAGTGGGTCAAAGTTAGTAGTGATATTTTAAAGTTAACAGTGAAGTCTTACACTTAAAGGTAAATATTGACAATCATGATTTGCTTAAAAGAGGGTGTTCAACGTTTGTTCCCGTTCCGAACTTTATAGCTATCCACATTTTGAATCAGTATTACGCTACAATTCCATTAAGTTTCCAATTGCATTAAAAGACAGAATATTAATTCTAAATATTTAATGTATTTTGATGTTAATAATTTATATGGGGCTGCAATGTCTGAATACCTTCCATATGGAGAATTTGAATTTTTTAGATGGCACCAGTCCAGATTTAGTACGTTTAGACGTACTTAATATTCCCGATAGTTCTGATGTAAGATATATTTTTTTTTGGCGCCTGAACATGTAAAATAATAAATAGACTGTGATTGCTAAATAATTTATTGTTTTTTTTTTTTTATAATTTGTAAAAGTACAGTAATAAAGTATTTATAATATTCTTATGCTGTTTGAGAGTGGATTGTATTTGACTATCTTATCATAAAGTATAAGGCAATGACAAAATGTATTTGGCAAAACGTTTCTGCTAGTTTCAAATTCTAATTTAATATCGACAGTATCAGATTTTAACGCTTCGTTTTGTCTAGAACAATCTATGACTACTAATGGCGCAATACTTCGTAAATCTTTAGGATTAAAAAGTGGTTCATTTTTCTTTTCGTAGTATGATTGCTGTAATTGGGCATACATCTCATATAACAACGCAGTATGTTTATTCTCGAACTTCAAATTTAAGTTATCGTACGGGAAAATTTCTGAATTTAAATAGCGTTTTATGTTGGTTAAATAGCAATGATCAAAACGACTGTAGTTGCTCATGTATCTATTTTTTTGGTTAGTTTAGAAACCAACAATCACAAATCTTGGGTTTTCTAATTGTGTTGTTGTTTTAATGTTCCATGTATGACGTAGCGTTTTTTGTAGAAGTAGATATTCATGCAACTCCCATCCTCTAAACGGAATATGCAAATCCTGATTTTGTGCAACGCAAGTTATGTATCCCCCAATTATCTATATATATTGAATATATTTAATCTAATAGGAATTATTAGAAATTGTTAAATAAAGTATAAGTTCATTGCAACAATGTAATACAAGGCTAACCCAGAGAGGTTATTAGCAGTTCATGAGAACGGATATGCAACTTTGCATCCGATAGGGCAGTGATACTGCAGGTGGCAGGTCACAGGCGGTTAACATACCGTAATTACTTAGAAATAAGATTGTTACAATGTAATAAAGTGTACAATTAAGAGAAAAGCAGACATGAGATCTGCAAGTTCCCACAGCCGTGTGAGGGGCAGGTTATTATAAAAAGCCTGGGCGCTCAAGGCCCGGCAGTCAGTCTTCGTACTCCATACTTCGTTGTTCAAGCTACTCACCTTATTACAATTAATTAAATGTTTTTGAATTAAAGTTATTTTACAAGTTATTCAAAATTTCATGTTAATTTCTGTTTTAAGTTAAATAAATTTGTTAAGAGTTTGGAATTGTTTTTAAAAACACCGCTCCAAAGGCCCGAACCTTAACTGGCGCAGCGGTAATGGATGTCAAAAGGGCACTAAAAATCCAAAAATCGGAAGATTGCTGACCAAGAATTTCAATTCGCAATTTTGACAGTACCCAAACCAGGTTGGATGAAGTACAAGAAGCGACCGAATCCAGCAATAAACCAACGTGGACAAGATACAGCATCGATCAAGCCCACAAAAGAAACAGATGACGAAATTAATGTAAGTTCATTCCGTTTAAACCAATTGATCTCACAAACTATAATTGATATATGCTAGTTTTATTATTTTATTATTTGATTACCATTTTATTATTATTTTATAAATGTTATTTTATGCCAATATTTTTTTAAAAATAGTTTACAAAGAAATTATTTTCAAAACGAGACTTTATAAGATTTTATGAGACTTGAATGTTTAAAGAGATTTTCTTTAAAAGCAAAAGAGACTTGATTATTTAAAAGAAATTCTTATTACAATTATTAGAACAAACCCAAAAAATAAACTAAAAATAACTGACGCACATCCATTAAAACCGAAATACGAAAAATTAACTAGCGCGATACAAAACGCACGGTTAATCCGGTAAACTAAAAAGACAGAACGCAAATTAACTCCAACACCAAAGCTAAAGGTAATTTTCTAAACAAGCAATTTACGAAAAGATTATTTAAAACATTGATCTTTATAAATTACAGCAAAACACTCTGCAAGTAACCTGAACTATTAAACTGTAAACTGTAAAACTGTAAACTGTAACTTAAAACCAACGTGCAAATAAACGCAATCCGCACCTAAGCAAAGTTCGCGAAGGAAGCATAATTTACTACAAACTTAAAACATCAGAGAAATTGCTATTTCAAACAATTAACTTTCAGAACTAAAACAACGCATTTTTGCATTAAGATCTACAAGTAACTAAATCCATCACGAAGTAGAAAAGCGTATAGAATCACAACCAGCGTTTAATGAAAAACTATTTACCACCGCAATCTATAAATAAATTGCATTACGAAAACGTAATTATCTTAGTACAAACACGGAATAAAGCTAAACGTTTTTAAATAAAAACGCTCATAATAGAAACTAAAACTTTTATTACAGAGAGATTCAATTACAAGATGCAACATTTATGCAAAGCGATTAACGAGTAAGAAGCAAATTATCTAATTCTCACATAAACTGAAAACTAATACCTGTGAGTAAGTATTAATTACTTTAACAAGTAGAAGTGCGTGCTATTCAGCACGTACGTAAGTAAATAACCAAGACTACATTTTCTAGTGATTAAATTACAACGATAAAGTGCACAAGTAAGTAACCTGCAAGTTATATTTAAAATACAAGGAGACAAGACAGACGAACTATACGCTTATGCAACTTAATTAAAACCCACGGAAAAAGATCTAATTACAAAAGACTGATAAAAATCAGCAAAACTGAACAAACACAAGCTTTACCTAACACAAAACGTACAAAGCGAAGTAAATACCGCGAGAACAAATCTATCCACTCCAGATTCTTTCAGGAAGCAAAAACTCAAGCAGAACTCACGACAAATTAACGCCGCGAGATAGAAACAAACAAATTCAAGGCTATAGTAATTAAACCAACATCATTGAGTATAAACCTCACAAATTCATTACCGCACCGTGTAACTAAATACAAATAACAGCAATTACGATTCTAAAAATAACCCGACGCAGTATAAACTGAAAATTGATAAACACAAACCTAAAATAACGATGCGAATAGCAAAATCTACTTCAATTTTTACAAAATTTGAAATTACGTAATCTAAACGGAAAATTAATAAATCCAAAGCAAAATTAACGATACAAATAGCAAAGGCAACTTCAATTTTTACAAAATTTGAAATTACCCAATCTAAAAGGAAAATTAATAAATCCAAACCAATATTAACGTTACAAATAGCAAAATCGACATGAATTTTTACAAAATTTAAAATTATCTAATCTAAACTAAAAATTAATAAACCCAAAGCAAAATTAACAATAAAAATAGCAAAATAAACCTCAAATTTTTCAAAATTTTAAATTACCCAACCCAAACGAAAAATTAATAAATTCAAACCAAAATTAACGATCCAAATAGCAAAATAAAGCTCAATTGAAAAAAAATAATTTTTTTTAAAAATTACCCAAAAACTAAAGCAACCCTTAACCAAAATAAGTAGCGCGGACATGAAGCTTTATTTGGAAACAATCGAGATCTTTAACGACACCCAAGCCCATCTTGTGAATTTTATTGGAGCATCCGAAATGTTCCTAAAAACCTTTTACAAACCCGGAGATAACGAAAAGAATTCATTGCTTATACGCTTGGTAATAAGTAAACTAACCGGAAGGGCACTAACTTTAATTGCCAGTAGAGACGATCTACAGGTATGGCAAGAATTTAAACAGATACTAATCGCATATTTTGAAGACCAACGTAACATAAAATGCCTGGTACGAGATCTAATAAACCTCAGAATAGAACACAACCAATCCCCCTATCAATTCGGAATGAAATGCCAAGACGTGAGAAGTTTAATCCTAACAAAATTAAATATCGAAAAACCCGATCAAAACATTCGACATTTAAAAACAAAAATGTATGAAGAAATGGCACTGGACACATATATAAACGCTTTACCAGAACGACTATCGAATAAAATCAGATTCCAACGATCCCAAAATCTAGAAGAAGCCATGAACCTAGTAATAGAAGAAGAAAATGTAATGTATTACCGCAACAGACTATACAACCCCAACGCAAATAAAAGTTATTCACAAATAAAAACTATGCAAGCCGCGAGACAAACAATCCCTCAACAAAAATTCACATCCTTCAACAGACAAACAAATCAACCGCGAATTAATAACCCAAGTTGCAACAATACGAATATTAAATAATCAATATAAACATTTTTCAAAACCAACGTTTAACCCAAATTTTACGAAACCCGCATTCCAACCAAGATTCAATCCAAACCTAAACCAACAAAGGCCAGCATTTAACGCCAACCCCAGTAGAAATATACTAATGAATAATAATCATAACAACCCTAATAATTATTATAAACCAACACCAATGGATACCTCATCTGGTAGCACCAGACAAAATACTAAAATAACACATATCCGACCAAACCCTCATCAGAAACGCAATTTTACATCGGAAGAACTATTTCATCAAGAAGTAGAAAAATTTGACACTGACCAGAATAATCACATTCAGACAAGTACGAACGATGAATCAAACCATGCAGAAATTTATGAACGCGACGAACAATACGAAACTTACGAGGTGGACGACGAAGAAAACTCGTACGCAAATTTTCAAATGGACCAATTCATAAACGACCAAACTTGATAAACTTAAATAACATAAATCACTTAGTACTACCATACATAGAAATACTTCATAATTTAGATTATGTAGAAAGAGTGAAACTTAAGTGAAAATTACAATTTTCTTCTTTATTTAATTTTGGAGTGGGTCAATTAGTGAACAAAACCTCGGTGGACCCACGAGCTTTACTATATTCGCGGCTTAGTCTGGGAATTACCCCAAGGGTGAGCAATGAGTTTGGGCGTGGATATAGGGTGGGCTCGACTACAAACGGGACCAAAAAAAAGTAAATGGGCGCCACTGCATCTATGTAGACAATAAATAAAACTAAATTATCCTACAGGAAGACGCAGAAACCTATAGGATATAATGACTATCAAAAAGCATACAAATTAAAATAAGCAATATCTCTGGAAACCTCTTGGACCTCTGCTCCAGCTTCTGCGATGTCGGACCTGCAAGAAAATGTCACACAAAAAAATAAAATATAAGACACTGTTTGTGTCTTACGACAACAAAATAAATTGACTGTCCTGAATTCAAAATCTCAACAACAACACCTTACCTATGAAAAAGTACTCTACTGGAAATCACTTACTCTGTTTCTAATACCTAATACTGTATCAACTTTTTTCTAAGTTCCACTTTCAAAATTTAGTTTATCTAATTTGGATAGTATTAATTTCAATTAGTGAAATAAAAAGACAAAGGTTTTACATCAAAGTATAATTTAATTGTAATTCTCTTTTGTTGCAAAAATTATTTATAAAAAATTTAATAATCAATATAAAATAAGTTTCAAAAATCTCTGAATTTGTTTCTTTTTCGTTGCAAAAATTATTTATAAAAAAATTTAATAATCAATATAAAATAGGTTTCAAAAATCTCTGAATTTGTTTCTCTACATAAAGAGATTTTAACATTTAAAAATTATTTAGTACAGTCGGTTCTTAAACATCCATACAACAGATCTGTTCTGGCTTACAAAATTTATCTAAAGAACTTATTACACAAAAAGTTCATATGGCTCGAACATTACATGAAATTAAAGAAAGTCAGTTCAACATATGTTAGCAGCAGCATTGATATTCTACTAATCACATAACATACTGTAAGTAAACATCTTTCAATCAGAAGTTTAGTTCTGAACAAACAAAGTATTTGACCTATTAAGTTTCTAGGATATAATTTCCAAACTGATTTAAGCATAAACATATCTTGCAAAAAAAATTTAACATTAACATTCTTTAACAAAAGTTTCTTATGATTTGGAAAACGTTAAATCAAAGCTTTGGACGTAATTAACACGTAAAATTAATTCTCTCAAAAAATAGTTTTATAAGTACCTGACTGGCTTTGTTTTAATTACTCGACGGTGATGCTGGTAAATGCACTAGACCAACCAAAACACATAACACCCCATCTCCTTGAAATTTAGAAAGGTACGAAATATGCTTTTACTAGATGCAGCCCCTCGGACAGCTTCAAAATGAGTAATCACACAATACATAACCAAGTTCCAATTTCATTGTCAAACGTGTTTCCTTAAAATCCTGTCCTTCATACAAACATACTTAAAGGTGCCTACCTAAATGTGCACTAATGGACTTCCTCATCACGTGTTGTTACTGTTGCTGTTGGTTGTCTGGGCAGCATCACAAGAGCTCTATTGTAACGCCTCCGCGCGGCAACCTCTAGCCCTCTACGATGGTAGAGCTATTCTAAGCTCCCACTTGCAAACAAAATTCTCCATCTTCAAACGAAGCGTACTTCTTCGTAGTTGCTTGCAAGATCGCTGCGTTCGCTTCCTTGCCAACACCCTAGTTATCGCGTCACCTTACGCGCAGGCGTTGTGTCTAGCAATTGTACAAGTGGACTTCAGAACGCCTGTAGCTTATGCAACTCAAGTTACGTTCTGGGTATTTGCAGATATCAAAAGCGTAGGAGTCACTATTAAATACTCCGTATAGGTGAAAATAATGTAAAAAGGAACGAGATATACTTATTTATAACAAATTAATCTATTTAACGATTTTACGCTAAATGACAAATTCGTAAAATAACAACGGCTAGAAATGTTTTTCTTTAGAGATATTTAATGTAACAAAAATTTTGTTACACTGCCTCCGACCAAAAAGAAAAAAAACTTTGAGGTTAATTATATCTTAATATATACATAACCGAGAAGATTTTTTTTATAGACGAAAACTATCGCCTTAACCAAAAGATAAATACAAAAAAGAAGCATTATCACTAATCTAAGTAAGAACAAAGTAAGTTCGAATTTTGATCTTTGAACCAAAAAAATTATGAGTGACCTTTTCAATTAGGAAAATGGGGTGCAACCAAATGAGTGTGTAGGTAACTCTGCGTACCACACATCCGTCAGGAATCAGTATAGGTAAGTCATAATCGATAAAAAGTCATAATCGGTAAAAGTCAAAATATATCGTAGTCTAACACTCTCGAGTTGCAACCAAACGGGGGAACTAAAAAAACTAACCTACTTTTCAAAATATAAACTAAAATTCAAACAAAATGCTTGACACGAACTATCATAAAATAACAACAAAAAGATTTACTTTCTTACTATTACCCTTGACAGGATAACCTTACCAATATTAATAGTAAATCGAGAACTCACATCTATGTACATAAATATCAATAATCTTCCAACAATGTTTATGTATTCGCTGGTCTCAAAAATTCCAGCTCAATATATTCAGCAAAACTTGATTATTGCTTCAACTAAAAATAAACCGCTCATCAAGCCAATATTCCATACTCATTGTAGCTTACTAATGAATACTTGGCTTCTTCAGCTCATAGCTATTCATAGCCCTATCGCTACTCTTTTCTTTGGGACACTCCAGTCTCAAAAAAAATCCTCAACTCTACTGTGGCCACACCAAACATCCCGAACCAAAAGCTACTCAATACTACAATGGCCTCACCAACTAGCCTACTCCGACCTACATCAACAAAACAAACTGCACCTATCTTCCTCACTAACTCTAAACATAACACCACATGACGTGATCAAAATACGTTCACAAACATGAAGCAACAAATATTTGTTTCGCTCCACTATGGGCTGTAACAACAACACGGGCAAAACAACATTTTTGTCTCTCTCGTCTACTACTTCTCTACATAGAGAGATCTTAACATTTAAAAATTATTTGGTACAGTCGGTTCTTAAACATCCATACAACAGATCTGTTCTGGCTTACAAAATTTGTCTAAAGAACTTATTACACAAAAAGTTCATATGGCTCGAACATTACATGAAATTAAAGAAAGTCAGTTCAACATATGTTAGCAGCAGCATTGATATTCTACTAATCACACAACATATTGTAAGTAAACATCTTTCAATCAGAAGTGAACTTTATACTTATTTCTCTCAATTAACATGTGCATTTCTTACGTGCTTTGAATAACACTTTAATTTAATTAATCTAAAAGTTCAAAAATTCTTCTTATAAAAAAATTTAGTTCTGAACAAACAAAGTATTTGACCTATTAAGTTTCTAGGATATAATTTCCAAACTGATTTTTATGTGGGATTAAGCATAAACATATCTTGCAAAAAAAATTTAACATTAACATTCTTTAACAAAAGTTTCTTATGATTTGGAAAACGTTAAATTAAAGCTTTGGACGTAATTAACACGTAAAATTAATTCTCTCAAAAAATAGTTGTATAAGTACCTGACTGGCTTTGTTTTAATTACTCGACGGTGATGCTGGTAAATGCACTAGACCAACCAAAACACATAACACCCCATCTCCTTGAAATTTAGAAAGGTACGAAATATGCCTTTACTAGATGCAGCCCCTTGGACAGCTTCAAAATGAGTAATCACACAATACATAACCAAGTTCCAATTTCATTGTCAAACGTGTTTCCTTAAAATCCTGTCCTTCATACAAACATACTTAAAGGTGCCTACCTAAATGTGCACTAATGGACTTCCTCATCACGTGTTGTTACTGTTGCTGTTGGTTGTCTGGGCAGCATCACAAGAGCTCTATTGTAACGCCTCCGCGCGGCAACCTCTAGCCCCTCTACGATGGTAGAGCTATTCTAAGCTCCCACTTGCAAACAAAATTCTCCATCTTCAAACGAAGCGTACTTCTTCGTAGTTGCTTGCAAGATCGCTGCGTTCGCTTCCTTGCCAACACCCTAGTTATCGCGTCACCTTACGCGCAGGCGTTGTGTCTAGCAATTGTACAAGTGGACTTCAGAACGCCTGTAGCTTATGCAACTCAAGTTACGTTCTGGGTATTTGCAGATATTAAAAGCGTAGGAGTCACTATTAAATACTCCGTATAGGTGAAAATAATGTAAAAAGGAACGAGATATACTTATTTATAACAAATTAATCTATTTAACGATTTCACGCTAAATGACAAATTCGTAAAATAACAACGGCTAGAAATGTTTTTCTTTAGAGATATTTAATGTAACAAAAATTTTGTTACAAGAGAACCATTTAAAATTAAAACAGCCCATCTAACAACACTACACCAATTCGTAGCTAATATACCCTTACCGAGAACATTTAATGTTAAAATGAAACATAAATTTTGTGTATTCGAATTTAACGACAAATACGACGGATTAATCGGAATGGAACTTCTAAGAAAATTAGGAGCCAACATTGACATTAAAAACCGTTTATTAAGGACGAAATACGGAAAGATTTCCATTAAATTTCAAAACACACAATTCGAACAAAAATACACAATAGAACCCCGAACGGAAAGAAAAATAAAAATCCCAGTAAATTCTAACAAAAAGGTAGGAATAATAAATCATATGACATTTCAACAAGGAGTAGAAACCCAAACTGCCTTAGTGCAAATAAAAGATAATTATGCCACTACAACGATATTAAATTCAAACGACTATTCCGTAGAATTATCATTAACAGACCCAATTAACGTAGAAGAATTAAATTTTAACGAAATGGAAATAGACGAAAATTTAGAAAACGATTACAACCCAATAGAACATGACAAAATTTTAAGAGAAAATTTAAGTAACATCCGCTTTAATACCGACATCAATCAAGAACAGCAAAGAGCAATTAAAAACTTATGTTTTGACTACCGCGACATATTTCATTGCGAAGGAATACCTCTAACATTCACCAACACAGTAAAACATAATATCGAGCTAACAGACAATAAGCCAATCTTTACAAAAGCATATAGACTACCTCATGCAAGCTAAGAAGAAGCTGACAGACAAGTAGCAGACTTATTAAAACAATACATAATCCAGCACTCTAACTCACCATGGAGCAGCCTCGTGTTAATAGTACCTAAGAAGTTAGACGCAACCGGAAAGAGAAAGTACAGAATGGTAATAGACTATAGAAAGTTAAATAAAAAAACGGTAGATGACAAATATCCACTACCAAATATAAGGGAAGTTCTAGACAAATTAGGCAAATGCCAATATTTTTTAACATTAGACCTAGCATCAGGATACCATCAGGTAGAGATGGAAGAAAAAGATATATCAAAAACAGCCTTCAGCACACCTAGAAGAAACTACGAGTACAAACGAATGCCATTTGGATTAAAGAACGCACCCGCTACTTTCCAGAGAGTCATGGACAATATATTACGAGGAATACACAATGAAAAATGCCTTGTGTATCTAGATGACATCATAGTTTATTCCACATCATTGGTAGAACACATAGAAAGATTGAGAGAAGTATTTGAAAGACTAAGACAAGCACATTTCAAAGTACAATTAGACAAAAATGAATTTTTGCAAAAGGAAGTATCATTTTTAGGACATATAACACCTCAAGGAGTAATGCCAAATCCCGACAAAACAAATGCAGTTCTAAATTACCCCCTACCAAAGACAACCAAAGAAATTAAAGGATATCTAGGACTTAGTGGTTACTACCGCAAATTCATTAAAGGTTACGCTCAGATAACCAAGCCCCTGACAAATTGTTTAAAAAAGGGAAACAAAATTGAACACACCCCGGAATTTATTAAAGCCGTTGACAAAATTAAAAACATATTAATGAATCACCCTGTATTAGAATACCCAGACTTTTCAAAACCATTTATACTAACGACAGACGCATCGAATGTAGAATTAGGCGCAGTATTGAGCCAAGGAAAAGTAGGTAGCGATAAACCCATCAGCTACGCATCCAGAACCCTAAACGAAACCGAACAGAAATATAGCACCATAGAAAAAGAATTATTAGCCAACAAAATATTTTAGACCTTACTTATACGGAAGAAAATTTTACATATACGCCGATCATAGACCATTAGTATGGCTATGCAAACTTAAAGAACCGAATTCAAAATTACAACGATGGCGAATCAGACTCGAAGAGTACGATTACGAAATTATATATAAAAAGGGAATCTATAACAACAACGCAGACGCTTTAATTAGAATCCAACTCGATGCATTAGAAACGGAATCCATTATAGGAAACGTAGACGAAGCAGAAATAAGGGAAGATCCAGACGAGATCGACACGATACATTCGACACAAAACGAAGAACCTAAAAACGCGATTAAAATTTTAAACAAAGCAATCGATATGAAACCCAACCAATTTATAATTACCGAAATTTTAAATAACCCCAATCCCGTAAAAAATACAAAAGTAGATAACAAAAAGATATACCAAATCCAAATAACTAAAGATGACATTGAGGAACAAATAATTAAGATTCTAAAAGAATACACCCCCCGAGAAAAACGATTTTATTTCTATTTCAACACCGAACACTTATACCAAAAATTTTCAGAATTATACGTTAAACTATTCAATAACTCTGGCCCTGAACGCATCAGATGTACGAGAAAATTAATAACACTCTAGTATCATTGAACCAACCGATTTATTAAAAGAATTAATAAGAATTAGATCACTTATAACTAACAGTAAATTACCTTTTGATGTAACAGAATCAAACATTCTAATATTTGAAAAAATAGCTATAGTAAAAGGCTACATTAAGAGTAACGAAATAATATTTTTAATAGAAATCCCGATAGTAGAAAGTAACAATTATAATTATTATCATTTATTTGTATTTCCAACGAAAGTTACTAGCACATACCAAGTTATCATACCAAAAACCAAATTCCTATTCTTAAATGAACTGAGATATGGTTATACAAACGAAAAATGTACCGAAGTAACACCAAACCAATACTTATGCCAATCAATGACGACAACAACCATTCAAGAAAACAGCCCTTGTAAAGTACAACTATTAAAATTCTCAAATCATTACGAAAACTGTGAAGCCAAACAAGTGCAAATAAACAACATGAAAATTCAAAAAGTTACAGAAAACAAATGGATGGCCATTTTCCCAACAGAAGTAGTAGCAACCATCCACTGCAATCACGATGAAAATAACCAAGCATTAATCGGAAGCAAACTAATCACATTTAAAGAAGATTGTTATGTGAAATTGAAAGACGAAGTAATCAGAGTTTATCAAGATCCCATAGCAACAAAGAAACTTGCAAACCTACCGGAACTACAGTTCAAGAGAGAACAAGAAGACGAAGAAATAATCAAGAAACCCATGAAGCTAGAGCATCTAGACTTAGACGACCTCAACCACGCCATGAAATTAGTGGAAAGTTACAAAGAACATTTAAGTGAACTCAAAACGCCAAAGCTACATTATGATAATATAAGCGTTTGGACAATTGTGTTAATCATTTTAATAATTTTTGTAATTATATATGTATTTTATAAAATGTATCTTAGATATAAGAATGGAGGAATCAATTCTAGATTTAAGGAAACAAAGAGAATTAAAGAAAAAATGAATTTTAAATGAAATTGAATAATGAATTTTATGTATTTAAAAATTAAGTAAAACCTTAATTTTTCATTTACGGTGGGAGGAGTTATGAATCCCCCAATTATCTACCTATATTTAATATATTGAATCTAATAGGAATTATTAGAAATTGTTAAATAAAGTATAAGTTCATTGCAACAATGTAATACAAGGCTAACCCAGAGAGGTTATTAGCAGTTTATGAGAACGGATATGCAACTTTGCATCCGAGAGGGCAGTAATACTGCAGGTGGCAGGTCACAGGCGGTTAACATACCGTAATTACTTAGAAATAAGATTGTTACAATGTAATAAAGTGTACAATTAAGAGAAAAGCAGACATGAGATCTGCAAGCTCCCACAGCCGTGTGAGGGGCAGGTTATTATAAAAAGCCCGGAAGCTCAAGGCCCGGCAGTCAGTCTTCGAACTCCATACTTCGTTGTTCAAGCTACTCACCTTATTACAATTAATTAAATGTTTTTGAATTAAAGTTATTTTACAAGTTATTCAAAATTCCATATTAATTTCTGTTTTAAGTTAAAATAAATTTGTTAAGAGTTTGGAATTGTTTTTAAAAATACCGCTCCAAAGGCCCGAACCTTAACTCACATTCTATTAAATTAATTCGATGAGCATCATCAACTACTACATGCGGCATTTTCCATAAAACTTTGTTTAAAACAACTTTTATTTCTTTATCAGGTGTAGGATGAATTATAGCATTAGTATCAATACTAGAACGTAGTAAAACTAACTCATGGCGGAAGTTCAAAATAATTTTTTTAAAATCTTTGCATAATCCGAAAACCATTGAAAAGTTTATTGCAACGTTAAAATTCTCATTGGCATCAACTATTTGCGAATCATCCATAGGAAACCACCCAACGTTTTGTAAATGTTTACTTTGATTGCTATTATATGAAACATATCTTTTCATTATAGACGTTAATCCAGGATTCCAAACACGATCTACAATGACACCACCAATCTCATATCTAATTTCATCAAAAAGAAGCAAAACCCCATTATTTACAAACTTTGCTGTCTGAGACGGCGTTCCATCTGTTTTAATTAATTTGCCTTTTATGTACAGCATACTCTTCGATGGTAAGGTGTAAACATCTTGTTGTTGTATAGGGATTCGAATTTCATCATTATTGTTTAAAGATATGTTATAATAAAAATGATGAGTATGTTTTTCAAAATTAACAATTGTATTGTCAAAGTAAACTTTTTCACGCACGTTCAGTATTTCACTATTTATTCTACTTTTTTTTAATTAAATAAATGCAGTCCTAACGATTGTAGAAACTGCCGGTTTTGTGTTGTTAATCGAGTGTCCTTTGCTTTGAAATTTCCAGCACTTATTGCAATTCTTGACATGTTGCGTGCATTATGCTTAATCGCAGATTTTTTTTAAGTGCAACCTTACAGTTAGCAGTTCTCCTCTGAAATTAACTAAATTTCCATCTTGATCTAACACTTTAACTATTATTTCATTTATTATACGTGACCTGATTGGTAGATATATAATTGTAGATGGACACTCGACAATTTTAAAACTTGCAGGTACTTGAGGAAAAAATTCATGTACTACATGCGCTGGTTTACTATTTAAATAGGATCCACTTTCAATATTACAGTCGATTAAAACTGCATTCACTTTACAAATGTTGATCGAGTAGTCTGCTCGATGCGTGGAATATGCTAGCAATTTTTGTGGATTGAAACCGAGAAGAGAACTAATTGAATCCTTTTTGGTAAAATCCGCATCTTCACTACATTTAATTCTACATTTAAGGGTATTTTTGTCAGCTGTAATTTCCATATACACTGGCGTCTTTCTAGCGGATCGTGATTGTTCCATACGACCGCGCCACCTTTTATCGCCTAAAACTTTTTGAAGATATTTACTAATTTCCTTAATCTCATAAATCGTTCAATCTTTATTGTCAACTTGTAGTTGTGTTCTGTAAAACAAATCAAAGATTAAATTTTTTTTTAAAATTGCCCTTGTCAGGAAAGAATAATAATAGTGGTTGGGTTAAAATTTTTAAGTAATTTATAGTCAATTCAAATGAAGTGCTGGAAAAATCGTTGGCTCCCTGAGCAGATCTACCAATTGCAACGTACGACCTGATGACACCAATACACAGTATGTATTCGTTGACTTAATTAATTAAATTGATTAAATTGATTTAATTTTCTTAATGCATTTACTTGATCTAATCTTCATATGAATTTTTTTTAGCGAACAAGAAGAAGAACAACCAGAAACGACCGCGCGTCAAAGATGAAGAAAACAGCCCTCATAGAACCGATAAGGTAATATTTTACCGTTCAGAGTTGGAGTGAGAACTGTTTTTTATATTTGGGATGCTTGCTCATTTGGAAAAACGAAGATATTAACAACTTAGGTGAATTATAGTATGTTTATTCTATAAATATATATATATATATATATATATATATATATATATATATTATATATATTATAGTGGTTTTAGAAGATTAAAATAAATATAAACAAAACAATTTTAAAACACCCGGTATAAAGGAACAATCAGAAATTACGTGCGAAAGTTATATTAGTTAATTCATTTTTAAGTATCAGGTATTAACGATATTTTACAAATAATGATAAATATTTAGTAGGTTTGCAAAGAAATAAATGGTAGAAGCCAATGCCATTAATTTATTAATTTAATTAAATTTAATTGAACGATTATTGATGTATAATATGCATAAAAGCGTGTAAAAACCCAATAATACCAAGGTGAAACACGTTGCTAACAAATAAATATATCGGTTGGGTTAAAATACCATGAAAAGAAGCTCGGAGAAATGTATTTAAAACGTTCGTTACGATTGAACACCTGCGTGGTTTGGAAATGTCAAAGTTCCAATTAATTTGTGTAGATAAAGATGAAGATTCTACGTATATTGTAAACGATCGCATGTATTCGCGGGAAATACTAATGAGGGGTTATTTAAATCACGTAGGAAGTCCGCGTGGGTTTAAATAGCATATGGTCCGGAATATTGACTTTCTACCACTCAAACCAGGTTAGAAAGAGACGTAGGAAACGCATAAGCAAGAGACAACGATAGTGTAGGAGGGATTTGTAGGACGGCAGGAAATATACGATTGGTCGAGATAGTTAGTTGAACGCAAGACAAATACAAGCATAGTGTATATTAATTTTCAGAATTTAGCATAACAACGTGTTGAAATTCGCGGACTTAAAAATTGGTTGAGTGCAAAATTGTAAGAAGTATTGTTTTAAATAAAGGATTTCGCGTTAAGTGGGTATGGAGAAGTTACAGTCGAAGTGTATAAATGTTTTTGGACAACGTGGTGAAATATTTCGATCGCTCCAAACGACGTTTGAAAGTTAACACGAGTATTATGAGTATTATGAGTATTATAAAATCATTTAAATTATATTGCATAGTGGTAGCCTCTCAATTAGTACGCGGTTAGTGTGCCGAGATTACATTTTGTAATTGAGGTATCGCCTATAATTTTTAACCAACTCGTGTCGGAACATTAAGTAACGTAGATTACAGTAAATATTTGTGAAAGACGTATAATTTAAATGGAATTTGGAATTTGGTTACACCGTGGAGGCGGCGTTAGCAGTTCAACTTAGATGGAGTTTGTCTAGTAACAGCTAGAAACGGCCGCAGACCAGATAGAAGAAATACCTACCATCATCTACAGAGCGGAGATCTTCTAGAAATTTCCAGGTAACGATTTGAAATTGTGATTCCTATAAACTGTAAATATTGGGTGACGTATGAAAGTGTTTTTCAAGGTAGTGTGGATTATTTACGTATTGAACATAATACGTGTAAATAACTTTTTTTATGGTATTTAACTAGAAATTTGAAGGTGTTTATAAAGCTTTTTAACGTTCTATCAGAACGTGAAATTTTTGTGAAGAGTACATGGCTTTGTTTTTTTAGTGCAAAGTAGAAGGGCATACATTATGCATAATTAGCTGGGTTATCATGAGCTCACCCTACCCCAGAGTTTACTTAGATTAAAAAACAAAATAAATTATAAAGAAGGAATTTTAGAGAAGGTATTATTCAAGGCCCATTTACTCCGGGTACATTTTATGTGTTTGATGATTTTAAAATAAAATACAGGACATTACAAAATAAGATTTACTAAAGTGTAA
Organism: Platerodrilus igneus; assembly: GCA_036346225.1. Lineage (NCBI taxonomy): Eukaryota > Metazoa > Arthropoda > Insecta > Coleoptera > Lycidae > Platerodrilus > Platerodrilus igneus. Next base: position 548,170 of record JARFIW010001379.1, on the reverse strand, counting down.
CGTGAACAATGAAATATGGACAATATTGAATTTTATTTGTAAATAGTAGTAAATAAAAGATTGTATGTTTGTTGTATTTTGTGGTTTTATTGGGAGTGTGCGTGAATGATAGAATATGAGAGTGAATATAGATATCCAAAAGGAGGTCCAACTGAGCTAGCCGGAAGCAGTTGAAGAAGGCCATTCAACCGAGGAAGAGAGGAAAACGGGTAAGAAATATTTTTTTTGTATTATTTAATTTTGAATTTTCGAGTTTTGAAAATTTTATAAAATTTTCGAAAATATTTTATTTGGTGGGGATTTTACCCGAGTTCCACGGCAATTTTTGGCGACCCAAAAGTGAGGCTCGAATTCCAAGTAAGATTTTAGGAATTTTACTCCAGTAAACTGGCGATCTGAGAGAGAGAGTTTCAGTTTTTTTTTGGTATAAATTTAAGAGTATTTTGAGAGTGTGTGTGAGTGATTTGAACGTATGCAGAGAAAGGAGTGGTTAAGAAGTCAAGAAGTGGAAATTGGAAGTGACGATAGTGCCTTGTGTGATAAAAATTCAAAAATGGAGGAAGCTAGAGGTAGTAGAGATCAGTCGAGGACGGAATCAGAAGATCAAGGAAATGAGATGATAATGAGGATGATTGAAAGAATGAATGAAACATTAAGCAGGGTGAAAGAAATGGGAGAAGAATAAAAAAAAAGTGGAGCAAATGAGTGTTGAATCGAATCGAAAATTTGACCAATTAAGCCAGGAATTAGGGGATAAAATAGAGAAATCGACGAGAGAATTTTCTAAATTCAAAAATAGCTTGACAGTAAAAATGGGGAAAGTTGAAAATAGGGTTGATAAGAATGAACGCGATATTAGAGGTTTAAATTTGGAGATGGGACAATTAAGGACTGATGTAAGGATTTTCTGTGAGGACGAGATAAATGCGAAAATAACTGAGGTAACGGACTCGTGTAAGGATCAGTTGGGTCGAGTTGAGAGAAGTAACCGGGATTAAGCATAATGTAGCGACTTTAATGGGGTATGGTCCAAGGTTTGTAACAGGTAATGTTTCTTTAGAGCAGCAAATGAAATTTTATGGGGATAGTAGAGTAAACCCGCAAATATTTATTAATAATGTTAGAGGGTTAATAAATAACGTATACGATGAACAGGCAAAATTAAATATTGTAAAAGCTTTACTAAAAGACCATGCTAAAGCTTGGTATAATTTAATAGGACAGGAAATTGACACCTACACGGACTTTGAAGACAGATTTTTAAAGCACTATTGGAGTGACTACAGACAAGACCAGGTACGAGACGACTTAATCACGGGGAAATTTAAAGGAGAATTTTCAGGAAGTAGGGAGCAATATGCTATACGAAAGTATAGCATAGCAAAGCAACTGAACCCACCACTGACGGACCGACAAATTATAAAATATTTGTCGTGACATTTCGAGGTTGAGGTAAGACAACACGTTGCACTACAGAACATAGTGGACAGAGAAATGTTTCTGGAGTACCTGCAGAGGTATGATGACCTAAGTAGTGGACGACCTCGGGAACATAGGGAAAAACAGATCAACACGGTTAGGTTCGACAATAGACGGGACAACTACGCTAGACGGGGGAATAGTTATGGATACCAGCGACAGAATTGGGAACAGCGACGGCCATATTTTAGAAGTAACAGTTTATGAATGGGACCTGCACCGAGACCGGGACCTACAAGACAAAACAGTTCACCAAACATAAGGGGGACGGCTAATACAAACACGGAACGAGTGGAAACGCCTAGGACATACGCTGAAGTGACGACTAGACCAGGACCGAGTAGGGAAAACAGACCTGGACAGGATTTTTAAAGACGGACACACTTTTAACGAGATTAAGTGGCAAATTTATGTTTAGTAAGTTAGATTTAAGGAATTCGTTCTGGCTAATTCCATTACACAAAGAGTCTAGAAGGTATACGGGGTTTTCCGTAGAAGGGAAAGTGTACAACTTTAAAGTAGTACCGTATGGTTTGTCGACATCGAGTGCAGCATTAATTAAAGCCATGCAGTCAATTTTAGGAGCATATGAGCAGTTTTGCATACACTATGTAGACGATATATTGATTTTTAGTGAAACCGAGAAGGAGCATTACACTTATTTAGAGAGAGTTTTATTAGAATTGAAGTTAGCAGGTCTAAGATTGAATATTAACAAGTGTGAGTTTTTTTCAAAAACGGTAAAATTTTTGGGATATGTAGTGAATCATGAGGGTATGTGTATAGACAAGGAAAGACTATCCAAGATCTTAAACTACCCAAGACCGAATAATATCCGGAAACTAAGAGCATTTTTGGGAGTTCTCAATTTTTATAAAAAGTTTGTACCGGCGTTTTCAGAGAAGGCAGGGCCGCTGTTCAAACTTTTCAAAAAATGGGGTCAAATAGAAATGGTCGGAGAGTCAGGAAGCTGCATACTTAACCCTGTTGGAGCAGTTCCATGAGCAACTCATTTTAAGGCATCCCAGATTTGACATATTTTAAGAACGGATGCATCGGATAGTGCCTTAGTGGCAGAGCTTTATCAAGTTCAGTATGGTGAGGAGGTTCCTATATCATTTGTTTCTCGGACACTGAAGCCGCATGAGCTGAATTACACCATTAGTGAAAAAGAGATGGCAGCGGTGGTTTTTGGCATAAGTAAACTTAAATTTTACCTCATAGGTCGACATTTTGTTATTGAGACGGATCATTCAGCGTTGTGTGCCCTGATGAATACCAGATTCTCCAACAATAGAGTATATCGGTGGGGTTTATTGTTACAGGAATTCGACTTTGAAATAAAATATATAAAAGGGGAGAATAATTTTATAGCGGACGCGTTCAGCAGAAGTGTGACATTATGATTGCCATCAACATTTTGAGACAGGATGGATCCATATACGGATATGAAGAGGTAAAGAGGAATCAGGAGCAGAGTGAAGAGCTACTACGTGTCAAAAGACGGTTAGAAACGGAACCGGGTTTTAAAAAGTATAGCATGATAGAGGGGTTTCTGTGTAAGAGAGTGCTAGATCTGGAGCTTTATGTAGTAGATAGGGTGCAAGCAGAGTTGATTGTGAAAGACCTTTATGTAAAATATGGACACATCGGTGTTAGGAAACTTTGGCTTATATTTAGGGAAAACTTTTTCGCCGTGAAAGACGTCAGTATTGTAAAATCAGTAATCAAATTGTGTCATCTATGTACATTAGGGAAATATAAAAACCACACAAGTCAGGATGTAATACAAAGTATACGTGTAGAAAACCCATTGGATTTGATTGCCATTGATTACTTGAGCAACTTAGTGAGAAGTAGGAAGGGACATCAACACATATTAATAGTCATACATATTTTTTCAAAATTTACAAAATTATACCCAACAAAAGAGTGTAGTACAAATAAGAAATTAGAATTATATTGTAGAGAGGTTGGAAAATTTAAACGTGTGCTAGCAGATAATGCCACGTATTTTAATAACCAGAGATTTGTGAATTATTGAGAGCAACAAGAGGTTAAGGTGGTTTTCTGTAGTATCAGGCATTCTCAGGCGAACCCAGCTGAAAGATACATACAGGAAACGGTAAAATTTTTACGTCTGGCATCATACAACGATCATCGATCTTGGGGGGACAATCTGTCTAGGGTTGAATCCTTTTTAAATGAAACCCCGAGTACGGTTACTGAAACCAGTCCCATAATGCTGATGAAACAGCAATACCCGGAGAGACCTTGGCAGATTGTGCCTCGAGAAGCTGGATTCCAGCAATTGTTGTGTAATACCAGAGAGAAACTAAGAAGAAGGTCAGACAAATACACGAGGCATATGAATGAAAAGATTAAGAAGAGGGTGAAATTCAAGATTGGAGATTTGGTAATAGTCAGAAGTTTGAGGGTAGGCATGCGAGAACTCATGACGTGCGCTAAGCTACACTTGCCTTACGAAGGACCATTTAGGATTGGAGAGGTCATAGGTGTGTGTACCTATGTCTTGAAGGATATGGAAACACAGGCGGAAAGGGGGAAATTCCACGTAAGTCTATTGTTTCCCTATTCGCCAGAGGTAGCACAGAATGGGCAAGATGAAGATTAATGACAAAAAGGATAGAGATAGGTAAATTTTAGTATAGATATAGAATAGAGATATAGCGATTGGTATAGAATTAGGTATGTATAGGTGGGATAACAATAGATAGTGATAATAGGTGAGGTTAAAAGTTAGGGAGACTAAAGATAAAGAGAAAAGTACAAAAGGATGTACATAAAGAATCAATAAAGGACTAAAGGGAAAAATAAAAGAAGAAAAGACAATGAAATAAGAGGGTGAAAAGTTAATAATAGATAGAAATACTTAGGTAAAGGATAGTGATAGGTGTGAATAGTTGATGATAAATAAAGATAGGTGTAGATAGATAGAAATAAGTAGAGATAGGGGTAGTAATAGATAAAAATAGGTAGATAAGTAGTGATAGGTTGGATAAATAGGTATAGGTAGTGTTAGGTGAGTAGATAGGTGTATAGAAATAGCAGATAAAATTAAATTAGAATGTAGGTATTTAAATTCAGAAAAACAGGCAGGCTTTTTTTTAGAATTGAAATAGGGGGATTGTATAGTGGTTTTAAAAGATTAAAAATAAATATAAACGAAGCAATTTCAAAACACCCGGTATAAAGAAACAACCAGAAATTACGTGCGAAAGTTATATTAGTTAATTCATTTTTAAGTATCAGGTATTAACGAAATTTTACAAATAATGATAAATATTTAGTAGGTTTGCAAAGAAATAAATAGTAGATGCCAATGCCAGTGGTTTATTAATTTAATTGCATTTAATTGAACGATTATTGATGTATAATATGCATAAAAGCGTGTAAAAACCCAATAATACCAAGGTGAAACACGTTGCTAACAAATAAATATATCGGTTGGGTTGAAATACCATGAAAAGAAGCTCGGAGATATGTATTCAAAACGTTCGTTACGATTGAACACCTGCGTAGTTTGGAAATATCAAAGTTCCAATTAATTTGTGTTGATAAAGATGAAGATTCTACGTATATTGTAAACGGTCGCATGTGTTCGCGGGAAATACTAATGAGGGGCTATTTAAATCACGTAGGAAGTCCACGTGGGTTTAAATAGCATATGGTCCGGAATATTGATTTCCTAACACTCAAACCTGGTTAGAAAGAGACGTAGAAAACGCATAAGCAAGAGACAACGATAGTATAGGAGGGATTTGTAGAACGGCAGGAAATATACGATTGGTCGAAATAGTTAGTTGAACGCGAGACAAATACAAGCATAGTGTATATTAATTTTCAGAAAATAGCATAACGACGTGTTGAAATTCGCGGACTTAAAAATCGGCTGAGTGCAAAATTGTAAAAAGTATTATTTTAAATAAAGGATTTCGCGTTAAGTGGGTATCGAGAGGTTACAGTCGAAGTGTATAAATGTTTTTGGACAACGTGGTGAAAGCCCTTAATATTTCGATCGCTCCAAAGGACGTTTGAAAGTTAACACGAGCTGTAAGTACTATAAAATCATTTAAATTATATTGCATAGTGGTAGCCTCTTAATTAGTACGCGGTTAGTGTGCCGAGATTACATTTTTTAATTGAGGTATCACTTATAATTTTTAACCAACTCGTGTCGGGACATTAAGTAACGTAGATTACAGTAAATATTTGTAAAAGACGTATAATTTAAATGGAATTTGGAATTTGGTTACACCGTGGAGGCGGCGTTAGCAGTTCAACTTAGATGGAGTTCGTCTAGTAACAGCTAGAAACGGCCTGCAGACCAGATAGAAGAAATATCTACCATCATCTACAGAGCGAAGATCTTCTAGAAATTTCCAGGTAACGATTTGAAATTGTGATTCCTATAAACTGTAAGTATTAGGTGACGTATGAGGGTGTTTTTCAAGGTAGTGTGAATTATTTACGTATTGAACATAATACGTGTAAATAACTTTTTTTATGGTATTTAACTAGAAATTTGAAGGTGTCTATAAAGTTTTTTAACGTTCCACCAGAACGTGAAATTTTTGTGAAGAGTACATGGCTTTGTTTTTTTAGTGCAAAAGTAGAAGGGCATACATTATGCATAATTAGCTGGGTTATCATGAGCTCACCCTACCCCAGAGTTTACTTAGATTAAAAAACAAAATAAATTATAAAGAAGGAATTTTAGAGAAGGTATTATTCAAGGCCCATTTACTCCGGGTACATTTTATGTGTTTGATGATTTTAAAATAAAATACAGGACATTACAAAATAAAATTTACTGAAGTGTAACGTGAACAATGAAATATGGACAATATTGAATTTTATTTGTAAATAGTAATAAATAAAAGATTGTATGTTTGTTGTATTTTGTGGTTTTATTAGGAGTGTGCGTGAATGATAGAATATGAGAGTGAATATAGATATCCAAAAGGAGGTCCAACTGAGCTAGCCGGAAGCAGTTGAAGAAGGCCATTCAACTGAGAAAGATAGGAAAACGGGTAAGAAATATTTTTTTTGTATTATTTAATTTTGAATTTTCGAGTTTTGAAAATTTTATAAAATTTTCGAAAATATTTTTGTTGGTGGGGATTTTACTCGAGTTCCACGGCAATATATATATATATATACATATATATATATATATATATATATATATATATATATATGAAAAATTGATGTAATCAGTCTGTCTGTATTTGGCCAATTTCGAGATATCTGTACAATTTGTTAAATGTTGTAAAACCAGTAAAGAGCTATTGCGTTGATCAACTATAATTGCTTTCAAGGTTGAGAGTCCCATTCGTGCTGACTGCGTTCAATTTTTTTTTTGCAGACATCAGCATTAAATTTTTTACTGACTACAATAGTAAAGACACAATCTTTCTATTGTTTTTTACTATTATCAAACCATTCTTTTAATAACAAAGTATTTTGTTTTGCACATTGCAGACTATTATTGCTGTGTCTATAACAATGAATGTTACATAGTAAACGATTGTTGATTTTTAACTCTGACAGCTTAGGACAATCTAGGGCAGGTATGAATATCAATTATATACATGTTTGTATATGTAGGTATGTAAATATGCAGTAAACTTCGACTAATTAAATTAATATTAGGAGCAATTTTATTGTATAGCAGATTACCACCATCTGCGTACTTTGCTAACCTACTTTTCAACCTATCACAAGAGTGAACACATTTTGAATTGAAACCGGCCTATGTGTATTTGCAGAGTGGTCGTTCTTTGAATTCAATCCCGCCTTAGCATATTTTGTATCTGACCTACTTTATAACTTCTCGCTAGAATTTAAAACACCTCCACATTTTTCTGCACGCACCTACATCCTTTCAATGTAGCATACTTGTGGACACGTTTTGAAGTCAAACCGGCCTATGTGTATTTGCAGCCTCTAAATAAAAGTAAAAAACATAAATCAGAATCCACTTTAATTAAACACAATTGACTTAGATGCGATATTTTGCATCTGACCTACTTTATAACTTCTTGCTAGAGAACCGAATTCAAAACAGCTCCACATTTTATATGGACGCATTTACATTTTTCAACGTAGCATACGTGTGTTTTGAAGTCACACACGTATGTTCCATTGAAAATAATATAAGGCCGGTCTGGCTTCAAAACGGTGCACGCGTATGTTACATTGAAAAACATACGCGTGCACCGTTTTGAAGTCAGACCGGCCTTACTTACCTACTAATGTTATTGCATTTTTAACGCAGAAACCGAGCATACTTTGTGTTTGGTATAACATAAGCTAGTGTATAGTGTGTAACGATTTAGAGAAAATAGCAATTGGAAACAATTTAGGTCTTTAAACCATTGTTGTATGACAGTGCTTAACCATTGTAAATGACGAATATACCAGGTAATAAATTTTTTGCCAATAATGAAAATAGTTTCTTTAGAAACTAGAATCGATTATTACGCTACTTGCGTATAAGATTTATGAAACCGAAAATATTGATGTAGGAGACGAGTAATGTACAAAAGATGCAAAATTACGAGAATTGATAATTCTAATAAGAACTGTAGAGTTACACGGTTTTCGATAATTCAGCGTTTCATATATAGGTAAGTATGAGATTACATTAAAAATGCGGTTTATTGTAATTGGCAGTAGCAACAGTGAATTGAAAACATTGATGAGGCGTTTAAAGTATCAAAAGAGTATTAGGATTTCTTGTCTGTAAGCGAACATATCCGACAACCATCGCTACGAGATATTGCATTGTTAGCTGCCTGCTCTTCAGGCGCTTTATAGCATATAACTGAAGTAATTGCTTCAATTTCGATTTTGCTTTAGTTGCGAATACAGGAATGCATGGTGATTAAAACTTAGTGTTATTAAAGTGATAAATGCATTCTATTTTAATGAAGTTATACAGAAAATGACATTCTGTTTTAGAATATAGCTTTTTAATCAAAAGCAACAACCATGTGTGTGTGGATTAATGCCTTTTAGTTACGAACTACGTATCTTAAATTTTAGAAACAAATGTTGAATATTGATGAGAGCAATGATCTCTTCAGCTTCACAAACAACTACAAAAATAGAAACTGTTAGCAAAGATTCGGATTCTCAATTCGCAAACTTTAATTCTCAAACTTAATTTCAATATCTCGATCAAAGCGAATTTAGTAACTTGACATCTATTACAGACTAGGACTTCGATCATACTTTACAAGTTAGTGTATTTTTAGCAAAGCCATAAATCTCTTAAACACCATACTCACACTATTAAATTCCAATCCCTTTTCTAAGCTATCAATTAGAAGAAATTGTTCGGAGTTTGCTAATATTAAAGTCTCATGTAAATAGCAATTATTTAAGTATACATCAGCGGTTTTCAAGCTGAAATAAAACTTGCAGAATTTGAGGTCGTGACCGTCAAATTAGTACGTACTAATCCGTATAAAGAAATAAATTAAACCATAGTTTTAGAGCAACTGGTATTACAAAACAGCGCAACACGTATTCAACCACTGATTTGATCACATCAATAAATGCCTCTTCTGTACTAATTAAAATTAAACCTGGAAACGTGGAATTTTAATTGCTATGCAATTTGCAGATGGGACAATGAATTTACACGCCAACCATAGCTGAAACGTGACAGTCTCTCGGGAGTTAAATGCATTGTGCGTCACCCCAGGCCATCCTAAAGGGGCGACATATATTGGCAAACCGCTAAACAAGCACCTGGTAAATTCATTTACTTTGGTTTTATACAAGTAATTGTATTTTGTACATATAAACACTACGTTTTTACTATTCAGAATATCAATAAACTTTTTAATGTCTGACTTCCTTCTTAGTACAAAAGAACATTATAAGTCAACTTCAATAATCTGAACGGTCATTACTAGTACACATAAAAATATTTATGTCGCTCTAATCTCCCTTCACATGAATAACACGACAAAATAAGCAAAATCCGGTCCGGGTGAGAAAGTTCCTCTTCCGGATACGACAAGTGAAAACGAGCGGAAGTTTGGAACTTGCCTAGTAGAAGCGTTCGGTTAAAGGAAATTATTTATTTCAGAAAGCCATATGTCATCATCCTGGTCTAACGATGCTGCGTCTTTGTCAGTTACGGTTTTCCGAGTTCACGAATTTGATTTATTGTATGCTTTCCATGTCGCGTGTTTCTATTAGTCAAATAGATAGTTAAAATCACTTTTATTTGTATTCCGAATTATAAAACAGTAATAAGGTATAAATATCATGTAATATAAAACTACACTCATTTGTGATCTCGACTATAAATTTTGTGGAGCAAAAGTCATTTTAAACGAATTTTAAATAAAAACGGTTTACATATTAATTTATATAATCTCTAAAACATGTGGTAGAGAGACTCCTTACTTTCTGGAAGTTATCTACTTTTATTAATTTTTATTGCACCTCATTTACTTACGAGAGGCGGACAAATTAAAATCGCGTCTTTTAAATTAAACAAATATATGGTATTAAAAGAACTCGGTCATATTATATTATTTTTATTATTACCTCGACTACGACTATATTTTTCATCTTAAATTTGTACTTTGCCTATTGGGCATGATTTTTCGACTCCGACTAGCTCAAAATTTTGAAAATCACCTAAATGTAGTCAACCAAACTCTACATCTCTTTCTTTCAGAAACCTACACAGGTGGCTCTAATATCGTGACGCCAAGAATGTTTACAAAAGCTTGTATGATAAAATTCGATGTTAATATTGAGTAATTACTGAAAATCGAGATTTAAATAAAAAAACAAAAAACAAAATTCTCTCTTAGGTCAATATTAAATTTTCATTCAGTTCTAGCCGCGATTCAAACTTATACCTGGATTAAATAAACGAATTAGGTGCGTCCTCTCTTGGAGACGCTGGCAAAACACTAGTCAGATAACAGAAATTTACAGTTTTATACATTACTCCACGTGTTTCTTAACCTACCTTTTTATATGACAGTGAAACTAGCAGCAAAAACTAGCGGCCGATTCTAAAAGCAGTGATTGTGAACCAGCTACACTATATAGCATAGTATACTCTAATGTACAAAGACATAACTTTAAACTACGATAGCAATTGAGGAGCGCCTAATTATTGTAGTTATAGTGAAATTCTGACAATACAACATGATGTCGCAAAAGACACGCTAAATGAACAGTAATTATAAATAATAGAATAACCAGATGCTGAGGCGTAGGGATGCCGAAAAATAACCCGAAGATGTAGCTAGCATTGTGCAAATTTCAACCAAGTAAAATAATGTTCCAAATGGTACACAGTATCCATAAATAATAGAACGGCCAAATGCTGAGGCGTAGGGATACTGAAAAATGGCCCGAAGATGTAGCTTGCATTGTGCAAATTTCAACCAAGTAAAATAATGTTCCAAATTGTACACAGTATCCATAAATAATAGAACACCCAAATGCTGAACGTAGGGAACCGAAAAATGGGCCGAGGATGTAGCTTGCATTGTGCGAATTTCAACCAAGTAAATAATGTTCCAAATTGTACACAGTATCCATAAATAATAGAGCTGCCAAATACTGAGGCGTAGGAATACCGAAAAGGGCCCGAAGATGTAGCTTTCATTGTGCGAATTTCAACTAAATAAAATAATGTTCCAAATGGTACACAGTATCCATAAATAATAGAGCAGCCAAATGCTGAGGCGTAGGGATACCGAAAAATCGCCCGAGGATGTAGCTTGCATTGTGTGAATTTCAACCAAGTAAAATAATGTTCCAAATGGTACACAGAATCCATAAATAATAGAGCAGTCAAATACTGAGGCATAGGGATAGCGAAAAATATCCCGAGGAAGTAGCTTGCGTTGAGCAAATTTCAACCAAGTAAAATAATATTCCAAACGGTATACAGTATCCATAAATAATAGACCAGCAAAATGCTGAGGCGTAGGAATACCGACAAGTGACCCGGGGATGTAGCTTGCATTGTGCGAATTTCGGCCAAGTAAAATAATGTTCCAAATGGTCCACAGTATCCATAAATAATACATCAACCAAATGCTGAAGCGTAGGGATACTTAAAAATGGCCCGAGGATGTAGCTTGCAACTCTGCAATGCATTTTGAAGATTCTTTAAATTTTCTATTGGGATTGTGTAAACAAATTATCTCAAATATTCCCATTTAAAAAAATTCCATAAAGTTGTTTTTAGGTGACCCTGGAGGTCATTGCTACGGCTATGAATCTTCTTACCATGATCTGGTTAGCTGCAATCTAAAAATGCCGTACAATTAGGACAAAATGTGGAAGAGCGCTATCACGTTTAAAGCCTATTTGCCTTATTACCACAAAAGGAAATTTTAAAAAAAAACTCGAAAGTTCGTTTTATGAAAATGAAAGTATGTTTCATTGTTCAATCACTGACAAAAAATAGTTGATCTAATAAAATAAATGCGCATAGTATCAGTCTAACCACTGACAGAAAATGCAATTTTGGAACCGCGAGGCAGATATGTAGCATGGGTATTAAGTAGAACATACATGATTATTATAAAAATTTTCAATACCATGTTTGAAAAGTAGGCTTTATTTGTAACCGCTATCTTGACAGTAAAATTGTAATTATTTGTCTACATTCCCAAAAAACATTGACATACGGAGGGATAATGATTGCAGGGTAGCAAAAGCCTGTGCATGTTAAGCGTGGAAATGGTAAAATAAGAATATTCCAAACGGTTAGTTAAAATCCAAAGAATGCAACCTACATCCTCGGGCCATTTTTGGTATCCCTACGCCTCAGCATTTGGATGGTCTATTATTTATGGATACTGTGTACCATTTGGAACATTATTTTATTTCGTTGAAATTCGTCCAATGCAAGCTACATCCTCAGTCCATTTTTCGGTATCCTTACGCCTCAGCATTTGGCTATTCTATTATTTATGGACACTGTTCATTTAGCGTGTCTTTTGCGACATCATGTTGTATTGTCAAAATTTCACTATAACTACAATAATTAGGCGCTCCTCAATTGCTATCGTAGTTTAAGGTTATGTCTTTGTACATTAGAGTATACTATGCTATATAGTGTAGCTGGTTCACAATCACTGCTTTTAGAATCGGCCGCTAGTTTTTGCTGCTAGTTTCACTGTCGTATAAAAAGGTAGGTGAAGAAGCACGTGGAGTAACGTATAAAACTGTAAATTTCTGTTATCTGACTAGTGTTTTGCCAGCGTCTCTAAGAGAGGACGCACCTAATTTGTTTATTTAATCCAGGTCTAAGTTTGAATTGCGGCTAGAACTGAAGGAAAATTTTTTTAAAGTTTAATATCGACCTAAGAGAGAGAATTTTGTTTTTCGTTTTTTTATTTAAATCTCGATTTTCAGTAATTACTCAATATTAACATCGAATTTTATCACACAAGCTTTTGTAAACATTCTTGGCGTCACGATATTAGAGCCACCTGTGTAGGTTTCTGAAAGAAAGAGATGTAGAGTTTGGTTGCCTACATTTAGGTGATTTTCGAAATAAAAATTACCACAGGATTTTGAGCTAGCCGGAGTCAAAAAATCATGCCCAATTAGCAAAGTACAAATTTAAGATGAAAAATATAGTCGTAGTCGAGGTAATAATAAAAATAATATAATATGACCGAGTTCTTTTAATACCAGCTAGTGTAGCTGGTTCACAATCACTGCTTTTAGAATCGGCCGCTAGTTTTGGCTGCTAGTTTCACTGTCGTCTTTTTTATACAAAAGTGTGGGTGTAGTAAACAGTATGTTTAGATTTTACTCTACAAAATCAATCTCCAAGAACCTTGACTGTGTCGGCCACAACGAAACTAATATTTTCAAATCTTTATTTTATGCTTCTACTTTCTCAACATGCAGTTCTCTGGTTGAAAACGTCAGTATATCAATGCTTGTGTTGAATGCTCCTTAGTACTACGGCTACGATTCTACTCAGATACAAATTGCTTGTGATGATTTTTCAAAATAAAGTTTAATTTTCTGCCATTGGAATCCTGTTGCTTTGACTGTGAACTTTTCCATATTGGATATTTTTCAATCACCAATATAACGGCAATCAATACTAGCATTCGACGAACAGGTGCCAAACTTTTAATTCCTTTACGATGCGTCATACGATTTTAACATAATCCTTTGTTTATTATTTTGTGTTGAAGTTAAGAAAAAGTAAGTTCGAGCAACAGAAAAACACAACTGCTTTATTTTAGAAATCCAATCAACAATCTTTTTTTATCTCCTTAGTTACTTAACAAAACAAATATCAGCACACTATTTCTTTCTTCAAATTTTCATATACCACTTATTTAAAATTAATATACAATCATATTGCTTACCAAAAATTACAGTAGTTAGTATTATACCATAGTTGACATTTATAAAAAATATTAATAATTAATTTTATCTGTCAAACACCAATCCGATTATACATAGACTTTTCTATACAATTGTTAAAATGTTGATGTATTTAAATGCATAAGTCTTCAAATTTCTTTTTTTACAAATTAGGTGAAAATAAGTAGAAGCATCTACCAAAGCAAAGTTAAATTCATTTTTTATTATGTCCAGGCTTCCATAAAATTTATTTTATTTTGTATTATGTCGATGTTCTTGTGTAGTGTCGTTTATAATAGTAAAATGAGCATTCCATGTAATTAGTGTCCCTTGCATGTGTATATATATATATATATATATATATATATATATATATATATATATATATATTGCTGTGTACTTAACCTGAATAATCGAGCCCCAGCGTTGGGCTGCTATATAAATGCTGTGTACTTACGCTCAAATCTTCCCTCGGCTGCTCTTAAATCGTCCTCTTAATTCGATTCTTCCTATATATTACATACACCTACCTGTCACATCTAAAAAAACTTCGTCTCATTGTCACCATTGAAACCTAAATAGAAATCCACATCAATCATGCATTCAAAAATAACTCAATTAACCAGAATATCACACATATTTATCTGAAATCCAAATTGCATTTTTTTTTCAAATTGAAAATACCATCGCTTTATATACATTCATGTTTTCACTAAATTTTATAACAATCATTTTGCATATCAATAACCTTTTTAACATATAACTTTTGATTAATGTAAGAGGACATTCCTCATACCTTACGTTACCCTTCGTTTTAGCATGAGCTAACCTTAAAACTTTATAGATGTGCATATAATTTCTGCACGTCCAATATCAAAAGACCCTCTATACCTTTTCACAACTTTTGGTTATCTGCAAATTAATGAATAATGCTCAAAAATCAATTTTGTTTTAACAGTCCTATAAATGTCTGTTCAAATTAAAATCAAATCAAATTATCATAAAGCACATCAAAACACCACAAACACTATGAAAATATTCACCATGAAATGTCTTATGCTATCGCCTACCTTGTAGTTGTCTTCGTACTGCGGTCCACGAACTAGCCCCTTGTAGACGTTGCCGTCTGGTAGGTCTTCCGTCTATCCATTACATCCACGGTCAAATCTTCATTTGTACCATACATGCCTCTACTCCAAGAACTCTTCTTTTATAAATTTCAATCAAAATATCCAATCTCCAAATTTCGTTCCTTTCATTGCAAATAAATTCTACTACCCCAAACATCGCTTTGATCCACATCCAAACAATTTTCAAATTCTAGTACTTCGCATCCAAACAAAAATCTTTGTACTTACATCTCAACTTTACTATTTAGAAATATCAGCTTTTACATAAATTTTATTTAATTAGACTGCACTAATTCACTTGGAAGTAAACTCACTATATCACTGATAGAATCAAAGAGCAAAGAGAGAGAGACCCCTCTCTGTTACTGATTATATAATGCAACCTGTCACCTGTTTACAAAATAGCACGTATATCTGCTTAACCGTTGTCTTATTTTCCTCAGAAATCACCAACGACCGTCGATTTCTCGTAATTTTTCATAACATAACACAACAGTACGTGGTAATGCACTTAAAAGCGTCAACTGTCATTTCCAATTCTCCGGATTAGCTTCTACTCCTCGCTTGGTACACGCCTTTTACTTCAAGCAAACATCATTTATCTCCCTTATACATATCGCTTTATCGCACACAACTGCCTCTACCACCTGAATTTCTAGCCCTTTTTGTTTAATCTTCACCAATAATCTCGCTTGGCTCCATTACCCATCTTTCTGAGCGACGTGTGCTTGTTTACAACTACTCTTGAAATTATCGATTTTTAATTCCCTTCTTCTAGATATACTTTAAGTTTATCTTTTATACTTATAGCCTTTTATTCAATCTTAGTCTTTTCATTGCTCCTTCCGACTCTATATTTAAGACTAAAAATCAATATTTTAACTAACGTATACTGCTTTTACATCAATTCTGTGTGGTTTTGTTTACGTCCTTGGCTGTTTTAACTCCAACGGCTGTTTGTTCAACTAAGCTGCTAAATTTGTTTGCAGTAACTCTACTAAGAAATATATCTTTCCCCCTGTTATTTGAAACGTGTTGGTTTTTACAACTGAAACCTAGAAATTGTTATTTTTAACGTGCTCAACGCTTTTACTGTTTTATAGTACTTCATTATGCTATAATTTAACCCCAAATTAATTTTTTATTCTCTTTTACACACATACTATAATACATGGTCCCTATCTAAATCTAATTAAGATAAATTATTCCTACATTAATCACGTGTTAAACTAAATCGATATTCTCGTACTATCCATTAATTAAGCTAGAAAATAATTGTTGAAAATCTTTTAACTTAATAAATTTATTTTACTGTACCTAACGCGCTCACCCCTATGAGTTTACGTATGTCCTCATGTATTTTATTGTCCCTTTTAATTACACTATAATATATATATATATATATATATATATATATAATGCTATGATAATAAGGTTATTTAAAAGTATATAAGATCACTAGGGAGGTATACTTCGTGTAAACAACATAAAAATCGAGAAAACTAAACATTTAAACCAAAAAAGTACACAATTCGTTCATTATGCAAAAAGCAAATACCAAACACCCTGTATAAAATCAACAGCTAACTACAGTCAATGAAAGGAAGCTCATTCTTTAATAATTTAACCACATTTAGTAAAATAGATAACACTGGATGCAACCCAATTCACTTTAGAAACATTAATACATTCGTAAACTTTAAACAAATGCAAATTAGGCGTATCCAAAGTAAAACAAACGCAAAATAAATCTTTTTCAAACTCGACGCATTAGCGCAAGAAAATAATCAATGCATGCTTATAATAAACAGACTTTTAGAACAAGCATATTTCATAAAGCACGAAGTCAATAAACGCATCTAATTTACGTCATCTGTTAAAGAATCCCATCATAAAATTTAGCCTACTTGATGCTTAAATGTAAGAATCGCTACACTTTCAAATAAAACCCAGCCTATTGGGTAAACAAAATGTGGAATAATAACTTTGTATATATGCGGAATTGAAAGGAAAATTTGATAAATTCTTGTACAAAATTACAATTACGTGATGTTAAAAAATACAAAGTACCATTGGTTAACAAAATCCATAATATAAAGCTTTTGTTTAAGTGATTTTTGGAGCGTCTGAACAATACATATAGTAAGTAGTTCCAAGTGAAAACGCAACCGGCTGCATGATAGCGCAAGGCAACCCCTCGCTAAGGTCGTAGTATAAGATAGCAGGCGGTCAACCAATGACAGCACGTGGAAGGGTTAGTCTATATATAATTCACCTAAATTGATAACATTCATTGATTCTTTAACCGAAGCACGAATTGTACTAATCGAAATAAAAGTGTTATGCAAAGTGCAATTGTGAAGTTAAACACAAATTTATAAGCAAAAATCACAGTAATTAAAATTCCAAGTGAAAAAATACAGTCAAGTGCGCGTTCAAACATACGAGTGTATAAGAAATCCACCGTTGGCATAAAACGTAAGTCTAAATTTAATTTAGTAATAAACAAACCTTTACAATTTATTAATTAGGGCACTAAATAATTCAATAAGAAATCTAAATAAGTACGGACCTAAAACTACAATACTCTAAATACTGAATACAATAAATGGAGGAAAGTCTAAATCAAGACGTTAAGAGTACAACTAAAACTTATACGCAAAGCTACGGGGCCACAACTTGGAATCCACAAAGCTAGCAACTGATTCGAACTAGGAAATCAATCGGAAAAATACCAGGTTAGCATTTATGTTTCAACTAATAGCATAAATCTTATTTTTGAATATTTGAAACTTGCATCTACTTAAATATTTTGTGTAAAGGGTCATCAAAAAGATTTTTTAACACGGAGAAAATACGTTAAAAGAAAGCGAAAGGTTCATTAAACGTTTAACAAAATTTCAATATAATACATAACTATTTTTGCTTGCTTTAATTGACTAAAAAGTGGTTATAATTTTGTAAAGAGCAAATTGAATATTTATTTTACTTTGATTCAAAGGTTTTAGGTAGCAAATGACATTACGAAGGTTGTATAGGTGTAAATTGTACATATTTCTTAGTTTATTATACAAATTTTGGTGAATTTCGTTTATCTTATTCAAAGAGGAAAGGGTGTTAACATTCTTGGTTATCATATCGTAGTTTACCATGTGCAGGGTATAATGGAGCTAGCCGAAGCATAAATTTAATTGTGTGAATTTTGAAATTATTCTCAATTATTTAAAAGCACTGAGAGGTGGCGGTCAGCAAGACAACTGAGCGTTATATACATCTGGCAAGCGGCGATACCGTAGCAATATATGTGTGTATATACATATATATATATATATATATATATATATATATATATAACATTGTAATTTCTTGGACGTTGGTCAATGTATACCTATAGTTATTTCAAAAAGTAGGTAGAATAACTATAACAATTTGTAATTGCGTTTATTATTTTTATTTTTAAGACGCGTTTCGGTCATCAAGACCATTATCAATTATGTTCTACAAAACATTACCTATAGAATATGAAAATATTTTTAATAATTACATACCTAAAACTGAATTATTTTTCATTAGTATCTATAGGTCTAAATAATTAGAATAATAATCTGATAATAGGTATACATTGACCAACGTCCAAGAAATTACATTGTTATATCTAATACAGATGGTCAAGAAATTAAAATATTGTTTATATATATATATATATATATATATATATATATATTGCTGTGACCTACGTGCTTAAACGTTGGGAGTCATGACCGAATTGTAATTTTGAGGAAGCAATAGAAAATATAAAACTTTTATCTTACGTGTCCCTTTTCTTGCCTAGCTAGCTCAGCGGAAAATATGTTGTAGATTTAATTAAAAAAAATGAAACACAGATATTTCAAGAAACATCCATCAACAATCTTCTATGCATTCAAAAACATCTTTCTTTTATGCACATTATCTAAACAATCTCTTATGTACACAGATATAAGTAACGCCGTTCAAACATTTTACAGCTTAAGCTTGTACAAAATATTTTCCTATTGACTACTCGCGTATTAAAATAATCTTCACCTAATCATTGTTAACAATTACAGAACCTAACCATCTTATATGTAAATCACAAAAATTCTCTTTAAAATTTTTTGAACAACTTACATATTCTTCTATTACTTCGGTTGTCAGTATAGTTGGCCAACGACGCTCAGTAGAAAATTTGAAAAAGTTCAAAATGTTTAGAGATTTGACTTCAGAATTGCTGGAAAATAATATTTATAAAGTTATAAACCAAAATTCTTTCAAAATATACAACCTTTAGTTAAATATTATAATTTCTCACAACAACAACTTATCTGCAGGGCCATCACATTTAAATGCTATACAATGTAATTAAAATAATAATATACCAAATGGAACTTGTTGTTGAAATTGTTTTCAAAATGGCCATACATATCTTGCCAGTAAATTGAAAAGAAAATCTTTCAGCTACAGATATGGTTTCTTTCAAGTCAAAATTACTTTCTCTAGAGTACAGGAGACATAGTAGCTAACCTCGTTTTCAATCTTTTCAGAAACTTTCAAAATTTTTCCTAAACATCAATTTTTTGATAATAAAAATTGGTCAAAATGGTCATCAACAGTAAAAAGCTTTTATAAATGTAGCACTTCTACTTCAGGATCATATCAGTTACAGAAAAATGTACCAGTCCCTAGTGTTCTCCAATCAATCTCCTTAAAAAACTTTCAGAAGGTTACTGACTTTGCTTTGATGGACTGGCCTTAAATGACATAACTTTTCACGACAGCTACTCTATACAGAACATAAACCGTATACTTAGTTTGGTTAAAGGTGCTACCTATATTTCTAGTTTAGACTTTTGTCACAGTTCTCGAAAAATCCTTTTAACTGATGAATCAATACCAAAAACAGCCTTTAGCATCATTTTCAGAAGCCAATATCAATTTACATTTATTCCTTTTAGTTTACGTAATTAAGCACAAACACAGCAACCCTTGGTTGATACTATCTTTGCAAAACACATAACATGTCTTGAACCGCGCGTGAACTCTCTGGGTGCCGACTACCGATGTCCAGAGTACGTGCAGTAGCGCTCAACATTCGTTTCTGGATTTTCGGATGCCGATGGTCTGGGTCTGAGGAGAGCACACTCAACATCAACACAAACACACACACACGCGCGGACACACACACACAGAAAGACACAGCACCCAAACTCCTAAAACAAAACACAACAGACAAACACACACGCGCGCTTACATATAAGTTAGGTGCATGGGGTAAAATGGGGCTGCTTAAAAATTAGACAGCAGACTAACCAAAACGTTAAAAAAATAAATAAAATAAATACCATCTTTGGTACAGAACTTGAATCACATATTTTCTGTTATCTCCACAATATCGTAGCGATTTCTTTAACTTCTTCTAAACGTATTAAACTTTTAGAGACAATACGTGACAGTCTAAAAGAACCAAATTTCACCATTAACTTGAAAAAGTGTAAATTCTTCAAAAATTAAAAATGTTGGATCTAATGCTTTACAAACAGATCCAGAAAAAAATTCTGCCATGGTTAACTATCCCAGACCAAAAACTGCTACTGATTTAAAGTGTTCAGTTAGAATGTGCAACTGGTGTATACGTTTTATAAAATTTTTTTCTTCACTTATGTCCTCCAACAACGATCCCTTAAAAGACAAAAAGAAGAGACAACCCCCCACTACCTTGGGTAACTAGTTTTGTTTTCAAAATAAATTTTTTTGGCTCCCTACATTGTTTTATTTAGCTTTACCGAGGAGTTTATACTTCACCGGTTATGATTTTACCGATTATGAATTTTTCTGTGATAATGATTTTTTCCGATTCGATCTTTTTTATGGCGATTGATAAGCGTTAGTTATCTCACCACTCAGTTTGTTTATTTACAGTTTTTTTCTGGAAGGTATACATAACTTCTTACGTCTACACCAGATGTAACTTTTAAAGAAGTTGATTTTTGTTTACAATTGTATGATGCAAGGAGTCCTATTTAACTCCGATATTTTCTTGGTCTGAAAAGTTTCTAATATTTACGATTGGAACAACGGTAAACTTGGTCAGCTTTACTTCATTGGTTCAAGTACCTCAAGTAACTTTGTTCAGGATGTCTTCCATGTGGCAGTAAAGAGAGCTGGTGACACTTGTTTTACTATTTAGTTATCTTACCATAAGGTATGTGTTTTAATTTTTTGATTTATATAAAAAAGATTGTATAAAAGGTAAAAAGTAAGTTTAACCCTTCTACAATATAGATGTGCGTAATCTTCCATTAAATAAGTAATGCAGTATTTGTCAGTGGATAGGATATTTCATCAATTTTGAGGTTAGAGCTCAAAGCGTTTTGGCTCTTATAAAATTTTCTGTCCAAGTTCGTTGATCAACTACACTGACAGACGGGGTAATAGAAGAATATGTAAATTATCAAGTAAATTTTAAAGAGAATTTTGCGACTTAGACATAAAATACTTTGGGGTTCTCTAATTATTATCAAGGATTATATGAATATTGTTTCAATACGCAAGTGGTGATAAGATAATTTTTCTTTCAAAACTTAAGTTATAAATTGCATCTATAATCGTTATTTCCGTCTGTGCATGTAGGTAGATTATATAGATACTGTATGGTACAGAAAGATATTTTTGAATGTATAGAGGATTGTTCATAAATCTTTCTTGAAGTTTTTTCGTTTCATTTTCGCAAAATTTACAGCAGATTTGTCACTAAGTTAGCCAAAGGAAAAAGGGACACTAATTCATATTTTCTATTAAGCCAGCATCCATTGCATCCTTATATTGGCCAGGGCGGCTGTACCCCAAACTCACAGCAATATATGTATATAATATATAAAATGTTATGATTATAAGGTTATTTAAGGTCTCCTAAGGTTACAAGAGAGGAATATCTCATGCAAATATCATAAAAACCACGAAAACCAAACATATAAACCTAAAAAAAGACATAATTCATTTATTATTAAAACGCAAATACAAGTCACCCTGTATAAAATCAATAACAAGTTACAATTTATTAAAGGAAGCTTATTCCGTAATAACCTCACTACATTTTATTAAAATAAATAATGACTAAAGCAATTCAATCATTTTAGAACATTTAAGGACATCCTTAAGCTCAAAACACATACAAACTTAATATATTTAAAGAAAAATAATCCGTGAAATAAAATTTCTTTCAACGTAAGCATATTTGCGTAAAGAAATAAATAAATGCGTGTAATTTATACTAGTTTGTGATAGTCAAACACTTAGAAATAGGCATACTTGAATGGATATTTGAGGTGACGGTAAATCATCATAATACATGCAATATAGAACGTACATAAAATGCTATATACGTGCAACTTAGAACGTACATATATAATACCATTTGTTAATCAAGTCCTTCTAGATAGTTTCGATATTAGATCATCCAAAATTTAACACCTTGCAAATACAACTATAATTGAAACACCTTTTGCACGTATGAGCAACTGATAGCGTTTCGTCAACCAATAAGAACGCGTGGAACATTCGAGAAAAACTTGATTCTATAAAACTAACGAAGCAGATAAAGGAGGATCATTTTATAATCCACGCGTCGACTGTGCTATTTTGAAAGAAGATTATTACGTGAATACAAATTTTAGTAAAAGTTTATTGATTTTAAAGGTTGAACTTAATAAAATTTCAACGTAAAGTAACACAAACAGTAGAGTGCGTGTTGTAATAAATTTATATATAATTTTGCCGTCTAGAAATAGTTATTATAAATAGAAATTTTTGCAATTTTATTAATCTAGGGCACTAAGTTACTGAACAATACACGAAGTTATTGGATAATACATTAAGAAACTGGGTAATAATTAAATCCATAACTGAAGTCGCTAAATAGCAGCTGGATAATACTATAAGCTACTAAATAAACGACTCGAAGTCGAATTGTCAGAAGCTTCAGAAAAAGTGGGAATTTGGGCCAGGAAACTCCAGCAAGAAAAGTTCAGGAGAACTATTAGGTCAGAACTATTCATTCAATTTATAGCACGTAGCATTTGTAATTTTACATAAAATGTGTATTTGGAAGTGAGCTTAAAATTTGTATGTGATTAAAATACAATGTGTAAAAGATCTACAAAAGTTTGGTTGCACGTACATTTATGTTAAAAAGGGGATATTTTTTCGAACGTTCAACAAAACCATTTGTCGTGAGATACATTATTTTTTGCTAACTTTAATTGCTTTAGAAATGTGTAGAAATTCATAGTCTTCGTAAAGAGCTAATTCGATAGAAACATTTATTTTAATTTCTATAAAAAGTAAATGATGTTAAAAAGGACGTAGATTTGTAAATTGTAATTGATAAAAATTTTATTTAGTTCATTATACAATTTTTGGTGAATTTCGCTTGTCTTATTCAGGTGAATTGAGTGTTGGAGAAGAGCGAATAAAAAATTCTTTGTTACTATACCGTCGCTTCATTCTGTGCGTGGTATCACTGAGCTAGTCGAAGCATGAATTTGATTGTGTTAATTTTAAATTATTTTGAAGGCACAGAGAGGTGGCGATCAGCAGGCAATTGATTGTTGCACACCTGGCATGGCGGCGATATCGTAGCAATATATATATATATATATATTATATATATATATATATATATATATATAATTAATAAGCTGAAATAATAACAGACTTTTATGCAAAGCCCAAAATGATCATTTTAAATCGATTTGAAATGATCATCTTGGGCTTTGCATAAAAGTCTAAGTTATTATTTCATCGTACTAATTGCAATACGTTAGTATTTATCAACTTACCTTGTGTAACAAAACTACCTAAAATACACACACACACACACACACACACACACATATATATATATATATATATATATATATATATATATAATCGGACCCGACGTTAATGTCAATACAGGTGCTGAGGTTTGATGTGAAGAGGTTCTAAGCGAGCCACAATAAAAGATGAATATTTAAATTTGTCCCCTGCTTAATTATTTTGGCTAGCCCTTTTCAAAATAAAACCACTAAAATCAGACATCAGATTTATAACGATAAGAAATATTCTTTTACAAACAATCGTTTAAATAGTAATTACTACATCTACGACAGCTTTTCTCTTACAAACAGCATGTTTAATATAACGTCTAGGCAAAAGAACTTTCTTTCAACGCAAACCTTAAATATTAAAAATGAGGTCTAACTCCCACAACAGCTTTACCTTACGAACAATATCTTAAATTTAAAAAAATATAACTTCTAAGTAATCACTCATTTATACTAAGAATAGAGTCCAAAATTACTTTTATAAATAGGAAGAACACTTACAAATCTTAATCTTCTAATTTTCATTTTCAAATAACTTCTTAATTAAATTTTGTTATGTACCAAATTTATTAAGATAAGTCGGATAATTATATATCAACTTCTTTAAAAATTGGATTTGAACATATTTGATCAGTTGGGTTTAATTATTTCTTTATATACTAGCCAAGACCTTACTGTAGGCCACTAACCCTTTTTAATCAAATTATCAACTTATACGTGCAACTCTGGTACAAAGGTTTGTACATAAAAAAGCAGTTTACCATATAAATTAGCTAATGAATAGATATTTCCTTTTTTAAAATCTTAAACATAATTTTATTTTACCGTGAAAACCTTCTTCTTGCCTTTTTGTAGACCGTATTTATGAATTAAGGTTCAAAGATTGCTGAAATGATTTTACAAAGTACGCCTATCAATGCATTTAACGTGTAACCAACCATTCCCATTACATGTGCCTTACTTCATTTAGAAGACTATTATAGTAGTCTCAATTAATTTTCAATGCTTTATTTTAATCTTTAAAACCATTGTAATAATATACTCTCTTCTGAATAGCAATAAACTTTTAACGTCGTGAAGAAAATTGTCTGTCTTCTACAATAACCTCCACTGCTAAGTACTACGTAGCGTATTATCAGATCGACATGACGACGTTTGAATCGGAACTAACCTGCCTTTATCACCATTTATTGACCTTATATTAGAACGACACCTGTTACATCAGCATCTATAAAATTTGCGGTTAGTCTTGAATTTTGCAATCAGTTGTTTCTCGAAAGCGTGACGCAACATTTTTAGATATATTGTTTTCTAACGACCTCGATCTATGTTATTAGTTGATGTCGTTCTCTGATTTTATCAATATATCAGATTTTATTGCTTAGTAGTTGTTTATTCTAAAATAAGTCAACAAAACACTTTTCAAATTATTTAACAAGTTATTTAATTAATGATGAAACTTTGAAAAACGTCTTGTTATGTGAAGAATACAGGGTTATTCTAAATGATGGACCCATTTTTATATATTCGTATTTATTAAAGTACAAATCCAAAATGAACAATCGTTATACCAATAAAAAGAGGAAATTTTAAAGTTTATTTTAGTACATTACAAATGTTCAATGTGTCCACCGTTTGCTGCACGGCAAACATCTACGCGGTAGGTGAACCCATCCCACACCCGAAAAATCGTATCTGCTGTTACTGAGTGCATGGGAGCAGCGATAGAGTTCCATATACCAATGAAAAGAGGAAGGGGGGCGGTTATGGATTCAGAAACGACTGGTAGA
This sequence comes from Platerodrilus igneus, assembly GCA_036346225.1. Taxonomy (NCBI): domain Eukaryota; kingdom Metazoa; phylum Arthropoda; class Insecta; order Coleoptera; family Lycidae; genus Platerodrilus; species Platerodrilus igneus. Next base: position 522,478 of record JARFIW010001379.1, on the reverse strand, counting down.
GTTCGCGCGGCAATAGGCCGTCATATCAATTCACTGTCAGTTGTAAGTGAGATGGCTACTGTGGAGCACAAGGTCCTTGAGTTTGCAAAAAGTGGGTCGCAAATTGTATTGCAACGGGCATTTCGTACCAAATTCGGTATTGAACCAACAACTAGAAAAAGCATTGGCCGATGGTTTAAGCAATTTTGACAGACTGGAAGTGTTTGTAAAGGGAAAAGCACAGACCGGCCGCGTGTATCAGAGGATGATGTCAGACGGATTGAAGAAAGTTTTGTTCGCAGTTCACGTAAGTTTGCCAATAGAGCTAGTAGAGAACTTGGATTACCCCAACCAACTGCATGAAAAGTTTTGAAACTGCGTTTGGTGTACACTCAGTAACAGCAGATACGCTTTCTCGTGTGTGGGATGAGTTTTCCTACCGCGTATATGTTTGCCGTGCAGCAAACGGTGAACACATTGAACATTTATGATGTATTAAAAAAAAACTTTGAAGCTTCCTCTTTTCATTGGAATAATGATTGTTCATTTTGGATTTGTACTTTAATAAACACGAATTTTAAAAATGGGTCCATCATTTAGAATAACCCTGTATAGTGAAATGCCATTATTCTTATCTTAAACACCACTTCTTCGTCATTAAGTTTATGAAATAAGAATAAAAAGCTTTCAGTCACGACCTATATGCATTTATATTCCATATATCGAACGTTTTCGCAAATATGGATTCACTGTACAATAAATGTCTTCATGATTGGGTTTTTTTCTTGAATCCCTTTGGTTTTACGGCATTCGATGTTTACGAGATGATGCTATATGACCTCTCGATAACCTCTAATCACACACACACACACACACACACACACACACAATATATATATATATATATATATATATATCAAAACGGAGCACGTTGAGGCGTCACTAAGAGAGTGCTGTAACAACGCCATACGTTTGAGCGTCACTAAAAGAATGCTGTGACGACGCCCCGCTTTGATGCGCCGCTAGAAGAATACGGTGATACAAATACAGCAAATTGTAAAATTTGAAATTGTTGACGTACCTTCTTTTCTAACTTTACTTTGCCTGGCTAGTTCAACGGAAATATTGGAATTTATAAAATAAAATCAAACAGCAATACCATAAAGCATTTATACAGTATGAAATATTTTCTCTCATACAAAAACATATAGAACATTTTCAACATCGTTTCTTTCAAACATCAAATTATTTCTAACAAGTACTTATTCACTTAATTATAAAAATGCTTCTTACCTTTGTTAGATTTCAATTTACAGAACTAAATCTTTTCTCTTATGGATATTTTATCTGGTTTTTTATTCTCACGCTTGTAAGGTTTGTTTTGGCCAAAAAATCATTGACAGATAGTCTATGAAAAAGGTCAGAGTGTTTCGAACCCTTAACATAAACTTCCTGGTAAATATACTCTAACAAAAAATAAAATTATTAGGACTTATTCTAGCTTAAACTTAAATGACAAAATTCAAATATCAGTTAGAAATAATTAATACTTGCAAAAATCCACGAATCGCTTTTCCTATTGGAAATTAACAGTATTAAATATCTTCGGCTTCTTGGCTTTATTTTTAAATTGACGTTCAAAGTCAGCTTACAAGATAATGCACAAAATCTCTATTTAGAAACCAATGTGCATCCTCGGTTTGACTATTTAATAAAATTTTAAATAGATTTTTATATCAAAGCATTTCCCATCTTCATTGTATATTACAAGATCAAATAATTGCATTTATCAATTTTCATATTTCTGTGTAGGTTACGTTTACCTTTGCTTCTTTATTCACTGTTCTATTTTAATTATTTAATTATGATATCCGTATTGTATACTTTAAAACAACAGCTTCGAAATTCTTTACTCAAAGTAACAATTTTCGCAATCGAATTTACGAATAAATCTATTTAAGAAACGCTTCCATATATATAAAAAAGTTATATATTTTCCAGAATATACTAGTGTTTACGTAATTTCATTCCGAATAATATACGATTATCTGACGTATGAAAATTTCTCATTAGCGTTCAAATTGTCGCGTTTTATTATCTCGTTAGCGCGTTCCGCTTATAAGTGACGTGCGCTGCTCGTCCTTGTTTAACATTCAAGGTCATTGTAGGGTCGCATACTAATCCAGTAATTGGGAAAAATAATAAATAATAAATAATTTTTATCAATTTTTATTACATTTGATGGGTTTTTTTATGTTCTGCCCGCTTCTAGGAATAAACATTTTGTTATTAATTAAGGTCATACAAAATTGACGTATTTCTTTTCAATTCCTCTTATTTATTTCAGAAAATTATTTATCTAAAATAAATTTATGCAATACAAAAGTCAACTGATATGATTAATTTAATACTTTAATGGATTTATACTGCAAATTAATTGGATTTTTGTAGAAAATATTTGCTTTCAGGGTAAAACCTGTTTTTAGTACACATAATTAGGATTAGAATTGGGGTTGTAAATACATGAAATTATTTATTTTTATGCACGGAAAACGCATTTTTTTTATTATAGACGATTAGCTTTTGTATTTATCTTAGAATGATCGATTTGTGATCGCATTTAATGCGTTTTAAGGTATCTTAATATAATTATTTTTACATATACTGCTTACATTATTTGCTATGTATTTACAGCACGCTTATATTATACAGGGTGATTATTTATACACGCGAAATTTGCGGATTTGCTTGGCATTTTAATGAATAAAATTACGCATGTATTTATTATACAAAGTTTAAGCATGAATTTTCAGAAATTTCTATTTTTTCCGGATTCTTTTATATTTTAGTGGGTTTTATTGGTAGAATTTGGGTTTCAATGACCTTTCGTGACCCCTATGAAAAATGTAGTAAAAAACAAGAATAGTTTGATAGTATAAAGCGCAATGAGAAATAATTCAGGTGTGTATCTTTTCAATAATTGTTAAGTGTTTTGGACTAATAATTAAATACATATATATATATATATATATATATATATATATATATATTACTCAAATTTAGACCAGGGTAGAAAATTAATTAATCACATTAAATAATTTTAATCACTGTGTAGAAGGAAGCTTTGGGAAAAGGTACGCGTTATTAAAACCGTGAAGCATAAAAATTCATTCGTTTCATTAAAAATAAGAAATTTAAATTATTTACTAGACGTTTTCTATAAAAAGAAGCAGAATTAAAATGCTCAAAAATAACCGGTATTAAACAAAATGTACAAATAATAATTAATATTTAATTAAGATTCACTAAAAATTAAAGGGTAGAAGTCAATGCCATTCATTATTATTTTAATTGGAGTTAAGGTATAATAAGCATAAAAGCCTGTGGAAAGTCCAAAGTTGATAAACAAATCGCTAATAAGAAGGTTAAAATAAGTGGAATATCCCAAATCGTAGAAGTGTTATTTAGAAGTATTACGATTGAACACTTGTGTATTTTTAAAAGTCACGTTATGCTTAAATTTTGTAGATAACAAATGGTTACAGAGAATGTTGGAGAAACCGTCGCTTAATATTCACGGGAAATGCTAATAAAGTGGGTTATTTAACAGTCCACGTGGACTGAAATAACTGATAGTAAAGAGTATCGATTTGTACCACTCAGAACAGGGTAGATAGAGACGGATAATATGCGCAAGACAGAGACACAGATAGTAAAAGGCGTGATTTGAGCAACGTCACGAGAGCTACGATTGGTTGTAATCAGATGCAGATATAAGAGGTGTAAACGTAACGATTTCGATACAAAATTAATTAGGTATTCTCGGACGTGGTTGCGTGCCGTGTGGAAAATTTCTCAGATTTCAACTGGCGCGTGTGCAAATTTAATAAGAATCGCTGTGCCCGACCGTCAAAAAGGAACATAGTATGCGAAATTCTGGAAATTGTCCGTTTGCGGGACAAAACCGACATACGGGCGGGCTATTATATAAACCCGGACTTTAAACAGTTTCGCTCTCTTAGATTTTTTGATTATTCGATGCTTTAAACAGTGCTCTCTTAGATTTTTGATTTTGATTGAACACTTTAAACAGTTTGCTCTTATATTGTTGGTGATTATTGAATACTTTAAAACAGTTTGCTATTTACGTGCTACGATACAAGTTAGTATGCGTTAGTGCACTTAGAAATGAAGATACAAGGTAATAAAGTCTAGTTATATTTGCGAGTATTACTGTACCAATTATCCAAAATTTTTAACGATAAATAAATAAACAAAAGTAGGCAGTTTTGGGTATAGCGTGAAAGAATTAGGAATTTCTTTGCTATTTTTCGGGGGTGTTAATAATTAAATGATTAGTAAACGTGATTGGATCCACAAAACAAGATTCTGATATACATAGATGAGTTCCTGAAAAGCCCTGAAACAACTTTAAATGAATGGTGGTGTAGAAAATTTGTAAAGCGTTCAGAATCAGAAGCCGTAAACATAACCCAGTTGGAATGGTGTGATTAACAAAGGACGATGTACATTGGAGCCACGAGTGCATTGCATTAACCTTCAGGTAACTTATGCTTTGTTGTTCGATTTTTGATGTTTTGGTGTGTGTTGAATAACTTTATAACTTGTTTACTTAAAATGGACAGTAGTAAACTTGTACAAACCACAAATTTTTAATTTTAAGGTGAAATTTTCTTGTTTAAGTAGAAAGGAGTATTTAGCATTTATATTCTTGATTATGATGAAAATTTGGGTCTGTCTTTGAGCTCAATTACACGAACCTGTTTAATTAACGTAAAGGGGTGGAAGATGCTCCCTTTTATTCAGACACAGGTCTGAAAATATCGTTAAATTAATTAGTAGGCATCCTACAAGGACTTTAATTCTGGATGCAAATTAAAATGATAACAAATTTAATCTTGAAATTTTATGATACTGAAATTTATGCTGAATTTTAATTTTGAAATTTTAATGTATTGTGAATATTGATGTAAATAGAGCTAACGTTGATGTTTGTGGTAGGAATGTGTTTGTTTTTTTTTATGAATGAGGATGAAAGTTTTAATTAGGTGAGCAGCCGAGGCGGAAAGAGTAAAGAGGCGATTAACAGAAGAAAGTCAACGGACCCGAATTTTGTAGGTACCACAGCAATATATATATATATATATATATATATATATATATATTTATTTATATTATAGTGGTTTTAAAAGATTAAAAATAAATATAAAAGAAACAGTTTCAAAACACCCTGTATAAAGGAACAACCAGAAATTACGTGCAAAAGTTATATTAGTTAATACATTTTTAAATAACAAGTATTAATCAAATTGTACAAATAATAATTAAAATGTAGTAGATTTGCAAAGAAATTAAATGGTAAAAGCCAATGCCATTAATTTATTAATTTAATTGAATTTAATTGAACGATTATTAATGAATAATATGCATAAAAGCATGTAAGAACGCAATAATACCAAGGTGAAAAGCGTTGCTAACTAACAAATATATCAGTAGGGTGGAAATACCATGAAAAGAAGTTCGGAGAAATGTATTTAAAACGCTCGTTAAGATTGAACACCTGCGTGGTTTGGAAATGTCAAGTTCCAATAATTTTGTATGGATAAAGATTCTACGTATATTGTAAACCGTCGCATGCGTTCTCTGGAAATACTAGTGAGGGGTTATTTAAATCACGTAGTAAGTCCACGTGGTGTAGAAACAGAAATATCGATTTTGTACCACTCAAACCAGGTTAGAAAGAGACGTAGAAAACGCATAAGCAAGAGACAACGATAGTATAGAAGGGACTTGTAGGACGTCAGTAAATATACGATTGGTCGATATAGTTAGTAAACGCGAGACAAATACCAGCATAGTGTATATTAATTTTCTGAAAATATTATAACAACGTGCTGAAATTCGCGGGATTAAATATTGGTTAAGTGCAAAATTGTAAGAAGTATTATTTTAAATAAAGGATTTCGCGTTAGGTGGGTATGGAGAGGTTACATTCGAAGTGTATAAATATTATAAAGAGGTAGCACAGCTCTCTTCTCTTTTAACTTCGTGCCTTTAATATTTCGATCGCTCCAAACGACGTATGAAAGTTAACACGAGTTGTAAGTATTATAAAATCATTTAAATTATATTGCATGGTGGTAGCCTCTTAATTAGTACGCGGTTAGTGTGCCGAGATTACATTTTTTAATTGAGGTATCAAATTTTTAACCAACTCGTGTTGGCACATTAAGTAGCGTGGTTTGAAGCAACTAATTGAGAAAGACGTATGTTTAAATGGAATTTGGAATTTGGTTACACCGTGGAGGCGGCGTTGGCGGATCGGCTTAGATGGAGTTCGTCTAGTAACAGCTAGAAACGGTCTGCAGAAAAGATAGAAGAAATACATGGCATCGTCTACAGAGCAGAGATCTCCTAGAAATTTCCAGGTAACGATTTGAAATTGTGACTTTTATAAACTGTGAATATTGGGTGACGTATGAGAGTGAAATTTGAAGGTATTGTGGATTATCTGCGTATTGAACATAATACGTGTAAATAACTTTATTATGGTATTTAACTAGAAATTTGAAGATGTCTATAAAGCTTTTTAACGTTCCATCAGAACGTGAAATTTTGTGAAGAGTACATGGCTTTGTTTGTTTTAATTTTAAGAGTATGCAAAGTAGAAGGGCATACATTATGCATAACTAGCTGGGTTATCATGAGCTCACCCTACCCCAGAGTTTACTTAAATTAAAAAACAAAATAAATTATAAAGAAGAAATTTTAGAGAAGGTATTATTTAAGGCCCATTTACTCCGGGTACATTTTATGTGTTTGATAATTTTAAAATAAAATACAGGACATTACAAAATAAGATTTACTGAAGTGTAACGTGATCAATGAAATATGGACAATATTGAATTTCATTTGTAAATAGTAATAAATAAAAGATTGTATGTTGGTTGTATTTTGTGGTTTTATTGCGAGTGTGTGTGTACGATTGAGAATATGCGAGTGAATCTAGATACCTAAGAGGAAGTCCAAATGAGCTAGCCGGAAGCAGGTGCAGAAAATTGGCAATTCAACCGAGGAAGAGAGGAAAACGGGTAAGAAATATTTTTTTTGACTAATTTAAATTTTTGGAAATTTTTCTATTTTCGAATTTGAAAATTTAATAAAATTTTCAAATATATTTTTGTTGGTGAGGATTTTACCCAAGATCCACGGCAATTTTATGACGGCCCAATGTTGGGGCTCGAATGTTTTTGAGAGAGTACTTTAGACCCGAGTTCCACGGCAATATATATATATATATATATATATATATATATATATATATATATATATATTGCTATAATACGCCCCTAGTTGGGTAGACATATTTATTTGCTGTAATATTAAAAGAATTATTATCGTGCTCTAACTTTGGTTCGATATCTTTATTTGCTATGATATTAAATTATTGCACCACCATTTTAACATTCACTATTAAATGTAGTTATTTCCTCCTCCAGCTGTTTTCTTAATATCACTATCAAACTGGACGTTATCTTTAAACAACTCTTTAACAACCAATGACAAAATTCAATATGTTACCGCCTTGCGCGATATCTCTTCTCTATTCAATTTGTGACTCCGCCTTTCTACTATTTAAATCTTTGACCTCGGCTAGCATTTATTTGCAATTATAAAATTCAGTAAATTTAGATTTTGTATAATGAAACTAATATGTTATATACAGCTTTTGAAATTATTTGTAATACCTTTCTTATAAATTTGATTTATTAACAACTATCTAATTGGTACTGAAAAATCCCCAAAGTCACCAAAGAACATTTACTACCCTTTAGGAACAAAGCGTGGAATATTCCAAACCTGTTTTCTCATTATTCATTCATATAGTATGCAACCTTTCTTGTTGACTTGTTCACAAACCTATAGTAATTTAGCAAATTCAATATAAAAATAAAATAATACTCCATATAGAAAAACAAATATCTTATAACTAAAAATCTCTGACCTGGTTTTATCTTTTCACATCGACGCTCCCACTAAAATTGATCTTCCCCAATTCTGGATTCCATTCCAATTATTACGCTATTGATCAGCACCATTAAATTATATCCCCAATTTGCTTCAATTCTTAAACTTTCATCATTCTTGCCCCAGACTTAAACTTGCAGCTCGTTTCACCCCTGTATGTATTTTTCTTAACATCAGACCTCTAATTTGTAGTTTATTTTCCCCAGACATCAGAATCAGAACCAGAAATCGAAACCCTATTATTTCTATGTCTTAGTTTACAATAAATTCATTAAAAACATACTCACGTTTAAACGGCAATTGTAATCATATTTTCACTTATTTAATTTTCACTCTTATACGTATCGCGTACTACTCTGTTTCATGGCAATGCACTTCGGCCTTGATTGAGTTTAAAACTGACTTCCCCATCACGGAGCTCGCTAATATCATTTTGAATTCCCACTCCAACCGTGGGTGTGATCTAGAACTTGTCGTTGTCCCGGACCAATCAAATAATTTCATTACGAGCCGTTTCTGATGCAATGCTCGACATTTTCCCATAATCACAACTTGCCTGCAGCTGTCTTCGATAGTCAACATATTGTGTTTTGATAGATTACTTGCTTTTCTATAAACAACTGATGTAACCCGACTTTATATTTCCATGTTTACATATGTTTCACGCAATTTTTAATCGTTTCCCTTATCACATGGTTAGATCTTTGTACGCATTTATATTAGCTACCTGAAACTCTCTTTCTATATCCGCATTACTTTAATCTTCTGGAACTCTTCCTCTTAATGCGTGTCTAATTACACTTTATCAAATATACGCGTGCTTTCACTGAAAAATATCCTTATTTGTCCTACCTAAATTAACTGAACTTTATTTACAGGGTATTTAATATTTACTATCTACTTAATACATTTATTTCACATTCCTACGCCGACTATGCGTCTTCCTAAGTTTACTTACTATATACAAACTATGTCTATTTCTTAATTATCTCTTTAAATAAGTGTAGTTTTCTGCTGACTATCTTAATTACTCATTCCCGAACTATCTTTGCTATAACGTGCACCCTTAAGCAACCCCTTATCACAGCATAATATATATATATATATATATATATATATATATAAATTGCTGTGTGACCTCGCTAAATCGAGCCTCAATAACAAAAATATTCGAAAATTTTATTAAAAAAAATAATCTCTTACCCAGATTCCGCTCTTCATCACCTTAATTCTTCTTCAGTTCCCAGGCTAGCTTAGTTGGGCCTCCTCTTGAATACCTAGATTCACTATTATACTCTGTATTGTTCACGCACACTCTCAATAAAACCACAAAATAATACAACCATCATACAATATTTATTTAACACTATTTACAAATAAAATTCAAAATTATCCACATTTCAGAGATCAAGTTACACTTCAATAAATCCTATTTTTGTACTGTCCTGGATTTTAATTAAAAATATCAAACACATTGAATATACCCGGAGTAAATGGGCCCTGAATAATACCTAATTTTCTTTCTTTATTTATAATTTATTTTAAATTTGTATACTCTGAAGTATGGTGAGCTCATGATAACCCAGTTAATTATGAATAATGTATGCTTTTGTACTTCGCATACTCTTACAACAAACAAAAAAAAACAAACCCATGGACTCGTAACAATAAAATTTTACCATTCCTGATGGAACGTTTATAAGCTTTATATACACCTTTAGATTTCTATTTAAATACCATAATAAAGTTAGTTATACGTATTATTTTCAATACGCAAAATAATGCACAATACCTTCAAAATTCACTCTCACACGTCACACAATTTTCATAGTTTCATAGTTTATAACAACAACAATTTTAATGCGTTACCTCGAATTTCTTGAAGATCTCTACTCCGTTGACGATGCGGTAAAGTAGTTTCGCTCTGCTCGGCTGGCAGCCTCTAGCTATTTGTAGAAGAACCCCATCTAGGTTGTGCTGTTTGCTCTGCCTTCACGGTGCATCCAAATCCAACTCCAAATTAATTAAACTTCTTTCATACTTGCGCACTTTCGTTTAATTTAATTTAAATTTACGTTACTTCACGTCACTTCACGAGTTTGTTTAAGATATATGTTGCACCTCTATTAAATTTTAGACTCGTCACTTATTCGCGTATCAAATTATGAGTCCAACACTGTACTATTTAATTTAAAAATATGTATACTTACAAACTCGTGTTTTGAGGGGGGGGGGGGGAAATACTAAGCGATCGAAGTTAAAAGAGAGCTCAATGCTAATTCTTTTCGAGTATTTATATGATTCCGAATGCCACCTCTAGGCCGCTCTTCCCGTGAAAAATCTAATTTAAAATAACACTTTCTCAAATTTTGGTTCAACCGTTTTCGAAATCCCCGAAATTTAGCGCGTCGTTACGGTATTTTCCGAAAAATGTACATTCAATATTCCCGTGTTTGTCTAATGTACAACTAACGATATCGACCAATAGTATATCCATTGATGTCTTAAAAACCCCGCCTATATTAACGCTGTCCCTTTCTTATGCATATTATATGTTTCCTTCTAACCTTGTTTGAGTGGTAGAAATCGATATTACTGTCCGCGTTCTTTTTACTTTATGTGGACTTGTATACGTGCTTTTGCGACTGTCGTTAAACCAATATTCTTTGAAACTTGCTTGTTATCTATACAAATTAGGGGAACCTGACATTTCGAAAACATGCAGGTGTTCAATTAACCGACGTTTTAACACAACATTTCTAAGAATTGGCTTTTCAAGGTATTTTATATTCAATGGCTGTTTATGTGTTAGGAAAGCGTTTCACCTTGGTATTATCGATTTTTCATGCTTTTATGCGTATTATAAGTAATTACCCGTTCAATTAAACTCCATTAAATTAATAAATAAATTGCATAGGCTTCTAAAATTTATTTTCTTTACCAACCTAACTAAATTTTATTTATTAATTGTAAAATTTAATGTAATACTTGTTACATTAAATTCACTAAATAAAATAAATTTCGCACGTAAATTCTGGTTGTTTCCTCTATACACCATATTATTGTAATTACCTTGTTTATACGTAGATCTAGCCTTTTAAAACTACTACAATATATATATATATATATATATATATATATATATATATATATTTAATTATTGAAAAGATACACACCTGAATTATTTCTCATTGTGCTTTTTACCATCAAACCATTCTTGTCTTTAACTACATTTTTCTAAACAGATGAAATCACAAGTTGGGAAGTTGTGACAAAGTCGGTTTGAACCGGTTTAATAGATATTGTTGACTCTACTGGATATCGTCTTTTTTAGAAATTTTAAAGACTATAGAAATTTTAATTGTTAAGATATTGTTAGTAGCTGTGTTCGCAATTAGTTGCAACTATTTTTTCAGCCTATATGGTAAAATTGCGTTTCAACAATTATTCGATTTGTACGTTCATTCTGATTTCAAAAATATTATCTGTAAAGATATGGTGTGTGGTTATGTATTTTAAACTTCATTATTCACAAAACCGGTTAAAAATAGAACATAAAAATTAATCTTTTAGTCATTACAGTATTGCATGACAAGAAACAAAAAGTTATTTAGATTTCGTTCTTTTAACCAAAAATAAGTACAAAAACATTAACGGAAAAATATATCTAAATTCAAGGTGTACACTAGTATATTGGTTTATATTTTTAAAACATATTTTTATTCACATTTCTGATATAAAATTAATTTAAAAAAAATGAAATTAAATAGTTCCTTATTAAGAATGTTTGACACAACATAGTGTTACGAACTAATAGGCAACCTGTCAAACACGAAAGCTGCATAACCAAAGTGTATTCTACAGAAGTCTAGAACCTTCCAGCAAACACCAGACTATGAATGATTTATTTAATTTTAGGATATACATAAGATCGGTGATGAGTGTACATCAGTTAGTCTACATCAAAATGTCGTATACAAATCATCTCGTGTACAGTTAGTTGGTCATTACGTTTTGAAAGTGCTATAGTAAATATAAATTTGTGTTATGCGAACGTGTATATTGTATCGCCAGCTTGTACATAAATAGACAAAAAGGTAACAAATAAATTATATTAGTGTTAGTGTTGTTAAAAAGCTTTATGGTTAAAGATTTAGTTTAAGAAGATATTAGTGCTTGTAAATAGCATTAGTGTGATAGTGCTTCATTGTTAATGGGACTGAAAACATCTTCAAATAAGGCATATACTGTTAATTAGAATTGTGAACAGTGAGTAATAAAAATTTTTGTTATTAATTGTTCTAAATTAGTGAAACGCGTTAAAAGTAGCTCGCTACACTGGTGTCAGGCTGTGTTGGGTGTATAGTGATTAATTAAAAAAAACACAAGTCTAAAGACATTTGAGTAGTTTGAATATGCCAGTTACAATAAGCCAAACTAAAATGGATGCAGAAACTTTAATGAATTTCTTTCAGGATTTTAAATTCGGTATGAAAGAAAACTTAAGTGAAACTGCTGCAAAAATGGAAGAAGAGTTTGGTAAAAATGCTGAGAAAATAGAAAGGTTAAGTGAAAATGCTGAGCAAATGGAAGAGAGGTCGGTTAAACTAGAAGTGACATTTAGTAAAAACGTAGTAAGGTTAGTTGAACTGGAATCAACCCTTAAAGAGTTTAAATAATCTACGGAAGTGACACTTAATGAAAATTCTGCGAAAATGGAAGAAAAGTTCAATGAAAATAAAGCCACGCTAGAACAAAGATTAATGGAATGTTCTATTGCACTGAAAGAAGATTTTACTGAACAGGTAAAAACAGTTCAGCAAAAGTAAGACAGTAAATTGGTAAAAATGGAAGAAGATGTGATGAGACTGCAAGAACAAATGATTTCACTAACAACGCGGCCACTTGAATTAGCAAACCAAGTTGTAAATCAGAACCTTCCAGAAATAAGGAACATGGAAGGAAGCGCGTCAATACCGTCAAAATTTCAAGTAAAACCACCCACATTTGATGGTAAAACACCTTGGCCGACATATCTGAAACAATTTGAAGCTGCTGCAATAGCCAACGGTTCGTGCAACAAAGAGAAGGCAATCCCCTTAATAGTGGCCATATGGGAGGAAGCTCCTAACATCTTGAAAACGATTCCCGATCACCAACAAAATAATTACGGACTCTTAACAGCGAAACTTGATATGAAATATGGAGACGCTCACACAACAGGTTTATCATGCACAAGTTAAGAACCGCTCGCAAAAGACAAATAAAAGCATGCAAGAATTCGAAGCTGACATTGCCAGATAAGTTGGATTGGCATATCCAACGGCACCAGATAGCTTCCTTGAACAACTGGCTGTTCAAACATTTGTGGATGGCGTTAAAGGCGGCGAAATACAGCAAGCGCTAAGATGAGCACGGCCAAAAATGTTAGATAACTCACTGGCTCATGCGCTGGAATTTGAAGCAGCTAAGCAGACCACACAGGGCGAGTCACAAAAAAATGGAAGAAGATGTGATGAGGCTGCAAAAACAAATGATATCAGCAATAACGCAGCCACTTGAATTCGCAAACCAAGTTGTAAATCAGAACATTCCCGAAATAAGAAGCAAGGAAGGAGGCGAGTCATTACCGTCAAAATTTAAAGTGAAACCACCCACACTCGATGGTAAAACACCTTGGCCCACATATTTGAAACAATTTGAAGCTACTGCAAAAGTCAACGGATGATGCAACAAAGAAAAGGCTATCTCCTTAATAGTGGCTCTACAGAAGAAGCTCTTAACATCTTGAAAACGATTCCCGATCACCAACAGAATGATTACGGACTCTCAACATCGAAACTTGATATGAGATGTGGAGACGCTCACCAACAGGTTTACCATGCACAAGTTAAGAACCGCTTGCAAAAGACAAATGAAAGCCTGCAAGAATTTGAAGCTGACATGGCCAGATTAGTTAGATTGGCATAGCCAACGGCACCAGTTAGCTTCCTCGAACAACTGGCTGTTCAAACATTTGTGGATGGCGTTAAAGGCGGCGAAATACAGCAAGCGCTAAGATTAGCACGGCCAAAGGTGTTAGATAACGCACTGGCTCATGCGCTTGAATTTGAAGCAGCTAAGCAGCCATCACACAGGATGAGTAAAAAAAAATGGAAGAAGATGTGATGAGGCTGCAAGAACAAATGATTTCAGCAACAACGCGGTCACTTGAATTGGCAAACCAAGTTGTAAATCAGAACATTCCAGAAATACGAAGCATGGAAGGAAACGAGTAATTACCGTCAAAATTTAAAGTGAAACCACCCACATTCGATGGTAAAACACCTTAGCCCACATATTTGAAACAATTTGAAGCTGCTGCAATAGCCAACGGTTGGTGCAACAAAAACAAGGCTATCTCCTTAATAGTGGCTCTACAGGGGAAGTTCTTAACATCTTGCAAACGATTCCTGATCACCAACAGAATGATTACGGACTCTTAACATCGAAACTTGATATGAGATTTGGAGACGCTCACACAACAGGTTTACCATGCACAAGTTAAGAACCGCTTGCAAAAGACAAATGAAAGCCTGCAAGAATTTGAAGCTGACATGGCCAGATTAGTTAGATTGGCATAGCCAACGGCACCAGATAGCTTCCTCGAACAACTGGCTGTTCAAACATTTGTGGATGGCGTTAAAGGCGGCGAAATACAGCAAGCGCTAAGATTAGCACGGCCAAAGGTGTTAGATAACGCACTGGCTCATGCGCTTGAATTTGAAGCAGCTAAGCAACCATCACACAGGATGAGTAAAAAAAAATGGAAGGAGATGTGATGAGGCTGCAAGAACAAATGATTTCAGCAACAACGCGGTCACTTGAATTGGCAAACCAAGTTGTAATTCAGAACATTCCAGAAATACGAAGCATGGAAGGAAGCGAGTAATTACCGTCAAAATTTAAAGTGAAACCACCCACATTTGATGGTAAAACACCTTAGTCCACATATTTGAAACAATTTGAAGCTGCTGCAATAGTCAACGGTTGGTGCAACCAAAATGCTATCTCCTTAATAGTGGCTCTACAGGGGAAGTTCTTAACATTTTGCAAACGATTCCCGATCACCAACAGAATGATTACGGACTCTCAACATCGAAACTTGATATGAGATTTGGAGACGCTCACACAACAGGTTTACCATGCACAAGTTAAGAACCGCTAGCAAAAGACAAATGAAAGCCTGCAAGAATTCGAAGCTGACATGGCCAGATTAGTTAGATTGGCATAGCCAACGACACCATATAGCCTCCTCGAACAACTGTCCGTTCAAACATTTGTGGATGGCGTTAAAGACTGCGAAATAGAGCAAGCGCTAAGATGAGCACGGCCAAAAATGTTAGATAACGCACTTGCTCATGCGCATGTATTTGGGGCAGCTAAGCGGATAACAAACAGGGTGAGTCACAAAGCTCGGTCTGCCTTAGAAGCACCTGGTTAATCGCAGAACAGCATAGAAGAAATAATCAACCGTGTGTTTGAAAAACAAAAGGCCGAAAGGCTGGAAAGACAACGATCGAGGAGAAGGGGTCTGCGATGCTGGAACTGCGGTGAAATTGGCCTGTACTCAACAAAAAAAAACAACCGGTTGAGTAGCAGGGAAAACTAAAGCAAGTCGGCGTAAGGAGGCAAACGTCGACAGCACAACATAGTGTCCCGGAAATTATCATCCGTGCTGCATCGTCAATGGGAAGCCTGGGCAGCATTTATATCGATGGTAGAATTAATGATAAGGATGTCCCATTACTCGTGGATACAGGAGCGACAAGGACTTTTGTGAGACCAGATTTGGTTGGTCGTGAAAAAGTGCTACCTGCATCGGTATGTGTTCGAACGGCAAGTGGTGAAAAAATTTCTACTCTCGGAGAAACTGCCGTAACGTTGGAAATTGAAGACAAAGTAATTAATCGTCGAGTGTTGGTAGCTGAAATTACAGAATAAGTTTCTTGGGAATGGATCTTATGAGAGAATTTGGGTTTCATGTGAATATGCAAGAAAATGTCCTTTGAATAGATGATGATGAGATTCCATTTCAAGAGACGAGTAACTAGAGGATGCAAGTTCGAATAATTTGTGATATGAAAATAGCCGAAAAGAGGGAAATGATCGTGATGGGACGCCCGGATGGTACTCTCCGGGAAGGACAAGTATGCATGATGGAAAGAACTGACCGGGATTGGGTCAGGAGGGATTACTGATTGGAAGAACACTGGAAAGTCTCGAAATATAATACCAATAAGGGTGCTAAATATTAATCCGCATACGGTGACCCTGAAGAAAAACATGATTGTGGAAATTTTCATTCCAGTGTGCTATATTAAACGTTGTGTGGACTACACAAAAGATAAACCAGCCAACGGTTGCTTAAATAGTTCGTGGGCATCCTCGGTAGTGCTTGTCAAGAAAAAGGATGGGTCGACAAGATTTTGTGTAGACTACCGGCGGCTAAACAATGTCACAATGAAAGCAGCTATCCTTTACCCAGAATTGATGACACCTTGAATACTCTATCCAGATCTAAATGGTTTTCGACTTTGGACTTGAAAAGCGGATACTGCCAGGTAGTCTTGGAGCTAAACATTAAAGACAAAACTGCGTTTACAATTGAAACTGAATTATGGCAGTTCAGCGCAATGCGCTTTGGATTATGCAATGCTCCTGCTACTTTTGAACGTTTGATGTTGTCGATGTTGCGTGGAGTGTCTTGGAAAACATGTCTGCTATACCTAGACGATGTGATAGTGTTAGACGGATTTTTTGAAGAACATCTTAGGAACCTAGAAAGGATATTCCAAAGATTACGCGGGGCAAATCTTACCCTGAGCCCTAAGAAATGTCACCTATTTGGAAAAAATGTGAAATACCTAGGACATGTCGTATCGGAGACCGGAATAGAAACCGATCCTGACAAGATAAAAACGGTACAAGAATGGCCTACACTAGCAGATATACAACAACTGCGCAGTTTTCTGGGATTGTGTACATATTACCGACATTTTATACCAGGATTTGCGAACATTGCCAAACCGTTGACGAAACTAACCGAAGATCGACAAGAATATAATTGCAATGACGACTGTGAGAGCGCATTTGAACAACTGAAACGGCTACTAGTTCCAGCACCGATTCTCAAATAGAGGGTAAATTTGTGTTGAATAGCGATAAGAGCAACACAGCTATAGGAAGCGTTCTTTCTCAAGTGCAGGACGGACAAGAAAAAGTTATTGGGTATTTCAGCAAGGTCTTGTTGCGGCGAGAAAGGAACTATTGTGTGAGAAAAAGGGAGCTGTTGGCCTTCTCCAAATCCGTAGAGCACTTTTATAAGTACTTATGCGACCGTAAATTCCTGTTAAGAACTGATCATGCTGCACTAAAATGGTTACTGCAGTTGCGAAATCCTGAAGGGCAAGTTGCAAGGTCAATAGAACGGCTGCAGGAATATGACTTTGACACAGAACATCGTGTAGGATTTAGCCATCGGTATGCAAACGCTCTGTCAAGGAGACCTTGTCCGGTAGACTGCAATCATTGCTCCAAAATGGAGGGGAAAATAAGTGTCATTCATAGAATGACGGTAGAAGATGATATTTGGCAGCCCGAAAGAGTACAAGAAGACCATGAGGAAGCCGCCGAATTGAGACGTATTATTGAGCCGAAAGGTAGAGGACAACGACCAGCTTGGGAAGATATTAGTATTTCAAGTAGGAGCCTGAAGGCATACTGGGCACAGTGGGACTTTTTGGTGATTGGAAATAGAATCTTGAAACAACGCCTGGAGTGTAAAGATGGCACTGAGAAACAGACGACTTTAAGTGATAGTGCCGAGAAGTAGAGTGCCGGAAGTGTTGCAGCACTTGTATCATGGTATTTTCGGACTTCACTTTGGCGTAAAAAAACTCTCGAAAGAGTGAAAGAAAGATTCTATTGGGTAAACTGCAAAAAAGATGTGAAGGTGTGGTGCCGGAAACGTGAGTTACGTGCTTCTGGAAATGGTCCGGTCACAAAACGGAAAGCCCCAAAGAGACACTTAACGTGGGGAATCCTTTTGAGAGGGTGGTCATTGATATAGCTCGTCCGTTTCTTGAAACAGAGAAAGGAAATAAATACATCTTGGTTGCAATGAATTATTTCACCAATTGGCCGGAGGCGTATGCTAACCTAATCAAGAAGCCAAGACAGTTGCAGATGTACTAGTGAGAGAGTTGTTTTGTCGCTTTGGAGTTCCGTTGGAATTACACTCCGATCAAGGTCGGAACTTCGAATCAGCGTTGTTTCAGAACGTCTGCAAGCTTCTTGGATTCAAGAAAACTAAAACCACGTCACTTCGTCCTCAATGGGCTGGAATGGTTGAAAGAATGAACAGGATGTTAGGAAAGTACCTAGCCAAAGTTGTCTCTGAACATCAAAAAGACTGGGACCAATATTTACATTTGTACTGGCGTACCGATCTTCGGTAAATAACAGCACAGGATACTCTCCCGCTTGCGTGATGTTAGGACGTGAATTGCAGCTACCATGTGATCTTCAGTTTGGATTTAAACCTGAAGAAGAGATCGTAGGTAACGATAACGTTAGTAAGCTTTGTGAAAGATCAAATAGCATTCACGAAAACGTCCGAAAGGATATCCAGGCGGCAAGCGATCGAATGAAATCACAATATGACGCGAGAGCACAAAAAGGTGGCTACCAACCTGAAGATTTAGTGTGGTTGTACAATCCACAAAGAAAGCGTAATTGTCGCCAAAATTACAAAAACAATGGGAAGACCCGTACGAAGTGTTAAAAAAATTTATGATGTAGTGTACCGGATCAGAAAATCCCTTCGTGGTAAACTGAAAGTGGTACAATTTGACCGTTTAACATCTTATGCTGGCAACAACCAGGAAGACTCGAGTAATGAAATTTGTGTTTGAAGAGTTATTAATCGTGAGCTAAATGTAGATTTTGAGAGTTTCATGCCGGCGTATAATGGTTCCGCTAAGGCGATTAGGCGTTGTTTTTGAAAAACAGCAAGATCTGTTTAGAGCACCGGAAGAGTATTCCTTTGCACATTGCGTAGTTCAAAATCGACAAATGTCAAGAATAATAGCTGTTGGTCTCAAGAAAAAGTTTGGATGTATGGATAAATCAGCCAAATGTAGGAATAGCTATGGTTCTTCAGGATGGAAAGCGGTATGTTTACTATCTGGTCACCAAAAATTCTTCATGGCAGAGACCTAGTTATGGAAATCTATGAAAGGCTTTGATGAATCTTAAGGCTCAGATAAATGAAAATGGAGTAACGAGAATAGCGGTGCCCATGCTAGGCTGTGGACTGGATCGCTTAGATTGGAGAATAGTTCGAAATATGCTAGAAGTAATTTTCCAGGGAACCAATATTCAAGTCCTTGTTTGTTGCTACCAACCGGTTTCCTACCAAGAGTAAGAAAAGAGTGTTGGCTGGTATTTCCAACAACGTGGTGGATGCACCAGAGGAGATAACTGTCGATATCGTCATCAGTCATCGAATTAGCGTCAAAATGTTTTTACAGTTACGGGACGTAACGGTTTAGGCAACCTTTCAAACACGCAACTGCATAACCGAAGTGTATTCTACAGAAGTCTAGAACCTTCCAGCAAACACCAAACTATGAATCATTTATTTAATTTTAGGGTATATATAAAATCGGTGATGAGTGTACAACAGTTAGCATATATCAAAATGTCGTAAATACATCATCTCGTGTATAGTTAGTTGGACATTACGTTTTGAAAGTCCTATAGTAAATATAAATCTGTGTTATGTGACCGTGTATATTGTACCACCAGCTTGTAAAATACATAAATAGACAAAAGTGTAATAAATAAATTATAGTAGTGTTTAGTGTTACTAAGAAGACTTATAGTTAAGGAATTAGTTTAAAAAGATATTAGTGCTTGTAAATAGCATTAGAGAGATAGTGCTTCATTGTTAATTGGACTGAAAACATCTATAATTAAAGCATATACTGTTAATTAGACTTGTGAACAGTAAGTGATAAAGACTTTTGTTATTACTTGTTCTAAATTTATGAAATGCGTTAAAGTAGCCCGCTATAATAGTTTCAAGATTTTGTAATATAACAAAATTAAGTCAAACTAATATAAACTAAAATTAATTAAATTAAACTTTTGAAATGGGTAAAAATGTAATTTTGGCGCGATGTATTTAAAATTTTACTTATTTCCAGCACTAACACCTTTGCTTAAACCGTTAAAGTGTTGCACTTTTCCTTATCGATAGTATATAAGTCGGGAATTGCTACTTGAATAAATAAGAAATGGTAAAGCTGTATTTGCTATAAGTAATCATTCTTCTTAGGTTAGTGTAAAGAAAATGAAATGTTTCTTTTATGTGTATTGAAAAAGTCTAACATGCACAGATGTACAAAGCACTTTCAGGAAATTGCTTTAACTAAATAACATACTAAAACAAGCTGATAGATGATGGGAAGATAGAGATCAGCTCAAGAATAAGCTCATTTGCAATAAAATCGATACAGTAAACTTTACGAGGCGTCGGAAGGAGCAATCTTGGAACATTTGGAAACAGATTCTTATAGCTTGCACTAAAAGCCTACTTTCGCTTACATCATTATGTAAGCACATTTTGACAGTTGACATTTTAACGGAAGTAGGGTTTTGAATGAATAGACTACGTTAGTTTCCGCTGAATTACAGCTGTAAGAAATCATAAATTGGATTTTACGGAATAACAAACACGAAACTTTATTGTTGTCTAATGCATTATTTTTTGTTGGCCAGCCCTTTCTCTTTGAAACAACGAACGCATTTTCTAAGTTAGAGTCATCATTGCATGGTAGAAACAAGGAAATTGAATGACCTGATGTTTGTGTTTGCAAACCAAACATTCCATTTTTCTCTTGACACGTTTTTCGTATCTTTAGGTTTATACAGTATATTGTTCGCTAATGCACTCGTAAATCCCTTTTGTGCCTACACTTCGTAAATAAACTCATAGAATGTTCTAGACCAATTTGTTCTGTAAATGCCACATGGAGCAGTAAAGTAGTTTCAATCATTACAAAAAATACTTAGTGTGTATGTATATATTATATATATATATATATATATAAAATGCTGTGTTAATAGAGTCATTTAGGGGTAGTTAGGACCAAAAGTATAGCACACTCTATATAAAATACATAAGGGCTCAGAAAACGACACAGTTTTCTGAAGAAAACAAGAAAAACGACGATTAGACTGGAAAGTAAATGACAACGCCCTGTATATAAATAATAATCATAATTAATTCAGTTAATGAAAAATATTTTGAAGATTTATTTGAATGAAACAAATCCGCAAGTCGTTAAACAACATAATTGCAAGCTAAAACGCGACCCACATGGATAACGCAACATCATTACATCAAGGATCCTAATTAAAACAAGCAGGTTTTAAAATGCGTAAGATAGCAAATGCATATCGTTTAAGGCATACATTGTATAAAGTCTACGTGACTGGAAAATTAAAATCGGCACCTGATTTATTGGAAACAAACAAGGCATGGTGATTAAAATCAAAGTACACCAAATTAATTTAACAAACAATGGTTTACTTATCTAGAAGTATAAAAATCCAAGCGAATCTACGCTATTACCTCGAAATAGTTCGTGACAGGAGTAACGCGTTGATGTTAATATACAATAATAATACCATGGGATATCCGAAAACATGGTATGACAGTTTATACACAAACAACGAACTTTGCGCTTGTCAATAGATAAACGGTGCATTTAAACATGACCGGATTTGTAAACAAATCATTTCGTCATGAAGTAAGGCATAGTTCACGTCTCTGAAAACAAAAATATCACGTAAAGTGATTAATTGTGAAGTGTAAAATAATACCACTGAAAATGGGAAATTGATGGGTTTGTCGTTTTATCTTGTAACAATTTTATTTTCGCATTAAAAATCTCTGCATTAAAGGTATAACGAATGTTAAAACACCTTTATTAACTAAAGTAATAATACGTGTAACAATCAAATTTTTGCATTAATACAGTATCTAGAGTCGTTAGTCTATTTGTTTCGGAGGTCGGTGTATTCCACAGCCACAGGCACGCGCGTGAGAGGATTGACAACCCCCTCGGGACCCTCCCACCATGCAAGAACGCGGCAGGGGCACTCGTCGATAGGTAAAAGCAGCGACAGCATGCATTCGACGAGAATGGCGAGTGACCTCCGGGTCGCATTAATTGTGTAACACACTTCCTGAGTAACGGTTGGTATTGTATATTCGTTATCATAGTATCTAATTTAAAAATTTGTTTAGCGCAACTACGACTTACAAACTACGCAACGAAAATTATATTTATAACTAAGATTAGACCATGGAAGATTACGCTACAAAATTTATGCAACTTTGAATCAATGTAAGAAACCCACTTCGCTTCGACACCTGTATTTAAAGCATGGAAAGCAGGAATAATTAGCTGCAGACTCCGCACGGCAATGCAGTTCCCAATCTAGCCAAGGACAGCAGCCTGGGGTTTGGTTCGTAATAGCTTTAAGATTTCCTCAGTGCTTCCTTCTAAAAGCACGTTATTTCGTTTTGTTTTATAGAAGCACAAATTTGTTATTCAGTTTATCTGTAGCTAAGCTGGTTTTCTCCAGTATCAAATTTAAGTTTCACTTAGTTTCGTAGATATGTGACTACACGTGGCTTCAGCATAAATTAACAGCTGCGGCTACGTCACCTGTTTGTTTGAAATATGCCGTCAACAATTGCACAATTGCAAGCAGATGTTTAGTATTACATTACTACCACCTTTGATAAAATTAGAGAATATCTTTGTGAATATTTTGACTTCAAATCGATTTTAATACTGTTAACTTAAAAGAAAGTTTTGTATATTAATTTGTAAATGACCTACACAGATCTGATTGGGTTAGAAAACCTTAGTATAACCAGTCACACTGGGTTGTAATATATTTGAGTAAGAATCAAGTTGATAAACTTTACAATAATTCTTCAAGTAATTCAAGTATTCATTTTATTTTATTGCATTAAATTTTATTTACAGAAACAGAAAAAATTCTTTCTAGTAAATTTATAATCCACGTTTAAAGTCTTTTTATTCTGATCTAGTTTGATCAGACCTGATAAACAAAAAGCAATAAGAGTTCAATTTTTATGGTACCCTTATGTAGAAAACATTCTTTTTGCATTTTTAGATATATTTGAGGGACACAAATAGTGTTCCCATTTTTTATGTGACTTAATTATTATTTTTCCTTACAGGAACAGCGTCTTATTCTGTTAAGACAGGTTTTTGTCAGCGAAGGCGATCTTTTTTTCTTTGGGTCTCCACGTCCGCCCTTAGAAATTAGCCATGCCATTTACATGAATCAATCTGGACTCGGTGGCGCCTGTTTGTTTTAGTTTGAGTGTGACCCCCCCACAGATTTTGACTTACCCCCCCCATTGCTCATAGCTCTACCCAAGGAATAGACCCCTAGTTACGTCGGAAGACTTTGTTTTGCAGACACCTAACTTGGAGCATGGTGATTATAAAGTAGTGTCGGCCAGAAGTATAGAAAAGCGTTTCACTAGCGCCCATGCGTGAGGCTAGCGGAGCCAATTAGAGAGAGGAAAAAATAGTTACACTGGCGCCGGCAACGTTTGGGGCCTCGAAATTTGTTTGTTCATAGTTTGATTTACCTCGAAATTTGTTATTCATAATTTGATTTGCTTCGAAATTTGTTAGCTCAAAATTTAATTTGCTTTGAAATCTATTTGTCCAAAAATTATTTTGCGTCGAAATTTGTTTGCTTAAAGTCGATTTGACATTTAGATTTGTTTGTTTGCTTTTGATAAAAGATTGGTTGTAACATTAACCCTCATACAGTCAATTGATTAACTTGGTCAAATTTATTTTTGACTTTCGTTCTATTTTGACCCCATATGTTTTTTTGATATTGTTTTGTCAAAAATTATTTTACCAAAAACACCTTTTGATTTTTACCTACGAATTTGTTTTGATCACTTTTGTGAGGTTCAGATCAGTTAGATTTATCGGTTTGATTCCATTAGGCTTGAGTAATCATGTCGGAAAAATTCCAAATTGTTTGTCTACTTAAAGAAGAATTGGAGTATGAGCTGAGAATCAGAGGAGTGGTGAGTGAGAGACCAGTGTTGAAGAAAAGGAAAATTTTAGGTAGATTGTTAGCTAAAGAAATAGATAAGCCTGGTTGTTTGATCGATCTTTCGTGTTATGAAGTAGACTTTGCAACGGAAAGTAAAGAAATTTTAGTTTCAGTCGAGTCAGTTCGTAATGTTGTGTCCGATTTTGAAGGTGACTCATCAGACTCAATTTTTAGGAGAGCTTGTTCAAGGTTAAACCACCTTTCGGGGCGAGTTAAGCGCATGAAAATCCCTTCAATAAATTCCGAGGAAGCAATTAAGTTCAGAAATGAGACAGTAGCAACGATATTAACCCTTGAAGCTGAGTTATACGATAAAACCAATAAAAGTACAGAGTCCACCTATTTGGATCGGTCCGTTGTAGTATCTCCTTCAGTTGCTAATGCACCTATTCATTCGACTTTGTATGTAACGACTTCCGTACCTATAGGCTCATGGCCTGTAAAATTCTCAGGTGATCCCAAACAACTATATTCATTTTAGATAGAGTTAGTGATTTAGCACAATCTCGTAAGGTATCCGAAACTGATTTATTTGGATCAGCATGTGAACTTTTGTGGGTGACGCTTTGGTTTGGTTTAGAACAGTAAAAGTTCATTGAGAGACTGGAACTCCTTGTTAGAACGTTTAAGGGAAGATTTTCACCCGGTTCTTCAGATCATGACATTTGGGAAAAGATCAGAAATCGTCGTCAAGGTAAAGACGAAATTATTATTTTATTTGTCACTCATATGCAAACCCTGTTTAGTAGACTGACCAACGAGCCAGCAGAAGTTACTAAAGTTAAGATGATAAGAAGAAATTTGGTTCCTGAATATATTTCAGCACTTGCATTGTCGGACATTCAAGATTTGTCTACCTTAGTAAATTTGGGTAAAAGGTTAGAAGAAGCTTCTTTGATGAAACTAAACTTGGTTTTAGCATCTTCTAGTAAACCTAACAAGATTTGCAACCCCTCTAAGCATCTATTTGAGAACAAACATCCTGGGTTGAATGAAAAAATTTGTGCTGTTAAGAGTAGGGTGTTTCAGAATAAATTAGTTAATCCCCAAGTAACAGTAGCGGATAAGAGCTCTTCGGAGTCCTCAGTTTGTAATTTCTTTAGTCCCGACAAGAGAAATAATTTTGTTTGTTGAAATTGCTCCCGTAGTGGACATTGGTTTAGAGATTGTAAAGCAACCAAGAAAATTTTTTGTTTTGGATGTGGTCGAAAAGGCGTTAAGGCAACGTCATGTCCACAATGTTCAAAAAACCAGTAAGGCGGCAGGCGCATAGTGGTCGGCATCCTGTTCCGCGTAATAAGGCCATGGTTATGATTTGTAAACAAGAAAAATACTTTTGTAAAGACGAGTGGTCGAGATGGCTTACAGTTGTTAAAAATTTTGTCAGGACTCTCCGAAGCCTAAGAATAATACTTTATTCATTGAGAAGCAGTGTGATAATCGACCTTACATTATGGTGAAGTTAATGGATAGAGACATTACCGGTCTTCTAGATTCGGGATGCACTACCTCAGTGGTAGGATCTTTAGCTCTTTCAATTATTAGGAAATTAGACTTGAAAATTTTTAGTTCAGCAAAAACAGGTATTACTACAGCTGATGGTTCAATAAAGTCTGTTGTAGGCTCAGTTGATTTGCCAATTTGTATAGGTAATGATTGCCGCATCCTTAATGCATTAGTGGTTCCGACCCTACCTCACACCTTTATCTTCGGTAGTGACTTTGCAAAATTATTTGGTGTAGTTGCTGACTTTAGAAGTAATAATTGGTTTATCCAAAGTAACATTTTGAACGACATTGGGTATATAGGTTCGTCTTCCATCCCTTTGAAAACTGAAGATTCCTTATTTGGTTTACATGACCTTTCAGATGCTCAATGTGTGCAAGCACAAGAGTTAATAAATTCATTTAGTGAGATTAGCAGCGACGATAGATTAGGACGAACTCACCTAATTGAAATGGACATAGACACAGGCAATGCCAAACCCTTCCATAAGAAACCATATGTCATGTCACCATATATGAGTAAGATATTGAATGAGGAGTTGGACGACATGCTTAAACTTAAAGTTATAGAACCGTGTACTAGTCCGTGGTCCTCTCCAGTTTTGTTGGTTAAGAAAGCAGATGGAGAATATCGCTTCTGTTTTGATGGTAGAACCCTGAACGACTTAACCGTTCATGATTCGTACCCCCTTGCAAACGTAGACAGAATTCTCAATATGTTGAGAGGTGCGAACTACATTTCGTCACTTGATTTGAGAAAATCGTTTTGGCAAATCCTCTTAGTGAGTCGTCTAAGGATAAGACTGCCTTCAGTGTTATTTCACGAGGACAATTTAGATTTACATGCATGCCGTTTGGGTTGAAGAATGCTGCGCAGACACAACAGCGTTTAGTAGATGCAATTTTGGTCCACGTTTTGAACCCCATGTATTTTGCTATTTGGACGACATAATATTATGTTCGTCATCTTTGAAGAACACCTAAAGTTATTGGTAGAGGATAAGCAACGTTTAAAAGAAGCTTACCTCACTATAAACATAAGTAAATGTGAATTTTTTAAAAAGACACTTAAATTTTTGGGTTATATAGTAGGCTCTAACTCACTTCGTACAGATCCCGATAAGGTGTCGGCAATGGTTAACTTTCCTCGTCCGAAAACCACAACGGAGATTAAAAGGTTTATAGGAATGTGCAGCTGGTACCGTCGTTTTATAAAGAATTTTTCGTCTTTAGCTTCGCCTATCAATGACCTCATTAAGAGTAAGAAAAAGGTCAAACTGTAAATTGGAGTGGAAGCAGAAAATTCATTTGTGCTGATCAAGCAAGCATTAGTTTCTGCACCTCTTCTTTCGCAGCCAGACTACTCAGCACCCTTCATTGTTGAGTGTGACGCAAGCAACACTGGGTTAGGAGCTGTTTTGATTCAAAATGTAAAAGGAGAAGAGCGTGTAATTTCGTACGCAAGTAAAACCCTGAGCCGTACAGAGCGCAATTATTCCACCACAGAGAGGGAGTGTTTAGCAGTTATTTTTGCAATTGAGAAATTTCGTCCGTGGGTAGAAGGAGTTCGCTTCACAGTTGTCACCGATCATTTTTCGTTACTTTGGTTGAGTAATCTTCAGAATCCAACTGGAAAACTTGCCAGGTGGTCAGTTCGATTAAGGCAACATTCATTTGAATTGGTGCATAGGAAAGGAAAGTTTAATATAGTCCCAGATTGTCTTAGTCGTGGTGTTCCCTTAGAAAATCCAGAAGTTAGTTTAGTAGAGATTAAACTTGATGGTGTAGACTTGTGGTATGAATCTTTGAGAAAGAAAATTTTGTTGTCACCCAAAAGCTACCCACAATGGAAAGTGGAAGATGGGTTTATTTATAAGTTTATACCTTCCTATTACCGCATTCGGCGAATGTTGTAGAGTGGAAGTACTTAGTGCCAAAATCTCAGCGTATAAATGTCATTAAATCATGTCATGACCCCCCTTCAGCAGGACATTTTGGTTCTTTAAAAACTTTGTCTCGTGTCCAAGAATTATATTATTGGCCAAAGATGATCTTTGACGTACGTAAATTTTGTAGGAAATGTTTGGTTTGTGGTGCTCAAAACCACCCAATAAAGGTCCCCTTGGGATGATGGGAAAGGAGAAAGAGGTTGGACTACCGTTCCAAACCATTGCTTTAGATTTGATGGGTCCGTTTCCTCGTTCCAAACGCGGACATAAATGGCTTTTAGTTGTTGGTGATTGGTTCTCGAAGTATTCGATTTTGCAACCTTTGCGAAGTGCCACGGCACATTTGATTGAGAAATTTTTGGAGGAAAAAGTATTTCTTGTCTACGGTGTACCACAGTTTGTTATTTGTGATAATGGTCCACAATTAATTGGACGTATTTTTAAAGCTTTGTGTGCAAGGTACGAAATTCAAAAGATTTGGTATAATGCTGTTTATGCTCCCCAATGCAATTTTGTGGAAAGAATCAATAAGACAGTTGGTACAGCAATCCGTTCATACGTAGAAGGACATGATACGTGGGATAGTGAGATATCAAAGATCCAGTACGCAATCAACTTAGCAAAACATGAGTCCACCAACTATTCTCCAAATTTTTTAGTCTTTGGTCGTCAGGTACCCTTAAGTGGAAAAGCTTATAATGATGATTTTAAACCTGGTGAGGATGTTGATGTCGTCTCCAGTAGTAGACCTTCTTATGTTTTGGATCGTCAACTTTTATTTGATATTTTTGGGAATGTCCGTGAAAATTTGCATGTAGCTTATCAACGTTCGAGTAAACGCTACAATCTTAGGAGAAGAGACATTTCGTTCCAAGTCGGAGAAAGTGTTTGGAGAGCTAATAAGGTCCTCTCGAGTGCTAGTGATAAGTTTTCCGCTAAGTTAGCTCCAAAGTTCATTATGAGTAAAGTTCGAAAAAACATTCCAATTTAGTGTATGAGTTAGAGAACGAAGATGGAACAAGAGCAGGAAATGGCACGTAAAGGACTTGAAACCAGTTGAAGCGTCGTATCCAAATGAAAATGATGATCCTGACGATTAGTTCCGGTCCGGTCATCTCTTTGATGTTAAGTAATGCAGTAGTGGTTTGCTTTGTTTTGTTCCGATTTTGATTTAGTGTCGGTTCATTAATTTTGAGTATTTTGTTTGAGAAGTGAAATAAGTGGTTAGAGAGTTTGTAGATTTTGTAAGTTTGAGGTGTGCCTTGGTGTGCACGCTGGTCGTTTTGCTCGCGCGTTATTCGGAGATGTGTTTAGAAGATGTCTTTAACAGATATCTTTACAATGTAGAAGTAAGTGGGCTATTTAATTGTTAGTCCTGATTTCTACTTATTTAGGTAGAGAGAATATTAGTTTATTCTTTCCTTGTTTTTTGACCGTTCGAAATTCTTTGGTTTGATAAGGTCAAGGTTGGCTTGGTGAGTCTCACCATTTGGTCCATCACTAATGAGATCTGTTGTTTGTTGGAACTTAGTGATAGGATAATCAGTAGGGTGTAGGATATTACAGCCCTAACTGGTTCGATTTTGTATTTGAATTTGTTAAGTAACCTTATGGTTAGGTTACCTTCGTTTTGATTATCTCTTTGCAATAAAGTGATAATATTTTGTATTTTGAATTTGTTAAGTAACCTTATGGTTAGGTTACCTTCACTTTGATTATCTCTTTGTAATAAAGTGATAATATTTTGTATTTTGAATTTGTTAAGTAACCTTATGGTTAGGTTACCTTTATTTTGATTATCTCTTTGCAATAAAGTGATAATATTTTGTATTTGGGTTTGATAAGTAACCTTTTGGTTAGGTCACTTTTGTTTTGATTATCACTTTGTGATGATAGTGTTTTAAATTTAGACCTATTAGTAGGGTCTTCTTTTTGATTGTCACCTTATAGTGATAATACTTTGAATAGTTATGCTGTTTTGATGAGGAAGCATTCCTTTTTTTAGAGAGAGCTAATTGAGCTCCAGGAAGTGAAGTTTTTTTGTGGAATTTGAAATAAATTGTAAAATGTTTGGTTACAGGTAGTAAATATTAGCCTTGTTTGAAGTAAGAACCTCAAGTTAAAGAATTATCGTGAATTTGAATTTTTTTTGTCCCGTGGAGTGTTTGACTTTCTAATTTGACCCCCTCCCAATTTTGATTAATACCGATTGTGACTCCCCGATTTTGTCTCCCGATGGACGTCAGGTACACGTAGTTACCAACACACTCGCATTTGTAAATATTTGTCTCCCCCATTTGAATAAATTCATAGAAATTGCATAGTTAATTAGGAAGGTAGAAAAGGCTAGTATTATTATAATAAAAAAAAAATTTTTTTGTATTTGTTATATTTGAAGTTGTTCCTTAAAGGAAAAAACTTTTTCTTTTAGGAAAGGGTAGTGTAACAATTTTATTTTCGCATTAAAATCTCTGCATTAAAGGTATAACGAATGTTAAAACACCTTTATTAACTAAAGTAATAATACGTGTAACAATCAAATTTTTGCATTAATACAGTATCTAGAGTCGTTAGTCTATTTGTTTCGGAGGTCGGTGTATTCCACAGCCACAGGCACGCGCGTGCGAGGATTGACAACCCCCCTCGGGACCCTCCCACCATGCAAGAACGCGGCAGGGGCACTCGTCGATAGGTAAAAGCAGCGACAGCATGCATTCGACGAGAATGGCGAGTGACCTCCGGGTCGCATTAATTGTGTAACACACTTCCTGAGTAACGGTTGGTATTGTATATTCGTTATCATAGTATCTAATTTAAAAATTTGTTTAGCGCAACTACGACTTACAAACTACGCAACGAAAATTATATTTATAACTAAGATTAGACCATGGAAGATTACGCTACAAAATTTATGCAACTTTGAATCAATGTAAGAAACCCACTTCGCTTCGACACCTGTATTTAAAGCATGGAAAGCAGGAATAATTAGCTGCAGACTCCGCACGGCAATGCAGTTCCCAATCTAGCCAAGGACAGCAGCCTGGGGTTTGGTTCGTAATAGCTTTAAGATTTCCTCAGTGCTTCCTTCTAAAAGCACGTTATTTCGTTTTGTTTTATAGAAGCACAAATTTGTTATTCAGTTTATCTGTAGCTAAGCTGGTTTTCTCCAGTATCAAATTTAAATTTCACTTAGTTTCGTAGATATGTGACTACACGTGGCTTCAGCATAAATTAACAGCTGCGGCTACGTCACCTGTTTGTTTGAAATATGCCGTCAACAATTGCACAATTGCAAGCAGATGTTTAGTATTACATTACTACCACCTTTGATAAAATTAGAGAATATCTTTGTGAATATTTTGACTTCAAATCGATTTTAATACTGTTAACTTAAAAAGAAAGTTTTGTATATTAATTTGTAAATGACCTACACAGATCTGATTGGGTTAGAAAACCTTAGTATAACCAGTCACACTGGGTTGTAATATATTTGAGTAAGAATCAAGTTGATAAACTTTACAATAATTCTTCAAGTAATTCAAGTATTCATTTTATTTTATTGCATTAAATTTTATTTACAGAAACAGAAAAATTCTTTCTAGTAAATTTATAATCCACGCTTAAAGTCTTTTTATTCTGATCTAGTTTGATCAGACCTGATAAACAAAAAGCAATAAGAGTTCAATTTTATGGTACCCTTATGTAGGAAACATTCTTTTGCATTTTTAGATATATTTGAGGGACACAAATAGTGTTCCCATTTTTATGTGACTTAATTATTATTTTTCCTTACAGGAACAGCGTCTTATTCTGTTAAGACAGGTTTTTGTCAGCGAAGGCGATCTTTTTTCTTTGGGTCTCCACGTCCGCCCTTAGAAATTAGCCATGCCATTTACATGAATCAATCTGAACTTGGTGGCGCCTGTTTGTTTTAGTTTGAGTGTGACCCCCACAGATTTCGACTTACCCCCATTGCTCATAGCTCTACCCAAGGAATAGACCCCTAGTTACGTCGGAAGACTTTGTTTTGCAGACACCTAACTTGGAGCATGGTGATTATAAAGTAGTGTCGGCCAGAAGTATAGAAAAGCGTTTCACTAGCGCCCATGCGTGAGGCTAGCGGAGCCAATTAGAGAGAGAAAAAAATAGTTACAATCTTTAAACAAAAAGCGTAAGTAACTAAAAGTTGTTTTAATTTAAATTCTAATACTAATCTTAATAAAAAAGACTTTAAATAATTACTGGAGACAAATCTAAATAATTACTGGAGACAAGTCTAAAAAATTACAGGACACAGCTCTAAATGAATACGGGAACACGTTTAAATAAATACTGAAGCGATCATAAATGATTATTACTGGAATAAATGAGGAAATGCAATAAGCATTTAATTCAACGATATATGGTCAAGGAGTTTAATGGAGGACGCTAGTGTGTTTAAGGCCATGCTATGAGGGATGCACACAATACCCAAAACAGTTGGACCAGAGACTGTTTCAAGCTGAAAACAACAGGTTAGCCAATCTGAATGTTTATTATTTTTTTATTGTATTTGTGGATATTTCATTGAACATTGCTAAACTGGATCATTTAAAATTTAACATTTAATTGAATATTACTAATTTATATACTATAAAAATTTGTTTTTATAATAATTTATGTGAGGGGTCGGCAAGGTTTGTTTTTTTTTTTAGTATGCGTTGTAAATTACGTAAATAGTAAAAGAGGTTAAATGAACGTTTATCAGGCTTTACTTAATAATAAATAATAATAGTGATTTTGCTGGCTTTTTTGATTATCTTTGGGATTGATAATTATTAAAATTTTTATTCAATTATCAGAAGAAACTTCTAGTTAAAGAATTTTTAATTTTTTTCATACGTTGTATATATTTTTGAGAACATTATAATAATTTGTGCTTAATGGTGTTTTGGTTTAAAAATTAAAACAGGAAAGAGAGGTAGATTTAAATTCTTTGTTTGTCGTATTATCGCAAGCTCCGTGCGTAATTCAAAAACTGAGCTAGCCGACGCAATTAAAATTATACATTAAAAATTAAAAATTAACTGATTAAAAATTTTTTCCTTTTTAATTCAAGAAAAGGGCGCATAGAGGTATTGCTACAGTATCATAACAATATATATGTATAAATATTTTGAATAAGTTCGTGACCTTCTGAAATAGATAATATGGCTAATAATAATCTTGGATTTAGGTCATCATTAAAACTTGGTATATTGGAGAAGTTTCACAAGTAAGCCAAGTAATAACATACGTAGATATAATATTTTATTTGACGCGTTTTGGTAACACCATAATCAATAAATTCAATTATAAATACTAAAATAATGTGTTAACAATTATTAGATTTATGAATATATATATATAAATAATATATATATATATATATATATATATATATATAATAACTTAGACTTTTATGCAAAGCCCAAATGATCATTTCAAATCGAGTTAGTAATTGAAAGATGGAAAATATAAGGTCTTGGACAGGACTTGAACCTGTATCCTGGTTTTGCCGGAACCATGCGTTTACCAATTACGCCACCGAGACCGATGACGATAATTGGGAAATTTATTAATTTAAATCGTGTACACGACAATACACAACCTAACTTTTAATTACGTTCGGCATTTTTGTCAATCATATCTAACATTGTCAAGTTTTCGACTTATGTCAGTTATAGACAGGAAGCTACGCTCAAAATTACGGCTATCAGCCAATAATAAATATATAAATATTTTAGGTAGTTTATTACACAAGGTAAGTTGATAAATACTATTGTATTATAGTGAATAAGATGAAATAATAACTTAGACTTTTATGCAAAGCCCAAATGATCATTTCAAATCGAGCTAGTAATTGAAAGATGGAAAATATAAGGTCTTGAACAGATATGATTGACAAAAATGCCAAACGTAATTGAAAGTTATATTTATGTATAGTTGTACACGATTTAAATTTATAAATTCCCCAATTGTCCTCATCGGTCTTGTTGGCATAATTGGTAAACGCATGGTTCCGGCAAAACCAGGATACAGATTCAAGTCCTGTCCAAGACCTTATATTTTCCATCTTTCAATTACTAGCTCTATTTGAAATGATTATTTGGGCTTTGCATAAAAGTCTAAGTTATTATTTCATCTTATTTACTATAATACGATAGTATTTATCAACTTACCTTGTGTAATAAACTACCTAAAATATTTATATATTTAATACTGGCTTATAGCCGTAATTTTGAGCGTAGCTTCCTGTCTATAACTGACATAAGTCAAAAACTTGACAATGTCAGATATGATTGACAAAAATGCCAAACGTAATTGAAAGTTAGATTTATGTAGAGTTGTACACGATTTAAATTTGTAAATTTCCCAATTGTCGTCATCGGTCTCGGTGGCGTAATTGGTAAACGCATGGTTCCGGCAAAACCAGGATACAGGTTCAAGTCCTGTCCAAGACCTTATATTTTCCATCTTTCAATTACTAGCTCGATTTGAAATGATCATTTGGGGCTTTGCATAAAAGTTATTATTTCATCTTATTCACTTATAATATATATATATATATATATATATATATATATATATATATATATATTAATAGAGAAAATAATCCACATTTGAAATGCAAATGAATGCTTAATATATATTAATAGTTATTAAGATGAAATGAAAACCCAACTTTGTATTTAAAGTAGAATTACCATTTCAAATCGAACTAGTAATTGAAAACCACTAAAAGAACGGCTACAGCAGGACTTGAACCTGCAACCTCTGATTTTCCGGATCAGTGCTCTAACCAATTGAGCTATCTAGCCTAATTGTTTAGATGATGTTATACTTAATACTACTGAAGCTTGGCTCTTGTTAACGATTTTTTAATTACGTCTTGCATTTAAGGAAATTGAATCTAGTTATATACATAATTCATGTACTAATAACTTGATCATCCCATTTTTGCAACGTTTGGAATAATACAAACATGTAATTATATTATTATTAATAGAGAAGAATAATCCACATTTGGAATGCAAATGAATGCTTAATATATATTAATAGTTATTAAGATGAAATGCAAACCCAACTTTGTATTTAAAGTCGAATTACCATTTCAAATCGAACTAGTAATTGAAAACCACTAAAAGAACGGCTACAGCAGGACTTGAACCTGCAACCTCTGATTTTCCGGATCAGTGCTCTAACCAATTGAGCTATCTAGCCTAATTGACGTAATTGACGTAATTGAAAAATTGTTAACAAGAGCCAAGCTTCAGTAGTATTAAGTATAACATCATCTAAACAATTAGGCTAGATAGCTCAATTGGTTAGAGCACTAATCCGGAAAATCAGAGGTTGCAGGTTTAAGTCCTGCTGTAGCCGTTCTTTTAGTGGTTTTCAATTACTAGTTCGATTTGAAATGGTAATTCAACTTTAAATACAAAGTTGGGTTTTCATTTCATCTTAATAACTAAATATATATATATATATATATATATATATATATATATATATATATATACATCCTTCTATCATTTCTGCACCCGATAGACCGAAATTTACATTTAAACTTGCGTCCCTTGTAAACTTACTACCGTATATCGGACGCAAGATAAACCTTTTAACTTTTTGGCGTTATTGACATGGAATTTCTTTGGCTAAGATATTTATATGGAAGAAGACCTAAATTGGTAGGATTTGGAATACATCAAAGTAAATGAGTTTGTGTACAAATTTCTATTTTAAATATTTAAGAAACGCAAAGTGGCTTTAAAATTGATAGGAAAATGTACAGTAATCGTATAGTTTTAGTCTAGCGATTTTCCGTCAAGGGCGCCACAGAATATATTTTAATATACGTAATATTTCATTATGTTATCATCTTTACATCCGCTAAATGGCAACAGAGCGTGGCGCCAGTTAGTTTGCTTAGATGATAGGGCAACGAACAGTTATGTAGAAGTTGCATCCATATAGTTTCAGAGAATGCAAACTTTCATCTACTAATATATATCTTGTACTTGAGAGGATTTATTAAATTTTTTAGGTTGCAAAATCGTATAAATGATGTCCTATCATATTTCTACATGTGTATGATGTTATTTACTGTTTCCTAGCAACGATTTTGTGAAGCTTAGAAAATATAATTTAAATATTTTATTACAAATATTTACATATAGATTTCGAATTTTGCAAATTGTGTCTGACTACATGGGTACTTATAATTTTGCACATAATTCTCCCTTATCATACTTAAGGAATAGTTTCACCCTTACACTGAATAAATTATAACTCATAAATAACGCAATAGAAAATATTCAAAACGTTTGCATCCAATGCTCCAATTGTTTATAATAGAAATATACATCAACAAAAGGTTCACAAAAGCCAGTTTTGGGGTGGCAGCAACCCCTAAATTACAAAAAGTGTAGCTCGTAAATAACGGGATAAAAATTTTTTAAGATTTTTATACAATTCTCTGATAGTACATTACAAATCATCAATCAGCAACGTTGTACCAAAGTCAGTCTAGAGGGCGGCAGCAACCCCTATGCTAAAAAAATGTTAAGCTCCTAAACAACTCGTTAGAAGAATTTAAAAATTTTCGCATGCACTGTTTAAGAGTCTATAAAATAATCATTCACTAGCAATGGCGAGCCAAAGCCAGTCTTGGGGTGGAAACAATCCCTAAACTAAATAAATTGTATCTGGTTAAAATTTTTTATAGTTTTAACATGAAATCATCCAACACACTATTACAAAAATAAACACACGTAACGGGGGGTGAAAGCCAACTTTGAGGGTGAAAGTAACCCCTACATTGAAAGAAATTGTAGTTCGCAAACAGTCGGATGTAAAAGATTTTAAATTGTCACATGCGATCCTATAATTTAATACAAAAATATTTACTAGCAACAGTGCATTAAAACCAGTCTTGGGAACGGCAGCAACCCCTATACTGAAAAACATTATAGTTCATAAACGGCACGATACACAGTTTTTAAAATTTTCACATGCAATCTTTTAATCGTTTCCTTAAAAACTACTTTCAGGCAATACTGTGCCAGAGCCAGTCTTGAGAGTAGCAGCACCCCTTAAACAAAATAAAATGTACCTCGTAAAGGGGTGGAAAACAAGTTTCACGTGCAATTCTCTAATAGTTCTAATAGTCTACTACACACACAAACACCACTAGAAGCACACGAAGGTCAGTTTTGGGGGTGGCAACAACCCTTAAACTTAATAAATTTTACCGCGTACAGGACTGGGTAAAAAATTTCCAAATGCAATCCTTTAATAGTTTATTGCAAAGATAAACGCCGTCAACGGTTAGGGAAAGCCATTCTTGGGGGTTGCAGCAACCCCTATACTAAAAAACATTATAGTTCGTAAACGACTTGATAGAAAGTTTTTAAAATTTGCACATACAATGCTTAATAATGTATAACAAAAACATCCACCAAAGACAGTGCACCAAAACCAGTCTTGAGGGTAGCAGCAACCCTTAAACTAAATAAATCGTACCTCGTATAAGACTGGAG
Organism: Platerodrilus igneus; assembly: GCA_036346225.1. Taxonomy (NCBI): domain Eukaryota; kingdom Metazoa; phylum Arthropoda; class Insecta; order Coleoptera; family Lycidae; genus Platerodrilus; species Platerodrilus igneus. Next base: position 485,203 of record JARFIW010001379.1, on the reverse strand, counting down.
CAAAATTTTCACATGCATTCCTCTAATAATCTGTTCTAAAAGTAAACACCACCAACAGCGCACGAAGGTCAGTCTTGGGAGGTGGCAGCAACCCTTATACAGGAAACTATTATAGCTCGTAAAGGGGTCAACTGAAAACTTTAAAAATTCTTTTAATGCAATGCTTAGTAGTCTACAATTAAAACGTCCATCAGTAATGGTATGTAAGTTAGTTTTGGTGATAGCAGCAACCCTTCATCATCATTAGGTCTTTAGTCCTGGAACTGGTTAGACGCGTACTATCATTATTTCCTATTCTGAACTAACGTACGCATTTCCATGAAACTTGCACTGTCTGCTTCTATCACTATCTGATATGGGTCTAAATCTACATCCCTTTTCCTATCTCTGCTTGTAATATATCCCATACTATTCCCCAAAAATGCCTTAGAACGCATTTTGCCCTTCTATTTTTCCTATTTTTTTCTACAGATATCCTTGTTCTCCTACTATTCCTATAACTTAATTGTTATTAACTTTGTCTGTCCATGCTATCTTCCTCATACATCTGAAGCTCAACATTCCAAAAGGCTGCTACCGTTTTTCTGTCTACTTTTTCTACTGTCCGTATTTCATAGGCATACTGTGGTGTGCTCCACACATATGCTTTCAACAATTTCCGTCTTGTTTCTATGTTTGTTGTCTTTCATTATAGGCGCTGTTCTTACTTGTTAGATGCAGTTCGGTCCCCTTCAATTGTTTTACAATTATTACCCTATTCCTCCGACATTCAGTGGTTGTGAAGAGTGGTAAGTAGCCTGTCGCTGCCAAGTTCCCCTAGCACTAGAACATTTACCAATTTAACATTTTTTTCAATATATCTTTTCGCACAGTCAACATTAGTTGCAGATATTTCACAACCAACACCTGTAGTTGTTTATAATAATCATCAGATTTATCTGCCCTTATTTTTTCGTTATTAGGTTTCCGTCTCAAAACTGGTTGGACGCGTACCTGCACTTATTTATATTCTGAGCTAGCCTACGCAGTTCCCTGAAATTCTCACACAACCTGTATACAGCTCGGTTCTCCTTCTATTGTTTTCTAATTTTATGCCCTATTTCACCAAGATTCAGTGAAGGGGATTAAGCAGCCATGGCTGCCAAGATCTCCCAACACTTAGACATTTGCCGAATTAATAGTTTTCCAATAAATCCTTGCACACCATTAACATTATTCGAGAATATTGCCAAACCAATACCTGTAGTTGGTTATAATAATCATCATGTTTAAGTACAGTTACTTTTTTCGTCATTAATTTATCTATCTTGGGACTGGTTGGGTGTGTATCTTCATTGATTTCTATTCTGAGCTAGCCTACACATTTCCCCCTTTTCTATTGTTTTTTCCATCATCACCCTCATAGCTAAAATAGCCTCCCGTGTTCCTCTGTTTTGCCTAAACCCTAGTATTTCTCTAGCTCGTTTTTCTATTTGCCTTTGTACAATTCTAGTTAATATTTATGATACGTGTGCTGTCAAAAATATTGTTCAAAAATTTTCACTTCTATCTGCGCCTTTCTTTTTTGGTATGGTTATATGATGTTACGTTTGAAATCTTTTGGTATCTCGCCTGTCTCATACATATAGCTTACAAGTTGTAAGAGACGTTCAGTTACTGCTTGTCCAACCGTTTTAACGTCTTGATTTACACAAGCGTATCGATAAGATGTAAAAACTACCAACCTTTCTAGAATTAATAAAATTAACGTTTTGTATTAAAAAAAGGTCATCAAATTTGAAATCTAAACCACTTCTTGATCATGGAAAGCTATGATAATAATTTAAAGTAACATTTAAAGTTACATCCTGATATAATTTATAAAACATTGGGAATGCATACACGTTTTAATTTAACAGCGCATCGACACAAAGTAGAGTATATTATAATGCGTATGCAGCACTTTGAGAGACGGTAGTATTAATATCAGCAGAAAGCAGTCGAGTATTGATGTTGTAAGTTTATTCACTCACCATCTGATAATAATACTACTGGAACGTTTGAAGTCGCCAGGCAACAGAAAAACAAACGATTAAATGTAGAATGTCCAATTACTCATATCCTAGTCTCTCTTAAGGTATTAATTGTATGTTTCATCTCTGTTACTTCAAAGAGTTATTGACAACGTTGCAGGAAGCAAATGTGATACTAGATTTAATGTAAATTGAAAGGAAGATATACGACGGATGCAAAATTAAATGGCTTTGAAAGGACTCTACAATGATAGGAAAATACAAAATAGTGTATATCTATATATTTTACTATTTTACAATGCTTTTGTGATTTTGGGCTTCTTCAAGAAATAAACAACAATATACTCCACATATGTAATGACCTATTTCCGCTATTTCTGGTGGACGCAAAAACGTATCAACTTTGTAAGGACGCAGAATTGTTAGCAAGATGTATATATTGTTATATATACTGTGATCCTACCTTATTAGTGATAGGCGTAATATATCTATCTGTCACTCCTTGTCTTATTTTAGAGCCTTGTTGAGTTATGCCACACAATTTATCTTTAAATATTTTACACGGCTGCTGCACTTAAATATTCTACAGGGCCGTCAAACACGTAGCGGAATCTACCTAGGGTGGGTCCGTCCTAGGCAAACACCTCTCAACTAGACACCCAAACAAATATCCAAGGAGTTTTCAATATAATTTGAAAAGCCAAAAGTATTCCCAAACACTAGTTCCACTTTTATAAATTTGATTAAAGCACTGCGTAGATATTAAATACTAATACCTGGAATCCAGATACAAGCGCCGCCTTCCAGCCGTCCTGAAGCCAAGTGACCAACTGCAGGCACCTCCTGTTAATAATAAGTAACTCGAGCAACTGGTAATCTCCAGACTATAAAACTACTAATATTTCTACAAATTTTATGTTATACAAATACTCAGATAACTCCAATTCCACTATGCTTTCGTCTTCAAACAATAACGGTACAGACCAGCACTCCTCTTTTAATTAACTTTTATTCGCCGTAAAACTGCTACTATTTGCTATCTCCAGGTACAACTTGACTTTCAAAACTTTCTCGTAACTTTTAAATGTAATAAAACTCATAACAGTACAAAAACACGTCTATTTTTTTTAATATAAATTTGAAGTCCCTTATAAAATAAAACCGTCTTCTTTTGTTTCCGTTGCCATGACAACTATCTCTACGCACACTATGTAATTTATAATTATTAATAATTGATTAATAATACAGTTGTTTCTCTAGATACATTCATTTTCTAGATGGTTTGTAATCCAGTGATTTATGTATATTGAACTTTTACAATATTGAAAATAGCTAACAAACTTTGATGGTTCAGCTTTTAAATTGTACGCAACAGACATTTATGTCTTATTCGGTAAACGTCCTGTCATTACATAACCAATCTTTAATTGTTAAAACATATTCAAACTGAAATTGATTTACAAATTTTACGGGAGTATCACTTAACTCCTTAAAATTTTAAAAGCGTGCAGTATACCAAGCAATTTTGATATTTGTTTTACATTCAAATGGTTCTGAAAACGCTAACTCCAAATTAAATTTCATATACGTGCAACCATAACAATTAAAATACGTATACAATGCAAACTTATAACTAGCTTAGCCTGGTCTATGGCCGGTATATGTTGTTGAATGCAATGCAGTTTCAAAAGCTTTATAAATTTATAAACGTGGAATAGTTGTTGTTAATTTATAAACCAAAAATACCTGAAAGAAAATACTCAAACAAAACCAAATATACCCCCATTCTAGCAAAGTCGTTTCGAAGCCCTATTTAAACATTTTATAAGCCCACCCCCTTCTTGACAGTATATAAGGCCCCACTGATTTTAAATAAAATGAAAATTTGCTTCCTGGATATAAGTAATTCTTTTAATGGTTGAGAAATTTTAAATTTTAGTTAAAATCACTATAGTTTTTTTTTTTATGTATGAGGATTAAGTGTTAGTTTCTGTATATTCTGTATAGTTTTAAGCTCGTTAGTATTATTTATAGTGTTAATTTTATTCTTGCGATACTTTACTTTCCACATGGAAATATGGATACAAATTTTCTATATGAAAACGTCCCCGACATTCACCCCTGTCATTCTCCAATTCGTAAGTATTCCTTCTGCAAAAATTCTTCTCACTCGATAAGGACCTTCGTATGGAAATAACAACTTGGCACAAATATTTCTTTCCCAATTTGACATTCTCAATCTTTTAACAATAACAAGATCCCCAACTGAAAAACCACTTGCTTCTTGATTTTCTTGTTACGTTTCTCCAACTCCCTTCTTTGTATCGTTTCGACTTGTTGTTTGGCTTTATGCAACAACTCCGTTATATCCTCCACTTTTGTTCAGCTCTCCACGGTCTTGCTGGAATCACCTTCTTCATCAATGTCACAGGACACATTCCTGTCACTGAACTTGGTACAAAATTAATATATTCTTCTATTTGCGGTAAATACCTTACCCACCGATCATGTTGTTCCTGCGTTATTAACCTCAAAACTTTATTACTTCTCGAATATATCTTTCACACGGATTTCCTTGAGGATGTCTGATACTACAGAATGTCATCTTTATTCCATCCTTCCTTAATTTACTTTCAACCCTTCGATTACGAAAATACGTTGCATTGTCCAACAATACCCTATTCATCTTACCTATTCGTTCTACAAACTTTCTTACAGAACTCAATACATGCCTAGAATTACATCTCCTCGCTGGATAAAGCTGCACAAACTTTGTAAAAATATCAACTACAACTAAAATATGCTGATATCCGTTCCTACTCGGTATCAAACTACTCAAGTAATCCATTGCCACAATATCTAATGGACCTTCCGCTCTTATACATCTAACTTGATTCTGCAACACCACATTCTTATCCTTTCCTAACAAACACGTCTCACACAGATTTATGCAATTTTTCACCAATTTTCTATCGTTTCGTGCATAGAAAGCTTCCTAAATATCAAGAACGTCTTACGAATCCCTATATGACCAAACGTAGTATGAATTTCCTGGATCAGCTCAACGGCTACCTGTGTCGTTAACACTAATAATTCATCATCCCATAACCTTTTCACCAAAACTCCCTCGACCATATAAAAACCTCTGTCTTGTTCTAAATTCTCTGAATAATTTTCTCTGATCACCCTTATTTCTTCGTGTGCTTGCATCCGATGAAATCTGGCATTCGACCATCTTCCCAGATCTTCAAACACTTGCAATGCAATCAAAAGTCCATTCCTACTATCCGTTAGCAACCCTTCATCCTTCCTACTAAAGAAATCAGCCGTAACATTTTCTTTACCAGGTTTATGTCTAATCTCAAAATCATATTCCTGCAATACTAACGCCCATCTATACAATCGACTGTTCAAAAACTCTTTCTTCTTCAGAAACGTGACCACTGTGTTATCCGATTCAACCAGAAATTTATTACCCAATAAATAAAATCTTAACTTCTTCACAGCATATACGATTGCCAGCATCTCTTTTCCGCTGTCGAATACCTAGTCTCGCAGTCTTTCAGAGCCCTCGAAATAAAACAAATTGGCACTTCTCTCCTTCTTGAACCTGCACCAACTCAGCCCCTATTGCAAAACTCGAAGCGTCTGTCCTTAAAATAAATGGATCCGTAAAATTGGGATATTTTAATGACAGTTCCTATAAAATACAGCCTTCAACTCCCGAAATGCCTGCTCCTTTGCTCGTTCCATTTCCACCTTTCGTTCTTTTTAACAACTCCAACAATGGAATGCACAACTCGAATATTTTGGTTTGAATCGACGATAATAATTTAATACACCTAAAATCCTCTTAAACCTTTCAAATTTCTTGGCTGTTTCAAATTCTTCAACTCGTCCAAGCGTTTTTCACAAATTCTAATTCCTTCGCTGCCAACGACAAACCCCAAATACTTTACCTGGTCCTTAAAAACTCACACTTCTTCGAATTCAACCTAAAACCTCCTCGTCTAACCTTCGGATCACTTTTCTTAAATGTTCTAAATGTTCTAACTCGTTTTTAGAAAAATCAAAATATCATCGACATAGTGCGTACAGAAGTCTTCGTACTCATCTAATAACTTCTGCATGGCTCGAATTAATGCAGCGGATGACGTTGAAAGACCAAATGGAACAACTCTGTACTGATAAATCTCCCCTTCAATGCTAAATCCAGTATACTTCCGACTTTCCTCATGCAAAGGAATTAGCCAAAAGAATTCTTTAAGTCCAGTTTGCTAAAAATTTTCATCTCGCTTACCTTGTATAACAAATTATCTAGTGATTTTGGTTGTTCAAATTGTGGTTTAGTAATCGCATTCAATCTCCTAGCATCTAAACATATTCTTAATTCTAAATTATCAGATTTAGGCACAACCACTACCGGATTGATATAGGGTGTTCTCGCTGATTCAATAATTCCTCTTTTAACATCTTTTAATCTCATTTTTCACTCGACCCTTTAATGCAAATGGTATTGGATATACCCTAGTACGAAAACTTCCCTCGTCTGTGACCTCTAACTTATGCGTATACTCCTTCGCAAACCTAGGCTCATTACTAAAAACTCCTGCATGTCTATTAAACAACTCATATAACATTTCCTTCATATCCACCCTATTAATCCTATCTGTTCCTCATCAAATACCTTCTCAAATATATTACATAACCGTAACTCATCAATTCCATCATAAATTCTATCCTTAGTCTTTCCTGATCCTATACTATCTGTATTTATCTCATCCCTAGTATCCTGATTATCCTTAGGCACCACCCATTTCTTCTCTAAATTTAATACCTTTACCATTCGTGCTTTACCATCTATAACCAGTCCAAATTCCTCAATTACATCTATCCCTACAATAAAATCTAAATATAATCCTCTTGCTATCCAAAACTCTACTTCACCTAGTCTGGTACTTCCTAATACAATCGATACTGTACAACTTTGTCTATCGTAGTTAACTTCCTCTTAATCGCAGACCATAAATTAATACTCTTAACCCTACAAATTTTCCCTTTGAATAATTCTGCATGTTTCAAAACTATTTCTCTCTCACCAGCGATAACTGCGACCCCGTATCTATCAATGCCGTGTAAACAGAATCCCTAAACTAATATGAATAAATGGTAACTCCCGCCTTCTTTCAAACTTATTATCTAACAACTTACCTACTAAACTAATACTATGCTGTGTCCCTAAATCTGATTTTCCTAACACTAATAAATCGACGTTTTTTTGTACCGTGGGTTCATCGTGGACCTCCACTTTCTCTATCCTATCCTCCGATCTCTGTCGCGTGTCTCTTGTTGTTACGTGTTGGATCGTCAAGTTTCTATCTGTCTCCGTTCTCGGTCTCTAATCCCTGTCGGTATTTCCCCTGATCCGTTGATCTCTGCTCCCTTCTCTCTGCCATCTCTGCCCAAAACCCGTCCTTTGCTGTCCAAAACCTCTGTCATTCCTATCCGTCCTGTTCCAGTCATTGTTCCCCTATAATTATCGTCTCTATTAAAACGTTGTTCCCAATTATTATTCGTTCTCCTTTGATTTCCTGATATTGCTTTCTGTAGTTGTCCTGTCCATTCTCCCTATAATTGTATCCTTGCACCCCAGTCCTCTGGTAGTCTGTGCTATTCCTATTCCTATCCCAATTCCTATTATCACTATTTTCCTGGTATTCGTTTCAAACGTCCTAGCTACGTCATAATTTCGCATCATTTCCAAAAGTCTCTTAAAGTCCGAACGTTTTGTATTGCTACGGCCCTAGTTATTTCCGCCTCCATATGCCTTGACAACAATAATATAATTTCATCTTCTCTTAATTTAGGAATCAGGTGCTGCGCCTGGTTATACTTTTCAATCACATAATTTTCTCTCGATCCTTGGTATGACCTATAGTTCCCAGTGTTTAAATCCGTTCGAATATTAGCCTGATGCGTGTTTCCCCAATATTGTTCTATGAATAGCCTTCGAAATTCCTCGTACGAACTATATTGCCTCCTCACGATACAGTGCCATTTCTCTGCACAACCCCCAATGTCACGCTCACCATCTGCATCTTCACCCTCTCAGGCTCACTCTCTACCATCTCGTCCAACTTGCTAAGATAGACCATCGGCTGCTCATTCTTTCTGCCTTCAAACCTCGGCAAGGTCTCTTTCCTAGCCTATACTGGTATCCTGCATCACAAACAACTCTTCCCTTTCCAATTCAACCAACTGTTCTCTCATCTGTCTAACATTCCTTCAAGACCAGACAATCCATTTACCGTATTCCCCAGAACCGTCGTATCCTTCTCAGCTTCTCTGCCACCTCCTGACTCGCCCGCAATTTGCCTATAATTTCGTTTTTAGAGTTAATATTGTCCTCCGTCTGAATCCGAACTATTTCACCTAAATTCTGCAATTTTTCTGTCTGTCTAACTTCGACCATGTACAGCTCTTACCTTAATTCATTTAAACCTGTTGTTACCTTCCTTCTACAACCTGGACTCTATCCTCTACGTCCTTCAGAACTTCATCCTTAAATGAACACAAACTGCTCTGTATTGATACATTAATTCCTTCAATTTTCATTTCCATCATATCAAATTTTTCCTTAACTTCCGCTTGTGAATTTCTAACCTCGGCCAACAATGATCCTCTCAATTCTTCATGCGACTTAGTTAACGACCCTTTTAATTCCAACAAAACCATCATCACATCTTGGATCTGCATATTCTCTTTTCCTTATCAATTTCATTTTCTCCCGATGTATCCCCTGAATTCACAATAATCACCTCCGGCTCCACATATCCTCCAGCTTCATCCCTAGCATCCCCTGCTGCTACAGTCTTAACCACCGGTTGCCCTCTCACACCAGTCTCAACTCCATAAACTTTCCCTGACCTCGTGATTCTCTCCTCATCAGACATGTCCCTTTAATTTTCAAAATAAACTTCAATGATGTGCCCCACTAAGCTACACAACCTCTGCAAATCTGAATCAGCCCTATCGAGCCCCACCTTTAGGCGAACAAATATTTTGTTGCGAAGTTATTTACCTATTCGAGCCCCACCTAATGTTTTACCGCCGCTAAAATTGACCAAAGTGTGAATATCAAATTACGTCTTAGCCTACTACAATAAATTCAAAACCTTCAACAACTGTCAAATAAATATATATGAAACGTCAATCAAATATTAATTTTCACTTTTAAATAGAATATATGCAACGTACAACTAACAAATCTACTCTGCCTCACGTTGTTAGCGCCATCTGTTATATATACTGTGATCCTACCTTATTAGTGATAGGCGTAATATATCTATCTGTCACTCCTTGTCTTATTTTAGAGCCTTGTTGAGTTATGCCACACAATTTATCTTTAAATATTTTACACGGCTGCTGCACTTAAATATTCTACAGGGCCGTCAAACACGTAGCGGAATCTACCTAGGGTGGGTCCGTCCTAGGCAAACACCTCTCAACTAGACACCCAAACAAATATCCAAGGAGTTTTCAATATAATTTGAAAAGCCAAAAGTATTCCCAAACACTAGTTCCACTTTTATAAATTTGATTAAAGCACTGCGTAGATATTAAATACTAATACCTGGAATCCAGATACAAGCGCCGCCTTCCAGCCGTCCTGAAGCCAAGTGACCAACTGCAGGCACCTCCTGTAAATAATAAGTAACTCGAGCAACTGGTAATCTCCAGACTATAAAACTACTAATATTTCTACAAATTTTATGTTATACAAATACTCAGATAACTCCAATTCCACTAAGCTTTCGTCTTCAAACAATAACGGTACAGACCAGCACTCCTCTTTTAATTAACTTTTATTCGCCGTAAAACTGCTACTATTTGCTATCTCCAGGTACAACTTGACTTTCAAAACTTTCTCGTAACTTTTTAAATGTAATAAAACTCATAACAGTACAAAACACGTCTATTTTTTTAATATAAATTTGAAGTCCCTTATAAAATAAAACCGTCTTCTTTTGTTTCCGTTGCCATGACAACTATCTCTACGCACACTATGTAATTTATAATTATTAATAATTGATTAATAATACAGTTGTTTTCTAGATACATTCATTTTCTAGATGGTTTGTAATCCAGTGATTTATGTATATTGAACTTTTACAATATTGAAAATAGCTAACAAACTTTGATGGTTCAGCTTTTAAATTGTACGCAACAGACATTTATGTCTTATTCGGTAAACGTCCTGTCATTACATAACCAATCTTTAATTGTTAAAACATATTCAAACTGAAATTGATTTACAAATTTTACGGGAGTATCACTTAACTCCTTAAAATTTTAAAAGCGTGCAGTATACCAAGCAATTTTGATATTTGTTTTTACATTCAAATGGTTCTGAAAACGCTAACTCCAAATTAAGTTTCATATACGTGCAACCATAACAATTAAAATACGTATACAATGCAAACTTATAACTAGCTTAGCCTGGTCTATGGCCGGTATATGTTGTTGAATGCAATGCAGTTTCAAAAGCTTTATAAATTTATAAACGTGGAATAGTTGTTGTTAATTTATAATCCAAAAATACCTGAAAGAAAAGACTCAAACATAACCAAAGATACTCCCATTCTAGCAAAGTCGTTTCGAAGCCCTATTTAAACATTTTATAAGCCCACCCCTTCTTGACAGTATAATATATATATATATATATATATATATATATATATATATATATATATATATATATATAAACATTATTTTAATTTCTTGACCATCTGTATTAGATATAACATTGTAATTTCTTGGACGTTGGTCAATGTATACCTATAGTTATTTCAAAAAGTAGGTAGAATAACTATAAAAATTTGTAATTGCGTTTATTATTTTTGTTTTTAAGACGCGTTTCGGTCATCAGGACCATTATCAATTATGTTCTACAAAACATTACCTATAGAATATGAAAAATATTTTTAATAATTACATACCTAAAACTGAATTGTAGATTGTGTATCTAAGCTAAAGTAAAACATTTAAACATTTGTCACGGATATAAAATTCGCTAAAAATTGTCACTTCATAAAAATAAAATGATGTTTTACATTTAAAAATACAAGAACGAAGAACACTTAAAGTATACGAATGTAATAACATTAATTATTTAGTATAAACTGTTAAATAATATAAATTGTAGTGTGTGGTGATAAGTAAACTTGTTTAATAGTGGTGGTATTTATATGAAATATGTGCAATAGGATATTTATAACAAAGTGCAATTAGGCTATGAAATTTTGATAGAAATGTGTGAAATTGTCTTGTTTGTTTTTTGAATTTATTGCTTGTGAATTTCTTTGGATTTGTATAGTTTCTAAAAATCCTCTTTTACTATCTTTCATTTCAGTACCTAAAATTTCTACATTATTAAAAACAAAAATAATAAACGCAATTACAAATTGTCATAGTTATTCTACCTACTTTTTGAAATAACTATAGGTATACATTGACCAACGTTCAAGAAATTACAATGTTATATATATATATATATATATATATATATATATATATATATATTGTCGTGTTATCCCCTTTATATTAGGCCCCACGATTTTGGGCGTAATAAAATGCTGTGTTTTTCGTCCTACGATTATGCGTACCATAAAATTTTGTTGTAAAATTTACCGTTAATAATGAAGCACCTATGATGTAAAATGTTAAGTTATGGTTTTTGCCTCAACTAGCTGATTTAATTAAATAAAGCAATTCTACAATACACAATATAATGATTAAATATTTACAACTTTTAAAATGTTCCCCTTTTCAGAATGTTTACATATACCAGATTTATGAAATTGAAGCCAGCAAAACTAGCCTTTTTGCTTATTTTTAGATACCTTTGGAACGTTTCAAGATGCCTATTACCTTTTTCATAAATTGATCAATAAAACTACTGTGTTTTGTTGACTCTTACAGATTCGACATGATAAATATTAAATTAAAACAGTTTTCAGTAATAAATTATATCAAGATCGATAACCTGGAATGGTTCTGTAGTTCCTCTGCACCCCCCAAGAGTTTTCGTGCCAAGTCTGAATATTGAGAGTCGAATTTGGAAGTCGACATCAAAACCAAGATACAATCCGAATCGTTATTATAATCCAATTCAATAAATTAAAATCCCATTACGATGTCAGTAATAAATTAATCCAGTTTAAACTACCATTATTTAGATCTAATTTAAATATCAATAATAGAATATTTTCATGTTGGTATTAAAAGTCAGTAATAGAACATTTTCCATGTCAGTAATAAAACATTTTTTATGTCAGTAATAAAAAGAGCCCTGTTTTATTTATGTTAGAAATGTATTTTTATTAAGTCGTTATTTACTTACGTCTATAATAGATTGGCTCACCCGTTACACAATTCGTACACTTTTCAAAATGATTTTACTTTAACTTTCGTTTCACTGGTTACGTAGAATAATTTAGCACTTCAGAACATAGTCATAGCCCAGTTTAAAATGTATACTAAACTCGTCGCTCTATTCTTATCGTATTTAAAGCCGTACCTCTCTTGCTTTTCATTCGTTCATTCACGTGTTGGGACGACACCTTTTGCCTTTATCTTTGTGTACTTCGGGATTTTCACCAATTATTTAGTTTAAATATTCGGATGGATGCTTGACTTGTCACGTATTATACACACATATCATGGTATTTATTGAGAAATCTCAACAATTTCCTTTTATTTAATCACGTATTCAGTGTTTGTTATTTATTCTAATCTAAACCAAAATAATCTGGTGCTTGTTTATTTCCTAGTTAATATTGGATTTTTGAACAAATGTGATTCTCCATGTCACCTACGATTTTCAAATAATGCATAATTTAGATTGCGTATACAATGATATTTTTAACGCACTTGTTAAATATTTATAAAACCAATTCATATACGTTTCCCGTTTTTTTAATTTTGATGCATTTTGTTGCGTTTTTAAATCTTATCTTAAGTTGTAAACTACTCTTGGATATTTCTATATTCTTATGCATTTAATCGCGTGTATTTTTATATACAGTGTGCTCTCAACTAACAACATGTATAGTCACCTATTTACTCTTATAATATCTCAAATTATGTGCTTTTGTTAGCTGGAAGTTGCTTTTATTTATTCTACGACCTTTGTGACTTAACCTACCCCTAAACTACCTTAGTACAACCGTGCTGTATCTCTAAAAATGCAATGGAAATTATGAATTTTTGCCTTACCGTGCCCTTTTTCCTGTCTGGTTAGTTCAGCGAAAAAATGCTGCAAAATTTACGAAAACGAAATGAAACAGGACTCTCAAGAAATATCTATAAACGATCTTATATATATTTAAAAACAATTTTATTTTATACACATTATCTAAATAATCTCTTACATACACAGATATAAATAACGCTTGTAAAAATAATTTACCGCTTAAGTTTGGACAGAAAATTTATCTTATGACTATGTACGTATTGAAATAATTTTCACATAATCTTTGTTAATAATTACAGAACCGCAAAAAATCTAATACGCGAGTCACAAAATATATTTTACGTTTTGATGAATAATTTACATATACTTGTATTGCCCGTGTTTCGGCGTAGTTGATTAACGACGTCAAGCAGAAAATCTTGCAAGGGTAAAAACGTTTCCAACTTTGACCTTAAAATTGCAGAAAATAAACCATCCAATGAAAATAGTTTTTTAAAAATTAAAAGTTTATTCTAATTTAGTTTACTTAATAATATATCAATTGAGTTTCTAGGTTTAGAACAAATTTGTACTTGCGGTTTAAATCGTTAGATTCTTCTTGACGACTATCTGTCTTCGCTTATAAAAATTTCGTGTCTCTCGGAATTAACTGCATTGAAAACTTCCGGGTTCTAAATTTTTATATTTCCATAATTAACTTTCATCTGTAGAAGTATTTGTTTCCAAAAGTACTTTTACAGATTAACCTAGTTTGTAATCTTACACCAAGATTGTTTATATTGAAAATCGTTGTTGTACTTTATACAATAATTACGTCTTTTAAATATTGTTCAAACTTCAATGTTATAAATTTTGAAATTACTTGTTCGTTGCTAAAGGAATGAATCAATGCATGAAATAATTATAAAATACTTGAAACTTACATGTTGCGCTTTGCAGGAATGAATGACCCCGTTCTAATTCATTTTCGTCTTATATAACAAATGGTCTTAATATGTCATCGTTTTTCAAAGTTCTCAAAGTATGACAAATCCGCGTGATGCAAAAATCCACCAGAATTTCGCTTCCTTATCGCTAATGAGCTATTAGTTTTAAAAATTTATAGCACTAATAAAAGTCTTCCATTCCTTGTTAATGCATTAAAAACCAGCAATTGGTATCTTTCTTTTACGACTACGTTGCTATAATTACAGCTACTAAAGCGTTATAAGAACGAAGTCCGATTTTAAAATTAGCATTCGTTGATTCATTTCAGTCCTGTGTGAATAATTACTCGCTAAAAAATACTACAATTAGCGAAAACGTAAAAACCTAATTTACATTTTTCCACTTTTAAAATATTAAATAAGCTTCAGTGTCAAGATATATCATTTAAAACAAGTTCCATAATGAATTCATTCTTGTTAAAAATACCAATTTTATGAATTTTAATAAAGCGGAGGTTTCTTTCAAAATAGTTAACTCCAGAATTTTTGAGTAAGTACAAAAACTAAATAAAAAAATGCGTCATTACCTTCGAAAAATATTTAAAAGCTATTAAAGAAGCTAATTAATTATCTTATATGAATAAACACTCCAATTCGAAAACGCGCTATTACCGGAAAGCCATAAAATAGATAAAAAATAACGCTTTAGTAGCTGTAATTATAGCCACGTAGTCGTAAAAGAAAGATACCAATTTGCTGATTTTGAATGCATTAACAGGGAATGAAAGACTTTTATTAGTGCTGTAAATTTATATATATATATATATATATATATATATATATATATATAATTTGTATATATATATATTGCCGTAATAGGGGTTTTATGGGTTTACTGCTTCGCCAGTGTCATCAAAATAATTTTCAAAAATGCACACTTTTTAAAAAAAATTGCTTACCCTTATTATTTTCTGCTTCAAAAATCTTCAGCAGCTTCCCTGGCTAGCTCAACTGTGCCTCCTCTCGAATACCTAAATACACAACCATTCTTCCTTTACACTCGCACACCATTCAAAAAAAAATCACCAAATAATACAACAATCATACAATTTTTTATTTACCACTATTTATAGACAAATTATTCACAAGTATAAAAAAACAGTTTGATACACAAATTTCAAACTCAAATGTGATATATTTTAAAGTCCTTGAAGTTCTAATTATGTTCAAACAGATTCAGTAAAATATGAGTTGATGGGCCTTTTATATTACCCTAAATTGACCGTACTCTGGAGTATGGTGAGCTCATAATAACCCAGTTTATTTAGTATATGCCTTTTACCTTGCATAGATTAATACCAAAAGTTATAGACCCGTTTACCCTTTACAATACAATTTATATTCAGAATAAAATCTAGTAAGTTTTAAAATACACCCCTTTCCAATATTCAAACCCCAATAAATTGTCCAGTACATGTATCTTTTCCAATAGGTTTATATAACCATAAATAAACCCAAAATTCACTCACACATCACCAAAATTCCACAAAAGTTTATCAGACAACAAAAATTTCAAATAAATTACTTGGAGATTGTTTTAGGCTTCCATCTCTTCGACGACGATCACCAGAACACCTTGGCTTTTATGACCATGCGCTGTGATACTCAGCGAATTCACATGATAACCCCATTTGCAAGCAGGCGCCTCGTTTCATAGTACCATTCCATATCAGCATACAATTCTGGTTGTTTGAGATGCTTACCCCACGTATATTATACTTCTATTTATTGATTTTCTAGCTTCGTATAGTAGTAGCCAGACCTCTATTAATTTAATATACATTACACGTATTTCGCGTTAATAAATAGATAGCCATTACTAATAATTTACATGTGTTAGATACTGTTTTATTACCATATCTATTACTCACATAACAAAAACTCTACTATAATGTTGGTCTATCGTAGTACAGTAGTATAGAAGCGAAGATAAGACAAAAGAAGAGAGCTTTAATAATTTTCATTCCGTATTTATATGGTTTCAAAATGCTACCCCCGGACACACTTCACGTGAAAAGCTTATTTTCACATTTAAATTCTACAAATTTTGATGCAACCGTTTTGAAAATTCCTGAAATTTATTCCGTCTCCGTGCCGTACGTATCCGAAAGCGCTCCCACCTGTCGCGTTTGTCTACGTTTGGACAATTGTCCGTTCTTAACCAATGATACTATTTTCTGTCGTCATAAAACCCCGCCTAAACTATCTTTACCTCTGTCGGATGCATGTCTGCTGTCGCGTTTAGAACCCCACTTGAGTTATAGAAAATCGATATTGCTTACAGCCCATCTCCACTCCACGTGGATATAGTACGTTCGTTTTAAATATCAACGCTTTTATCTCTGTCTCTATCTGTAGTATATAACCTATCGTGCATTTCCTTTGCTCTTTAAGAACTTTGTTAGCTTGTTCACACCAAACTGACGTTTGAAAATATTTTCTATGAAGTCCTGTGTTAATACAAGCTCAAGTTCTTTGAATCTAACCTATTAAACGCAGGTGTTGGTTAATTATAGACCGTTTAGCACAACAATTCTTAGACTTTATATTTCGTAGTATTTGTATAAAACTGACGTATATTTACCTTGTAATTAACGATTTTGTTTCACAAGCACGTTCTTTTATTGCTCATACGTGTTGAATTAAAATAAATTAACAATATTTATGAATTCTATTTGCTTTAAAACCGTTTTCTCTTTATGTAATTTCTAACATACCAATATTAATTATAAAATACGTCAATACATGTCCATTTTCCTTAAATGACTCAAATAAATTTTGCGCGTAAATAATTTGTTCCTTTCTCTACACAGAGTGGTTGAAATTGTATTGTTTACTTCAAATTTAACCCTTTGAATCCACAATAATATATATATATATATATATATATATATAATGGTGTAGTTACGCTCCTAGAACGTGCCTCAATGCTGGGCTCTATAATTTATTGTGTTGCTTCTGTATTTCTTGCCCCATGAGTTGGGCCGTCATAATTTATTGTGTTGTTTCGGTTGAATCTTGCCCCACAAATTGGAAGCCATGATTTATTGTGTTGCTTCGCTCGAATCTTGCCCCACGAATTGAGTCGTCATAATTGATTGTGTTGTTTACTTGATTCTTGCCCTCGGCTGCTCTTCACTTCTCTCCTACTCGTTAAAATTTCTTAAAATTATCACAGACCTGTTAAATCTACAAACCTCCGCTCAAAATCACCATGCTGAAACAAAAATAAAATTCACACCCTACAATCACACACTCAAAAATGACTCAATTAACCAAATATACCACACTCTATTTATATAAGATCAATATTATACTTTCCAAAAATAAAACACCATTTCTTTCCGTACATTTGTATGGTCAATAATTTATAACAATAATAATGCAAATCGATAACCTTTTAAACACATATTTTTGTTAAAGTAAGAGAGTGTTCCTCATACCTTATGTTACCCCCTTTGTCTTATCATGAGCTCATAGTAAAACGCAATAAATGTGCATACAAATTTACTGCACTACCAAATATTAATAAGCCCTCTATACCTCTTTACACTATCTCTTGGTTATTTGTAAAATAATTCAATATTCTTAAATCTCAAAAATCAGTTTCAATTTAAAGTCTCAACAATTTTTGTTCATAATATATTAAATAATAGAAAACACATCAAAGCACAAATCAAAAATGATCAGAAACACCATGGAAAATATTTACCACTCAAAGTTCTATACAATGGCCTACCTGGTAGCTATCTTCCGAATGTGGTCCACCAGCTAGCCCCTTGGAGATACTGCCGTCTAGTAGGTCATCAGTTCATCCAATAACTCCTCGGTCGAATCATCATGTCTGCCATGCATGCCGCTACTCAAAATTACTTCTTGTCCAATTTACAACCAAAATATCTAATCCCCAAAATTTAATTTTAATACCCAAAAATCGCTTTTTCCATCATCCAAATAATTTTATTCTTTATGAAGACCGTGCATTCCAAACACCACAATAACAATTTTTGTACTTACATACAATATTAATTTTTACCAAGAAATTGCTTTACTAGCTTTGACATAAATTTGGATTAAACTGCACTAATTCACTTTAAAGTAACTATATGTATCGCGAAGCTGATGAAATAAAAGATAGCGAGACCCCTTTTTAAAAATGCATAAATAATCCAAAATCCCTCCTGTTTATAAATTGCACGTGCATTTGTGTACTCGCTCCAACAATTCTTAAAATTGTTTTCCAATCGTCTTGCATTTCAGCGAAAAAGCTTTAACGTATCTCGGTTTCTCGTGAATTTTAACAACCAACATATAAATACTTGGTAAACCGCTTCCAACTGTCTACTACCACTTTCAATTTCCTGAAAAGTAGTCTCTACTATTCCGTTGATCCACGCCTTAAACTTGAACAAAATATCTTTTATCCCCTTTGTATCTATAGCTTCGTCTCACGCATTTGCTTCCACCAGCTGAATATCTGCCCTTCTTAATCTATGTCCACCAATCACTTTGCTTGGTTCATATCTTCCGCTTTTAACAGACGCTTGCCTGCTTCTAAATTACCTTGAAATTATTGATTTTCTGTTCTCCGCCAAATACATTTGTTTAAGTCTCCCTACTATACTAGCTCTGAATTTGACTTTTGTATCTCGCTTGTACCTATACGTTTTTATTTCATCTTTGTGCGTCTCTGATAGTTGTCTTCGGTTCCATTCTATACTACCTTTAGAATTAAAAATCGATATCTTAACAAACATACTGCGTCTTTGTCAGTTTTATGTGGTTTTACTTGTGTCCCTGTTGCAATATTGACTATGTTACTTCCAACGGTTGTCCGAGTTCTAATAAGCTATTAAAGTTTGTTTTTAGCAATTTTATCTAGAAAGATATCGCCCCTTGTTATTTTGTAACCGTTTTGAGTTTTACTTCGCTATAAATTAAAGATGCTATACATTTTACTACCTAGCTATTATTTCTTAATTCCCTACACAACCTAAGCTCTACAATAATTGTTAAAAATATCCTAAATTCCTAACTAAATAAATTAATTTTCTAATATCCTATGACTATTAACCTATAACTTGAGACTTGTGCCCTTATGTATTCCCATGACCCTTAATTACACGATAATATATATATATATATATATATATATATATATATCGCTGTGGCACGGCCGCACACTGGAGTGCCGCGAAAAGAGTACTATGACGACGCTTGGGATTGGGGATTTGCTTAAATATTATACTGTGACTTAGGTACAGCGATGGGAAATTTGAAATTATTATTTTACCTTCCTTTTCTTTTCATTGCCTGGCTAGCTCAACGGAAGATTTACTACAAGATGAAATAAAACACAACAATCTCAAGAAAGCGTCTATACATTTAAAAACATTTTTCCTTTATAAAAATAATTTATAAAACAATTCACATTTACAGTTTGTGCAGAGAATAATTAAAATTCTTACCTAATATTTGCTAACATATACACAATGCTTTTTATTAAGAGGCGGATTATCTACCCATTCTTTATTTCCACGCTTGTAGGGGTGATGGGCCAATAATCCTTGACAGATAATCTATTTAGTAAGGGTCAAAATACTTCAAACTTCGACTTCAAAATTTGCAGTAAATTATTTTTACACAAATAATAGATTGAGAAGTTATTCTAAATATAAATTACAAAATATTTAATTATTTTTTATCAATTAACAAACAAAAAACCAACGTTTTATACTTGCGAAAATAACGCTTGTCAAAATTTTGTTTCCATCGTAATTAATGGTAGGAAATACCTCCTGATTCCATTTTGAAATTGACGTTAAAATCTCAGTGTACAGAATTATCTAGCTTAAATCTCCATCAGTTAGCAAAGTGTATCAATTAATTTTAGCAATAGCTCTTGTATCTTCATTGTATTTTACAAAATAATCGTGTTGCTTTTAATAACTTCTATGTTTGCAACTACTCAAACGTACTAATTTACAGCATATAATTCTGTTCTAAATCTTACATAACGAATGACTAACGTAAATAATCCGCAATTCTACATTTTAGTTGGTTTTCAAAGCAATCAAACGCGAATTAAATCTTGAATTAATCGTTTTAATCAAGTTCTGACTTTTATGTAAAATTATCTCTATAAGTTAGTCTTGAGATTTTTCCGGCTTTACCTGGAAAATAAAACACCATGGAGAAGCAATATTTTCGCAAATTCCACGGTTTTAGTGATTTAATTAGCAACACGTTTATGATTTACGAGCATAGCAAGGCGTTGTCGATCTTTGTGCAATGCATGGAGTTTTATTTTATTGTTAAACGAAAACCTATTAATAATTCTTATCAATTTTTATTACATTTTTATATTCGGGCGGGTTCTTTAAACTTGCTTTCTATTCATAATTGGTTTATACAATATTACTTAGTATTTGATGACGAATTTGTCTTTATTACGAAGGTTTTAGAATTTGCTTCAAATGCGTTTCTTATGTTTTGCAACAAATGTATTTTTATGATACATAAAGCGAATACATTGTGTTCGAGAGGTGTATTTTTATAAAAAATGAATGGCTTTATATCTTAAAGATTGAGATTCGTTTTTACTGTATCTCTCAACGATTAATTTGCACAAAGTTTAAGTTACATATTCTTTTTCTGATCTTCTCACAGTCCGCCACTAATGTCATCAGCTTCATTAGGTCTTCAGTCCTAAAACTGGTTGGACGTGTACCCTCATTGTTTCCTATTGTGAACCAACCTACACGATTCCCTGAAATTTGCACAGTCTGCATCTATCACTATCTGTGTGCTAAAGTTTGATCTCGGTCTACCTCTACCTCTCTTTTCCTATCTCTGCTTGTAGTATATCCCTTACTATTCCCCAGAAATGCCTTAAAACGTATCCTGTCTTTCTATTTCTTTTATTTTTTTATTTTCTACAGATATCTTTATTCCTCTACTATTTCTACAACCTATTTGTTAACAACTCTGTCTGTCCATGCTATCATCTTCATACATATGAAGCACAACATTCCAGAAGGCTTCTATCTATTTCTGTCTGCTTTTCCTACTGCCCCTATTTCATAGATGTACTGTGCTGTGCTCTGCACTATGCTTTAAACAGTTTTTTCTTGTATCTATGTTCGTTGTTTTTGAACATAGCTGCTGTTCTTTCTTATTTGATGCAGTTTGGTCACCTTTTATTGTTTTACAGCTATATACTCTATTTCTCCGATATTCAATGGTATATGAAGGGGGTAAGCAGCCTTTGGCTATCAAGTTCCCCCAGCACCTGAACCTTTGTCGCATTAATAGTTTTTCCAATTTATCCTTTCGCTCAATCAACATTCCGCCACTAATCTAATAAACCGAAATTTAATCACATAATTAATCTGGATTTAGCCTTTTAATGGCTTTGTATTTTCAGTAGGCTTATATTTATACAGGATGGAACAATGAATATTCAGATATTTCAATTTTTCCGGTTTTCTTCTATGTAGGTGGGTTTTATTTATAGAATTTGTGTTTTCATGATCCCTTCTGAGCTGTTTATCACACATACACACACACGCACGCACGCACGCACGCACGCACGCACGCACGCACGCACGCACGCACGCACGCACGCACGCACGCACGCACGCACGCACGCACGCACGCACGCACGCACGAACGCACGCACGCACGCACGCACGCACACATACACACACACACACACACACAACACACATATACACACACACAAGATGTTTAATATGTCAAGAATGGTGCATGATCTATTTACAACTATGTACGCTGTCTCTACCATAATGTTTTCGTGAAATAAATACTCAAAGATATTTCTCAAATATTACATATTATCTACAAACTCAGAATACGTTATTTACAAAACACAAATCACTAATTTTAATTTACAAAGTCATTATAAAAAAGTTTTAAAACTGCATTGCACAAGAGTACGATCAAAGACAACTTATTAAATGACATAATAGTTAAAATAAGACATATAAAATACATGTGAATTGTAGAGATTCTTACCTAAATAAAACCTAAATAAAAGTAATTAATTACTCATCATTGTGATATCTAAAAGTAAGACACCTTATCTGCTAATAACAAAAACTTATCTTTCTAGAACATAACATTGTGTCAATTAGTATTCATTCGTATACAAAAATTAGATAACGTAAAGCCATCTATCATGAAAAATAGCTAACCGATATGCTTAGTTGTTACGCGGCAAGTGATCTGAATTTTAGCAGTTTCCAATTTAATTTTATATTAGAAGTTATCTTTCTTTCGTATCTTAACCATACAGTTCCACTAAATAAGCAATATGATTGAAAAACTTCACCGACTGAGCGTTGCAACTTGCACTATATAACTACAAACCTACGTAACTTAAAAGTCCAAAATACTTTAGAGAATTATTAAAAAGAACCTGTGTTCCGAGTTTAAATCGTGTAATGATTTTCATTAACAAAGTCTATGATTTGTGCAGGCTATCATAAAGGGCATCATGAGAACCAGATATAGAACACTACTTCTGAACCTGCAGACTAACATGCCCAATAAAGCCAGAGGTACCTTGTAGTAAAGTAATGCTTGTGAGAAAGTTCACTAGTTCAGGTAAGTCAAAAGAATAAAGCAACAAAAGAACTCAAGTTACGGTTTAAATACTACTTATCGCTTGTAGGAAGCATAAACAATGTAAGTGAACGATTGCATGAGAACGATGGAGTGAATGTTATAGTCAACACTTTGGTATACTTAAAGCTACATTCTTGATAGACTATACACGGATATTAGTAACTCTTCTTTCAGTTGATGTTGGGATTCTTGTTAACAAATCCTTCTTTAGAGGTTTTCATAATATTATTGCAACTATTACTGTCGGGGTCATGATTAAAAAAGTCGTGTTATGGGTTAATATCGAGTAATATTCGACACTAATCGCAACATCTATCATGTGCATCTACACAACCGTTCACTTGCATTCTTCACTTACGCTGCAAGTGATATGCGATATTTAAACCGTAACTTTTCCTTTGTTCTTCAGTTACTTTGTCACAAGACATCTTTTGATTAATAGGTCTAGTAAGACTGTTGGTTCAGAAGCAACTTTTTTAAAAACATATCTTTATGTAAGATACTCTTCGACCTGAGGGGCATGCGAGTCTGCGCTTTCAAAAATAGTGTGTTACAATTTGTCCTGATGGTGTCTTTTACAACAGCACGGTCCAAATTCGGAACACGCATTTATTAAATCACGACTCCAGCCGTGAAAGTATTAACAATTTTTAGAAAAGGACGATTGTTCTGAAATATAGTACAAAACCATAATATAAGGGAAATCACATAAATCGTTTAATCCTGCGTTACATAAGTGGCTATTTTTCACACCAGTACATAGGCGGGGTCTGATAAACTCCATTACAAAAGAATCGTAACGTTTAAGATTTTTTTTTAGCTTTTTATCACTTCATACTCTTATCTAATAATCTGATAACCCTATAAATACAAAGGTTTTGTTCAAAAAAGATTTATATCAAAATAACAACAAATAAACCAATTATACTCATTTTTTATAAATAAAAACAAATTATAACTCCCAAATCTGTAATAAAAGGATCAACGTCATATTCTGGAAAGTACGATGAAAACAAAAATTAAATTGTAAAAGAACACAGAACAAATTCGTTATCTGAATTTTGACAATCTTTACAGAAAATCACAGCATCGTCTAAGCACAAGAATTCCTTGCAATTGTTGGAGGAATATTTTATCTTGCGATCGTGGTCCCTTAGATATAAACACCTTCCTGTAGTTTTTGAAACTTTGCAGGTGGTACAGTAAGATTATCTTCAGTATAACTGGAAATATGTTTGTGAATTTTCTTATTCACCATAGGATTATTCTTTCTGATGTTTATATATTCCTACATAAGTTTAAGGCCCTGTGTTTTCATAAATTTTCTTCTACGTGTTTTATAGTTTTAATTGTTTGCTTTATATATAACTAGAGCATTTATGGCAGCAGAATTCATAAGTAAAAACGCGATCGTAGGAGGCCATCTTCTTAAATTTCCAGTTACGTTGTATGATGCCGAAAGTTTGTCAAGGACGTCTACCCCGTCTTTAGTAAAGTTAAAGAAAATAATAATTTTGAACAAATTTTTTTCACCAGTTGCTTTATCAATTGATCAATCATGATGCATTGTAGACATCAGTAGCATATTTCTATTCTTTTTTGGAACGTAGGACGTAATTGTTATGTTTTTTGAAAGCCAAATAAACCTGTCTTTGGCTGCCTCGTTTTTACTGACATAAATTCGCGTGGAAGGCAACGTTTGTTTTTTCTAAGCGTGCCTACCAATGTTAGTTTATGCTGTTTTAGGATTTTTATTATTAATTTGTAGCTTGTGTACCAATTATTAAATGTTATTGTCCTATTGAAACGAGAAATTGGTTCTATGAGTGTCTTATAAATATCGGTCCAAGAGTTACTGATATTGCAGAAACCTTCTGATTACCTTCCCGCATAAACTTCAAAGTTCAAAACGTAATAGGATGTACATCAACAAAGATTTGCACTTAATACCATACTTGGCAGGTTTATTGGTCATATATTATTTGAAAGAACATCTTCCACGAAAAGACTCCAACTTTTCAGCTATTGTTATGTACTGTGAAGGAGTGTATGATTTTATTGCAGTTGTCTTCAAATTTATCCAGCATTTCTCGCATAGAAGCTAATTTATCTGTTGTCAATCTCTCTTTTCGATTTTGTACATTATGAAAGCGAAGACAAATCATCAAAGATTGCGATCGTACTGTGACAAATTTCTACGCCAGTTCCTTTCGATTGTCACAAGTAGCTTAAATTCTGACAATTTGAATGAAACCATCCAGTTAAATAAAGTAATCCGATGAGCGCTTGTATTTCAGAAACATTAGTTTGTGTCACAATATATTAATTTTGATAAACAATCGATTTTCCTTGAATTTTGCTATTGGTATACCGCACTGAGTCTTCTACTATTTGACCATCAAAGAACAACTGCCAACAACCCGAAGTGCTTTTCGCGTGTTTTGCATATTTTTTTTACATTTGGCAAATGTAAAACAATATTATCTGCTCTTGTACGAACACGTATGTTTTGATGGAGTTTCCTAAAATCTTGCTCCATCTATTCCCAGATAAACTTCTTTTCATTTTTTTTATCTGTTGTCATATGGCCATTCTCATTATTCTTTATTTCATCTTCTATTGCCACGTTCTGATCCGAGTTGGTGTTATGCTAGCTTCCAGGGACCTAATCGACATCATCTTTACTACCTGATTCGATTGTCTCGTCGTCAGTATTAGCTTCATCTCATAATGCTATACGATCTTTTTGTTCATTTTCGTACGAGTGTGACATTATTTATTATAGTTATTACCATTTTTCTGGAGAAAAATTTAATAACCTTGTTTTGTAACAAACTAATTTAACAATAACAATTGTACTATTATGTTAAGTTTAGACGAGTGTAATTCGTTCCGCTATTTATTTAGTACTAAGGTGCTACTTAAATTCTACAGCGGGGATATATTTGAGAAGCTATTGAGAAGGAAGTGCACGTAAGATTAAGGTTTCTGCATTTTTAGCGCTGGGATTTGTCAAACCCCATTTTTGTAACGCAGGATTAAAAGCATTGCTAACAGTACCAAAATTAAATTATAATAAAGCTTAATCGCAGTCGTATGCATTTCAAGACTATCAGAAAAATTAATAAATGCATTCGTAATATTCAGCTGATATGTTAACTAAATAATTTCATTAAATCTTTTTTTATTTAATAAGACTAAAATAGAATAGAAATCAAACCACATACTATCTACCAAATTAATTTGATTGAATGGCGCGGGGTATATATGGGAATTTCACACAACATCTCCATTAACGTATCTGTGAACAAAAAACTGTCAAAATCAACTACGAAGTTGCACTGTTCTGACATCATATGCCTTAAAGAATATATTAACATTTGAGGTACTCAAAGAAATAACAATAAAATAAATATTATAGCAATAATTCGCAATAAAAAAATTCTAAAAGTTAACTCAAAAAACAGCAAAAGGAATTCACTCAATTTAGTAGCACAGCCTACACTCAAATAAGAATACCCTCGCATGTTTGCTATAAATTCCAAAATCTTCATTATCATTAGTACGACACATATTGCAATTAAATTGAAAGAAACCGAAATCATTGTAATTTACTCAAACCGACAGAAACCCATAAAATAGTATAATATTTAAGAAGTATTAACCCACCCAATTACACAGGAGTCGACATTATCTAGCAACTATGGAAATACATATATTCCCATGCACCAAGAAACGATTGACCTCAAATTCAGGTTTAGTTTAAATCGTACAAACCGTGTGAATAAAAAAATTAGAAAATCCTCTAAAGTACTATAGCTTATGAATACAGCCATAGTATAATAGAAGGATGCATTTAAATTCATTTAAATCTTTCAATACAAGCTTTTATCTTCAATCGAACGACAAGCACAATCGTCTGACGGGCGAATCGGCTTACAGTAATTCGTTTAACGGTAACTTAAATTTGTGTTTGTAGGAAACAAGCCGCAAACGCCAAAGTAGTATCGCATTTGATAAAAGCGCCATTACATTGTAAAAGTTTCTGTAGTAAATACTTTCCAACAATGAAAGTTGGACACATGAGTTACTGACCCCAAGTTTGTCCTGTACTGAAAGAGTTGTATGAATCTTGTATTCGATTCACAAACTGTGTTTGAATTTTTACTTTCTACTTCCTACATATTTAGTTGACGTATATTTTATTACTTACTTATAATTTATTAGATTGAGGACTTTTATGTTAATGCACGCTTGGTTAAGGGCGTAATGTAATACAAACAAGCACTACAACTGCTTTTGCATATTTTTACATTTACCGGCCAAACTTTTTAGATAATTATATTTGAATAAATTTATAATATTCCTTTCGTTTAGTTGATTGCATATTTGGATAAAATTAGGGATAGAGCTTAGTTGATTTGTGTTGGTTGTGATTGCTAGATACTATGATTTTCACGTTTGCTAATATATGTTAGGTGAAAATTTCAGTTTTATTATTGCTCGTTCGTAGTTTAAATTAGTAGATGAGAAAGAAAGTGTGCATAGGGTTTCATCAACCTGGGTAACAGAAATAACCATTTAGCCGTCTAATAGACCACCCATCGTCTAACCGAAACCAAAATCAGGTTTTTATTGGACAGAAAGTTAAAAAACTTCTTCAAGTTAATGAAGGTGTTAATGTTGGCATACCCCTAAAAGATTTGCATTTTATTTTAATAAAATTCACCCCTCGTCATTGCAAGGTAGCCGGTGCATTAATACTGTTGCGACTCGGAGATAAGTAATTTTGTTTGAGTCACTAGCCTCACATTAACACAACAAATTCAGAAGTATTCAGTTGCAAAACAAAATGTCTAATAATTTTAAATTCCATCTTAAAATAATAATAGTGTTCAATAACTTATATTTATGATATTATCAATAAGTATTAATAATGAACAAGTTGTAATAAAATTTAGAATATTGGACCATCCAATAACGCTTGAAATGCACAAAACATTTATTTAATTTTTATTAAATTATTTTAATATAGTCGTTGTCTAGGAATTTTTGAAATTTATGTTTTGCAAGAATATTTTGTGCCCTCAAATTGGTTCTAAAATTAGTATTTTTAGAATTATTTAGCGTTATAAGATAGGGCAAGTACGTATCCTGAAGATCTTTGAAAGCGGAACTGAACACCGCCTTTAATAGCACAAGACATGTAGAAAAACAAACGCAACCACGCTGAGATACTTGTAGTTTAAAAGCTAAAATACATACAGTATACTAACAATTTACAATTGCGCATACGCACATATTATAAGTAAAGTAAAAGCTACAACATAACCTAAAATTAAATACAGTTGAAATAAAGGAATATGAGTACTGCCATAAAAAACTTCATTGAAATTTAAGTACAACAGCATAGAAGCATCACTAAACAGAAAATTGGTGTGTAATTGCAAGCTATAAAAGCTTCATTAGATAAAAAATTGGTATTTAGTTGGAGATGGACCAAATATGAACTTCATTGAATTAATTTATTGGGATTGGTAAGCATGTTAAACTACAATTTAGAAACTTGTAGTAATTATCACCGAGCGAAGTTTAAGTTACTGTACGATCAGTGATACTATTTATTCTAAACTAAGTATCGGAATTCTTTGTGGATAGTTCATACTATGTAACTTTGTCTATACTTTGTGCTTTTGCTTTTATATATTCTTTATTTTACCGAGTGTGTTGCTGGTTAATTTAGATAAGATTTGTAAACAGTAGAAAGTTGAAATAATTACTAACCGAGGTCGTATTCTAAGTACACTAGAAATTGAATATGTAAGAAGTCGAATACTTGTTACACATAGTTGTTTAAATTAAATAACCCTCTGACCTATTTTATTACTCTTTATGCAATTAATTAAAGGACCGCTTTATAATTACATTGCAGTGTATCATTGTTAAGGTGCCGACTTTATGAGAGCATTCAGCCAATATCAACGTTATAGTGAAGTAAAGATAAAGTGATTGTTTTTTGCAGTTTCCTCATTGACTTAAAGACAATTTGCTGTATGTATGCTAACAGTCCGACTTGGTTGTCGTTCTGTATAAATTAAACTAGTATTTGCATAACCATTAAAAAACAATATCTTGATTGTTTTATAAAAGGAAGAAACATCTATTGACCAGTTTCGGCCGTTTGGGCTTCATCAGAATAGAGTTTCTAACACCCTTATAAAACAATCAAACTCATTACTGATATAAGCTCGAATGAACTCGTGTGTTATGGCAAGGGTAAATAAAACCGCCATCAAGTGGCAAACACTAACCCTAGGTCGTGAAGGTGTAAAAGTTAATTCGAAACTAAATCGTAATTTTATAGATGACCATACGTTTTGCCATTTGAGAGTTGCGGAATGTTATAGCAAAATCTATTTGCAATAAATAACAAACCATCTCGTAGCGTCGCCGCTCGCTATCTTATCCAACAAGGCAAAAACGTGTTCATAAACAGACAAAATATTTGCAGTCCGTAAATTAAATTTGTGTATAACAAAATTAAATAAGGCGTATCTGTAAATACATAAAGCGAATTCATCTAAACAAAT
Organism: Platerodrilus igneus; assembly: GCA_036346225.1. Taxonomy (NCBI): domain Eukaryota; kingdom Metazoa; phylum Arthropoda; class Insecta; order Coleoptera; family Lycidae; genus Platerodrilus; species Platerodrilus igneus. The sequence goes on along the minus strand of JARFIW010001379.1, from coordinate 455,712 downwards.
CGAGCTAGTATTTGCACAGCTAATAACAAAACAATAACTTGATTGCTCTATAAGGGGAAGAAACATTCCTTGTCGGCTTCAGTATTTTGGGCCTCATCAGAGTGGAATAGTTTCTAACATTCTTATAAAGCAATCAAAGGTATTACTGATATAAGCTCGAAAAAACTTTTGTATGATGACAAGTGTAAATATAACCGCCATCAGGTGGCAAACACCAACACTAGACCGTGAAGGCATAAAAGTTAATTCGAAACAAAACTGTAGTTTTATAGATGGCCGAACAAGTATGTTCTGTCATTTAAGATTTGCGGAATGTTATAAGCAAAATTGATTTGCAATGAATAATACACCATCCCTTGGCGTCGCTTGTTATCTTGTTAAAGAGTACGTAAAAGGTGTAGTATTTGAATTATTTAAGAGAAAGGCAATTATAAGTGGAAAATTAAGCGCGTGTATTTTAGGTATAATATAAAAAGTTGTATAGGAGGCAGATAGAAATAAAAACAAAAAATTGTTTATCAATACGTATAGTGAACTATAGCGCTCAACGTAAACAGAGTGGGATTTATTTAAAATTTTATCTTTTAATTTAGAGAAAAATACTGCGATTTTAAGTTTATATTACAAAGTATGATTAAGATTTTACTGTATAAATTTGGGAAAGAACTAAATTTGTTTAGTCGTTTATTTGTATATCTAAAAAATGCCCTGTATAAAGGTATTTATTACGTTTCACGCATAAACGATTGATTATTAAAAGAGTTTCATTCGTATTAAATAATCAAAAGATCAATTTACGTTAAATGCACAAAAGTGTTTTTAATTGAAAAGCCTATCATTTTAAGTACACAAAGGTTTAAACATTTGCATCCGATAGCATTCAGGCATGAAAAGCGTGGTGAATGACTCAGTTTAAGATTATAGTCTGCAATATTGATAGAACATATAACAGATCAAAGACGAACGTTCGGGAATCTGCGGGATGTGCCTGAAAAAAATTACGTCAGAGGGGTGTGGTTTATAAAAATCCAATACCGATAGGGATTAAACCAGTATTGATTGTAACTCCATTGTGAGGGTTCGTCGCTTTTAATAGCATACAGTTTGCGTAATTAATTTTGTACAAAAAGTGTGTAAGCAATATTTGGCAATGATAATTGTTTAAAATGGAAACCAGATAATCAAAACTAATTAAAGACACTGCAAAATAAAGTTTACTTAAATATTAAAGATAAATCGTAATTTATGTGCATAACTAACAGTTTGATATTGATGTATATAAGACATATATCAATTTGCACGAACTTGAACTTTTTAAAATAATTTAACCTAGGATGGATCATTGATTGATATTAATTTATAAAGATTGGTGGCATGAACGCTGTTGGAATGAAAATCAACAACGAGATGGTACTGCTTGGAGTACTGACTTGTAGACACATCGGCATCAAAGACTCTTCTAACTCAGATTTAAGTTAATCCCTATTAAAGTTTGTTAACCTATCAGTGCTCGGTATTTTGAACCTAGGACAAATAAATATTAAGATTACTCTTTACTAATATGTTTTAGATTAACAATGAATATTTCAAAATATTTAAACTTGATTACATATTTTGTTACGTGTTAAGTGAATTAATCCGTAACATGTCTTAATCAATTATTGGATAACCATTTTCCAATTCTTATATTCATTAACTTTATCGTATTTAGTTTAAAAGTAAAAATAATCCCTCAGTTTGATAATCCGGCCATGAGTAGGTTATAATTTATTAGTTACATTATAGGTTTAGAATGATCTAATAAGTATAAATGTTGTGTTGGACAATTTTTTATTCTTGGGGAATGACCGTGAGCACGTATTATCACGTTGTCGAAGTCCTTTATTCCAGTTGGTTATAGGACATCAGACAATTTGAATGAACCAATGACGAAAGTGAAAACATAGTGTTGAAACGAGTTAATTATTTTATATGGACTTCAATTCAGTATCGAAGCTGGGAAAAGTAACAGTATTTTCGGTTAAGTTATAGCGATCGTTGATGTAGTGCCCTTAGTTTATAGTTCCTCCCTTCTTACCATTTTCTTTAAGCACCACTGCTGCGATCGACTAGCATCACGTCAAGAAATCTTTAGGACACCGGACCTCATTGAAATCCCTGAGATGAGTTCCTCACCAAAGATTGAATAATGGGTGTTATAATTTTAAAATATAAACGCAGAACACTGCATTATTTGAACCTTAATATTTAATTAAGTAAAGGTAGAACCTGTAATTGTTTGTCTCCACACTTGAAACCTAATAATTTATTGGGTTCAAACGTGTTAGCTCTGTATGGGACTAGCTGCAGGTTTTAGACTATCAAACAGTTAAGAAAGTAGAATTTCAGGTATGTTATTAACTGGCGAACATTACGTTCAGCAATAACAATTTATAGCGAGTAGAGAGTTTGTTAAAAAGTGCATTCGTGCAGCAGTGGAAGACATTTTCATAGAAAACCAATCGATTCTTAACTAAACTAAGATGTATTACTAAACAATTGCACGTTATACTGAAATAATTAGAAAAAACGTGGAAATTCAGCCGATTAGCAAAGAAAAACATAATTTTACTTTACATTTGCAATACATGAAAACACAGATATTGTGCACACGCTTCAACTACCTCATAATGACTGAAAAACATGCTTATTTACACAACATGAAAGACCACACCACAAGTAGATACAGACTACAAGAAATGTAATCATACATCAATTACAAATTTAAACTAGAGCGGCAAAATTTCTGCAAAGCATGATTGGCATGAAGAATAAAATTGTGGTCAAATTTTCAAGTCAAAAATTTGCTATTTCTTGTATTAATATACAGTTTGACACAACAACAAGAATTATACTGCAATTCAAAAGGATTTTCACAGAAATAGGTAGTGGTGATTATAATGATGTAATTCAACACAATCAAGTGACGTGATTGAACATAAATAAAGACTGAACTTTGGTCTGCTGCTTGAAATAAAAACATCTCTAAAGAGAAAGAAAGAAGTAACTTCTGTCTTCTGATGTACTTCGGTCATGAGATCCCGTATATCTGACTGGTGTACTAAATTACTTGTTTATTTCTGATATCAAATTACAAACGCTAGCGAAATTCTTACTTGAACTATTTAATGACATCAATGAATTAAAATCAAATCTGAAGCTACTCATGTGGCAAATCGAAGAAGACAACTTTAAACATTTTGAATGTTGCACAAATATATAATCAAAAATACACACTTCGTTTTCAAATGAAGAACTAATAAATCTTTTAACAGAATTGAAACTTGAGCTTCAAAATCGCTTCAAATATATAATTCTAAATGCAGTGCTGTTGTGCATTGTGATAATTGATTTCGAATACATGTTGAAGACCTAACAGCAACGTTACAAATGGAACTTATTAAAATACAATCGAATACACCCCTACGCAAAAATTTGTTTCCCTTTTATACAAAATTGGATTCAATTTTCAGTGGGTATTAAAAACTTTCACATCGAGATTTTGATACGAGACTACATACCTCTGTAAGCAGACGTTTTCGAAGATGAAGAAAGTTTAGAAAAACCTTCTTTGACTGATAAACATATGTGCACAGTTTTAAGAAAATCAATTAAAAATTTTTACTTCGGATATTCATAAACTTACATTAGTTCAAGCATGGTTTGGTTCTAACCCATTTGAGCCCGTACCTTTTTTTTCAGTTTTTGTAATTTTTAGGATTAATTGAATATTATTCCTTACTTGATTGCCATGTAGTATTGCAATTGCCTTGATTCCGCTTCTTCCTAAATTGACCAGGATTTTTGTAGGAGTAAAAAAATATTAAAATATAGTGAGAAGTTTGCGTTTTTGAAATGTTTTCTTAAAAGTTTTGCAAAATTCCACGCAACAGACTCGCTCAAACTATTTCACATTTTTTGTGTGCGACCTTGATGTAATTCAAATTTTAAACAATAGTCGATTTTTGTAGCCATAAACAAGGTTTTTATTCCAAACCTGATGGGTTTATCATGAATAAACTAATTCTATCCGTGACGTTCGAAATATAATATTGTAACGAAAACTCTTTGCAAAAAGAAAATAGTTCTTTATTTTTAAACTAATTATATAAGGTTCTTTAACAACTCGTAGTTGCAATGTAATTTACAAAAAGCTCATCCAACAATTTATTTTCAGCTAATCGCTAGCAGCACAAGTAGCATTTTCTTAAACTTTGACATTATCTTTTAAATTACTTTCGAAGTACCATAATTAACTATCGAGGCACTAATTTTAAGTTATATAATCACTACAGTAATTTATATCGACAGTGATTTATATCGCATATGTACCGCTTATTATTTCATATCACAACTATCATATTGTAATCAAACTTCAATCACAACTAAACTTTAATTAGAACTGATCCCGAATATTTACGACCGCAGGTTATATACATTTCAATTGTATTTGTTACTTCAAAAACATTTCATGAAATTTGCAAATAACATTCGCTAAATTTCTTATTGTTATCTAAATACCGCTTAAATGCAAAGGCCTCACACCTGTCAATCAAGATCATCTAAAGGAAGTTGCGCCGTAGGGCCTATTAATCATCTTTTGTGTACAAACGCTTCGCTTACGTTCTAATGTAATTTTACTAGTCAGCGGTATACTATACGGCGGTACACTATATACCTTTTAAAGCGGTTCTGTTCAAAAACACTCTGTTGATAGAAGTAGCAATCAACACATTTCACAACAGTCTCCATACCATTTCCATTGTAGCCACACATCAAAATCTGGACCCCGGTTTTCTGGAACGGTAGTTCTAGTACATTTCATAACACCATTTAGTCCTACCCATCAAACCCACAACCATTCTTATGTATGGCCAACTTCTTATTTTCGAATCTGATCACCTGACCCTTGAGGTCCCGTAACGGTTTCTACAGATCCTCGTAATTCGGTTTACTAGATGGCTCTTGCTTAATCATCAAGTAGTACATTCCCCGATGTCGATCCTTTAACCGTATGGTCTCACTCACCTCTGGTTGTTGTGGGCGAAGTTAATCCAGACTACCAAATTTATTTTTAAGCACCCTAGCAAGTACTCGGGACATATCGAGGTCCGTTGCTACGCATTGTGTCAGGGAGTATTTCGATGACACATTGAATAGATCACTTTGAATCTCTTTCGTGACCCTTAATCTCGTTTTGTCGGTGTCACTTTACCGAGACATAAACCAATCATAGCTCGGTCCAAACCTTCATCTAGCCGCACGAGCGTAACTGTTTGTTCGTCTCACTTCTTGCTGTTCTTCGGCATTATAGACGTCATCACTATCGTAGAGCGCTAATCCGTTAACGTGCAATACTATTGTTTTTTCCTGTGGAAGCTTACAACTTCAATAGACCACGTCGTTGTTCCTTTTTACTTCGTATGGACCGCCCCCCCCCCAAGTCTTTATAACTTTGCTGGCAGTTCACGGCTCCGTCTGGGTATGCATATCCAGACGTGGTCGTCCTTTTGAAAATCAGACTTCTGCGCCTTGATGTCATATTTGGTCTTCATCCGATCGCTTGGGATCTGGATATTTCTTCTAACGTCACGATGGATGTTGTACACTTTGCGCTTGAGTTTCTTGACGTAGCTCTCGTTTACGATGCCATCCTTAGCTTTACACCAAACTCAAGTTCATACGGTAGACGTACCTCGCGTCCCAGCATAGCACATGTATAGCACCAGCAAACTTCTTGGAATAACGCTGACTCAAATTTTCTGCCATGCTCGGCGTGCAAGTTATTGGAATTCTAAGACGGCAGGACAGTTTCTTTATCAGCACGTTAGCGACAGTTGCAGCTCCATAGTTTGGTATGGTATACGCTTCGGTCCACTTCGTAAAATAATTCATGTTTACCAAGATGCACTTATTCCCAAAGTCGGTCTTAGGGAACGGACCGGCAATATCGATTACCACTCTCTCAAAAAGGTTCTACACGTTGTATTGCTTCATTGGTGCCTTATGGTTTTGCAATGATGCACACAGCTGAGACTTGCGGCATCACTCCTTTACATAGTCCTTGTAGCTTACCCAGTAAAATCTTGCTCGAATTTTCTTCGGGGTTTTCTTAACTTTAAAGTGTCTTTTTGAGGTCCCATTATGCAGATGTCCTAGAACCTCTGACACTCGGCTTTTAGAAACTACCACCTGAAGCGTCCTTCCTCAACGGACTAGTATCCCGCTAGGATGGATGATATTTTTTGGCTTTCCAAATTATCGTTAATCACTGTACTCCGATCAACAAGATCACATTTTACCCGCACGGCACAGAATACCATTTTGGGCAGAATCTGTGTAAGCGGACTTTTGCCCTGTTCCGTCGGCCGCTTTATAAACTTCGGTTCCTCATATTCTTTCCTAAGCCGTTAACATCAACGCTTCTAGCGTCGTGACCCTCTTTCTTTAACTGCTGGTCACGCAGTACCCGTCAAATTACCTCCTCTACGTTTTTTTGCTCCGCTCCTCTCCATAGCGTCATACCTTGCCTCGGATTAAATGCGTTGCTTGCTTTTTTGTCTCGAACTCTAGAGCATCAGCCAACGCTTTACGTGAAGTTTTTGGCCGGGTCGGTCGCAGTACTTGCTCGATTTCCTTATCACTTATTTTATCAATGAAGGTTTGCATTGTCACTCACTGGGGTTAGGTCGTTGAGGCACCAGGAGCTAAATCATATAGTAAAAAACAATTCAACTTAATTTAAGTGAATATGTGCAATGACACTACGCGCATGTGCATAAACAAAAAGTCTCACCCGGATTGATGAACTTTTACGTGGAATAAGTATAATATTTAATTTAGTCGTAGGCTAATAGATTAGGACTTTTTGAAACTAACACTTAAATTTAGTACCTAAGCTAAATAAGAAAAAACAAGAGAGCAAACGCAGATGTATTAATAACTCGAGACCTGACTAACCCACATTGCAACTAATCTTAGCGTAACCTTTTGGGAAAACACTAGGGTAATATCATCGACGATACCACCACAGTAGATATAATAGGTTCCTTCTAGAACACTTCGATCCTCACTCGATCGATCCCCCCACCCTGCCTTCTATTTCGCAGTTGTTGAGGTGGTGTGCCTTGTAAATTCTGACGATCCTCAAGACACTTCTGGCGCACATCGTTTTTCACTGGATCACCGCCCCCCTCCTACCCCTTTCTGCTTGCCTACTAGTTGTAGGGTGTTGAAGGGGGAAGGGGGTCTTATGACAATTCTTACGACTCATATGAATTCTTCATTATGTTTATCGGCTGTGCGGGTGTCCTAATCAGCATTTTGCGGGCTAGAAAATTTTTAACGATTAGGGATATATAGGCAGATATAATTAGCATCGTGAAATTACATAGGATTATTTAGCACTATTATTTTAATATTATAATTTTACTTTTAACATATATCATTTTAATATTAGACTAGCATAAGTGTGTTCTTAAATTTTAGAATTAAGTTGACTACATAATCGGACTTATATACATATGTCTGTGGAAACTTTATTAATAAATGAAATAAATGAAATTATGTTTATCGGCTTTGCGGGTGCCCCATTTGGCATTTTGCGGTCTAGAAAAATTTTTTAACGATCCTCATGACTCGTATGAATTCTTCATTATGTTTATCGGCTTTGCGGGTGCCCCATTCGGAATTTTGAGGTTTAGAAAAAATTTTAAAAAATTTTAAATCGAGTGAACATATGTCCTGGGGTTTAAAAAATCGATTCGAAATTATATAACATAAATATGGGGAAAAGTTATTGGCATCGTAGTAGGTCAAATACTTACACGGTGTAATGAGATCGTACTCTTCCTCCATGTACTTGTTGGCTGCAGCGCAACGTTCCGTATGGGCAGGTGGACCGGTTGCACGGGCGGGCGGGCGGACGAATGCGGATGAATGGGCGGACGGGCAGGTGGGCGGACGGGTGGATGGACGGACGGGCGGGCAGGGATGGACTATTTAGTATAAAAGACTGCTTTTGAAATTTTTGAATCAATCTTAGCAGTATATTTGAAAGATGTACACCAAGCAGTCTTTAGAGAAAGCAATTAGTGAAATTCGGAAAGATGTGTTAAAGTACGCGTAAAGCTAGTAGGTTGTATAATGTGCCTAGAACAACGCTACGGGATCACCTCTACAAACTTGGTGCTCGAAATAAAAGTAGAGAATCAAATATCCCGGTGGAAGCTGCACGACAAAAGTTAAAATACCCATACAAAACTTTGATTCATATACCACTTCTAGTGCAAAGGAAGTTGGTAAACATGGACCTTTGTTCCCATCCAATATAAGGGCGATATTTGCTGGACCATCGAGTTGTGGAAAACCAACGCTCTAATATCTCTCATTTTACATGAGAATGGACTTACATTCCAAAACGTCTATGTGTTTTCTAAAAGTTTATATCAGCCAAAGTATGAACTGTTAAGAAAGTTATTTGAACCCTTAAAGACGGATATTGGTTACTACGAATTTGGGAATTATAAAGATTTGATTAGGCCAGAGGATGCAAAAGAAGATTCAATTATTGTCTTTGATGATATTCATGCAAACGAACAAAACAAGATCGCACGGTTTTTCTCCTGTAGTAGACATAAGAGTATCGATTCCTTTTACTTATGTCAAACGTATGCCAGCACAGTAAAGCACGGACTTAGAGATAACGCTAATGTTATTTCAATATGGAAACAGGATGATGCAAATCTTTGGCATATCTTTCTAAATCATGTTGGCAGTGATATGCCCTTTATAAAGTTTAAAGAAATTTGTCAGCGATGCTGGAATGGTGTTGACTCGAAATATAGTTTTATTACTATTGTAAAAGATTTTGATTTGGGTAAGGGCGATATAGAAAAATTTCGATGAGTATATAAATATAGAAGAAGCCGTTAATGGTTAGCCCCAATCTCAAGTTTCATGAGGACGGCCGCTAAAGATTTTATTGTAAGTAAACATAAGCATCATTTTATGCAGGATGCCGTACGAAGGAAGTTTCTGGAACGCAAAAGGATATACTACTTCACAACCAGAATTCAAAGAAGCTCATAAACATAGCATGAGCCTTTGCAAATCACCGCTTCCCAGTCATAAGGAATAGCGGAAAATACTAAAACCTATGAAGGAGATTAAAGTTGAAAACAGAGACGAACTTTTAAAAAAGATTAAGTTACCAGTTAACGACGAGCCTGTACATCGTTAGTATACGAACGTGCTGGTTAAAACTTATGACGAAAATATATATACACGTCAGTTTATGGAGTTAAGTATAATCCCCAATCTGATACGCATAGTTCGGGAAAAGTATATAGGAAATTGATACAGAAAACAGTGACATAACCTTAAATAATAGAGGTTATCCTGGCACTAGAAAGGTATCTATAATAGAAGAATTAAGAGAAGAGGGTTGTATAATAGAAATAAGCATAACACAAATCGGGCACAATCGGGGCATATCCGAACAAGAGTAGCTCATATAAAAAGACTGTTGGCATAGAAGTTATAATTTATCGATTATACAGTTTTAAAGAGGCGATTAAACCACTATGTATAAAGACTTTGGGAAGGTTATTCGAAGATTTCGCAATGCTCTACGAGTAAAAAAGGCGGAATGCGGGCAACGGTTTTCGATAGAAGGACAAAAATGTCTTATGTGCCAGTCATACGAGGAAGCAATACAGCACTGTACTTCTGTGTTAGTATTACCCAAAGATTTGGATGATTTTATAGAAATAATCGAGGAGATGGGGTTTATAAAACTGTTGGCAGATATTCAGATGGAATATCTTTTAAATTCTAAGTTTTAAGATAAAAATTTAATTGTCTCAATTACTGTCAAAAGAAATGAATGATGAGAATTTACAACATCAACAGTATCAACTACATTTACAACATCAACAACATCGATAACATCAACAACATCAATAATATCAACAATATAATCAACTTTACCAACCTCATCAAGCCATCAAGCAACTACAGTACCAACGTCCACGACATCAGCTTTGCCGTCTCTAACATTAGAATGTGCAGGAGCAAAATACTAATTGGATAAGAAAAATGCTGCCTTATACATTCAATAGGGTGAAACGCTAGACTACCGAAAAGATTCCAAAGGATAGCCAATAGCTAGAGACATGATATCTATATAATTTGTATCTGCATTGTATTTTGTAAAAATAAAGTTGTATAAAGTTGAATAATGTTTTGATAATACGCTCATAATGAAATGTAGTTTTACAGCACTTTTGCAAATACAGCGCTAAGGTCGTCGTAACGGTTACTATTGGGCTACGCTCAATCAATAGTGGCTCAATCGATTGCAATCTAAGTCGCCAATACAATGTGATATTCTAATCGTACCCGATGTTACTCTAACCTATGATCAAACTACATATATGCCCAAATTGTCACATTACTAAGTAACTTACTGCAGTTAATCACAATAGCATATTGCTATATAAAGCCTAGGGGTGGGGTACGAAGGTTCTTTATAGCCACTAGGCAGCGCTTTCTTTATACTATATATACCTGACATTTTAATGGATGACATTCTGGTTTGTAAGCAGTGATTAGGATCATCCAATGCCGATACACTCCCACATTGTGGTATCTGTCGTATAAATATGGCCAACCACCAGTTTAAACCTCAAATCATTTTCCAGTAGCTTTATATCCATGATGCTATTGTTAACAACCGAGTTTACTTATTGTTATGATATTTGGGCGTAAGGTAGCACGATGCAATAACCCTTACTTCATAGCCTATTTGCTGAGCTTTTGATGTTGAATTGGAACCATGCCGCAAGCACCGTGGACCCAGCTTTAGTCAGAGGCGTATGCAATGGTCTACCATACGCACAAAGATCAAAGCAACAGTAAATATTTTTTGACACCTTTATAAATGAATTATAGCTATTAAGTTGATATTAACAAAACATGCAGTTACATATACACGATAAATAGAAGCCTGTTGTTCTAGCCTGTATATAATTATGGACTCTCAAATCAATTATGCGTAGCCAATAACAGAAAGAATAAATGCGATTGTTTTGTTATGTTGCAAATCATTAGGTACAATGAATTAGTAATATTGTAAGCAGAAAGGAGGGAAGGGATAATAAACGACTGCATTCTATAATTTATAATGAAGTACGACCGCGGGCTACTTCAGTTTTATTCTAGTATTTTTAATAGTGTGTAAATTTCGATATTGATATTGGAATTGATGTGTAAATATAATATAAGAATTAAAAATTAAAAGTTTACATAGAAATTGGGTATGTCACCAACCAGTCCAAAAAATATATTTTATAGGTATTTGAGTTATTAATGACATTGCACTAAATTCATTCCTATAATATGCCATGATGCTAACCATCATGATCCTATTACATAATACTAAAACTAGTGGCAGCGGCGACTTAAGTTGCTGCTCCAGTTTAGAAACCTATAAAACTTAATTCATATACAAATTTTCAAGCCACTGAATAAATAATATGTAAATAAAATAGTCGAGCGCCTGCCTATTTGCAACATTTATTAAAACGTGTATGCAACGGTCATATTAATATACACGTCTGGCAAATACTAAACACATAATTATGCTAAAACAAGTCTTTTAAAATAAGCATCGTCATCATCTGAAACAATGTGCTGTTAAAATCTGGCGACAAAATCAGTTTACTTACCTAGAGCGACTTCACAAAACTCGATTCGTAAACTGAAAGGCCGAGCACCTTACGTTAATGTATCAGCATATGTCATAAGGAAATGTTCGAGTGTAAACACCAGGAATCCATCTATGAGCAAAATACTTAACCATTACTATTATTGTGCTATTCATTAGCAGAAATCTACATAAATCTGCATAAATATTACGACCAATGCTCGATTTGATTGCATAAAATTAACCTTGTACCTGTTTTTGTTTGAGGTCTGAAAGCAGATAATTAAAATATTGTATCATCCGTTTTAAATAATTCACGTATGTAAAATTTGTAAAAATTCTATATTTGGGCAATTTAAAGAAGGAAATAATGCTTTACATAATTAAATGGGGTATTTTCATTATACAATACAATAATAATTATTACAATAGGTAACCCTATTTTGACTATTAAAAACAATGTCGATGTGTGAACTCAAACGATTAGTTACTTGATAAAACTTCTTGGGGGCATGATTCCAGTGGTCAACGGCCTACTTAAACGTGTTAATGCCTGCATGAATGTGCGTGACGTCATAAATATCATAGCTCATACATATTTCTAGCTACGAAATATATTAACCAGGTGCACGTTTGACGCTTCTCGCTTTACTAAGTTCTAATTTTTAAATGAAAATTGCTTTATATTTACAGAATGTCGGGCTATAATTTAAAGACTCAAACACTTAATAACCAATATAATTTGCAAATTTTTAAAAAATGTACCACTAATAGAAAAGATTTTTTAATACGTACTGATTTGCTTTATGGAGAGCTGCATTCGCGATCGTCTTTATCAATGTCTAGAGCCATACTAAACGGTACCATGATACAGTTATGTATCATGAAACCGTACTAGAAAATTAAATAACAACGAGACATATTTTCTTCAGCGCACCGATTGATATTGATTTTATAAAGAAATTTGCACAATGCCATCTGGCTCCTCGAATTTCGCACTATTTTTTATGCCTAAACACTAGTAAATTTAAATAAGAAAGGCGTTTCTGTATAACAATTAAACTGCTGATGTATCATCGTATAAAATGCTGCTATTTTCTCTAATTTGCAGAGAGTGAAATCATTATACATATCTGAAAAATATATAAATATCCAATTAAGCATGCCCAAAATGCTCGACTTACCTAGAACGACGTTTAATTACATAAAAATATTAGTCGTAGGAGTGTTAACTTGTCACGATCGCCCGACGGCGATGATTAGTCTCGACCCCACGCTAAAATTATAAAATGATTACATTATGACTCATCCAAAATTCTACATCACGTTTGAACAAAGCTCGGTAAAATTGAGAGCAGCGCCGCTTTTATATTGAGTTCGAATATTTTCGGTGAATTCTAAGATATTAACAAAAAATTATTAAAAATTAATTAGAAACCTAAAACTATGTCAAAAAGCTAGGCCGAATTTTATTAAAAATCGCATTAAATATGTAATTCTTATACAAAATCGCATCCGCCTTTGTCAATATCTAGAACCACACTAAACCGTACTACAAAATTAGCTCGTTAGTATTACAACGAGACATATATTTTATTCAGCGCGCTGATTAATGGAGATTTTATAAAAAATTTGTTTATATCATTCGGTTCATGGAATTTTGCTCTATTTTTAAGCTCAAAAAACTAATAAAGTTAAACAAGTAGAATTGTTAGTTTATCATAGCAGAATATTTGTATTTTAACCATATGTAAACTTTATAGCGCTTCCTTAAATTTTATTATATTAAAAACGGGTTTTTGTGTGCTGTTCTTTAAACCTTAAGCTGTATATTTAAATCCAATACATGAATTTTGTAATAATTTCAATTATAAGAACTCTAAATATCTTATACATTGATATCGAATAATGAATTTTCATTAATAATTGTGATTCTCGTATAAGTTAAAAATTACTAGGGCATGATGAGATCAACACCGTATCTTAAACAGAATTGTATTTATGACCTGCATGAGATATGCGAATGACGTCTATAAATTATCAATAGCAATACATAAATATTTCTAGGATCGTTCTCTATTAAATTGCAGAAATGACCATTTACCTACTGATATTATAGGAAGTAAGAATCACATTATAATCTTGAAAATACCAGTCCGGTTTGATATATAGCATAATTTTATAAAATAATTGTTCTAAAATATCGTAACAATAAGAATTTTATTTGAAATCAAAATTTATTGATTCAACAGTTTATACCACAATTACGTTAAATTTCGGTACATTATTAAGACTATTCGAGTACATCCTTTCTTAGAAAACAAACAGAATGATAATTTACTTATTTAGAAACCTAAATTGTTTCAAAATCTAATAACGCGGTTTCTGTACTATTATGTACGTTTTGCTATAATTCATCATAAAAATAAATAACAAAATTTTACCTGCTTGAGTTTAAAGCGTCTAATAAAATTTAAAAACTAATCCCTTAATCGGTCGATTTAACCATATATTTTAAATTTGGCAATAATTGTTTTATGATGTAATATATCATTACGTCTGATACAAATTCTTAGACACGTTTATTTTTGTAGCTGAAGCAACCGGTACATTTTAAGGCCATAGCTTTATTAGAACTCGAATATTTTATTGAAACCTAAATATTAACAAAATCTTAAAATCATTAGAAACGAAATTATCCGAATGCCGATATTACGCAAATTAAAATTAAATATAATTCGTTATATCAAATTAAAAGCTCGTCAAAACGTTAGTCATTTAATAACGCTATAAAAGGATTTTATAGTAAAATGGGATTTTAACACTGTAAAACTTGTGAAATAATCTGAAAAATATGCTGTTAAATATGTATACAGAGGTTTAAGTACTCACTTTCTAACCACTATCTCAAAACTGCATTGATAGTAAACAGTGAACCGGAAGATGAAACATGGTTCCGAGCGCACTTTAGTTATTATATCAAAATATATCGTAAAAATGCCCGAGTAAACACCTGAGGTCCATCTATATTAATTTACCAACCATACCTATGTGCTATTCTTTAACAGAAATCTACATCAATTATCGGCTTAGATGTTTGTCTCGATACTGTTAACGCAGATTTACTGTTAAAATAGCACATATGGTATGGTTGTGTAAATTGAATATATGTATGGACCTCATGGTGTTTACTCGACATTTTTTATCGATATATTTTGATATATAACGTAAAGTGCTACCAGTATTTTTTCCCGGTTCACTGTATACTATCAATACAGTTTTGAGAAGTGTTGTATGATTCTTGAGTACATTATAACATATTTTTCAGATATCTTGAATGCAAGTTTTACAGTGATTTAAAAGACCATTATTAGACGTAATTATAATGTATAGATTCGCTTTTTAGATAGACGATTATTAAAACTATGATCCAAACAGTTTTGACGACTTAATTCATTCAATAATACATTTATTTTAATTAACGTATATTCGGTATTTAGCGATAATTTCGATGGTTTCAATAATTTAACGTAATTTTTGTTAAATAAATTTTAGGTACAAAAATAAACGTGTCTAAGAATTTAGACGAGTCAAGACGTAATGATCATAGTTACATCATAAAACAATTAATTGCCGAATTTAAAATATATGTAAATCGACCGATTGAAGGAGTATTCAGATTTTATAGTAATTGATTAATTATCGACCGCTTTGAATATGCTCAAACGTTCAGGTAAAAGTAATTTTTTCTGGTTTAATATCCCAAGATCGTTTTATAATTTAGTATTTTGTAGTCAATTATAGACAGATGTCATCGTAATCGTATGGAATGCAGATTTCTGGAAATTTGCATAATAGCAAAACGATCATAATATAGTACATAAACTCGCGTTAATTAGCAGAAACAATTTATTTCCATAAATTAAATTACATTTGTTTGTTCAAGAACAGGTATTACTCGGTTTATAAGCCTCTGAAATTTAACGGTAATAGTGGTATAAAATGTTAATTGAATAAATTTTGGATTCAAACTAAACATTCTTATATGTTATCGAATTAGCAATTATTTTATAAAATTAGCTAATATATCAAACCGGTACTGGTCATTTTCAGTTATATATGGTTCTTCTTCCTATAAATCGTGAGTAATGGTCATTTCTACAATTAATAGAGAACGATAGCCTAGAAGATATTTATGAGCTATGATATTCTATGACGTCACGCATATTCATGCAGGCATAAACAACGTTTTAAGTAGGTCGTTGCAATACGCTCGAATCATGCCCCAGAATTTTTTATATCTAACGGAACGACAATTATTAATGAAAATTCATAAATCGATTCAATCTATAGATTATGATTTACTGAGGTAGCGGTATATACATATACATCTTCATTACCTCGCTTTACAGCCTATAATACGTTACACAAACATCTTGGTCGCAAAGCGAAAAGGCCATAAAAGGAATCAATTTATTCTAATACAAATTCAATAGGAAACGGTTCCAAATTTGTTAACATATGTAACATGGTTTATCATTCAAACTGCATTTTCATCTTGTTATTTCATTTAAATCATGAAATATATACATAAACAAGTACATACATTTGCATATAAAATAATAAGAGACTCCAATGAACCTGGTAATAATGCTATATACAAAAACGAATACAACTTCATGTTACGTAAAATATGCAAATGTAGATGAAGAAATAGTGACTACAGATCACTTGTCATCATAAACATTGTTTCGGTGGTAAGGATGGGCCTGGCTTAAAAATTGTTCAACGTTGTTTGTCTTGCCTTCTTGTCTGTCAAAAGCTCAGCGAATAGGCATGAGGTAAGTTTGTACCGTGTTACCTTGCGCCCAAATATCATAACAATAAGTAAACTCGGTTGTTAACAATAGCATCATGGATATAAAGCTACTGGAAAATGGTTTGGGGTTTAAACTGGTGGTTGGCCATATTTATACGACAGATACCACAATGTGGGAGTATCGGCATTGGATGATCCTAATCCCTGCTTACAAACCAGGATGTCATCCATTAAAATGTCAGGCATATATACTATAAAGAAAGCGCTGTCTGGTGGCTATAAAATCCGTCGTCCACCCCTAGGCTTTATATTGCAATATGCTATTGTGATTAACTGCAGTAAGTTACTTAGTAATGTGATAATTTGGGCATATATGTAGTAGTTTGATCATAGGTTAGAGTCGCATTGGGTGCGGTTGGCGCCATAGTCCTATATCGAATAAGGCCCTAAAGCATAGCAATGGCTATTTATTATCCATATAATACTAATTTTTCTGTTTTTGGTTGTATTGCAAGTTCCCCAGACGTAACTGTGCTCCATTTCTTTAGGAGTATCTCCACTGGGGCGACGTTTTATTAGCGATCTGTGCGCATTCTTTCTAATTTACCTATTTCCGATCATCTGGCTATTTATAAGAGGCATCAGCCCATTTTCTCTTCCGCGAATGCGAAAACATTTGTCTGCGTTTATTAAACTGAGTAATAAACATCATTTTATTGGTAGATACATAGGAATCCTGGGACAATGTTATATCGGCTGCTTGTAAGTATGCGCTCAAATTTGTCTAACTCGGTCATCTGGCTATAAATATAAGGGATTTCAGCCATTTTCCACTTCCGCGATTGCGAAAACATTTGTTTGCATGCATTAAACCGAGTAATAAACATTGTTTTATTATGCAGATCACATTGGAATCCTGGGACAATGTTATATCGGTTGCCTGTGAGCATGCGCTAAATTTTCCTATTCCGATCATCTGGCTATAAATATAGGAATTCTCAGCCCATTTTCCCACTTCCGCGATATGAAAACATTTGTTTGCTGCATTAAACCGAATAATAAACATAGTTTTATTGCGCAAATTACATTGGAATCCTGAGGCCATGTTATATTGTGCTGTGAGCATGCGCTTTGATTTACCTGTTTACAATCATCTGGTTATTAAAGAGTCTCAGCCCATTTTCCTCAGTTGTGTTTCTTCTCGATGCAAAACCTCATGGTTTACGTGTTTTAAACTGAGTAACACACGTTTTATTGGCAAATTACATTGGAATCCTGGGCCGAAGTTATATTGGATGCCTGTGAGCATCGCGCTTTAATTTACCTGTTTACGAGCATCATCTGGCTATAAATAAAATGGTCTCACTCCCATTTTCCTCAGTGTGTTTCTTTACAATTGCAAAACATCGTGGTTTACGTGTTTTAAACTGAGTAAAACATCGTTTTATTGTGCAAATTACAATGGAATCCGGTCCGAAAGTTATATTGATCTGCCTGTGATGCACGCAAAACTTTAATCTTAGCACTGTTTACGAAAAAGAGTCTATCTTGACATTTATCAGAAGTCTCAGCTCCACCGACTGTTTCCCAGTAGGTTTTTGTTCACAATGTAAAACATTGCGGTTTAGCGTCGAGCTAATTTAACACTCAGAGTCCAGATGAAACATAGTTTATCATTCGTGCAGATTACAAGTGTGAACCCAGTCAAAGTATCTCAGGATCTGCGATATTGCCAGATGAATAGACGTTCCTTCACGCAGTTCCAGACATTACCTTAACCGACACAAAAGAGGTCCATAATATCATTAGACCCACAGCGTCAGTGTTACATGCCTCGCTCCACCGACTGGATTACCAGCACCAGCATATATGTCTGGTTGTAGGACATTTGAGACTATGGGGTTTGGCAAGTCGCATGTAAAGTTGTATCCCGACACAGACGCCCATCCACGGCTAATACTTGATTCATCGATGTCAGCCAAAGTGGATTGGGTATCACCGACACTAGCTGCACCAGATCCCATAAACGTCCAGCGACTTGAACATACGATATCGAGTATTGGATATGCACGTAAATCCCTTTGAACGCCAGTTTCCGTTGGACATTACTAACGTAGTGCTGGCATAAGACTCAAATCCAGAGACCACCAACAAGAAGCGATCCTGTTATCGTTGCCTTCACGCTCCGGATCGAATTACCTCAATAATATGTCTGGTGATGTAAGACCATTGAGGACTTGTTACTTGAACAAAAGCAGCATTTTGTAGCAGGCTTGTATCCAGTGACACCTTAGAAGGCCCACACGAGCTCTTAAAATTAATGTGGAAGTTGTTCGGCTATGTACACAAAGATGGTACTTCGGGTGATACGCGAAGTCTAGCACTAAATCTTTCAATACCAAGAATCCAGCATTATAACCCGATCCAGCGACTTGAACAAAGCTGTGGATACAGCGTTTTCGGGAGATGCTCGATAAATCCCAAGAATTTGAACATCACCAGGTCCGCGTTGGAGTATCTTTACAACTGTGATCCTGCATACTAGCGAACTGTAAACATTTGCAACAAATGCCCAGCCGATCTTCAGGGATCAACTCTTGACATTGACCTTCCACGCTGGATAAAACTAAAAAGCGGTGGTCGACCATTCGTTAAAACCGACTGAATCGTCAGCCGTACGTTTTGCACACTCCATTGTCATGCTAGCGCTGTACCGCTGCCAGTGCATAACCCCTTATCGTCTTGAGCATAGTACCCCATTACTCAAGCTGCTATGAAATCAATAAGGTTGAGTATACCGAGTTCCCTAGCGCACGTTTTGACAAGACTTAGCCAAGTTCGAAGGCTTTGAACGATCTGACGTATCAATGTGCATATTCGGAGTGCCGAAGGAAGGTCTATTGTTGGTCACACTACGATGATTTACAAACCGCTGGAGAGCCGTCGGCACAGTCTAACTTCCTCTACACTCCAGGATGAAGAAAAAGTCATTTTGTTGGATCAAGGATTTGGGACGTCTGGTCGGTAAACAGTTATCAAAAACGTTTACATAAATGGATCTGCGATGGATGTTTAATCTTTTCCGACTGAGACTGCCTTGATCAGGCATACTGAGCGGGACTGTAACCATGTTGTAACCCAAATGCCCACCGTCTTCAACAACGTTTTGGAATTTTCGAGCATCCAAAACAAATGCTGGTCCCATTCGTTATTTATGCTGACTTTGAATCGCTCCTACAGCCGTACAGTTTTGCAAAGCCCGACCCTCCATGTCATCTACAACACCGCTCCAGCTGCATACCCTTATAGCTGGGCATATTACATTAAATGCTGCTATGACAACTCCTCAATAAATTTGAGATCTACCGGGGTCCAGACGCAGCACGTAAATTTGTTATCAAACTTAGAGAGGAAGCTAGACGTCTGGGTAAGATCTTGACGACGAATGTGCCCATGATTCCTTTGGATGCCCAGAATGAACTTTTGTTCCACACTATCGATGACTGTGGAATATGCAAGAAACCGCTTGGAACAGACCGTGTGCGGGATCACAACCACATGAATGGTGCGTACCGCTTTCCTGTACACTCCAAATGTAACATCCTCTATCGGGTTCCGCAGTTTATCCCAGTGGTGTTTCACAACCTTAGTGGATATGATGCTCATTTCATCATAAAAGAACTGGGGTATGATAACGAAAAGATTAACGTTATACCGAACAATAAAGAGCGGTTCATCTCGTTTTCGAAAACTGTACGACTATCCGATACAGAAATGGTCTTAGACAAACAAGAAAAGACTGCCGACAAGTCTTGTGTCCAACTTCGGTTTATCGACTCTCTCCGATTTATGGCGTCCGGGTTGGATACACTGGCGAAGAATTTGACCCAGGACCAGTTTGTAGAGGTCAGACATCACTTCCCCGAGGACTCCAGGTTCCGACTGGTTACCAAGAAAGGTGTGTTTCCATACACTTACATACAAAGTATGGAAGTATTGGAGGAAACAGCTCTCCCACCACAGGCTGCCTTCTACAATGATCTCGCCTCTACATCCATTACCACCGACGAATACGAGAGGGCCCAAAGGTATGGCGCGACTTTGGTCTTAACACGCTCGGAGAATATAGCGACCTCTATTTGAAGACAGATGTACTGTTGTTAGCAGACGTCTTTGAGAACTTTCGCCGGTGTGCATGTCGACTTATGACCTTGATCCGTGCCAGTATGTGACAGCGCCCTCATTAACCTGGGACGCTATGTTAAAATACACCGGCGTGAAACTGGAGCTCCTCACGGATATTGACATGTACCATTTTATAAAGTCTGGGATCAGAGGGGTCTGACTCAGTGTAGTGGGCGTTACGCTGCTGCCAACAACAAGTACATGGAAGAGTACGATCCTGCGGCTCCGTCTAAGTATTTGGCATACTACGATGCCAATAACTTGTATGGCTGGGCCATGAGCCAGGCTCTCCTCTTAGAGGATTTCGATGGTTGCCCTCTACCGATATAGCCGAACTCCAGGCCACCATCTTAAATGTTCCCAAAGACTCTGCGAAAGGATTCATTCTGGAGGTCGACTTGAGTACCCTTCACATTTACATGATCTCCACAACGACCTGCCGTTCTGCCCGGAAATGAAGACGTCGCCTTATATCACATCTAAGGCTCCGAAGCTCCTCGCCACCTTAGAAGACAAACACCGCTACATTATCCACTACAGGAATCTACAGCAGTGTGTGCGGAATGGATTAGTGTTGACCTCCATCCATCGGGTTCTCGAGTTCGACCAGTCTCCATGGTTGAAGCCTTATATCGAGTTGAACACGGACCTTCGCACTCGTGCCACTAACGCTTTTGAGAAGGACTTTTCAAACTCATGAACAATGCCATCTTTGGTAAAACCATGGAAAATATAGACAAGCGCGTCGACGTGAAGCTTGTGACTCGGTGGGAGAGTAACCGGAAGACCTTGTGTGCGAGTACCCTGATTACCCGTCCGAACTTTAATTGTAATCTGGTACTAGGCGAAAATTTAGCACTCATACAGATGGACCGCGTTAAAGTCACCTATAATAAACCTATATATGCAGGCTTTTCGATTTTAGACCTATCAAAACCTTGATTTATGACTTTCACTATGAAAACTGTTGCCTCTGTATGGGTCTAAGCTTTCGCTTTTGTATACAGATACCGATTCGCTCGTGTATAGTGTCGAAACAGAAGACTTGTACAGTGATATTCATGCCTGCCTGGACCTATTCGACACTAGTGACTACCACCCAGACAATAAATATAAGATCCCACTTGTAAACAAGAAAGTGCCCGGAAAGTTCAAGGATGAGTTTGGTGGTGAGATAGTTTTGAGTTTGTGGGTACTCGCGCCAAGAGTTACTGTATAGTTAGCGAAAGGGATGTAATAAAAAGATTAAAGGGTTAAGCGTAGTGTTGTGCAGGGTATAAGTGTTGATAGTTTTAAGGACGTAGCACATAACAGTAACTTCCGAGCCTTCGTGCATTCGATGCGAACTATTAGGAGCAAAAACATGATTTGTTTACGCTGTTACTTAGCAAGGTTAGTTTATCGGGCGCAGATGATAAGCGTTTCGTCATCCCTAACACGACCTTAACGTATGCATGGGGCATAGTGAAATAGATAATAGATTTTATTTTACTTAGTTTATAAGTTGTATATATTGCTCGGATTTAAGTTGTACACATTACGTGACTGTTTTAGGGTCACAATGTATATACATGTTTAGCCTAAAAACATGTACAATGATAATATTATTGTAAATATAGATATATACAAAGAATTTATTACTACTGTGTATAGATTGTCTAATAAATTTTTATTTCCATATATATTGCAGTTTATTTTTATTTCTGTGCTTAATCACCGATCCCAGAGAACGGAAACAATTACCCTTTACAATTTTTGATTACCCATACCTATTCCATATAATTTTGAGTGCATATGTTAGCTCGATTTAAAATTTTTTAAAATTTTTTCTAAACCTCAAAATTCCGAATGGGGCACCCGCAAAGCCGATAAACATAATGAAGAATTCATACGAGTCATGAGGATCGTTAAAAAAATTTTCTAGACCGCAAAATGCCAAATGGGGCACCCGCAAAGCCGATAAACATAATTTCATTTATTTCATTTATTAATAAAGTTTCCACAGACATATGTATATAAGTCCAATTATGTAGTCAACTTAATTCTAAAATTTAAGAACACACTTATGCTAGTCTAATATTAAAAATGATATATGTTAAAAAGTAAAATTATAATATTAAAATAATAGTGCTAAATAATCCTATGTAATTTCACGATGCTAATTATATCTGCCTATATATCCCTAATCGTTAAAAATTTTCTAGCCCGCAAAATGCTGATTAGGACACCCGCACAGCCGATAAACATAATGAAGAATTCATATGAGTCGTAAGAATTGTCATAAGACCCCCTTCCCCCTTCAACACCCTACAACTAGTAGGCAAGCAGAAAGGGGTAGGAGGGGGGCGGTGATCCAGTGAAAAACGATGTGCGCCAGAAGTGTCTTGAGGATCGTCAGAATTTACAAGGCACACCACCTCAACAACTGCGAAATAGAAGGCAGGGTGGGGGGATCGATCGAGTGAGGATCGAAGTGTTCTAGAAGGAACCTATTATATCTACTCACCACACCTGGGACTGTACGTGAATCCCCTGGTTTCCGGCTGCCGATGGCCAGGACACGTGCAGGAATACAAAGTTCTCGGTTTCTGATTTCCGGCTGCCGACGGTCAGAAACTGGATGGGGAAGCAGTCTCATGACACCACTACATACTAACAAACACATATACACAATTCCGTACTAGCGCGCGCGCACACACACACACAATAAATTTTAATTTTAACTTTCAAGAACGGGTTAGTCAGGAAACGGATTAGGTCTGTTTTAATTTTTTAGGCAACAGACTAATAAGAAATAAAAGTTTATTAAAAAAAAATGTCACCCACTCTAGAAAGTTATCCGGTGCTGTTGGGTAGGCTCATCTCAACAAGCGAGCAATATCTGCTTCAAACTTTAAAAAACTTTAATTAGTCTTTTGGTACCGGTTTTTCACTTGAAGGTGATATGCTTGCTGCAGATGAGATTCGTGATACCTTATTTCCAGTCTTAACGTGAAGGCCTCGTAGCTTTTTTGGTAGTGGTCTGGTGTGGTTTGCAGAAAGTGCAAGGCTTCACCCAGTAACGTGACCATCAATGCAGTTGCCCTTTTACTATCGTTCCAGCCGTTAGCTCTCGCGGGAGCCTTGAATTGTTTAAAACGTGTCTGACAAGTGACTGTCCATTAAACGTGAATGGTTTTATTCTGAACTTTGACGTCGGTTTGCATTCCCCGACACTTTTAAATTCTAAGACATGCCATTGCACTACTGGAACTGTGGGCTCCGACGCATGTACTGTTAGGGAATTAATTTGTCTTTGCTTTTTAATTTTTTAAAATTTTCTTGAAAATTCTTCTAATTTCGCTGCCAGTCTTGAACAGTTTCCGTTTTGCTCTCAGCGTATTCCGGTAATTCTTCTGCAAGGTTTATATCATTTTCAGCCAAGCTCTCTGCCACGTTTGACTTAATCTCCTTCAAGAACGAAAGAATTTCGCTGTCCATTTTCATTTTCTTTTTGGCTACGAGTTACAGCTATGCAAACAAAAATCGTTCAAATGTTTGTAATCCCACTATTTGAAAACAGTGTAACAAAAACTCTATTTGCAATAAACAACAGTTCTTTATTTTCAAACTGATTATACAAGCCTCTACAACAACTCGTAGTTGCAACGAAATTTACTAAAAGCTCTCCAAACAATTTACTTTCAGCAAATTGCTGGCAGTAAAAGTATCATCTTCTTAACACTACGATGATATCTTCTAAATTACTACCGAAGCAGTATAATTAACTATTCAAGCATTAATTATTAATTTATATAATCACTACAGTAATTTATATCAATAGAGGGTAATCTATAATGACAGTAATTTATATCACCATGAACCACTACTTGTTCCATATCACAACTACCATATTGTAATTAAAACTTCAATCAGAACTGAACTCTAATTAGAACTGATTTCCAATATCTATAACGGCAATTTAGATACATTTCAATTGTACTTAGTTACTTCAAGAACACTCATGAAATTATACAAATAACATTTTCGAGATTTTCTATTGTAATCTAAATAACCCTTACCAAAAGTCTCGTACCCGATTATCTGAAGAAAGTTGCACCGCAAGGCCTATCATTCATTTTTTATATATAAATGCTTCGTTTATGTTCTAATGCAATTATTCTAATCATTGGTACGGAGTATGACGCTATGGTATCATTGATTCGTCAATTGATAAACAACGTTTAATGGGAGCAAATTTTTAAAAAATATTGAATATTTCAATAAATGGGCGGATTTTAGTCTTACGATCCTTTTTATTAATTTTATTATAGTTAATTATGTTGAAATTCGAAAACTTTCCTCAAATTTTTTTCTGCACCTACTTAACTTTTGTAGTTTGTTATTTACATCCTCTATTTGATGTTTCTTTCTAATAAAGTTTTTGCCGTGTGAGATATTGTAACCGGTAAGACGTAGTATTCCAAGAAATGTTTAAATCTTACCCAAGGAAAGTGAAATAATTTTGTTTTTAGAAACAGCATACATTATCATCATTAGGTCTTCAGTCCTGGAACTGGGTAGACGCGTACCATCATTGTTTCTTATTCTGAACTAACCTACAGATTTCCCTCAAATTTGCACAGTCTGCATCTATCACTATCTGATCTAGGTCTACATCTACCTCGTTTTTTCTATCTCTGCTTGTCATATATCCCATACTATTCCCCAAAAGTGCCTTAGAACGTATTCTGCCCTTCTATCTCTCCCATTTTTTTTCCAAAGATATCCTTGTTCCCCTACTGTTTCTATAACCTATTTGTTATTACCTTTGTCTGCCCATCCTCATACATCTGAGCACGGCATTTCAAAAGCTGCTACCGTTTTTCTGTCTGTTTTTCAGACTGCCGTGTTTTATAGGCATACTGTCTGTGCTGTGCTCCACACATATGCTTTCGACAACTTCTTTTTTTATGTTTGTTGTCTTTAACCATAGGCGCTGTTCTTTCTTGTTAAATGCAGTTCGGTTTCTTTCTATTGTTTTACAATTATATACTCTATTTCTCTGACATTCAGAGGTTGTGAAAAGGGGTAAGCAGCCTGTGGCTGCCAAATCCCCCAGCACTTGAACATTACCAATTTAATATTTTTTCCAATATATCTTTTCGCACAGTCAACATTAGTTGCAGATATTTTACAACCAACACCTGTAGTTGTTTATAATAATCATCAGATTTATCTGCGCTTATTTTTTCGTCATTAGGTTTCCGTCTCAAAACTGGTTGGACACGTACCTGCACTTATTTATTTTCTGAACTAGCCTACATGATTCCCTAGAATTCTCACACAGCATGTATACAGCTCAGTTACCTTCTATTGTTTTCTAATTTTATACCCTATTTCACCGAAATTCAGTGAAGAGGGTTAAGCAGCCTGTGGCTGCCAAGATCCTCCAACACCTACACATTTGCCAAAATAATAGTTTTCCAGTAAATCCTTTCACACAATTACTATTATTCGAGAATATTGCCCACCCAATACTTGTAGTTGCCTATAATAGTCATCATGTTTGAGTGCAGTTACTTTCTTCGTCATTAATTTATCCATCTTGGGACTGGCTGGATGCGTACCTCCATTGATTTCTATTCTGAGCGAGCCTGCACTTTTCCCTGAAACTCCTACAGCCTACATCTTTCACTATCTGTGTGCAGTAGTCTAATGTAGGTCTACCTCTACTTCTTTTTTTTTCGATCTCTGCTTCTAATATATTCCGCACTATTCCCTC
The DNA here is from genome assembly GCA_036346225.1 of Platerodrilus igneus. Classification (NCBI taxonomy): domain Eukaryota; kingdom Metazoa; phylum Arthropoda; class Insecta; order Coleoptera; family Lycidae; genus Platerodrilus; species Platerodrilus igneus. Next base: position 429,198 of record JARFIW010001379.1, on the reverse strand, counting down.
ATGCCGTAGTATGTGGCCTATCATCATATCTCTCCTATTTTTTACCGTTTTCCACCTATTTCTTTCTTCCCCTCCCATTTTTAGTATCTCTTCGTTCTTAACATTGTCTGTTCATGATATCTTGATCATTTGTCTGTAACACCACATTTCAAACGCTTCTACCTTTTTCTTGTCCGCTTCTCCTACTGTCCAGGTTTCACAGCCGTACAGTGCTGTGCTCCATACATATGTTTTAAGCAATCTTTTCCTTGTTTCTAAATTTGTTGTCTTTGAACACAGTAGTTGCTTTTCTTGTTAAATGTAGCACGACCTTGTGCTAATCTTTGTTTTATATCTTTTGTGCTCTCCCCATTTTGCGTTATTTGGCTTCCTAGGTAGCAGAAATCCTTAATTTCTTGTAAGTTTGTGTTACATATTTGTATTCTTGTTCTTGATTTATTTTCACCTCCTATGCATACTAGTACTATAGTTTTAGTTTTGTTCATTTTCATACCGTATCTCTCTGTTAGAACCGTTTCTATTTCATTAAGAGCAGTTTCTAACTCTTCCTTGCTATATGCCAATACCGCTATATCATTTGCAAATCTAAGCATATCAATTTTTTTGTCCCTGCATAGTAATTCCAAATGTCTTCCTGCATTTGACAGTATTCATTGCCTCTTCAATGTACAAGTTAAAAATTAATGGAGATAGGCCACATTTCTGTCTCACCCCTTTCCTAATGTTTACTTCTCTACGTTCCTGCTCTAATTCTATTACTGCTGTTTGCTCTTTGTATAAGCTATGTACTATTCGTGTATCCCTATAACTCATTCCAACTTTTTTGTGTATTTCGAACATTTTTTTCCATTTTACATTGTCGAATGCTTTTTTCAAATCTACAAACCCCTTTTTCTATTGTTTTCTCCATTTTCACTCTCAAAGCTAAGATAGCCTCCCGTGTTCCCCTGTTTCGCCTAAACCCAAATTGGTCTTCTCCTAGTATTTCTTCAGCCCGTTTTTCCATTCGTCTTTGTACAATTGTAGTTAATATTTTTGACACGTGTGCTGTCAAAGTTATTGTTCGAAAATTTTCACATCTATCCGCGCCTTTCTTTTTTGGTATAGTTACTATGATGATACGTTTGAAATCTTTGGGTATATCGCCTGTCTCGTACATATAGCTTACAAGTCGCAAGGAGCGTTCTGTTACTGCTTGTCCAGCGGCTTTTAGAGTTTTTACTTGCACCTTATCTGTACCTGGCGCCTTATCATTTTTTAGACCCTTTAATGCTAATTCAAATACATCTCTTAGTATAGGATATCCCAAGTCTTCATTATCAATGTCTGATTCCTGTTCTAATGCAGTTAGTTCTTCTCCTGCATATAAATGCCCTATATATTCTTGCCATCTACCCACTTTCTCTACGTTTTCTATAATGACGTTTCTTTGTGCGTCCTTTATATTTTTGCTATACGGTTTTATATCCCTAAAATTGATTCTAATTAGTTTGTATGCTTTATTTATATTTTTGTTTTTCTTCTATTAAATTTAGGATATCCTTTGTTATCTATGGTTTCTTATTTTCTTTTTGTGTATACCCCAGAATATCTCTGGCCGCCATGTTTAGGCTGGATTTAATGCTATTCCATTTTGTTTCTGCTTCCTTAGTATCAGATATTTTTCCGATATCTTTGAGAAATTCATTTGATTTTTTTTCGAATCTTTGTTGAATATCTTTATCTTTTAGTTTCTTTAAGTCCAAGTGCCTTTTCCGTTTCTTTTTTCAGATTTTTAAATTTAAGTGCGGTCTTCATAATCACGATGTTGTGGTCAGTGTCTATATCTTTTTCTGGGTAGCTTCTACAGTCTTTTACTTGATTCCTAAACCGTTGTCTAACAAGAATGTAATATATTTGATATCTTCCTATATCTCCTAGCATCTTCCACGTATATGGTCTTCTAGCGTGATGTTGAAATAATGTGTTTGTGATGATTAAATTGTTCTTGTCGCAAAATTCTACCAGCTGATTTCCCCTGTCGTTTTTCGTGCCTAAACCAAATAAACCTACTACCGCTCCTTCCCTACCCTAACTACCACTGCATTAAAATCCTCCGTAATTATTAATTTTTCATGTCCTTTTACGTGTCTTAATATGTATTCGATATCTTTGTAGTTCGCTTCTACCTCTTCGTCACTGTAGCTAGAGGTGTGCATGTATACTTGTATTATTACTGTGTTTACCGGTTTAGATTCTAATCTAACTATGAGTACTCTTTCATTCTTTTGTAAGTAATTTTCTACACAGTATCCTATCTTTTTTCGCATAACTATCCCCACACCGAAATTTCCTGCCTCTGCTTCTGTATGAATTACCCTGAAATCTCCACTCTAGTATGTCTAGTGATTACCTATTCATTTCGATAAACAACATACACCATTCTATTTTTAATTAGTGGATATAAAATGTTTTGTTCCATAAACAGTTGAAAAAATTCAAAAGGATGACAATCTTTGCTCAGAGTTGGTGACGGTAATGTCGGTTACATCAGGACTCAATGAAACATTACCTACATCTCCAGAAGCCCACTGCCGTAAAAGTTACTAAGGACGTGGGCTTTTTGGAGGTAGATGAACTAAAATATGTATTTTCAGCATATGAATCAGCCTCTTCGTATATTTGAAATTTTTAACAACTGTTGCTAATTATTGCTTGTATTTGTAGCTGATTTGAATTTAAGCGATAGAGATCACAGCATTTTTAATTTTCTGGCGTCCTTTTTGGTGTATTGATCATTGCTTAATGTGGGTGTAATGGTCATATGTAAATGAGTGTAGTCTTCACCAAAATCCTCCGCAGTATCAAGAATTTCATGGATAGTATTTGGTCGTTTGTTATCAAATATTTAATTAGAAATTATATACAATGTAAATTTTTCAAAACCTACCAATATTGCTCATCTAGCTTCATTTTTACATAAGTATTATGCAAATCAGTCACTGTAAATCAGAGATGTCCGCAAGTATGTAAATGCAACAAAACTGCATGTATATAAAGGTCTGCTTCTAGGGAGTCGTGCACGACCTTACTGTATTCTAGAAGCAACAACAATTACATGTATAAACAATCTCTTAATATGAAAAAGCTCATGAGTGTTAAACAAACATTCCAAAAAATGAATTAATTGTTTTTCTTTTAGAACTATTTATATACATATACAGCATAAAAAGCAAAAAAAGGTGACAATAGTATGCGGCTATCAAGACAAACAAAACCAAATATGAATGATAAGAAGAATTATTTAAAACCTGTAGGTCGATAGCGATCCCACAGGCTTCACACAAGTTAATTATGATTATACCATACATATATGTTGATTTGTCGCATTCTTTCATTACAGTTCCTAAAAACAAAAGACTGCAAAATGTCCTTTCGTTTGCATTTTTTGATTTGTTGTTGCAGGTCGCATTTAGAGGCACGCGTGTCGCAAGCGACCCGTGGGTCGCAAATCGACTGAGCGTATCGGGCCTGGCCAATAATGTTTTCGCATAGAAAGTTTGTAGCAATTTTATTTTCTACCTAGATATGTTCGTATAATTTATCCCTTTATTTAATAATAAATAATATAATGCATATTAATGCTATTCAATTCATTGATTAAATATTACCTATTGCCCAATAAAGTATTAGCATTCAGTTCAAATTAAAATTTAATTTCCACGGTGACAAAATAAAAAGCTTCTATTAAGTATCATTCCTAGAGCTCCATCTATTAAGAAATTACGAAGTAACGTTGTTCCCGGGCAGCAACTCGCTTGACGACACTTCTAACACAGCTGTGGTGAAAGCAGGTCGAATTGTTCTTAGAAACAATGGTTGTTTGCTGTTTTTTGTGTTGGAAGCACGTACGGATTAAGTTCTGTTAGGAGAATGTCATCTCCGAGAGGCATTTTTGATAGTCCATTTGTTGGAACAGCTCGCAGATGACGAAAGATTTTTTGGTTGAAAGGCCGTGGTAACAGTAAGTAAAAATCTGGTTCTGTAACGGTATTAATTAAAACTTTTCAATGCAATTTATTTATATATGGTATTCAATTTAAATTACATAAAGCAACTTTATTTATATATAACATGAAATTATACAGATAGTATTCAAGTTAAATTATCATGCATCATTTGATGGTTTTCGTGGTTTAATGTACATATAAAGCAACTTTAAATTAACATGCAGAATGGTAATCAGGAGACTGGTTTACGTTATTTTTGATTAAAAACAAGAAGAAATATAGGTTTTTACGCTTTGTTCATGGTGTGGTCCTGGCGGAATTTAATTACTCAAAATGGAGGCCGAGTAATGTGATTTTCAGTATGCAGTACAATTATTTGTTCGAAATTGGAGATTTCCGTATTTCAATGCTGACGTAAGATTCTTTTATGGTATTTTTCAGACAGACGGAGTTCTGGTATGTAGAAAAATTGTTTTCGTATGTTAGTTGAACTATGGACGTAGTAACGAGATAAATTTTTGTTTAATCAAGTTGTGTAAATTTCTAAATAGGTCAAGGACAGACCATAATTATATTTTTCAATATTAAGCAATAGGAATCTGTAACTTTTACTTACCTCATTCTTTTATTAATTCAATGAAACAACAGAAGATGTCATTACGTGTTAGAGAAAGTGAATTCTTATATTTATGAGAACTTAAAAATTAAATTTCTATGTTTGATATTTCATTCATACTTATTTGGAATTATCCATTGTAAGGTTAAGGTAGATCTACCCTAATTAACATTTTTGTTATAAATAAGCAACAATTTAGAAAGCAACTTTATGCTTTGTCAATTTGTTAAATAAAACCACATTTAATGTGAGTAGTACTGATTTTATCCAGTACCTTTGTAAATAATTTTTCACAAATTAAATTAATCATGATATAAAGAAAGAAAGATATTTTGTATAAAAACACATAATTGAATACTAGAGGAATAGATTTTTATTTTCGAACAAAAGACTATTCTTTTTATTTAGGATGAATGAAAGATGATTCCAATTGAATTTAAAAATTTTTGAGTATGAATGCACAAACAGTGCTTTTCTTTGTTTAATCTGTTCGCAGGTGTTGCAGAGGATTACTAAGGTCAAGGTCGAGCCATAAGGTAAGAAACTTTAGGGATTATGTGGTCTTTAATAAATTGTATAGCGGTTATAGCATAAAGGTTTCCGCATTAGCCTTGTACAAGGGACTTGAGAAGGTCTTCTCTGTATAGAAAAATACGGTGGCGCCTTATTCTTTGTATTTGTGGTCGCAATTCAACCCCGACCCACAGCTCATGTTCCACCCAGAGCATATAGTTCGACTAGCCGCTTTGCCTTTGAGATTTCCACAACTTTGAGCCGTTTTCCATCAGAACTTGCCGTGGGCTCTCTTCGCTTATTGGAAATTCTCGTTGAACAAAATCCCAAAATAAATTAAAAGGCTATAAGTTATCGTTTTTATCCTACTTAATTTACGGAACCAAACAATATGTCTTGAGTTTTATGAAAAATAAAGACTGTCACTTCCGAGGAAATATTAATTTTCTATTGCATCTAAAGACATTTCACTGATTTTTCACGGTTCGTTATCATAACATTAAAGTCAATTGTTAATAACGGCATTTTCCTATTTTATATTCATCCCAGCAGTTTTAGTTCTACGCTTCAATTATTCCCAACCGCAAGTGAAAAATAAGAATCTTTAGTTATAATTTTAAATTTAGTGGTAAAAAATGTTAATGCAGATTATGTCGTAGCGTAAATTTGTGGGGTTGAAATTCTACAATTACGTACTCTTGCAACAGATGGGCGAAGGGTGAATGAGTAGTATATGGTTTAGGTGTAACCCCTAAATGTTAATATGTGTTAACCGATGCGATGTGCTAACATTAGTTATATGAATCACTGGTAATCTACACACCTGCACACCTGTTCTAGATATAATGCAATCATAGAATAAGAAATTTACATTTTTATAACCCGCAGTTAATCGAAATAAACAGACGGAGGTTTTATGCTTAACAACAAAACTAGCTTTATAGTCCAACATGCGCACATATAAATCATAAAATACTACAAATAACCGAAACAGAAACATGGTTTGACAGGAATGTAAGCAACACCAAGTCCGGCACAACCCTAATAAAGTCAGCATAGTATTCCGCTCTTCCCTCGAATGCACTTGCTTTCCCGATGATGACCTAATGAAATTCTATGAAGCATGGCGATGAAATATAACGTACCGGGGATGTGGCTGTTTGCTTATATATGGATGTCAAGCAGGCATTTCTACGATTAATGAAGCGTTTTCATGACGTTATAAATATGTCTCTTATCATTAAAGTCAAAGACTTGTAGACGAGATCCACAAATTTTAACTAAGATAGCGGAAGAAATGATGTATGAAACATTTTTATTCTGCCTGTTGTGAAAAGGAAACCTACTCTTAGTTTCCGTTTCTTTTAGGTGCAATCGACAACTAATACATTGTAATTTTCATACATTTACCTACGGGAACCAAATTGCAATGAATTTCAAAATCTTTCTATCCTTAACTGTAGATAATTGGTAGACATTGCGAATGAACTGGGAATTAAATTCGGTGAGGGTTTGAAGTCATTTTTTACCATAGTCACAGAAACGACAAAGAACGTTAGCTAGCTTTCCTATACTTTAATATTACATCAAATTTCATATTCACGCTATATCTTAATGGTAGGAGTTTTCGTAAACCGATTTGTCATTATCAAATTAAGATAAATTATTATTATTTAGATTCTACAAAAATATAAATTATTCTTTTCGGTATCTTTCAGTTATTTTACCGAATACAATGATTAGAAATATAGACATTGTTAAATATAAAATCATCTTATTTTAAACGTTAACAAAAGCAGTGTAATATTAATTACCATTACAAGATAACTTTAAAATAGCGGCGTCTTCACAATTAAAATCAGGGTATGCTCCATGTATCAAATATACCAGAAAGCTAGAACTACGTTAAGTGACAACTGAATGTAAATAAATTAAATTTATTTGGTCAAAAACGCTATCTTTGGTTAATTGCGTATTATAACAGAGTTTCAAAACAACCGCAACCCGTTTCTTTGATGGACAAATGTACAACGAAAATATTATTGTTAATAAAGCATTCATATGTAACATATAAATTTTCCTGCAAATTTATTTGTTGACGTTACTGCTATGCATCTATTATTTTAGTATTTATTCAACAACGTTTATGTTATTGATTTATTCGATTTTGCATATTTAATAACCCAACAAACTTTAAGGCATACTGCAATTTCAATTAGAATTACAATCTACTACGTATCACGTCGTCCTTACTGATAACATGTATACAAACCTATTCGCGTGCTCCTACTTCTTTGTAATATCTAAGATTTTTAAGTTGTTCCGACGATTCATGACAGATATTCACTTTTCGTTTCCTCGTTGAACAGAAAGGTCACTTGGTGTGTTAAAAAACACTCAAGATGGTGCGGAAAATTAAGTTTTCTTGGCAGAGACGCCGTAATAAAGGCACAGTTATTTAAAAGTTGTCTGGGACAACTTGTATATATGTATAGTGTACAAACTCATCTTGGCAACGGTTTGTAATGTGTAATTATATTAAAATTAATTATGAAATTTATTACAGTGCAACTCCGATACAACTTTAGGTTATATTGATCATATTTAATTTGGTTTCGTTTAAGCAAATTTTATGGAACTCGTTTAAAATATAAATGCGTAAGCAATTTTGTTGGACAAATGGTGGATTTCGCTATGCAGCTACACCTGGCGTGTTTAGTTGATGAACGACATGTCATTTGAAGGTTATAGGTCATTGCCGCTATGGGTAAGACTGTTTAAGTTTTTAAGATAAGGCTGCCGTAGCAAAGTTCATTACGTATCTATGTATGTAATGAATTCTTTTTTGAAGCTTGTAACTACCTCAGGTTGTTGTATACAATTCATTATGGCTCGTCCGAATAATTTTGTTAATTAATTTGCTAAAAGCTTATTCTGTTAAATTGTAAAGTTACAATGAGTACAACAATTTTTTGTAATTAATGATGTGTTCAACCTTGAAATTGTACCTTACCGGTTGTATATAAGACGATAGTAAAATATGCAGACAAATAATCATGATATGTTTGCTACATGTTTAATAGCTATCTTGTTTACCACAATTTAAAATACCAACATATTGATTTAATAGGGCCTAAGTCCAGAAAAGTGAAGTTTAAACTCAGATTAATTAATTAATTAATAATTTTTGCCACAAGTTAAGTAAATTTCTTTAAAGAACTTCAAAGTCTTAGTAGCGGTACCCAAGATTATTAATTATAAAAAATAATGTCCAAAAGTTAAATATCCAATTCAAGAAACTACATTTATAAGAATTTTATTTTTTATTAAGTACACTTATAATTTAAAATGTTCATTACTTACCTTAAAAAAGAATATAGAATTATTTTTGACTTCAGTTCATTACTCTATAATCATTAAACTTTTCCAAAGTTTGTTAGGTACTTGAAAAGTTAAACTTACACGAATGTGTACCACGATACAATGAAAACTAATTGAAACTAAAATAAAGATTTCATCTTATACTGGTTCATAAGATATATAGGGTATCTATGTTGGTAGTATTTATGCTTCAGAGCCGCCCTAGTCATCGTTAGTTCAGTGAAGAAGACGACCAGATGTAAGTAACGTATTTGCGTCAATCAAACTTTATATTCAAAGTGGTTAGCGATAACCTAGGTTTCCAAATTTTCCTTTTCTCGCAAATTGTTTCGGTCAGTTGCATTAAAAAATTTAGGTGACGTCCATTATTTTATATTCCAACTTTAATAAACCTATTAACCCAATCTCATGCAACAGTGGGTAAAAACTCAGTTACCTAAAAAGTCTTAAAGGTTTCCTTGACTAAAAGCCATTTTCAATCCTAACCTTACCCTGGGCTTGTTACTGTTACATAAGAATTCTCGATAGGTAAAGTAAAAATTTACCACGATTTATTTTATTGTGGATTAGATTTAATATACATCACACTGGCGCCCAACGTGGGCCAGATTGTTTGCTCTTCCATACTCCTACACTGACTCCGTAACGTGGGTGCGATTTTGGTTGTCTCAATTTTGTTTGCTCATTAGTGATTCCCTCGTTTGATTTAAAAATTTTATGTCTCACTGATTCATGTAACGTTTAAACTTAAAGAAGTTAGATCTCATCAATATTAATTTTCTGTAGCATTTTTTTACAATCTTGGAAAAAAGTTTGATTAGAATATATTACTTTGGTAAAGAAAAGTGAATGCGGATACCATAACTCTTCCGAGTTAAATTTTTGTAAACTCTTTTATTCGGTTTAGTTAGTTATTGCCTACTCTTGAGTGAGAGCTTATATCTACAAAATAATTTTAGAATTTATAAATTTTTACAATGGCAGAAAAGTATCAGATAGTACATTTACTTAAAGATGAGTTAGATTATGAGTTGAATATTAGAAGTATAAAGAACACTAGACCAGTTGCTGACAAAAGAAAAATATTAGGTCGGTTATTAGCCAAGTAATCTGTTAAACCAGGATGTTTGATTGACCTTTCAGGATATATAGTAGATTTTTATATAGAAAAACAGTAAGTCGAATCGAGAATCGAATCGATAAAAAATGTCTTAACTGAATACCAAGATGAACCGTCAGACTCCACTTTTAAGAGAATTCAGTCTAGGTTAATACACATTTTAGGTCGTATTAAACGTATGAAACTTCCCAAAGAAAATTCTGAAGAGGCAAGTTATTCAAAAATGAAACCTTAGCTACAGTTCTTGTAATGGAGGCAGATCTTCATGAAAAGACAAACAATGACTTAGTTGCAAATCAAAATGATATAAGTACAATATCTAATGTCCCCACTAACTTACCTGTCCCCTCTGTTATGTACCTTACTCAATCAGTCCCTATTGGTTCTTGAGCAATATTCTGGAGACCCTAAACTATTATACCAATTTTTAGAAAGAATCATAGAGCTGGCACAATCCCGTAAAGTATCTGATGAAGAGTTATTCAACTCATCGGTCGAATTATTTACCGGTAATGCTCTCATCTGGTACCGAAGCGTCCGTAGTCAGTTGACAGATTGGAATTCTTTGGTCGCTAAGTTAAAAGAAGATTTTTTACCAGCACATCCCGATGAGATGTGGGAAATCATTAAATCTCGTTGTCAGAAAAAAGGAGAGTCCGTTGTTTTGTATATAGCAAATTTGGAAAGCTTGTTTAATAGGCTACCCGTTTGTCCCGCTGAAAGCATAAAGGTTAGAATAATTAGAAAGAATTTGTTACCTGAATTTGTTCAGCATCTCGCTCTGCTCGATATAGAGAAAATGACTGCTCTGGCTAAGTTGTGTAGGAAACTAGAAGACGCATCTCTTAAACAAAAGGTTGTTTCTGTCATGTCTTGTAGCAACTACCAAACTAATAACAATCATAAAGCCCAGTTCAAAGATAATAAATCAGTTTCGTCTGAAAGCGTTTCGAAATTTGGCTGTCGAATAAGACTTCTCTACCTCAGATCCCTAATTCATCTAATCTCGTATCAGTTGCTAGTGGTTTAGTTAACCCTTCATCAAAATATAAACTTGTCTGTTGGAATTGTACTCGAATAGGACACTCATTTAGAAATTGCAGAGCTCCTAGAAAAATCTTTTGTTTTAGTTGCGGTGACAGAGGAGTGACGCGCTTTGCTTGTCCATCTTGTACAAAAAAACGAATAAAGAAACAGAAACTATGTAGCCAATTTTATGCTTCTACTCGAAAGGCTACCGTTATGTTAAGTAACAAAATTCAATTATTAAATAAAGACGAGTGGTCAGAAAGACTTCTCATTGTCAAAATTTTTTGTAGGAATAACGTATTACCTGATACTAGTGCTTTATTTGAGAAAAGATTTTATGACAATCGCCCTTATATATTAGTGACATTGCTTGACAACGATATATCAAGTTTATTAGATTCTGGTTGTACTACTTTTATTGTTGGATCCCTTGTTATCCCATTAATAAAAAAGTTGAATCTGACTATTTTTAAATCTAACCGGAAAGGAGTGTCCACTGCAGACGGATCGTTAAAGTTAGCAGAAGGATCAGTTGACCTACCTATTCGTATAGGAACAGAGTGTCGTGTTTTAAATGCATTAGTTGTACCTTCGCTACCTCATGCATTCATTTTTGGAAGCGACTTTGCAAAATTATTTGGTGTGATAGCAAACTTTAAGAATGATTCTTGGTTTGTTCAGAATGAGATAGGAAACAACATCCCTTATGTAGGTCAATCCGAAGTACCCTTGAGTTGTAACGATTATTTATTTGGTATAGATGACTTGTCGCCAGTCCAGAGAAATCAAGCTCAGGTGATGATTAATTCCTTTAATGAGATTAGTAGCGAGAATAGATTAGGATGTACTAATAAGATAGAGATGGTTATTAATACCGGAGACGCTAAGCCAGTTTGCAAAAGGCCGTAGGTCATGTCACCCTATATGAGCGATAAGTTGAAAAAGGAATTGGATGAAATGCTTCGTCTAGGAGTGGTTGAACCATGCCAATCCCTTGGTCTTCTCCTGTTCTCCTCGTGAAAAAAATCTGAACATGATAGTTACCCATTGCCTAATGTAAATCATATTTTAAATATGCTTAGAGGCGCGAACTATATTTCTAGTCTAGATTTATGAAAAAGTTTTAGGCAAATACCTCTTTCAAACGATTCCAAAGATTAGACTGCATTTAGTATTGTGTCTAGAGGACAGTATCGATTCACCCGAATACCGTTTGGCTTACGTAATAGTGCTCAAACTCAACAAAGGCTTAAAGTTACATGCTAAGTATCAAATACTGTATGCATGCCGAAATTAATTTTTGCTCAGTCTTACATGGCCGATTTCGTAAATTGAATGAATAGTGAATATTACATGTTTGCTTAGGAAAGAATGAATTTATGAGTGTTTGTTACTTTCGTTTTTATATAAAAATTATCTCTATACGTCATTTTCCAGATTGTTCGTGATCTGTTTCCAACATAATATACCTAGATAATGTAATATTTCCGAGGATTACACGGTTTTAATGATCTAATTAATGTCAAGCTATGATTTAGATTTATTGTAAAGCGTATCGTTTATTTTTGTCTAATGCAGGAATGTTGGGAATCGAATCCTAGGCTTTGAGATCAGCAGCCATACACGAACCTGTCTGATCTATGGAGCCGACTCTTCACAAACGACCACTACACGCACCAAGGGCAAGGGAATCGCCACTTAAGGGCAAGGGTTGTCGGTCGCACCTACCTGAATCTTAGCCTTTTTTAGTGTAGATGCGAAAACTTAAATTGGCAGAAGTATCAAATAACAGCTAAGCTAATCTCAAATGTAACTTTTTTAATTGTTCGGCTGTCGCGATCACGTGAATCGCAACAAACAGTCGAAATGCAAGCACTTGGACAAGAGTGTTTTAGTATTTTAGTAGTATGAGGCCTGTGCACTGATTGTGTTGTTATTAGTGCTTATCGATGCCAAAGTTGTATACCTTCTCGTACAATAAACAGTAAGGTAACTTTAATATTTTTTAGTTATTACTTTTTAAATTATATTATTTGTAAGTGCTATTGCACAAGCACAGTAAAATCATGGATATTCGAAAAATTTTTAATATGAAATCTTCAACCTCAAGCAAACTCGCGGATAAATAAGATAATGGAAGTCCACCAAAGAAAAAAAATATGTCAAGTAATAAAGAACATTTCAGGGGAGCCTATTGTTGTAGAAGATGCCTCGATAACCACGTGCTCATACAAGTCACCAAAAATAGCGAAGATCAAGAGGAAGGGAGAAATGACTTGGGAAGCTATACCGGTTTGCAACGAGTGAATGATTCACAAAAATATTATTTTTTATCTAGTCCATGTATTACTCTAGAGAATTATGATTTCACAAAGAATTTTTCAGATAATAGAAACCTCCTACCTCTCACCTTCCACCTCTCATTTCCCACCTCCACACATCTCCCTCCTTTCACCTCCAAACACCTCGCACCTCCCACCTCTACTACCGTCCACATCCCACCTTCCACCTCCCACCTCCACACCCCTCCACATCCCTCCACATCCCACATTTCACCTCTCACCTCCACATCCCACCCCACACCTTCACATCACTCCACATTACTCCACCTCCACATTCCTTTATATCACTCCATATACCTCCACACCACGCCACATAGACTTAAGTTAGATAGCAAGAAAAACTGATAGGTTAGGCCAGCGTCGATGATGCAACATAATTTATATACAACTTTATTAAAGCAATACATATATCTTAATACAGACATTTAATCTAACAACAAAATTCATTTCGAATAAAAAACAACATTCTGTCGAGCGCATGTTAAATTGTCATCTTTGTGTAGTAGGCAATGACTTAAACCATCATTCTGAATTTCACTACAACTTTTTTGCTGACAAGCGGTATATTGCACTTATTATCCGCGGGGTAGTCACTCTTTTAAGATAAATATATCTTGTTTGGTATCAACTAATATTAGATTTTCTAGGGAGTCCAAATCTGTAAATAGATTTTAAATAGGACCACCCCTTACAAAGTTACACCTTTTAAAGGCCCACACCTCTAATTTTTGCCCATCTATATTTAACTCCATCTTTAAAACTTTTTTTTTTTCGCTTCTCAAGACATATGCTTTAACCAACCATTTCTTGAGATATCTAAAACCGCTGTGTCTAGCGAACATCACGTGGAGATAACACGTATACTCTGTCCACCAGGATAGAAGCGGGATCGATTTAGAAGAAGGGAAGGTGGTAGAAGAACTTAAAAATTATAGAATCTTAAAACTAATATCTACAATAGATTTACAAAATCTATACTAATATAAACAACCTTCTTAGACCTATATATTTATGCCTCCATGCATAGGTTAATACACATCCAGGGATGACGTAACGCTTGTCATTTTCGCTTGATAAACTAATTTTATTAATAAGCTGCGTGTAAAAATCGTGTTTTTTACTCCGGATACATACACCGTCAAATACACGATACCACCCAAATAAAGAATTAGATGCTTGGTGATCCGCTACAGTTCCTCATACATTCCGATGTACGCCCATACACACCCCAGTCCATGAGCACCCTCAGCATGCGCACCCCTGCCCATGAACACCCCTATCCATGCGCACCCCTGTCCATGCGCACTTCTCTCTGTGTGACTACTATTTCGTGGTAACGTCATAGCCTTTTGTAAATAAAGAGCAATGTAATACTGTTCTAAAATTTTTTATTGTGACATTATACATAACAAAATTTCTAAATATTTAATGCCAAGCATAGAGCCATTTAAACTTAATTTTAATATAAAGTTATACACAGAAGACAGTTCTTTCTTTATGTTTGTCTAGAGAGGTTTTAATTTTATCTAATTTTATTCGCAGCTTGAAATTTAAATCGACACTCAAGTCCTCTATCTCCTTTTTAATTTGCAGTCCAGTCAATTACCTTGTATTGCTATTCCCCCAATACACGTACTGTAGTAGGTTATTATACACTAAACAGAAATAATAAAATTTATTAATAAAATATATTTATATTATATTTGCGCTGGTGCCAATGTTACAAATGATGCGTGAGTACCAATAAAGAAGTAGTAAAAGTTAGTTAACAGTTAAAAAATTTATGAAATATATACATGGTTTGAATGTGTTTATATTAACATCCACTATGATAGTCTGAATCAATTGAATCGGTGATCTCCAATCTTCTAAATAATTGCGTGTATGATCGTCTCACACCCACATCTTCTAGATACCGTGTTTGGTGACAAATAAGTATTTGCAACAATGTTAAATAATTTGTGTTAGTGATATCATTATATAAATAACTAATAGTGCGATGCTCGGTCTCTAATACGATGTTAACCTGCTCTTCTTCTGTACTATTTCCAAATACATGTGATATATCTTCTAAAAAAGTTTCATAAAATTTTTGAAAACTCCTACAATTCAATTCTTTCATTCTATAACAGAGAAATTCGCGTAGACTCAATAGTTTGAAGCACTCGTACTCTGGTAGCACAATAACATTTCGGTTTTTCTCAATTTGTAAATTGAACGAATTCTCTTTTCAAAATTGTTCAACAGCCATATACTTCTATTAAAAGCTGTGGTCAGCTGCAATTTGAAATCTTGATCCAATTGTATGTCGACAACGTCGTCTCCAGTAGTCAAACCATTTAATCTGACTTGTTTTGAGTCTTGAGCAAATTGGTGAATTTGAAATTTCACTTAAAAAGTACACAATTTCTTCCAATTGAAATATGAGAGTGTTATCGTGGAATCTGCACACATACCACTACAGCAAATAACTTGGATGACAAGTTAAAGGCCATCGTATAAAGCACACCCAACTTCTATTATATGGTGGTGAGAATTTGCCTAATTCACCTAACCTATAGGTTGTCTTACCAACTAGTTGGTTGATATTTAATTGTGGTACTCGCACATCACTTATAACATTAACACTAGCGAAATCCACTTTAGCGTATAATTTGAATCGATTCGATTATTTGTAATATACTATGGGTCTATAATTTCTCCTATATCATTTATACTAGCAAGTGAGTGTATATCCCAACTTTCAAACTAGCTTAAACAGTAGTTTTGAAAGTAAGTGAATAGTTTAACCTCGTCTTACGATAAAGCAATTACAATCATATGCAGGATTCGATAGGAAAAAACAAGTCCATGGTTTAAGTGTGTAATTATGTTATTGCAGGCTTTCCCTAATATAGTTTAATTTTTAAATATGTAATTTCGAAAGAAAATTATCAATGAAGCAATTAAAATCACAGACAATAATCAACAGGAAAATAAGTGTTTGGTCTACGTTTATAATTATGCGATCGGAGTTTTTTCCTAATTTGTATGAACTTGTTACATTAAAAAAATATGACAACATTTTTCTAAATAGCTGGAGGTTACTTGAAGAAACATAATTTAATAGTGTCCAGCAGCCTCATAACATTTTGGTGAAAGCAGATTTCCATAAGAGCGAGTGGTGTATACTGTTTTGGTTGACTATCACAATGAGATCGTTCAATATATAAACCCCTGCTATCACCTAAAAAATCCTCAGTTTTTTCTAGAACAAATCCAACGTGCGAGTGCTTATTTAAAACCCGACAGTATTTGTAGAAGAAAATTGTAAGTAAAAAGATATGGATTTCAATCATTTAAATAAAAGTATGTGTCGCAAACCATATATGCATTGTAAAGACCTAATCGTTAACGAAAAATATAAGATTTTACAAGCAGAATTAATCAAAACAAAATTTGGTGATCGAATGCTGATTGAAACCGAGAAATTTAAATGTTTATTACCAAAACGATACTTTGACTATCTCCAAGCAGATGGAATTAAAAAGCTAAATAATTGTATTGGTGAGAGCAATGCTATCTATTTAACTAGTACAGGATCTATAGGAATTACCATTAATCTACAATCCTTAAGTGATGTGTAACAAAAAAATATTGTCACATACAGCGAGAAGTAAAGACTTTAATATTTTATATTGCTTGTATCTTTAGTTTAAGGGTGTAGAAAATAAATTGACAAATTTTTAGTATTATTGTTTATTTTTATTAATATAAGACATGTAGTTTTGAAATTTTTTTTGTGCAATAACGTTCTAGTATAAAAATGTGTATGTTTTATGCAGATAAGTGTTTTTTGAAATTTTTTATGCAATAACGTTTTCAGTTCGCAGAAAGATGGTTAAACACCATAAACCGAATCTTTTTTGGTACCGCCAGACCCTATTAGATTATTATAATATGCGTATTTCTGGTAGCCACTTTCTTCATTTAAGTGTTCGAATATACTTCTTAACAGTTTATATTTTGGTTTGTAATGGCATTTCGAAAACACATAAACATTTGAAGTCTAAGATTGTTCTCATGTAAAATTAAAGATATTAAGGCGTTGGTTTATGACGCACCGTGTAAAATTTCATTTACAGTTTTTATCAAAGACTCTTTAAGGAAAGTGGAAATTAATTTTTTTCCTATAAAAACTTACACGAATTTTTACTCAAAAAATCTAAGTATGCTTTTTACTCAAAAATTCATAATCATACGTCTGTAGCACCACATTTCAAAGGTTTCTACCTTTTTCTAGTCTGCTTCTCCTACTGTCTAGGCTTCACAGCCGTACAGTGCTGTGCTCCACACAAATGTTTTAAGCAATCTTTTCCTTGTTTCTATGTTTGTTGTCTTTGAACACGATTTTGTGCTAATCTTTATTTTATATCTTTTTGTGCTTTTTCCATCTTGCGTTATTTGGCAGAAATTCTTAACCTCTTGTAAGTTCTCGTTACCTATTTGTATTCTTCTTTTTGGTTTATTTTCCTCTCCTTTGCATACTAGAACTTTAGTTTTGTTTTTGTTAACTTTTGTACCGTATCTCCCTATTAGAACTGTTTCCAATTCATTAAGAGCAGCTTCTATTCTTCTTTGCTAGATCCTAATACTGCTATATCATCTACAAATCTAAACATATCAATCTTTTGTTCCTGCATAGTAATTCCGAATGTCTTCCTGCATTTGACAGTATTCATTGCTTCTTTTATGTACAAGTTAAAAATTAATGGGGATAAGGCACATCCTGGCTTCACCTCTTTCCCTATATTTATTTCCCTACGTTCCTACAGCTTGCTCTTTGTATAAGCTATGTACTATCTGTCTATCCCTAAAACTCATTCCAATCTTTATGAGTATTTCAAACATTTTTCAATTTTACATTGTCGAATGGTTTTTCCAGATCTATAAACCCTATATTCACGCTTTCCCCCTTTTCTATTGCTTTCTCCATCATCACCCTCAGAGCTAAAATAGCCTCGCATGTTCCCTTGTTTTGCCTAAACCCTAATTGATCTTCTGCTAGTATTTCTTCAGCTCGTTTTTCCATTCGTCTTTGTACAATTCTAGTTAATATTTTTGACACGTGTGCTGTCAGACTTATTGTTCTAAATTTTTCACATCTATCCGCGCCTCTCTTTTTTGGTATAGCTACTATGATGTTACGTTTGAAACCTTTGGGTATCTCACCTTTCTCATATATATAGCTTACAAGTTGGAAGAAACTGCATTTAAAATTACAAATATGATAATAAACCGTACTTTGCTCTTGTCCTTGTGGATAAGAGGTATTCTTATTTCGTTCTGTTACTACTTGTCCAGCGGCTTTTAGAATTTCTGCTTGAGCCTGGTGTCAAAATTTGACTCCGTTATTTATGAGCACTTATAAAAATTCAGATGCGCGTCAAATCTAACAAATCACAAAAAAACATGCCTTATTATTTAGGTTACAAGTTTCAAAACGAAATGCTTTCTATTTTAGCTAATACAATAGAATGGAAGAGTTGAAGTGTAGAAACTTTTTAGAATTTTACGAAAAGTTTGTGGGTGTTATAAAAAATACAAGTGGAAATACGACAGATAAAGAAGGGTTTCAAATGTTATTGGAAAGAGAGATTCGTGCGAGCAATTTTCTGTTTAATGATAGCAGCAATGCAAATTACTCGACAGTGAGGGAAATGACTATGTATTACCAACCAATACTTAGAAGATGCGAGTGTGTTGCGATCGTTCACGCAAATATTTAGAAGTTTGACTATATCTAATTTACTCGATTACGGTTACCACAGTGGATGCTAGTTCAGAATACATGTGTACATATTTAATCAAATTATAATATTTTTTGATAAACTTTGTTTTACCTATTTGTAGCGTGAACACCAGCAGAAATTATTATTAATAGACTTTTCAAATTATGTTGCTTTTATTCTTTAAGACGGTAATTATCCACGAGGTTGAGATTAACAGAGCAAATCTACAAATTGTACCAAAATGGTGTGAGAGAAATGTAATATTTTGATCATAATGGTTGTTATAGTGTAATGGGGAGGTTATGCTATAAGCTGTTTCTCGATCGTCCTAAAATTTTTTATATTTAAATGCACACTTAAGTTCATCTTTAAGTTAAAATTGTATCTGTTTATTTAACGATACCAAGAGATAGGGTATTCGACTGTAATTAAATTTATTGAGATTAAAGGTGGAGTAAAATTAACGAGTCAAAACGCTGAGCTCGCGTGGATGTTGAAGAAAATACAAACCACCTCTACATTTACAAAAGTCACGACAAACTTGTAAATTTATCCGTTTTTAGGGTATAGCAGAACCTATATAAGATCACTCTCGTGTCCAGCCGTCCGCCTGTCATAGAGGTTTTTCTCGAAAACTATGTAACATACGAATTTGAAATTTGACGCAATACTAGGTCTTTATGGCGCGCACATATATCGACAGTCAGAAAATAGAAAAAAAAATATTTAAAGATTAAAATGATGGGGGTGAATTCGGTCAAAAGAAAAAAAGTTTTAATAAATATATCGTGTCACGTATCACTTGAAAGAGGATTTTAAAAGGCTTCTAAAAATATTTTGTTTATAATTTTCTGTCCAGTAGTCTTCATGAAATAGCTCAAAATGTGCCAAAAATGACCGCCCCCCCTGTTCCCCTACATTTCCAAAGCTAAAATTTTGATTTTAATAGGGATAATAGCTATTGAGTCATAGATTATCGGAATACTGCAGGTTTTTTGACAGTGTAATAGTTGCTGGGAAAATTTTTTTTAAACACAGTAATAAACGACGTATTTACTAATGTATTGGTACAATGTGAGACAATATATTCATTTTTCAGTTATCATAATCAAATTTGAATAAAATTTAAATATACATAAAAAATTAAAATAGCTTAATTTAGTTTATTGAATACTCACCGTAGTATTGGTACGGAACCCTAATAATGCGAGCTCGACTCGCTCTTGGCTAATCTTTTTTATTAACGACCATTGGAATCATCCGGACTAACTTGGAACTCTAATGGTTATTTCAAGAGATTATCAGGAGGGTTATATTTTTTACGGATAATGACTAGGTGCCACTACTTTGTTAATTTTTTATCTCTAACGAGAAAACACTAAAAAAAAGTAGAAACCACTTTTTATGCAAAGCCCAAATAATCATTTCAAATTGAGCTATTTTCAGATACGAAGTTTGACATGCAACAACGAAATAATAATTTCGTCTTGTTAACTGCAATACGTTAGCATTTATCAACTTACCTTGTGTAAAAAACTACCTAGAATATTTATATATTTAATACTTGGCTTATAGCCGTAATTTTGAGCATTGCTTCCTGTCTATACTGACATAAGTCAAAAATTTGACAATGTCAGATATAATTGACAAAATTGCTAAACGTAATTGAAAATCAGGTTTATGTTGTGCACACGATTTAGATTTGTAAATTTTCCGATTATCGTCATCAGTCTCGGTGGCGTAATTGGTAAACGCATGGTTCCGGAAAAACTAAGCTGCAGGTGCAAGTCCTGTTTAAGACCTTATATCTTCCTTCTTTCAATTACTAGCTCGATTTGAAATGATCATTTGAGCTCTGCATAAAGAGTCTAAGTTATAATTTCATCTTATTAACTGTATATAAATATATATATATATATATATATATATATATATACATATATATATATATAAATATTTTAGATAGTTAATTATACAAGGTAAGTTAATAAATACTATCGTATTACAGTGAATAAGATGAAATAATACCTTAATAACTTAGACTTCTATGCAAAGCTCAAATGATTATTTCAAATCTAGCTAGTAATTGAAAGATGGAAAATATAAGGTCTTGGACAGGACTTGAACGTGTTTCTTGGTTTTGCCGGTGGCGTAATTAGTAAACGCATGGTTCCAAAAACCAAGATACAGGTTCAAGTCCTGTCCAAGACCTTATATATATATATATATATATATATATATATATATATACACAAACGATAGGCTGTTTAATTAAATTATTGGTAACTATTTAGTTCGAAAGAAATGCTTCAAGTAAGGTGTATTTATTTGTATTCCTGACGTTTCGAACTTCTTTCGGTTATTTTTCGAAGGCTAAAATGGTGACAGTTAAAATAAAATTGCTTAATTGAAAACTTTCATATAAATTTACACTATCATTCTAACTTCAACTAGCGAAATCTTTAATAATCTAAACTTTAAAAACATTTAAACTATAAAAAATCTTAAAACTAAATATTAACAATTAATGAGAAAAAATTTTGATTGAAACTTATCGAAAAATAATACAAAATGTCAAATTTAGAATAAGGCATAAACCTTCTAAAGAATCAAAAATACTGCATGACTGTGAAACAAGGTGTTATGTTAAATATATAACTTAATCTATAGGATTGCATCTTTTTACCTATTAAATTTGTAAAGGGAAATGTAAACCGGACTTAAGTTGTCTATATCACATTTTGAATTTATATTATTTTTAGTCCTGTTGACTCTAAAAACAGTTCAACTTCAATTATTTTAACATCATCAAAATTGCGGTTGTGATGAGTGGCTTGCACATGTTTCGTTAGGGCGCAGGACATCTTTCCAAGTTTGGCGTCACTTTTATGTTGTGTTAATCTTCTACAAATGTACTGTTTAGTTTGTTCAAGGTATAAGCCCCCGCATGAACACTTCACTTGATAGATGACGTTGCTTAACCATTGTTTGTCTGTTTTATCTTTCATTTTAGTGAATAGACTTCTTATTGTTTTGTTTTAGGTATATGTAATTTTAGTATCATTCGGCTTTAAAATTGTTGCTAAAGATGGAAAGGGTTTCTGAATGTAAGGGTAGCCTTATGAGTGGTAGCAAGTTCAGTTTTAATTTCTTCATATTCTTTTTTATTGACGTCTGCAAATAAAATTGTTAAAATGGTTAAGCCACGTCATCTATCAAGTGAAGTGTTCATGCGGGGGCTTATACCTTGAACAAACTAAACCGTACATTTGTAGAAGATTAACACAACATAAAAGTGACGTCAAACTTGGAAAGATGTCTTGCGCCCTAGCGTAACATGTCCAAGCCACTCACCACAACCCCAATTTTGATGATGTTAAAATAATTGAAGTTGAACGTGATTTTCAGAGTCATACCATATCAACAGGATAATATAAATTCAAAATGTGATATAGACAACTTAAGTGCGGTTTACACTTCCCTTTACAAATTTAATAGGTAAAAAGATGCAATCCTATAGATTAAGTTATATATTTAACATAACACCTTGTTTCACAGTCATGCAGTTATTTTGATTCTTTAGAAGGCGTATGCCTTATTCTAAATTTGACATTTTGCATTATTTTTTGATAAGTTTCAATCAAAATTTTTTCACATTAATTGTTAATACTTAGTTTTAAGATTTTTTATAGTTTAAATGTTTTTAAAGTTTAGATTATTGAAGATTTCGCTAGTTGAAGTTTGAAGGATAGTGTAAATTTATATGTAAGTTTTCAATTAAGCAATTTTATTTTAACTGTGTCACCATTTTAGCCTTCGAAAAAGAACCCAAAGAGGTTTGAAACGTCAGGAATACAAATAAATACACCTTACTTGAAGCATTTCTTTCGATCTAAATAGTTACCAATAATTTAATTAAACAACCTATAGTTTGTACTTAAAGCAGTTCGTTACTTGATATTTTGTTAGATCATATTCTATATATATATATATATATATATATATATATATATAATAGTGGTTTTAAAGAGTTAAAAGTAAATATAAACGAAGCAATTTCAAAACACCCTGTATAAAGGAAACAACTAGAATTTACGGGCGAAATTTATTCCAGTTAGTTCATTTTTAAGTAACAGGTATTAACAAAATTTTACAAATGAAAAATCAATAAATCCAAGGCGAATAGCGTTCGTTATAACAAATAAATATATCGGTTGGGTTAAAATACCATGAAAAAAAGCTCCTAGAAATGTTGTATTAAAACGTCGGTTAATTAAGCACCTTCGTGTTTTCTAAATGTCAAGTTCCATTTATTTTTGTAGATAACAAACAAGTTTCAACAAATATCGGGTAAACGGTCGAATGTTTTCCCATTAAATGCTAATGAGCGGTTATTTAAAGCACCTATATTTTGGGGTCCACATGGAGTTGTAGAACGCGGTCAGGAATATCGATTCTACCACTCAAGCAAGGTGAGAAAGAGACGTAGAAAATGCATAAGCAAGGAACAGCGTTAGGATAGGCGGGCTTTGTAGGACGTTAGTGGATAGACGATTGGTCGATATTGTTAGTTGGACATCAGACAAACACGAGGATAGTGTAGATTAATTTTCAGAAAAGATTGTAACGGTGCGCTGAATTTCGTGGACTTAGAAATCGGTTAAGCTCAAAATTTTAAGAACGTGTTGGTGTAAATGAAAGACTTTGGATGAAATGCGGCCAGGAGGTGGCAGCGTAAATTGTATAAATACTTTTCGAAAATATAATAAAAGCCCTTAATATTTCGATCGCTTCAGACTACGTATGAAAGTTACCACGAGTTTGTAAGTATAATAAAATTATTGTAAATTATATTGCACGGTGTTAGCCTCATAATTTGTACGCGGGTTGTGCCGAGTTTAGATTTTATTGAGGTATCACCTATATTTTTTTAACAAACTCGTGTAGTGACGTTATGTAACGTGGATTAAATTAAATAATTATAAAAAAAGTATAAATAATTTGGATTTGGAAATTGAATACACCGTGAAAACAGCGCTAGCAGCTCAACTTAAATGGAGTTCTTCTACTAATAGCTAGAAGCGGCCTGCAAAGCAAAAAGAAGTAAATACACGGCATCGTCAACGGAGCAGATATCTTCTAGAAATTCCAAGTAACGCTTCGAATTTGTGTTGTTATAAACCATAAACTATGAATATTGGGTGACGTATGAAAGTGAATTTTGAAGGTAGTGTGCATTATTGTGCGTATTAAACATAATACGTATAACTAACTTTATTATGGTATTTACATAGAAATCTGAAGGTGTATATAAAGCTTATTGACGTTCCATCAGGAAGTTAAATTTTGTGAAGAGTACATGGGTTGTTTTTTTAATTTGTTGTAAGAGTATGCAAAGTATAAGGGCATACATTATTCGTTATTAACTGGGTTATCATGAGCTCACCATACTCCAGAGTTTACGTAGATTTAAAATAAATTATAAAGAAGGAATGAGAAATAAGGTATTATTCAGGGCCCATTTACTCTGGGTACATTCTATGTGTTTGATAATTTAAAATAAAAATACAGGACATTACAAAATAGGATTTATTGAGGTGTAACTTGATCACTGAAACGTGGATAATATTGAATTTTATTTGTAAATAGTGATAAATAAAAGATTGTATGTTTGTTGTATTTTGTGGTTTTATTGGGAATGTGCGTGAACGATAGAGAATATGAGAGTGAATCTAGATATCCAAGAGGAGGTTCAACTGAGCTAGCCGGAAGCAGTTGAAGAAAGCAATTCAACCGGCGAAGAAGAAAGAGGAACGAGTAAGAATATATATTTTTTGAATTATTTAATTTTTGAAAAATTTTCTATTATCTGCAATTTTCGAGTTTTGAAAATTTAAAAAAATTTTCGAATATATTTTTGTTGGTGAGGCTTTTACCCAAGTTTCACGGCAAATTATGACGGCCCAACGTTGAGGCTCGAATGTTTTTTGAGAAAGTACTAAATTAGAGCGAATTTCCACGGCAATATATATATATATATATATATATATATATAAACATATATATATATATATATATATATATATATATATATATATATATATATGTATAATAATTTTGGTGTTGGTTAATTTTAACGTTCACTTGATTTTACTAGAGCTGAGAACAGAAAAAGGATATTCTTCTACTGTACATATGTAATGATTATAAAAAATATTTGAAAGTTCAATACCAGTTTCAGTTAGTTAATACTTTATTAATGGTTTTCGATATTAATTTGTGTCTAAACTTGTGAACAAGTAAATTAATATTAATCGGGTCGGGGAATTTTAAGGTGTTATTAACGATGTTTGAGTTTTGTCATAGCACTAAACTTTTTTGTGCCAAGTAAGAATTGTGGTACATTTCCCATTTGAAGCTAGTTTATAAATTATCTTATAAATAATTATAGGGACGCAAATAGCGGTCACTAAGGTATTTTATTTATGTGCTTTTCGTTTTCAGGAACAGATCAACAATAAGAAGATAAATAGGTAGTTGATTTATTTGTGAAATATTTTAAGACATTCTTGCATCGGCAGTATTACACTTCAATTGTCTATGAGAGCTTCTGTACCTTCCCATCAAATTATTATTTATTTTAATTTGACTTAAAGATACCGCGCCGCTATTGATAATTTTTCTAGTTGAGTTAATAAGTTCGTCTGCGACCTTTATTGTGCTCTACCATAAAATGAAGTTTAGGCTAGTCGCATGCACAATTAGAGATTCCATGTCACTAGAAACCGTTCTTCAAACGCCAACTTGAAATAATTGAAACTTCCGGATGCCTTCCTGTTAGGATTCGTTTTCAGGTACATTTTATTGTCACTAAATGAAAAGGGAACAAAAATTGGAATGATACTGTCCAATAAAAGAATTAACAGGCATTTGAATTCAAAGTCCGCGTTTTGGCGTGCACGTATTTACAGTAATTACAATTCAGTAAAGCCTTTGTGAACAAAGCTTTATTTTATTCGTAAAGAATTTCTGAACATATTCACAGAACCTACCCCATATTTAATTACATTTGTTGATTACTTACTAATAGCCCTTCAACGATTGTAGTTAAATTGATATTAAATTCTATTTGTCGTAATTAAAACATGCTATCCTTCACAAAAATAATTATTGAACGTTTGTTGTCAAAGTTGTTCATATTTTGATTAAGGAAAAACAAGTTTTTATTATAGTGAAAAGTAATATACGGAACTTCATTAGCTCATCAATTCCAGTAGCTTTGCTAAATTAACTATTGGAAACTCTACTCAGTTTTAAAGTTCCTTTGTAAAGGAAGCTTTTTAGTATCAAACAGGGTAATCTAAATTTTTAGAGTGCAATAAATCTTATTGGAATGTTGCATTAAAGCAGCTGTATAAGCAAACATTATATTTCTTTATTTCTCTTACTTAACACGTATTACAAATAACGATGCAATCGGCTAGAATTTTCAATGCAAACAACCTGCACCGATAATAAGTCTAAAAAATCGATTACATAGATAAAAGACCTATGAAAGCATCTAAGTAAGCGAACAATGTTGTCTTTTTAAGGCCATTGGGAGCTAGTGCCAAATTGAGCGTTAGTGTATATCATTTTTATAAAGAAGAGGAAATGAGTATATTATGCTTTCTTATTCCAATGACCCCTTCTAAAAGGTTAACTGTAGATAAAAAATTATCTGTTTTGAGGAAGCTTTTGGAGACATTGGGCTAACTCGAAAATTTACTTCTGCGGAGTTTGATGAGACGCAGGAGGGGGGTTAAAATACCGGATGTGCTTGGTGCCACTACACCTCTGAAAATGATACTTTTTTATAATTGACTCTTTTTTGTATTTTAGTACTCAAAGCAATAAACACAATCAAGTAGATAATTATATTTTTCAACCAAACTTACGAAGTAAGTTAGGTTAATAAGATCGCTACGTCGCCGTCGTCGCCGCCGTCGTCCGTTGCACGTTTTTTTCGTTTTACAAACATTTGATAGATGGATCTTGATCAGTTTTTTACGCTGATTAAGAATATGCTATCCATTTTTCGAAATCTCATTTAGTTTTCGAGTTATTCGACTTTAAAGTCAAAATTTTGACTATCATAAACTTCACTCCAGCAAAAAATAAATAAAGTTTTAGGTTAATATCGACCTCTTGAGCATATTTTCTCATAGCTCTCATAGCTCCATACCTCCTGAACATATTTTCTCAAAGCACCAATGCTCTAAGTCGAAAGGTTTTCGAGTTATTCGACTTCTTGTTTTTAATGTATATGTAATATTTATATTTTTGATAACAACATATCTGTAAGTTTGGTTAGAAGTTCTGCACATGAGAACTTAGATTTTTTAATATTAAGAATTTTGAGTTGTATAATAACAACGTTAAAAACTTGGCATTCTAGTTCTAATTGTTAGATTGATTTTAAGAATCTATATTAAAATATAAATTTATAGTATATTTAAAATCTGCATTCATGTACCGATATTCAGGCCTGAAGTGTGGTTTACAACTCCAATTTAAAACTAAAAATTTTAATAAGAGTAAATAAGAAAATTATAATAGGTTCAATATCGATAGTATCATTTAGCAAAAACATAAGCTGCCTAAAAGCATGTTCATTAAGTTCCACTTTATACATTAAAGATATTACTGTAATACAAGAATCGACAAGGCCATCACAGACGTTCTAAATTTTAATAAAAAACACTATGCATTTTATTATTTAGTTGCAAGTTTGACAATATCGAATCACATTTAAGAACACATGATAAATTTAAATCAAAACTATTTAATATAATATTAAAAAATCACAAAAGCTATGCCTTTATTTACAAATTTCAAAACGAAATAATCTCCATTTTAGCTAATATAATAAAGGAAAAGATTGTAGGTGATGTAAAAATGCAAAATAATACAGTAATATTTTAGATTCAACCTCAGATGTTACTTTCATTGTTCATTTTGTAGCAACACAAGGCGGCAATATAAAAATTAGAGAACATTCTTAGGTGTTTATTCTATTGATACTACAACAGGAAAACGACTTTTATAATTTTGTCATAAATACTTTAAGGGATTTAGATATTAGTACTTTTAATGTGAGGGGGCAGGGTTATGATAATGGATCAACATACGCGGGAAAAATATAGGTTTCAACAAAGAATATTAAATTTCAACCCAAGGGCAATGTTTATTACTTGTGCTGCCTACACTTTAAACTTTCTAATAAACGATGCTGCTAAGGTTACGCTGGAACTTACTGAATTTTTTAATATTGTACAAAAAATATGTTTTTTTTTCTTTATTTCTATACAACTGGAATATTCTTAAAAAATATATATTGCATTTCACTCTTAATTCTGTATGTGTCACAAGATGGGAAAGTGGAATTAAAGTCATACAATCTTTGCGGCATCAGTTAGGTGAAATTTACGACAGCTTAGTAGAACTTGTTAAAGATACAACTATAGGGATATCAATACCAAGCAAACTCTCCAATCATTAGCTAAAAAAATAATTTTTTAAATTTATAATTTCAATAGTAGTTTGGCACAACATCTTGCAAAAAATTAACTCGTTTAGCAAAATGTTACAAAATTCAAATTTAAATGTTAAGAACTCCGTAGAATGTTTAAATAAACAACTTGTTTATTTTAATGAAAACAGAAACGACGATAGTTTTGAAGAGTACGTAGTTTCCGCTAAACAATTAGAATGCGAGAGAAATTGTTAATCCGGAATTTCCGGAACCAACTATAGTACGTCATCGTGTTAAGAAGAAGCAGTTTTTGTATAAAGCATCTGATGAAGATATTAAAGATCCAAAAACTAATTACAAAATTAATTTTTATTTTGATATGGTTGAGCAGACAATTGCTTCTCGTAATGAACGGTTCACTCTATTACACGAACACCAACATATTTAATTTAGTGTATAGTTTTTATAATGTGGATGACATTACAATTAGAAATCTTTGTGAATACTTACATTTTAAACTTCAGGACGTCAGTAGAAAAGAAGCAGATATTGATTCTCTTGAATTAAGTGATGAATTAATATCCTTAACAATTTACATAAATTCAAAAATGGAACCGTTGCAATTGTTATCTTACACCTATAAAAATAATTTATGAAAATCATTTCCCAACGCCGCTGTTGTTTTACCCATATTACTGGCGCTTCCCGTTTCTGTTGTATCTTGGGAAAGATCGTTTTCCAAATTGAAAATAATAAAAAATTATTTAGGACCGAGAATAGCACAATCACATTTGACTGATCTAGACACAATATCTATTGAAAAAGAAATATGGGACAATCTAAATATCCAAGATGCCATACGTACTATTGCAATCACGAAAGCTCGTAAAACTGCATTTTTACTTAGTCTTAATCTTAATATCTATTTTTTTTATTTTAACAAAGGTTTTCTTCATCTAGATTTAGAGTAAATAAAATTTAATACCCGTATAGCACACAATAATATTATGTGTAATGTGTCTTTTCAGTTGTTTCAGAATATTTAGTTAGTGCGAACATTGTAGTATAAGATAATGTGTAGCATAAGGTTTTGCTCTCCTACTTTTAAATTTAAGAATCGTAAATGTTTTATTAATATTATACATTATTCTAATACGTCCCCTGTCGTTCATGTACAATTTTATTAAAGTTTTTCTTTTTTTGTAAATACATACAATATTGTATTACAGATGAAAGCACATTAAAAAAACAATTTATTATGCCAATTCAATCATGATTGCATTAAAAAATGAAAACCTATTATTTTAATAATTTAGTCGGAAATGGGTGGTATCTTTAATTTAATCACACAGGCGGCCAACAATGTAGGGTGGGCCTGCTAGTTGCAAATCTAGAGAATGGGGTGTATTAAGCAACTAAAAATAGAAGTGGCATTTTTCATACACATTTTGTTACGTACAGCTTTTTCCATGTAAAACACTCATCATGAAAAGTGGCACATGGTTCTGCAAGAGAGAAGCTTACTTCGTTACTGAGAGGAAACGCTCACGTAAACTTGTTAACGAACTTCTGCCCTCACTTTCAACATTTTTCATATCTACAAACGATTTGAGGGATTCTGGTATGGGCACGGTGATGATTTAGAAAAAAGGTTTAAGGAAGAGGCTAACCCGCTGTTTCTAGTTCGTGATCTCCAGAGAATAGAATTATACAAGGTGGAGAACTTATTTATATATATATTTCGTTCAACCTTTAAAGAAACATGAACAAATTGCTATTATGTTATAACTAAATTAATTACTTGTTCTAATACACAGGATTCCATTTTTAACAATATTACCAATATTCAGGGAGAGATTCCGTCATGAGCACCGTCTCACGGCAGTAATGCCGTGGCTGCAATGACAGGTTAGGTTACTGTTAGAAATAGATATTATTATTAAAAAACACAAAACCCAAATCACTTAACACGCATATCAGAACAGTCTGCAATAGTTTTAGCAACAAGTAGGTTATTTGTACCGGTCCTGGAACCACATTTCCACCAGCATCCACATTTCAACACACATCTGGAACATTCTTACAAGTAAAAATCCACTATAAAGTCATATTTTAAGGGATTTCCACCTTGCTCTCTCCTTGCTCTCCTCCTTGCTCGGACATCCCGACATCAACCATTTTGATTACGTCACACCCGCATTCTTTCCACCCGCGAAATAAATCTTTCTCCACATTTCAACCCACGAGATAAATCTTTATTGTTTGGTATCAATTAATATTAGATTTTTCTTAGCTACCCGAATCTCTTTAATTTTTAGATTGCATCATCCCCCAAAGAGCTACCCTCATTTTAAAATTTTTTACCGCTAACATTCTGAACCAAATAGTTTTCTTTGACTTAGCGATCTCCACCCGCGAGATAAACTTACCTTGTTTGGTATCAATTAATATTAGAATTTTCTCAGCTACCCAAATCTCTAGGAATTTCTTAGATTGTATCATCCCCCAGAGAGTTACCCCAATTTTAAGATTTTTGCTGGTAGCGATTTTTGACCGTCCTTATAAATTTCTTTAGTCATGCAGTACATGAAATTAGTCTAGAATTTTATGCAGAATCCGAATCTGCAAACAGATTTGCAATAGGATCACCCCTGCAAAGTTATACCCCTTTAAAGTCCTAAACCTCTAAATTTTGCTCTTTGCTCTATAAGCAAACCTAACAAATAGCTTTCTTTGACTAGCCATTTTTACCCACGAGATAAACCCATCTTGTTTGGTATCAATTAATATTAGAATTTTCTCAGCTACCCGAATCTTTAAGAATTTCTTAGATTGCGTCATCCTCCAGAGAGCTACCTCAATTTTAAGATTTTTTGCTGTTAGTGATTTCTGACCGTCCTTATAAATTTTTTTAGTCATGCAATACATCAAATTACTCTAGAATTTTATGCAGAAACTGAATCTGCAAACAGATTTGTAATAGGATCACTCCCTGCAAAGTTATACCCCTTTAAAGTCCTAAACCTTTAAATTTTGCTCTTTGCTCTATAAGCAAACCTAACAAATAGCTTTCTTTGACTAGCCATTGCATCATTTAAGATAAACCTATTTTGTTTGGTATCAATTGATATTAGATTTTTCTCAGCTACCCGAATTTCTAGGAGTTTTTTAGGTAGCATCATCCCCAGAAGCTACCCTCATTTTAAAATTTTTCGCTGCTAGCGATTTCTGACCGTTCTTA
Organism: Platerodrilus igneus; assembly: GCA_036346225.1. Classification (NCBI taxonomy): domain Eukaryota; kingdom Metazoa; phylum Arthropoda; class Insecta; order Coleoptera; family Lycidae; genus Platerodrilus; species Platerodrilus igneus. Next base: position 397,682 of record JARFIW010001379.1, on the reverse strand, counting down.
TAAATTTTTTAGACATAAGACACATTAAACTAACCTAGAATTTAATGTAGAATCCGAATTTGCACACAGATTTGATATAGGATCGCTCCGTACAAAGTTACACATATACCCTCTGCGAGATAAATCTTTCTCCACATTTCCACCCACGAGATAAAAGTATCTTGTTTGGTATCAATTAATATTAGAATTTTTTCAGCTACCTGAATCTCTAGAAATTTTTTAGATTACATCACCCCCGAGGGAGCTACCCTCATTTTAAGATTTTTTACCGGCAGCGATTTCTGACCGTTCTTATAAATTTTTTAACCATGCGACACATCAAATTAGTCTAGAATTTTACGCAGAATCCAAATATACAAACAGATTTGAAATAGGAGCGCCTCTTACAAAGTCACACTTTAAAGCTGTCAAACCTCTGAATTTTTTGCTCATCTATGCCATAGGCCATAACCAACCATTCCTGAAAATTTAAAACCGAGGTAATTTTAGAAATGAACCCTTTATAAGCCATAAGTGTTTAATATTTAAAACCATTTTCAAACAATAATGTACTGTTTTTAGAATATTTAAAACCACGACTTTTAAAATTTTAAACAGATATCAATTTCTGGTTTAACATTTTCCTAATTACTAAGCACGTCACAAATAAGTATATACTCAATGCTAAATATGTACTTGGAAAATACATTTCGCTTCCAAATCTAATTGCTTTACGATTACTCAAGTTACATGTGAACGCTGTGTATAATTTGTTTTCAATGGACTTTCTATTAATTATGTTTGAATACAGTGCATTAGAAATTGACGTATAATTGCTTGAAGATCATTAATAACACAATGCACTTTCGAGTACGTCCTCGACTACGTATTTAAAGAAAAACAAATTTTAAATAAACACTTTAAACCTTTACTAAAGAAATACCAAACTTGTTGTCTACAGAATACTTACTAATAAAGCAATTTAATTTTAAATAACTTCTACGTCATATTTTAGGAAATGGAAGGCTTAAATATTTTCCTTGAAAACAATCAAAGACACTCGAAGAGTGCACAAGCGCGGTCACTAAACTAATTAGCATTAATACCGAGTATTCTATGCTTTTGTAGGTTGCTCATTTCCTAGAACCAAATCTTTCACATAGCGGTCGGTAGCACGTAATGATTTCTAGAACCGGTAAATACTCGATATCGCCCAAATAGAGAATTAGATGCTCGATGTCTGTCAACTTCCGATTCCCTCGTAAAAGGTAGAAAAACTCGGTCAATCATCCATCTAACTTGTACTTCGACACGCTCCCGTTCTGATAATTTCCAAATATTTTTCAAACGACAATGGTCTCAGAATTTTAAACCTTCGAGAGATCTATAAGCCGTGATCAATTACACGTTTGAGCTACCAGTAAACTAACATATTTTATAGTAACAGTGCGCTGTACAATACTTGCACGCCCCTTCTCTGCGCTACTGCTATTCTTGTAGTTGCTCGAAAAAGTCAGTCACCCTTTTTACTGCTAGGACCGCTGCAAAGCACCATTCTATACTTTTTTTAAAAGTATAGCATATCCCGCACTTTTTTGTCTGATAATTAAATTTTGCTTATGCAGGCTTTTACACTTTCGCATATTTAAACATCTAATACGATCGATTAACCACTTTCGATTATTCTAACGGGAACCACAAAACATTCCGCCGCACCGTTCTTTTTTAATCCAACGATCCGATGGGCTTCCACACACTACACCTAACGTATTTTTCCTACTATTTGTTAAACAAAACCTACCGGCATCGCCATGTTCGTATACGGACGTAAGCAGATGTTTGTGGATGTGTACGAAAATATGTAACCATATACATTAATCATTCTCTGCTATTTTATTTAGTCCACGAAAACTACTATTTTACTAAACCACAATTAATAATCGCCTTTATAGGTTTAACATTTCTATCATTTCCCAATGACTGGTGCTACGTACATGGAAACTTTAATTTCTTATTGGAGAGAATCCTTATTCTCCCACGCACTGTTGCGTAGTTGCATGCCCACTCCTTTTGGGAATATATGCTCGTTATAGGTTGTATGACCCTCGGTTTTACTTAACAACACTTTGTGAGACCCCTTTAATATTTTTAATCGTGTCTTTCACGTTTACAATACAATAGGACTTGGCTTTTATACCAACGAATTCTAATACTAGATCCCCATTAAATTCGTCTTTGAATTTCCCTACAACTTTTTTTTTGTTGACAAGCGGTATATTGTATTTATTATGCGCGGGAGATCGCTCTTTTAAGATAAATATATCTTTTTTTGGTATCAACTAACATTAGATTTTTCTAGGAAGCTCAAATCTGCAAATAGATTTAAATAAAATCACCCTTTACAAAGTAACGCCTTTTAAAGACCCAAACCTCTAATTTTTACCCATCTTTATTTAACTCCATCTTTAAAACCCGTTTTTAGCTACCCAAGACATATGCTTTAACCTACCATTTCCCTAGAAATTTAAAACCGCTGTCCCGCGAACACCACGTGGAGATAACACGTATACTCTGTCCACCAGGATAGAAGCAGGAAGGATTTGGAAGGTGGGCGAAGAACTTAAAGATTATGGAATTTAAAAACTAATGTATACAATAGATTTACAAAATCAAACAACTATCTTAGATTTATATCTTTATGTCCCCATGCATGGGTTGATATGCTTCCAGGGATGACGTTACGCTTGTCATCTTCCCTCGATAAACTAATTTTATTTAATAATCTACGTGTACAAATCGTGTTTTTTACTCTGGATACATACATCGGCAAGTACTCGATACCATCCAAATAAAGAATTAGATGCTTGGTGACTATTAACTTCCGCTTCCCTCCTGTACGCCGCAGACACATCCCTGGTGGTGATGTCATAGCCTTTTATATATAAAGAGCAATGCAATACTATTCTAAAATTTTTATTCTGACATTATACATAACAAAATTTAAAAAAATTTAATGCCAAGCATGGAGCCATTTAAACTTAATTTTAATACAAAGTTATACATAGAAGACAGTCCTTTCTTTATGTTTGTTTGGAGTGGTTTTTAATTTTATCTAATTTTATTTGCAGCTTAAAATTTAAATCGACACCCAAGTCCTCTATCTCATTTTCTAGCCAATAGTTTGATACATAAAGACCGTCTAGGTTTTCGAATTGCAAAATGTACCAAAGTTTGACTCTATATATAAAGTATTTGATTTCACCGACAACCAGATCCATTCCTTCGTGTAATTCTTGCAGCTTATGACAATCTTTTAATCGCAGCTTTCCCACTATATCCTGCATACGTATCTTATTAGCTTGATCGACTTCTTCTTGTCGGTATTGGAGGGGGGGTCCTTATTTTCCCACTCACTATTACGTAGTTGCATGTCCACCAGTTTTGGCAATATATGGTCGTTATAGGTTGTAGGGCCCCCGGTTTCAAATGATTCGAAAGGTTCTTTACTAAGCAAATATACAATGTTTAGCGGAACTCATTTGCGTGTCGTGTACGCCAAGGTTACGAAACTCGCATTCCTTAGTTCGTCTTTGTTATCTGCCATTTTGATAAATACGTTTTTAGAATTACCTTTTAAAAAGTATACGGATTTAGTACCATCCTTTTCCGCAAGAACGCCTACATAACTAAAAGAGTCTTTCTTACTAACCGCAAATGCATATAACTTGTAGAACCCGGATGTATTTAAGTCAGTCCATCGGCACATATAATAATCTTTTAATTCTTCCTCATTTTCTCTAATAAGATGTTCTTTGTCTAACACATCTTTGCATTGTTCGCGTATTGTCGCAGTGTTTTCCATGTAGTCCAATTTTCGCTTTTTTGCATCCATTTCCTCTAATTTCAGGTGTCTTGTCCTTCCACTTACAGCGTATGGCATGCATAATGAAGCATTTTCTTTTAGCGTAAACGGATAGAGTTTACTATCAATATTTACGCGTTGTCGTACAACCTCTGAGCGAATGTTAGGCGTATTTATCAACCCCAGTTCCAAAATGACTATTTCTTTTAGAATTGTAGAATATGGTGTTGCAGATTGTGTAAAATATGTACTACCTGCTTTAATGTAGCATTTGTGTAAGATTTTTATTTTATATTGGCTATCTTCCTCCTTTACTATCTCCAAATAATTTACAGGTATATAGTTAAAACTAAAAGCCGAAAGCACATATTTTATCAATTATTCCCTTTCCTCTGGTTTTTTGGATAACTTAATTTGCAAGCCCGTCAATTTCTTTGTATTGCCATTCCCCCAATACACTTACTGTAGCAGGTTATTATACACTAAACAGCAGCTATTTTGTAGCTTGTCCGATAGCTTTCTCCACATTTTGGCAAGTGGTACCGAGTACATTGGCGCCTTTAGAAGTATAACTTACTATCTTCCAATAACGTTAAACACTCTTTTAAGGGATTATACACCCGTTCCGCACTGACATAGCTACCAATTGTACAGTTGTATATTGTCGCTTCCAATCGCGTAATACCATATTCTTTGGCCAAAGTAGACGCAAACGTTTCCCTTAAACGTACATCTGGAAAACGTAAAAAATCTAGTACATGATTGCCAAGTTGTTTATTAACACCAGGACTTGTTATCTGACACACAAATTTGTTGTATATCTTACTTCTTGCATTGGTTGTTAGCAATGTTAAACAATCGATTTCAACAGTTTTACCGTTGTCAACTATAATATTGCACTTTCCTTCTTATTCGCCCTTGTAGCAAAAGTTATGGTTTGTAGTTAAATAATTACACATCTCTATCTTGCTAAATATGCCAGCAAAATCTTGGGTTACTTCCATCTCAAAAAGATAGTAATAATCTTTTTCGAGTTCGTCTAATATATCTGGTAGTTCCTCCAATAAAGTTTCCAACTTAACATCTGTTAGTTCCACTTTGTATGGAACACATATAGGATTTTGGAATTTTTTATTAATGCATTCGAGGTCTTTTTTTTCCGATAATTTCTTTTACTCTCTGGCCCATCTTGTTAGTGCTTTCCAGAGAAAACGGAAGCTTAGCTTTAACACCATGCCTAGCGGAAACAAATCGGTCAAACTGTCTTCGTAGGTAGCTGTTAAATGCACCGCAAATTTCTTTTTAGGCTAAACATCCTTTTGTTTGAAGATGTTTGTTCGGCGTCAGAAAGCCCGCAAGTTTTAACCAACATTGTATTGTCACAAAATGGTTCTGTAATTGGTGTGTGTAGTCAGTCAGTCAGTATCTGTTTGCCTTCGACATAACAAGTATTACCAATATCTGTTACCAGATTATTGTTACACATATTTCAGATATATCCGGACATATGGGCGATATCGAGTACTTACTGGTTCTAGAAATCATTAGGTGCTACCGACCGCTATGTGGAAGATTTGGTTCTAGGAAATGAGCAACCTACAAAAGCATAAAATACTCGGTATTAGTGCTAATTGGTTTAGTGACCGCGCTTGTGCACTCTTCGAGTGTCTTCGATTGTTTCCAAGGAAAATATTCAAGCCTCCCATTTCCTAAAATATGACGTAAAAGTTATTTAAAATTAAATTGCTTTATTAGTAAGTATTCTGTAGACAACAAGTTTGGTATTTCCTTAGTTAAAGGTTTAAAGTGTTTATTTAAAATTTGTATTTCCCTAAATACGTAGTCGAGGACGTACTAGAAAGTACATTGTGTTATTAATAATCTTCAAGCGATTATACGTCAATTTCTAATGCACTGTATTCAAACATAATTAATAGAAAGTCCATTGAAAACAAATTATACACAGTTTTTACATGTAATTTGAGTAATCGTAAAGCAATTAGTTTTGGAAGCGAAATGTATTTTCCAAGTACATATTTAGCATTGAGTAAATACTTATTTGTGACGTGCTTAGTAATTAGGAAAATGTTAAACCAGAAATTGATAACTGTTTAAAAATTTAAAAGTCACAGTTTTAAATATTCTAAAAACAGTACATTACTGTTTGAAAATGGTTTATTATAAAGGGTTCATTTCTAAAATTACCTCGGTTTTAGATTATCAGCAATGGTTGGTTAAGGCCTATGTCATAGATGAGCAAAAAATTTAGAGGTTTGGGAGCTTTAAGTGCGACTTTGTAAGGAGCGGTCCTATTTCAAATCTATTTGTATATTTGGATTCCGCGTAAAATTCTAAACTAACATGATATGTCGCATGGTTAAAAATTTATAAGAACGGTCAGAAATCGCTGCCGGTAAAAAATCTTAAAATGAGGGTAGTTCCCTGGGGGGTGATGTAATCTAAAAAATTTCTAGAGATTCGGGTAGCTGAAAAAATTCTAATATTAATTGATACCAAACAAGATACATTTATCTGGTGGCTGAAAATGTGGAGAAAGATTTATCTCGCAGAGGGTATATGTGTAACTTTGTAAGGAGCGATCCTATATCAAATCTGTGTGCAGATTCGGATTCTACATAAAATTATAGGTTAGCTTGATGTGTCGTGTGTCTAAAAAATTTATAAGGACGGTCAGAAATCGCTATCAGCGAAAAATCTTAAAATGAAGGTAGCCCCCTGGGGGATGATGGTATCTAAAAAATTCTTAGAAGTTCGGGTATCTCAGAAAAATCTAATATTAATTGATACCAAACAAGATAGGTTTATTTAAAAAGATGCAATGACTAGTCAAAGAAAACTATTTGTTAGGTTTGCTTATACGTAGAGCAAAGAGCAAAATTTAGAGGTTTAGGACTTTAAAGGGGTATAACTTTGCAGGGAGTGATCCTATTGCAAATCTGTTTGCAGATTCGGATTCTGCATAAAATTCTAGACTAATTTGATGTATTGCATGACTAAAAAAATTTATAAGGACGGTCAGAAATCGCTACCAGCAAAAAATCTTAAAATAAGGGTAGCTCTCTGGGGGATAATGCAATCTAAGAAATTGCTGGGCATTCGGGTAGCTGAAAAAATTCTAATATTAATTGATACCAAACAAGATAGGTTTATCTCGTGGGTAAAAATTGCTAGTCGAAGAAAGCTATTTGTTAGGTTTGCTTATAGAGCAAAGAGCAAAATTTAGAGGTTCAGGACTTTAAAGAAGTATAACTTTGCAGAGGGTAAACCGATTTCAAATCTGTTGCAGATTCGGATTCTGCATAACTTTCTAGACTAATTTGATGTATCACATGGTTAAAAATTTATTAAGGCAAAAAAATCTTGAAATGAGGGTAGCTCCCTGGGGGATGATGCTATCTAAAAAATTTCTAGGGATTTGGGTAGCTGATAAAATTCTAATATTAATTGATACCAAACAAGATAGGTTTATCTCGCGGGTGGAAATGGCTAGTCAAAGAAAACTATTTGGTTCAGAATGTTAGTGGTAAAAAATCTTAAAATGAGTGTCTCTCTCTGGGGGATGATGCAATCTAAAAATTTTAGAGAGATTTGGGTAGCTGAGGAAAATCTAATATTAATTAATACCAAACAATATAGTTTTATCTCGTGGGTAGAAATGTGGAGAAAGATTTATCTCGCGGGTGGAAAGAATGCGGGTGTGACGTAATCAAAATGGTTGATGTCGGGATGTCCAAGCAAGGAGGACAGCAAGGAGAGAGCAAGGTGGAAATCCCTTAAAATAAGACTTTATAGCGGATTTTTACAAGTAAAAATGGTCCAGATGTGTGTGGAAATGTGGATGCTGGTGGAAATGTGGTTCCAGGACCGGTACAAATACCCTACTCAGCCACGGCATTACTGCCGCGAGACGATCGTTTTTAAAGCACGATGTGTAAAGGAATTTACCTAGATTATTAGTGACTAACCTTGCATACGCTCCCTGTTTTGACTTATACGTCTATAAATTCTCATTTGAACTTTATAGTTAAAACATTGCTATATAGTCCACTCAAAATAACTTTAGGATGACTACAAATGTAGTAATAAACTGAGGGTAACTGTAAGCAAATGAATACCTATAGAATTACGCTTGAAGAATATTGTCATTTAAAACAATAAAGGTTGGTAGTTTTGTACGATGTTGCCGCCAATTTCTCTTGCAAATTCAAGCATTTGTCATTCGACATCTTGTCATTTTGTTGGCCTGCTGGTTTTTGTTTATTTTTGGTTTTATCGTTAATGTTCTTGGATATTTTATAAATTAGTTCTTTTCAGAACTAAAATATATTATTTGAATTGTCAATACATAAAATATATATATATTAAGTTTTCACAATGCTTAAATCATTAGATACGCCTGCTCAAAAAACGGTAGCTACGCTAATAGACTATTTTGAAAAAGAACGTGATAATAAGAAATAATGACTCTTTCTACCATTTACTTCTGTAAGAGACGTAAGTAATTTCTGTATTTATGTGTTTGAATCCACTCGAATAATTTCAAATTTGACGAGGTTAGGTAAACTAGACAGTTTTATTAAAAGTTGTTTGTTTTAACAAGTCGCATCAGCATTAAATATTAGTATAGGCACTGTAAACAGCATTGGTTCAATAAGGGTGTAGCGTTAACAGGCCCAAAAAAAAACGTCCACGCAAGAAACCTGTCGTTGTTATAGATGGTTTCAACAAAGGGGCAATAAGAAATGTAATCTGCCAGATGTATAACAACAGTTGGTAATTATTAAATCATTTGAAAAGCGAATCATTTTTTGTATTTCAAAGGAGCACATTACTATTACAAAACTACAAGAAAACTTTTGTGAACGAGACATAGTTAAAGGAGATGGAACTTTTTTGTGGACAATTTTAAAGAATATCGAATTTTAGTATAACAAGGATGATCGTCGTCGTGGATTGATGGAAGTGCATAATGTCGTTTCAAAAGACATTTTTAAGACAATATGTTCAAACTAAAACAGAGGGGCTACGGCAGTTTGTATTTGTTGATGAAAGCTGGATTTTTAAAACGACAGTATTGGAAAATCGTTGCAGGATTCCGATGCTACAAGTGTTAAAATGCTTACTGTTGATGGTGAACGATGATACTAATAATTATAAAAATATGACATTTTGCTAGGTATGTGTTTCTTTATTAGATAGTTCTTCACGCTGGGTGTGAAGAGGGATTGATTTCTAATGCCGAACTCGTCTTTGCTTTAAAAACCACGGAGGGGACTACCATGGCAAAATAAATCAGGACAACTTTTTACATTGGTTTGAATATCAGCTTTTAATTAATCTAAGCAAGCCATCGACTATCGTAATGGACAATGCTAGTTGCCTTAGTACACATATCAGTAAGGCACCAACGAGTTCCTGGAAAAAGTTGATATTCAAAAATGGCTGCAGGAGAATAATATTTATTACGATAGCACATTGTCATAATATAAATTAAAAACATTAGTGAATTAGTAAGTTATATTATTTTACATAACCTTTTTTCTTATTGTTTGTATTTCTAGGAATAAGCCTATAGTTACATATGCAACTGATCAAATGGCTGAACGCTACGGTCATACGGTTTTGAGACTTCCACCATACCACTGTATTTTCAATCCCATAGAACACATTTAGGGTATAGCAAAAAGTTATTATAGAGATCACGTTAGATACAGTGGTACCTCAATTGTGAAGTCACTAGCTACATGGAAGGAAACTCTTGCGACTCTAACACCTGATGTGTGGACAAGCACAATCCGCCATACAGAAAAAGAGATACAACTCTGGTGCGATAGGGAAGTAGATTTGATTATGAAAATGCACTACCATTGATTATCAATGTACATAGTGAAGAGGACGGCGACTATCTGTGGAATGATAAAGCATAATTTAAAATTGCTCTACAGCTGTGGCACAATATAAATATACATTTGTTATATTAATATATTAATGAATTAAATACATTTTTGAGTATTTCTTATTTTATTTTAGTTGCTTTACGTGAAGCATGAAAAACAGTTTTAAAAACATGTTGAAATGTATGGAGTAAATTAATATTTTCATCCTAAAGCCTTTGTTGTTACAAATTTGAAAGTTGTATTCAAGACATCAGTTCGACTAAAATTCAAACTTTATGTATATTTTATTGGAACTTATTTACATATTTTTAAATTAAGTCATTAATTATAGCTAAAACTAAAATAGATTTCTAAATCAAATTGCTAACACACAATTTATGAAAAGATTGATCATGCTATTGTAAAACATAAAAAAGTTATGTCACTTCAAAACTTTCACAATTTTAACAACTTAGAAACGAGTGTTCTATACAAATGGGCACACTGCATTGCATACAACAATAATAAGTTTTTCGGTCCTTGTTTCTTGGACAAACAGTACATCGAGTACCTGAGTTAAGTTTTTTAACTTCAGGTTTTGGGCTCAACTCTCTGTACAAACGAGGATTTTTGCTCATTGTGAAACGCTGCTATAAGCTGAAGACCAAGTTTCTTAAAAAACATGCGCAGTTTCAAAGTGAAAGTTTTTGTATTTGCTTAAAATGCCACTAGAGCAATTTACATCAGCACTATTCAAAAACGAAAAAACCGTAGTTAAAGGCCAACGTCAGCTGTTTCTTACTACGCTGGAATTACCAATAATTTGTCAAAGGTATGTACACCGCCTTTGATTGAATTATAGAAATCTTTTATTCCTGGTAACTGTTTTGCACCGGATTCTTTAGATTTAGATCTGAATACGGGTTTAGATCTACGACATAATAATAGTAAATGCTTTTACCGTTATCAATTATTGTGTGTTCAGTAAAGTTGCATTAAACATTCTGTTTAAAAATGATGAAAGCTGTAGTAGCGTACCGCGTGTTATAAAAGTGATATTGCACGAATTGGTGCTTGTTTAGATAAAAGGTGCCGTTACTAAAACGAAGCGATTAAACAATGAGATGATATTTTGGGTAAGCAAAGCCTAAACTGGTATACTTGAAGTATATTTGAGATGGAATGTTACGTTTGAGACAAAGCTAATAGTGGTGGTAGCGGAGATTTGAATGGTGGGGATCTGCAAAGCCAGGCATCATCGTAGTAGATGGACACAGAGACGAGGTTTTCGGAAATCATCTTCACTGGTGACAAAGAATGAAGGCGACTCCAGGTAACGAAATTTAAATTCCTGTTTTGTATAAACATTTCCGTTGATATTTTTGTTTTATATGTGTTTTGACTTATTTGTGGCGCATTTATTACCATATAACTTGTTTAAAGGGGTATATGTGTTGGACAATTATTTCTGATTATTAAAAAAGGGTTTATTGATGATATAAAGATTTATTCATGCTATAAATTGTTGTTGTGAGGAGTAAACGGGCCTTTTAAATATGTTTTCAATAAAATGCTAGGTGTAAAAAGCATTTACAGAAACTGGGTTATAATGAGCTCAAAATAGACCAGAATAAAGTCAAACTAGGATAGCATGTGGGGCCCATCTACTCGTGTTATATAGAATTTGTGCAAATATACTAAAACTAAGGACTTCAAAATATTTAATGATTGAACTGGTAACAGTTGGAACAAACTGGTTGTACCAAGGTGTAAATATTGTATTTATAATGGAAACTTGTTAAGATGTGTAAATAAAAGTTTATATGGTTGTATTATTTTGTTAATTTCATTTGACTGTGTGTGTGAGAGAGGTATGTATTTAAAATCGTACGTATTCATGAAAAAGCCGATTGCTGAGCTAGCCAAGGTGAGCAGAGAAATACGAAGGCGTCCAAAATAAAGGGGTAAGAAAGTTTTTTTACCCTATGAGTGATAGGCCTAGTATATCTATCTCTCGCTCCTTGTCTTATTTTAGAGCCTTGCTGAGTTATGCCACAAAATTTATCTTTAAATATTTAACACGGCTGCTGCACTGATATATTTCACAGGCATTGCATAGATATTAAATACTAATACTTGGAATCCAGATACAGGCACCGCCTTCCAGCCATCCTGAAGCCAAGTGACCAACTACAGGCACCTCCTGAAAAAATAAGTAACTCGAGCAACTGGTAATCTCCGGACTATAAAACTACTAATATTTCTACAAATTTTATGTTATACAAATACTCGGATAACTCCAATTCCACTATTCTTTCCTCTTCAAATCGATAACGGTACAGACGATCACTCTCTCTTCCAATTACTTTTCCTTCGTCACAGAACTGTTACCCTAGGCTTTACTTTACTGCACTCCAGTACCACTAAATCTACTTCTCTTTTCTTTGCTATTCACAGATATCGAAGCTGCTTCCCAACTTCTTCTGCGTATACAATAATTACTGCTGCTTGCTCTCCTTTACGCTATTTGCTAACTCCAGATACAACTTAACTTTCAAATTTACTTGTAACGTTTTTCAAATGGAATAAAACTCAGAACATTACAAAAACACGTCTATTTTTCGGTAATACAAATTTTAAGTCGATTATAAATACAACCAGTTTCCCCTAGTTTCCGTTGCCTTAACAGCTACGTATACGCATACTATGCAATTCATAATTATTAATCAGATACGTGTCTAGACCTGTTGCTAAACTGAACGGTTTGATAATCCAGTAATTTATCTATATTGAACTTTTTACAATATTGAAAATAGCTAACAAACTTCGGTGGTTCAGCTTTTAAATTGTACGTACCAGGCATTAATGTCTTATTCGGTAAACGTCTTGTCATTACATAACAAGTCTTTAATAATTGCTAAAACATATTCAAACTGAAATTGATTTACAAATTTTTCAGAAGTATTACTTAACTCCTCAAAATTATTAAAACGCGTAGTGTACCACACAATTTTGATGTTTGTTTTTACATCCAAAAGGTTCTGAATAAGCTAACTCCAAATTAAATTCTATATACATGCAATTTTAATAACTAGGCTATCTTGGTATCTGGCCGGTATACGTTGTGAAATGCAATGCGGTTTCAAAAGCTTTATAAATTTATGAACTTGGAATAGTTGTTAATTTATAAACCAAAATACTTCAAACACAATACCCTAGCAACACCAAATATACCCCCATTCTAGCGAGTCGCTTCAAAGTCCTATTTAAACATTTTATAAGCCCATCCTCTTCTTGGCCGTATAATATATATATATATATATATATATATATATATATATATATATATATATATATAAATATATATATATATATATATATATATATATGTATATATTGTTGCGAACCGGTAGCAATACCCCTGCGCGCCCTTTTTCTGAATTAAAAAGGTAAACATTTTTAATGTGTCAATTTTTGATTTTTAATGTATAATTTTAATTGCGTCGATTAGCTTAGTTGTTAATTACGCACGGAGCTTGCGACAATACGACAAACAAAGGGTTTAAATTATCCTTCTACCTCTACTTCCTGTTCTAATCTTTAAACCAAAACACCATTAAGCACAAATTATTATATTGTTCTCAAAAATATTTACAACGTATGAAAAGTTTAAGAGTTTTCTAAATAGAACTTTTATTTAAAAAAATTATTAGTTATCATTTTCAAAGATGATCAAAAAGTCAACAAAATTACTATTATTATTATTATCTGAAGCTCCATGAACGTTCATTCAACTTCATATTTAAGTAATTTACAACGTGTACTCAAAGAAAAGATCCTTGCCGACCCCTCACAAAAAATTATCATGAAAGCAATTTTTAAAGTATTTAAATTAGAAATATTCAATGAAATGTTAATTTTTAAACCATTCGGTTTAGAAATGTATAACGAAATATTCACAATTCAGATTCAGATTGGCTAACCTGTTGTTTTTCAGCTCGAATCAGTCCCTGGCCCAACTGCTTTAGATATTGTCTGCATCCCTCTTAACATAGCCTTAAATTATTCTAGCGTCTTTTGTTAAACTCCTTGACATTTCATAGTTGAAGTAAATGCTTGTTGAATTGCCTCATTTAATCCATTAATCATTCATAATTATTCTCTAGTAATTGTTTATAATCGTTTTCCAGTAATTTGTTAGAATCGTCATTCAGTAATTATTTAGAGTCCTTTTTATTAATGTTAATATTAGAATTAAAATTAAAACAACTTTTAGTTACTTACGCTTTTGAAGGTTAAAACGACACGCCTAATTTTCCATAATTACAATAGCATTATTTCATACTTCACAATAAATCACTTCACGTAAATATCTTCGTTTTAAGGGATGGGAACTAAGCCTTGCTTCATATTGAAATGATTTGTTTACAAATCCGGTCGTATTTAAATGCATCGTCTATCTATTGACAAGCGCAGAGTTTGTTGTTACGCATGATACTTTTCGTATTAGGTTTTTGGGTATTCCATCGTATTATATTGTATTATATTGTAACATCAACGCGTTGCTTTTGTCACGTATCATTTCCAGTTAATTGGATTGTTTCCCTTAGATTTCCATACTTCTAGATAAGTAAACCATTGTGTGTTCAAATAAATTTGGTGAACTTTGATTTTATTCATCATGCCTTGCTCGTCTCCAATAAATCAGGTGTCGATTTAAGCTTACTAGTAACGTAGACTTAATACAATTTATGCATTAAATTATATGCGTTTGCATCTTACGCATTTTTAAATCTGCTTGTTTTAATTGGGATCCTTGACGTAATAATGATGCGTTATCCATACGTGTCGCGTTTCAGCTTGCGTTTATGTTATTTAACGACTTGCAAATTTGTTTATTTAAATAAATCTTCAAAAAATTTTCATTAACTAGATTAATTATGATTATGGTTTATATACAGGGCGTTGTCATCTACTTTCCAGTATAATCATCGTATTTCTTGTTTTCTTTAGAAAACTGTCTCGTTTTCTGAGCCCTCATGTATTTTATATAAAGTGCGCTATACTACTGGTCCAAACTACCCCTTAATGACCTTATTAACACAGCAATATATATAAGTATTTATATATATATATATATATATATATATATATACGTATACATTATATTTATGTGTTACAATTTTTCTAAAAGAATAATTGATAAGTACCTATACTTGTTTTTCTTTAGGGTTATAATTTGGGATTTTAACTTCTGGAGCGTAGTTTATGGTGGTAGCGCATTTGGTAACAGTTAGAGCAGGAGAAGGCGTACTTGGATCCCAAGAACACGCAAGTTTTTAATATCTGCTTATGTAACGATTTATTCGTCTTACAATAATAAATAATTAATTCAACTATTTCAAATCTTGACCTATACATATAATATATATTATATTTTAAATGAAATAATTACCTAGACTTTTTAAGTAAGCCCAAATGATCATTTCAAATCGAGCTAGTAATTTGAAATGATCATTTGCTACTAAAAGTCTAGGTTATATTCATCATTAATTGTAATCGTTAGTATTTATCAACTTACCTTGTGTAAACTACTATAATATATATATATATATATATATATATATATATATATATATATATATGTATATATATATATATATATATATATATATATATATGTACACATTTATCTTACAAGTTAAACAACAGTTAATGCGATTATTTAATTTACGCGTGGGGTCTACCCTTTGTCTTGTCGTGCGTCGACACCTTTGTAGAATATGAATTGTGTGTGCGCCTGAACTTAAGCGGCGTCAATAGTATAAACAATTCGCGCGCATTAACCATGTTATTTTATTTATTATTTTTGTCGAACTGAACGTACGTTATTTATGATTAACTGATTGTTCCCAAAGGTTATTTAGATTAAGGAACAGAAGCTGTCTCTAATTATTATTTATTTTCACCTGACTTACTGGCATCATTTAATAATTCAATAGTTTCTGATAAGGCATTATTTTAGTAACGGTATCTCGGCATAATCGTACCCGCACTTATTTGGTATTTTTGGAAGTACGAGGTACTTAGGTGTTGTCTGGAGGCAAGTTTACCTGGCGCCTTTTCTATTTTATTTTTTTAGTCTATACAAACTTTTAGGACCCACTCCGTCTCCACTGCAGTTGGTTGGCAACCCACCTACTTTTCAACTTGAGCCGTAGGTAGCGACACGTAGTTACTCGAATTATATTGGTAAATTGTACGTCGCAATTTTGGGGACCAAGACGTGGGGCTCGAAAGTGGCAGTTAATTAATTGCCTAGAAATATGTTGATTTATATATTTTTTGGGAGTATTTTTATAAAAATTTTAGAATGCCTTATAAGATGCAAGTGAATAGAGTAAGTCAGGATGAGCTAGTGGGACTCTCGTTAGGAGCATTTTTAGAGAGGGATGAAGAACTTAAGAGTAGCAAGGCATGTATCGAAAGAAACTTTATTAGAGTCTGGGATTGATTTGTTTACAGGCCGTGCTTATCAGTTTTATTTAGCTTTTTGTGATGAGGTAACAAGTTGGGATCAGTTTATTACCCTTCATAGAGACGAATATTTACCATCGACCTATAATGATAAATTATTTGAGGTAATTAAAAAGGATACCCAAGGTCTGGATGAAACGATGGAATCCTATATTGCGGTAATGCTAGACTATTTTAAGCTGTTGACTTGTCAAGTACCTGAGGAAACTAAATTGAAAATTATACTGGGGAACTTAGCACCATACTATCAAACCCAATTGGCAATAGTAGATATTCGGTCGATTGTTGAGTTACGTAATTTAAGGAAGAAGTTAGAAGCGAAAAATGATGCTGTTGAAAATTATTCTGCTCCTAGACGGACTAGTGTGTTGAAACCTAATTTAGCGTACTTAGGGCCAGGTGAGGTTGACATTGATATTGCTAGTTGTTCAGTTACACCCGCTACGCCGGTAGCAGAGGTTAAATATAAGGATCAAAACCTAATAGTACGTTTTCGTTGTAACAAGCCTGGACACAAGGAGATTGGTTGCTTAGAAAAAAAAGGAACATTTAGTTATAAGTGTAAAGAGCCCGATGTCACAGTTAGAACCTGTGGGAAGTGTTCGTTGCAGGAGAAGCGGCCCGTGGCGCACTTAGGGTATTGGGATAAGTGTGTCGCCAAAAAAACCCTGATCGATAAATTGCAATGTTTGTTGCATTTTGTTTTGGACATGCTGTAAATGATTAAGGACCATATTTTTAAAGTGGAAATTTTGGGAAGACGTTTTTAGGATTTTTAAATTCTGGAGCATCTCGGACCATAATTGATAGTAGAGGTTTGCCTGCTGTGCTTGCACTTGGTTTGTGTGTTAGACACAAGGTAGATTTCTTGGTTAAAATTGCTGATGGTAGTCGTGTAGAATTTTCAGGAGTTGTAGAATTGCCAATAACCTTCAGGGAATGTGTTAGGCTTATCGAAGCTATTGTTTTTCCTGGAATTCCTAATTTGTTAATTTTTGGTACGAACTTCTGGAGAGTTATCGGTATTATGCCGGATCTTAGAAGTAATGAGTGGTATTTTTCGAGTGAGTCGGTTGATGTGGACCTAGTAAAAAATTGTAAAGAGCAGACGGTGTTATTAGATTTAGAGGATGTCCAACTATAGGCTGTTATTATCGAAATCTGATGGGTAATGGACTAGGGTGTACGAAAGAGGCCAAACATATAAGCACTAATTACCCTTCTATTTAACAATGTTACTAAAGGGTGAATCCAGTCGTACTGAACAAATAGATAAGGAATTACAAAAAAATGTTAGACTTAGATGTAGTCGAACACTCAAATAGTCCTTGGTCGTCACCGACGTTGTTAGTTAAGAAAAAGGAAGTTGGTTATAGATTTTGTGTAGACTTTCGTAATCTGAATTCTGTGACGGTGAGGGATAGTTTCCCACTTCTTTTAGTGTCTGATGCACTAGACATACTTCGTAATGCGAAATGTTTGTCTAGTTTGGATGTAAAATCTGCGTACTGGAAAGTTAATATGGCGAAGAACTCGGAACCATACACGGCTTTCACTGTGCCAAATCCTGGATTCTTTCATTTTAAAAGAATGCCCTTTCGACTCCATAATGTACTTGCGACTTGGCAGCGGTTGATTGACAACGTGTTGGGACATGACCTTGAACCCCATGTGTTTATGTATCTTGACGATGTTGTAATAGTTACCGAAACGTTTGAGGAACACTTGAAGATTTTGGAAGAGGTATTTAGTCGTTTACGAAATGCAAATACCATAGTTAGTTTTAAAAAGTGTTGATTTTGTCACCCGGAAATGAAGTATTTAGGTTATATGGTGGACAAGAACGGTCTTCATGTGGATAAGGAAAAGGTTTGAGCAATGTTAGATTTACCCGAAGCCACATCAGTAGTTGAAGTTCGTCGTGTAGTGGGAACATTTTCTTGATATCGTCGATTTATACCCGACTTTGCTACCATTATAGCCCGAATTACAAGGTTAATGAGTAAAACCCGTAAATTTGAGTGATCACATGAGTGTGTAAATGCGTTCCGTCGGCTTAAAGACTACTTGGTGGTTGCTTCGATACTTACTGGTTTTGATTACCAGAAGGATTTTGTTGTTCAGACGACGCCTTCGGTCATTGCATAGTAGTAGTGCTGAATCAACCTTAACAGGTTGATGGAGATAAAGCGAATGCATACATAAGTCGCTCCCTTACCAAACAAGAAAGAAATTATTCGGCAACGAAAAGAGAGTGTTTAGCGGTTATATGGGCTGGCGGCTCAGTGTCGTAGTTGGTATGCGTGTGATGACTACGCCCAAGATCCCGGGTTCGGATGAGAGGAAATAGAGGTCCCGTGTGTGTGTGTGTGTGTGTGTGTGTGTTGTCACGCACGTTAAAGATTCCTACCTTGCTTGCAACAGCAAGGGTTCGGCAAAATAAAAAATTTCCAGTTAAAAAAAAACTCGCTTCCTGGCCAATGTAGTACCTTCTGGTGGAGCATTGGAAAATCACATGTAGAGTTAGATGGGCTGTAAAGAAATTGAGACCATATCTTGAGGGCGTAGCTTCTACGGTTGTGACAGATCATTATAGTCCTTTGTGGCTGCACAACTTGAAGGATTTGTCTGGTCGGTTAGCTAGGTGGTCGGTTCGGTTACAGCAATATGACTTTAAGGTGATATATCGTAAGGGTAAAAGCATGTTGTGCCAGACACGTTTTCCAGAGTTCTCCCATTAGTTGATGAGTTGATGGTGGAAGCTTTGATGGTTATTGCAGTAAATGGCGTATCACTGATGGTAAAATGTTCAAGTTTGTGACACCGATGTATTCAGATCTATCTTCTCCTGATGAGGCATGGAAGATAGTTGCACCTAAGCTATTATTCTTAGTGCTCATGAACCCCCAAAAGCAGGTCATAGAGAGGTGTTTATAAAACCTGTGCTAAAGTTTCTAAAAAATACTATTAATCTAAGATGCGATATGATGTTGCAAAAAGTAGTTAGAAATTGTTAGGTGTGCGCGGCACATAAGGTGTTCTTACATTTACGAGTGATTCTTACAACACCGCAAACCCGGTATAAGAGACACCAAAGACAGTTGGTAACACTAATCTTAATATGGAAATTAGCGCGCCCATCTGTCAATGACGTCACACAATATGCAAATTATTACACGTAAAGACGAAATATTCAAAATTTATAAAATAGTCTATAAAAAATGGGATACTTACATGAATAGGTACAGCTTCCTACGGAATCACTTCCTTCAGGGTTGCTCGTGGTTCCCTTCAAGATAATTTAAAGATGGCGGCTGCGACCTCCATCAGGATTGCTCCGGCTAGCGACTCAGGGGCGTGGGCTGCTGTCAGGTTGTGTCCAGATTATCTTCTTTCCTATGTATATGTAACGATAAATAACAGGTTTGGGGAACGATAATCAAAAAAGGTAAAGGGAATCTACATAATAAAGATAAGATACGGTACGATACGATACCCAACCACTCTTGTCGATGTTCAGCAGCAAAGTTCCCCGTTTTCTCAGCGTCTTCCGGAAACTTCTCCCACTTTTTCTTCTCCCACACGTGTCGGCGCGATCTGGCGCAAGCGCACTCTGTAGTGACGGAAATACACGCGCCAAGTCTTTCACAATTGGTGGCGCGAAACTCCCGCACATCAAAACTAAACTAAAAAGATGTCTAGTGCCAAATTTTTGGCACGTAACAATCGCGACAAAGCCATAAAAAAAAAAACTTAAGCAAATAAAAAGACTGCTAGCACAGTAACATCTTAAAATCTAAATCCTAACTACCCTATTTAAATCCTAATTTAAATCCTACAAAATGTTTATTTGAGGCGCCACCTGGTTTTTTCGACCGATAACACGTCTTCCGAATTACCAAGAAGCGGAATATGTAGCCCCATTGTCTTTGACTACACTAATAATCGACAGCACAAATTTGTCGGGGAGCATGAAACACTGCTTAAAGTAAAACAAATGCGACAAGTCGCTTAACCTTTATACTAGAACTAAAGCTAACACTAGAGTTTCTTACGTGCAAACGCACATGAGCGTTGCATCTAAACTGTTCTTTGTTGGAAAAAGTGCCCAAATTTAAAAATGTTCAAAAGAGTGAGTTACTCTACACTCTAGCAAATTTTTGTCACTGGTACTTTGGTTTAAATAACGGTACACCTCAAAACTTGTCCATGACATGGTTGTGAATCAACAAATTTACCAAACGTACCACCTTACTAAATCCTTACATTGCTAACCTAACAAATTACATTTCTACATCAGGTTAGCTTTTTCATTTAATTTCAAGAAAAATAATTCCCACGTCTGGTCATAAATAAACGTTAGGAAGATAAAAAGATAAAACAAGATCTCAAATTGTTGTCGAAGATAATAGATAAGATAACGATATTGAGCTTAAGTTATTATCAAAGGTAATAGGTAAGATAACGATATTAAGCTTTAGTTATTATTTGAGATACTTAGTAACATAACGCGATATTAAGCTAAAGTTATTATTAGAGATAGTAGGTAAGGTAACGCGATATTAAACTAAAGTTATTATTAAAGATAATCGGTAAGATAACGATATTAAACTAAGGTTATTATCAAAAATAATAAATAAGATAAAGATATTAACTTAAATTATTATCAAAGACAATAGATAAGATAACGATAGAGTGGATCCGTGGAGCCGTTAAATGGGAATTTCTTGTACCCTCTAAAAAGAGCAACCTGTGAAGCAGGCCCGTTTGAAATAAACGGTACGAGGGACCGGCAAAGGCATTTGGGTGCATCCCTGCACCCGGCGTTAATTGATATCGGTGATATAATCACCCGACATCCACACGATATATTGATACATAGATATACTCATGCACTCACACATTCACACACTCTTACATACCTTCACTGTCAGCACCCCTATGCGCTGACAGCGGCATCGCATGACCTCACGAAAGATTCCCAGAGACGTGGTCCGGGTGTCTGTGAAAACCAGGCGGCTCCGTGGCGTAGTGGTATGTGTGTGACTACTACGCCCAAGGTCCCGGGTTCGAATCCCGACACGGTCCGCTTGAAAAATGTTAGGCGAGCATTTTTCGCAAAAATACACCCTCGTTCGGATAAGAGGTAAAATGGAGGTCCCGTGTGTGAGTGTTGTCACGCACGTTAAAGATCCCTACCTTGCTTGGAACAGCAAGGATTCGGCAAAAATTCAAAATTTTCCAGGTAAAAAAAACTCGCTTCCTGGCCAATGTAGTACCTTCGGGTGGAGCATTGGAAAATCACATGTAATGTCTGTGAAAACCCTCCGTGCAACCACACGGTGACTTACGGAAATGAAAAGGCAGAGAAATAGGAACGGTAGAAAAAGAGAGGTGGGTATTTGGAATGCATAAGAAGCACTTCCAGGTAGAAAAAAATAGAAGAAGGGCTCGCATTGAGCTAAAGAAACAGAAAAGGTGGATAGCAAAGCGTTACTCAACCAGCCAATGTAATCAGTAGCCCGGAGTGAGGGAACATCACTCTTATGTGGCAGACGGGTGTTCCGGGACGAGAACAGGTCCACCGAAGAAAAGATAAGGCAGAAACGGAAACAGTAGGATAAGAAAAAGTAGAGTTTTTGGACAAGCGTCCGTGAGAAGGTAGAGAGTTGTCCCTATTAAAACACAGATCGGTCTGAAAAACCACCTGCGATATTAATCCGACGAGTTAAGGTATACCATAAGTTAACAAAATAACTAGACTCTCAAGAGAACTAGTACGATCATTTTCCTAACGAGTGCATCCACTACGATAAGAAAATCAGACAAAAGTTGACACGACAACTTAAAAGTATCACTACAGATACAATCACACAAAAACCCCAACTGTTTCAAGGTAGTTTTTTAAAACGGTAACGCCCTAAACACACAAAGATGCTTAATTATAAGCAGTTAAATACAGACGCACTGTCCCAATATGCTAAAACAACCGAGAATTTGATAAGATATTCATAAAAAGCGATAGCACCTCACCACGAACTTCAACAAAAAACAATGAAAAAAAAAAGTTTATAAGTTATGGTGATTTAGTAGGAAAAGAAACACATAATGATATAGTATAATGTGGGCGACTGTAATAATTCAGAAGAAAAACACATGGAATAGAAAATCCTAGTTTTTTGCAACTGCGAATATGAACTATTTCTTACAATGGCATAGGCCGCGTCTCCTATGTGAGCCCAAAGAAGAAAGCATCCACTCTAAACATCAGCTAAAACCAATCATAAAAATTCAATGAGTTATTGCAACCTAAGTTACGACAATTACGACACAATTAAACGATGTAAGGAAAATACTAAAAACCAAATAATATGCTGTAGGAAAAGTTCGAGGATTAATTAAATGAAACGACAGAGTTATATTGGGGGGTCTAGAGAATAAAGCGATATATGAGTAACGGTATGTTGAAGGAAAAGTCAACCAAAAGGAAAAAGATAGCTAATTTAAGGTAAGTAAGTTAAACATGTAAAAGATATATACTGTATGAGAGAGGGAATAAGTAATTAAAGTTAACTAATTGATAGTGGGGGCAAAAAATATTAGGTAAATTGTGAGGGGAATGGAACGTGAAAAACTTAAGTAGCATTTGGGTCAGCGGAGAATGGCTTAAGGTCTTTAATATGCCACCTGCCTTGGCGTTTTCCTTCAGCGTCTTGAAGTTCGTAGATAAGTGGACTAACGACAAGAGTGACCTGACAAAGAATGAATTTAGGGGCTAATTTTGAGGAAAATTTCTTAGATGTATCCGATAAGACATAATTCTTTTTCCAAACTTGTTCGCCCAAGTCGAAGGAGATATTTCGTTTACGTAAGTTATAGTGGTCCTTACTTTTTTCGTAAGCTTTTAACAAATTTTTTCTAACGTCGTTAAAGATAGAAGGTAATGATTGTTGGTCTTTGTCCCAGCGTACTTTATCGTCAAATTCAATTACGTAAGTATCGTCAGGAACTAAACCATAATAACTACCATCAATTGGGGTATATGTTCCAAAAACAAGAAATGACGGAGTGAATTGGGTTGCTTCGTGTTTAGATATACGCAAAGCTTGAGCAATTTTAAAAATATTTTCATCCCATGTAGTATGGTCTGAATCAATATAAGAAGAAATAGCGGTAATTAAAACTCTATTTACTCTTTCGGTGGGGTTTACTTGAGGATGGTATTTTGCGTTAAACCAAATTTTTTGTACTTTATAACTCTTAACGAAATTTTGAAAATCTTTAGAAATAAATTGTGCCCCATTATCACAAAGAATAATCTGAGGAACACCAAAGATAAGAAATACATTTTGCTCTAGGAATTTAATTATAGCAGCAGATGTAGCGTTACGTAAAGGTTGCACCATAACAAATTTAGAAAACCAATCGGTGACAACTAAAAGATATTGGTTACCTTTTTTCGATCTGGGGAGAGGTCCTAATAAGTCGAGTGATATTAATTGAAAGGGATAAGATACACGTTTAAAGTTACCCATTAAGCCAGAACGAGCCGCTTGTGAGCTCTTATGAGAACCACAAATTTTACAGTTCCTAATATACCGACAGACAGATTGTTTTAGTGTGGGCCAATAATATAATTCAGATATTTTAGCGAGAGTTTTTGTAACGCCAAGATGCGCAGCTATGGGATCATCATGACATAATTTAAGCACTTCACTGCGGTTAGCGGTAGGGACGACGACATTCAGGAATGTTAGATATTTTATGAGTCGAAGAAGATACAAATTTATATAGTCTATTGTTGGTTACACGAAAGGTAGGAAATTTATCGGGATTATCAGAAACTTTTTTAATCATATTAAGATACCAAGTATCAGGAATTATATTTGGAAGGTTAAGAGAGACAACATCACGAGACAAGGCATCAGGTACGATATTTAATTTGCCAGGCATATGCCTAACGTCAAAGATGAATTGGGAGATACGCAAGTTCCATCTTGCCAAACGACCTGCGGGTTGTTTTAAGTTATTTAGCCAAGTGAGGGCTGCACAATCAGTGATTACGGTAGAATGTGTACCTTCAACATATCCTCTAAATTTTTCGATGCCAAAGATAACTTCCAATAATTCTCGTTCGGTAGCTGAGTATTTTTGTTCGGCAAAAGTTAAGGCACGACATGCATAAGCGATTGGGTGTTCTAAACCATTGCAGGATCTGCTCGTAGACCAGTTCCATCGATAATAAAACCAAGAAATGTAAGGAACGAACAACAACACTTCTCCCAGTTTATCTTAAAACCTGCTGCATTTAAGCGTTCTGCAACTTCATTTAATGTGGCGATATGTTCATCGAAGGAACTTGAGATAACTAAAATATCATCTAGAAATACAAAGGCACGTTCCTGATGTAAGATAGGACCTAACGTTTGATCCATAGTACGCTGTAGGGTTTGTGGTGCGTTACAGAGACCAAATGGCAAAAAAATATATTCGAAAAGACCTCGGCCTGGAACACAAAAAGCAGTTTTAGGACGGGATGGTAAATCGAGGGGTATCTGATAAAAAGCTTGTCTAAGGTCGATAAATGAGGTAAATTTTGCGTTTCGAAGCCGGCTTAAAATTGAGTCAGTTCTTGGTAAGGGGTAAGCGTCAGAGACATTTACAGAAATTAACTTTCTGCCATCAAAACAAACACGCCAATCGTCATTCTTCTTACGAACTAATAATACGGGAGACATCCATGGTGAATTTGAGGGAGAGATAACACCAGATTCTAACATTTTATCTTTTTTTAGGAATGCAAATGCTTTTGCAATGCAGGCAATAACGGATATTGACGTTGCTTAAAAGGGAGGGCATCACCTGTAGAGATAACATGTGTTGCAGTAGTAACGCAACCAAGTTCGGAGGTATTAAGTTTACAAA
Source organism: Platerodrilus igneus (assembly GCA_036346225.1). NCBI lineage: Eukaryota > Metazoa > Arthropoda > Insecta > Coleoptera > Lycidae > Platerodrilus > Platerodrilus igneus. Next base: position 372,482 of record JARFIW010001379.1, on the reverse strand, counting down.
ATTTGTCGATTGTAGAGTTAAGAATTACATTTTGGGAATTGGTAAAAGAAATTTTGTTAGATATTCCTGCAGATGCACAGGGATTTGTTTTAAGGGAAGTTTGCCATGAAAAATGTTGGAAGTAAAGCGACAAATTAAAAGGTTTGCAAAAGTCTACACCTAGTAGGAAAGGATAAGCTAATGTAGGTACAATCAAAAATGGAACCTCACGTTCAAGTGATTCTACTCGAATTTTTAGTTAAAGGGAACCCGTTACATATATTTGATTATTGTCAGCTAAATTTATAGAAGTTTTTTCGGAAACAATTTGAATTTTAATATTTTGTTTAGATAATTGTTGCAGACCTTCGTTATTTATAAGGGAGCATAAGGAACCTGTGTCCAGTAAAGCTATTACATTTAAGGAACCAATCGAGACGGGTAAGTGTGGACGGCTATCAAAGGGTTTCTTAACAAGTTGTAAAGCAGCAGACTTTTTATGGTAAAAGGAATTAACGGTTTGTAGCCAATTAGACCACTTTGGCGGAGTAGTATAACATAATTCTTTTAATGAAGGCAAGGCATTTTGTACATAGACAGTAGAGATATTATTGTTAGATAAATTTAATAAAGGTACAGCGTTAGAGGTAGTTTTATGGTTTAAATTTATTGACGTCTGGGTCCGTTGAATGATTGGTGTTGAGGACGATTTTGATTCCTTGAGATATTCACGCCCTGGATAGGAATATTTTGACGAGAGTTTCCCGATAGGTTAGGATTACAATTCGTACAGTTAGATTTATAGATATTAGCACGACCACAGCCATAACAAAAAATATTTTTGGGGTATGTACAAACGTTGTAATTATGTCCACTTCTCTTACAGTTCCAACACGTAAGTGAGTTATTTGTTGAGGTAGAAGGAACATTAAGGGTAGATACTTTATGAGAAGTTTGAACTTGACATGCTAAATCGGGTTCTAAAAATCCAGATTGTTTTTCTGGTGGGGGCGGTATATATCCACCCTCAGCTTCACTTCTTGAAGCGAACGACATAAATCTTTGAATTGAGCTAAAGAAGAAATGTGTTGTAACGCTAGACGTTCGGAAAAATAAGGATTTAAATTTCTACGTAACTGATCGATAATTTCAAATTCTGAAGGTTTATTGTCAAGTCTACTATATAAGGCTTCTATTAAGGTAATAAAGGAAATAACATTTTCGTCAGGTCCTTGGGTTCGATTCCGTATCTCATTCCAAAGGTCGGAAATATATCCATGGGGTAGGAAGTCCCGTTTTAAACACACAACTAACTCCTCCCAGGTAGAAATCTGATCTCAAACGTTACGGTACCAGATCACCGCAGAATCGGAGAACAATTCACCAGCTGAAACAAATAAATCCTGGTCGGTACATTTGCGTGAAATTCTGAAATTGTTAATCCTGTCAAGAAAAGACATTAAAGAGATTTGAGAGTTGAAATCTTGAAAAGTTAAACCCCATTTATAAACAGGTATGGAATTTCCTAATGGTGGAGCTGAAAAAATTACGAGATTTGATAAAAGTGGAGATATATCTGTGTCTGCATTTGGATTGAGTCTCTCAAGAACTATTCCTTCAAGTAACAAGATATCAGATAAAAAAGTTTGTTTAGCTTGGTTCGCTTGTTTATTGTCAAGTAAATACAACAGTTCTATACGCTGCTTGAAGTGAATTATACGGGAGACCAGGCGTTTTAATTCAATCTCGCTTGGGCCGTGGTCAATTTTGTTAATTATATTAGTTATATCTTCATTGTTTGATTTCAGATACATTTTGAGTTAAATCGGAAACAATTTTTTTAGAAATAGGTAGGTTTTTTTATTCTTGGGCTAGTATGGCTTTAAGTTGTAATCGTCTATCATTTTGGTTAGACGCGGGGTGAAATTTCTACATTTGATTTCGTAAATCAGCTCCAAAGACTTAAGATGTGTAATATTCATTTTAAAATAATATTTGAGACAAAATATACAAAATATACGATACTACAGTAATTCACAAGATAATAACGGTATACCAAGCTTCAATTGGTTACGATAAATGTATTTAAAGCAGAATCTTTTTTTTAAAAAAGGCATTTATAGTCTACAACTGTTTAAATCACTAAGAAAACACGTTTAGAATGATAAGAGGGCAAGATAGTGTTTAATAAAAGAAATACATCACGGTTAGGTTACAATAACGCTTTAAAAGACATACTAAAAACTCAGCTAATTAGAAAATCTATATTTGGAGATGGAATTTTGCTATGCAGGTAATTGTGAATTATACTTAATGATTTTGGTTATAAAAAAACACTCAAAATTATAGAAAGATACATTACATGTGTTATTTAACAAATACAATAAGATTCCGTTACTCTAACGTTTTAAGAGATATTCTAAAAGATCAATTCATTACGTTAAATGTCTTTAAACACAAGGTTTCTTTCAAGTAATTTGTAAATCATAATCAAATATCTGAATACTAGAAAACACTTTTGTTTAAAATGTTATCCAAGCAAGACAGCATTTATTCACGATTTAAAAAACACTTTTTAAAGTCCAAAAAACAAGTCATAGTTATGTTTAATCTAATATAAAATAAATAATTTCCGTAATAAACAATGAATAAGGCATAAATCAATTAATCATTAATGTTTATTTATATTTAGATGTACTCACCTGTGTAATTTAAAAGTGAGGTTAAGCTGTTAAGAATCACTCCTAAAAAACTTGTAGTTCTATTCAAAACAACTAATCACACATTCAAAATAATTATGAAGGACACTAGATTTAAAATTGCAAGAAAATTAATTAAACTCACAAAACGTTTTAAGGACAAAAACTATGCATTTCAATAGCCCAAAATGGTGGTTTATACCAAATCATCACAACAGCTGACATGTCATTTTAGGAAAATCTCTAGTGAGTTCCAAAGTACCAACCTAAACTTTTAAGGTCAATAGACATTAGAAAATTAGATAATTTATTTTTATTTTATTTTTTTTAAGTAAAAAAGCTATAGATAACATTAATTAATGCATTATATAGTCATAAATAAAATATTACAACGTAAAACACGTTGAAGGCGCAATTCTTACATTTACGCGTGATTCTTACAACACCGCAAAACCCGGTATAAGAGACACCAAAGACAGTTGGTAACGCTAATCTATAATATGGAAATTAGCGTCTCCCATCTGTCAATGACGTCACACAATATGCAAATTATTACACGTAATAACGAAATATTCTAAATTCATAAAATAGTCTATAAAAAATGGGGTACTCACATGAATAGGTACAGCTTCCTACGGAATCACTTCCTTCAGGGTTGTTCGTGGCTCCCTTCAAGATAATTTAAAAATGGTGGCTGCGACCTCCATCAGGATTGCTCCGGCTAGCGACTCCGGGGCGTGGGCTGCTGTCAGGTTGTGTCCAGATTATCTTCTTTCCTATAAAGAGGTAACGATAAGGAACAGGTTTGGGGAACGATAATCAAAAAAGGTAAAGGGAATCTACATAATAAAGATTAAGATACGGTACGATACGATACCCAACCACTCTTGTCGATGTTCAGCAGCAAAGTTTCCCGTTTTCTTAGCGTCTTCCGAAAACTTCCCTCCCTTTTTCTTCTCCCATACGCGTCGGCGCAATCTGGCGCAAACGCACTCTGTAGTGACGGAAATACACGCGCCAAGTCTTTCAAATTTGTGGCGCGAAATTCCCGCACATCAAAACTAAACTAAAAGATGTCTAGTGAAAAAATTTTTGGCACGTAACAGTGTGTACCAAAGGACCTTGTAATAAAGTCGTGTCTTATCCTAAAGTTGATCGACCCTGGGAAATGATTTGTATGAATGAGTCCTTTCCCGAGAACTAAGCAAGGCACATGCATATTTGTTAGTGGTGACTGATTATTCGAGTAAATATAGTTTGTTATTTCCGTTTAAAAAAGGCTACAGTAAAAGTAATTCAGAGTAAGATTAAGAATGAGGTGTTTTTGGTTTATGGTATTCCTAGAATTATTATAACTGACAATTGTTCTCAGTTTTGGTCTAGCAAATTAAAAAATTTAACAACTAGGTATAAAATTACTTTGAAACATGGTGTCAAGTACAATCCACTAGCTGACCCTACTAAACGTGTGAATAGAGATGTAAAAACAATTCTTGCTATGTATGTGTCTGACAATCATCGTACCTGGGGACGAAAGCTCCCCGAATTAAGTTGCGCTCTGAGAACTTGAACTTATGAAAGCACGAAAGCTACCCCACTTTTTGTAATGTTTGGTCGTAATATGATATTGTCTAGTGAAGATTATTACATTAAAGACTTAGTTTTAGAAGAAGATGGAACTCAATTAGGAGGGGTTACTCGTAACGAAAATTTTAATAATTTGTTCAAACATGTTAGACATAGGTTAGAGGTTGCGAATAAGAAAAGTTGTGATCGTTATAACATGCATTGCAAACAAGAAGAGTTTTTGCCGAATCAATTACTTTGGAGGAAGAACTGTGTTTTTTCTAATGCTTCTAAGTTCTTCACAAAGGAACTTGCACCATGTTATTTAGGACCTTTTTACATCCAGAAACGTATTTCGCTTTAAACTTATGAGCTTCGAGATGATAAAAGAAAATCGGCAGGAACATGGCAAAATAAATATTTGAAATGATCGGCTAGAAATGATGAAACTATTGCAAAAAGTATTAGTGACTACCTTTATTTTAGTGAAGTTTTAGGAGAAATTTTCTTTAGGCAAGGGAGGAGTTGTAACGTGTCACTTTTTATACATTGCATAAATAACTACCATTTTTAAGCAATTATCTATTTGTGTAACATAATGTATTGCTTTTCGCGTAGTAAATATATATAAATAACTCCTGAGAGATTAATAGACCTTTAATTAGACGTATAATTATCTTTTATTAAAAATGAAAACAAATCTTTAGTAACGTTATTAAGATCGCTTTGGATATAATAAACAGGATACTCGTGCAGATATCTGTTCTGTAGATGCCGTAATTAGAAACTTGAAAAAATAAAAACTTATTGTTATGTAGAACCGTGGTTTAAGTGGTTCCATTGTTTCCCGCGAGATGCTAGGAGATTTTCCTTAATACTTTTGAGTTTTATCAGTTGGAGAGATAGTAAAGCATAAGGCTAACAGAAAAATGAAGAAAAGTGCTTCAAATATTTTATAATTTTGAAATCATCTGTTTCGGAAAGAAGCCTATTATTCTGGATTAATTCAAGTAGAACAATGAAAATTACTATTTACTGTAAACTGCGTTTATTAAGAACGAATGCATTAGTAGTAGATGCGTTTATCGCAGGCTCAAGAAGCCAACTAACTTTACAATACAGGTTTGAGGGTGCAGATGACGCCTCAAGCGCTTAGAGCATATATAATATATACAAGATGTGTGAACCGTATTATAAGTATAACAACGTAATAGATAACAAATTGTAACCATACGAATAAATGCATTATATGCGTGAACATCATCCTTATTAAAAAATTATTTCGTTGTGCAATTATGAAACATTAAGTGTTGTAGATTTACCTAAATATTGGTTGTTTATTTATGCCACTAGTTTCTACCTCTTATGAGGGATTTGTACTTTATTTTACTGCAGTTAAACCACCTGTGGAATTTCGCCATATTGATCCTTTTGGGTATGTATCATTTAATACTTGTATATAAGAATTGGTTTGAAATGCTCGAATTTGCAATAATGTGTTAATTCATATTTAAAGCTAAAAATGGTTTCTTTTGATAGAAGGGAGAAGATTATTAAAGACTATTCATTGTTAGATAGAAAACCCCTTATTGTAGGGTAAGTTTGTTTAAGCTTTTGTAGAAAAGGTTACTTATTAATTAGGGTTGATTGTTCAATTAATAATGTTACTTGAGTGTGAGTGTGTTGGTAATTAAATGTTGGAAACACTTGTTCCTTAGTTATAATTTTAAAGCTAGTTGTTTGTGTAATTGCTGAACGTGTATGTTAATTTTGAGATGTATATGTAATATGTAGGTTCAAATCAATAATTTATTTATTACGCTTAGAATTAATTAGATTGGAATAAAAGGGCGTATTTTAATGAAGATTCAAATCAATAATTTTTATACGTTAATTTAATGCAAGGTTAAAAATTGCGAACAAAAGATTTGCAGTATTAAAGATCTGCAGCGTAAAAATCGATAGTTTAGTAACGTACATTTATTAAATTCGTAGAACGCTACAATTTTTGAGACAGCAAAACAACCAGAGTTCAAGGAATAAAACGCTTAGGGGAGATAAGCTATTCTAGTAAAGGCTAGATTACGTTATGAAAACATTTCAAAGTAGTGTCCAACGGACAGATACAAGGTTTACAAACAGACGACTAGTCTGCAAACAAATTAATAAAATTAAAGGACAGAGGACCGTTATAAAGTAACATAGTAAGATGGAAAATATAGTAGGTGACAAACAGTTTTCAAGCGCGTGACAGAAAAGTGTATTGTAAACAATAAATAAGCGAAACGGAGATGCAACGTGTTTGTAAACCTTATTAATTTATCACGGCGCACGTGTAGGAAGGGCACTAACCGTAGACGACATGGCAATAGTGGGACTATAAAAAGGACGGAAAATATGCGGTTGATAAAGATAGCAGTAGAGTGGAAGTAACGTCGACTTTGTAAGTAGGAAGACAAGACAGAGACAAGACAAGGTGATTATTAGAGCGTGAGTGCAATAACAATATAGACGCGGACATACGAGGTGTGTTTAGGATTTGTTATAAGGAATAGCAAAAGGACGGTTTTATACGGAAAATACAGACGGTTGACCAGTTTAATTAGTTTTTCGAAGTAAAGTGTCGTTGGAGTGGTGAAGTTCGTAGTTTTGAAAGTTCGTTATGTTGTTTGTACGGGAGAATTTTGTGGCATTGTGTGGCGGTTGCTACAATTCAAGGAAAGCTGAGTGAAAATACGTCACAAAAGGGGATTTTAAGCTTATATAAGCCTTGCCAGAGGTGTCAAGACTCTCTTATTTTTCGCTTATTTTCTGATTCACTTTGCTTACATTGAGTATCATTGAGAAGACATCCTAATTTAAAAACCGGGTGATAGTGCTGTCCGCCGAATATAATTTTCAGTGTTATAAAAGCACAAGTAAGCGCAATTGAAGTAAACGGGTTGAACAAATTTGTATAAATACTTATGACGAGCAATGCTAGATGTTACTGAGGTAGGTGATTAAATTACATCTTGAACGAGAGTGCTGGTTGGACTTTAAGTAGAGTTTGGACTCTAGATGAAGAACCGTATGGTAGGGGAATTGGATGAACGAGTGGAGATGAAATGGTTGTTCTAGTTAAAAAGCAGACATTGGGTGTATTCCAGGAACGTGAGTATGGTGGACGTCATCTACTGAGGTAGTGATTCTGGAGGTGACGAATTCTTTTTTATTAAAATGTTGTGCTGGTATTGAATTGTAAAAACCATGAGTGATTTGAGTTACTTGGTGTAAATTTTATGAACTGAAAATTAATTTGATTAACATATGGAAAGACACTTTTCTATTTTAAATCTGAGCATGTAAATACATGAATAAAAGTTTTATTCGATATAAGGAGTAAACGGGCCTCTAGCGTAATTTGATAATGCATTAATTTATGCATACAGATTAAAAGGGGTTTATACTGAGCTCATCATAGACCTGGGAAAAATAAATTTAGGGTTTCAGGATAGGCCCATCTACTTTTAAATAAAATGTTGTAGTATAGAGGAACATAAAACACACGAGAATTTCGATTAAACTGAAGTGTGAAATATTTTATTGTAAATAATTTGCAAATATGGAGATTGTGTGAATTATAATTTATATCATATGAATAAAAGAGTGTATGTTTTGTCGTAAAATTTTAAGTAGAAATCCATAAAAGGGGCACTTTCAAAGGTAAGTGGTACCGTAGACAGTGAGGATCTACAGCAATTTTTATGACAGCCCATAAGAGGGGCATCGATTCCTAAAAGGGAACACAGCAATTCTTATAACACCCAACATTGGGGCTCGATTTTTAGGGCTTCTTTCTAGGCAAAACACTGCGATTTTATGACGCCCAAAGTGAAGGTCACCAATTAGCGAGCCGATTCCAAAGCAAACACTGCAATATATATATATATATTGCCGTGGAACCTGGGCGAATTCACAGTAGTTTTATAGAAAAAAGCAAAATTATAAATGTGAAGTGGTTCCTTTTAGTTTGTTGGAAAATGAAAATATGATATGGGAACGAAATGAAGAATTTGGGAATGATAGGTTAAAATTTAGATAAGTTTTGGGATATGAAAGAGGATACATCAGGGGCAAAAACTATGGTGATAACTTAACTTCTGAAAATAAGTTTGGAAAAAGAGCATATAAGGGAAACAAGAAAGATAAGCTTATTGCAGAGAGAAAACTATTAATAATGGATAAAAGTGTACATACTGTAAAATAAACTAATAGAAATAGGGATACAATCATAAATTAGAATAGGTATAGACAAATAGGAAAATTAAATAGGGATATTAATAAATTAGGGTATCATCATAAATTAGGAACAGAAATTGTACAAATTGTAAATATGAGAGAACAATAGAACATAGGATAAGTTAATAATATTTAGGATAGGTTTAGGATAAGTAGGAGTAGCATAAGTTGATGTAAATAGGAGTGATTCATTGGATATAAGAAAAGATGATGATGTTTATGAGAAATAAGAAAAAGTATAGATAAGTTGGGATAGATAAATAGGAGGGGTTTATTAAAAACATGAAGAAATGAAGATACGTTATATAAATTGATGAAAATAAGAAAAGTATATGATGAATAGGAAAAGTATATGTAAATAAGAAAAGTATGGATAAATAGGGAGTAAAATATTAGTAGATCATAACAGGTAGTGTGAAAATAAGAAAAAATATATGTAAATAGAAAAAGTATATGTAAATAGGAAAAGTATGGCTAAATAGGGAGTGAATTATTAGTAGATCATAATAGGTAGTGTGAAAATAAGAAAAGTATATGATAAATAGGAAAAGCATATGTAAATAAAAAAAGTATGGATAAATAAGTAGTGAAATATTAGTAGATCATAATAGGTAGAATAAAAATAAGAAAAGTATATGATAAATAGAAATAGTATATGTAAATAAGAAAAATATATGATAAATAAGAAAAGTATACGTAAATAGGAAAAGTATGGATAAATAGGGAGTGAAATATTAATAGATTATAATAACATAACAGTAGTAAAATTTATAATAAATAGGTGTATAGGTATAGTATAGATCAAAGTAGGAATATGGATGTAAAAATAATGTAGCAGTTGTCTATATAGTAAAAGAAAATAAAAACAAAATAATTGTGGACCAATGTAAATTTTGTGCACGTTGGGCGCCAAAAAAAATTAACATTTTTCAAAAATTTTTATTTTAATTTGGGAAATTAATGCTATAATTATAGGGTAGTTTAGGGGTAGGTTAAATCCCAGGGGTCGTAGAACAAGCAAATTTCAGTTAACAAAAGCACATAATTACAGATATTATAAGAGTAAAAAATAGGTCACTATACATATTGTTAGTTGAGAGCACACTGTATTCAAAAATACATGAGATTAAATGCATAAGAATATAGAAATATTCAAGAGTAAGTACAAGTCAAGACAAGATTTGAAAGCGCAACAAAATGCATCAAAATTAAATCAACGGAAAACCTATATGAATTGGCTTGATAAATATTTAACAAGTGCGTTAAATATATCATCGTATACGCAGTCTAAATTATGCATTATTGGAAAATCGTACGTGACATAAAGAATTATATTTGTTCAAAAATCCAATATTAACTAGGAAATAAACAAGCACCTGATTAATTCGGTTTAGATCAGAATAAGTAATAAACACTGAATACGTGATTTAATGAACGGAAAGTCTTAGGATTTCTCAATTTAATACCATGATATGTAAATGAATACGTAACAAGTCAAGCATTCATCCGATTATTTCAACTAAACAATTGATAAAATTCCAGGAATACACAAAGATAAAGGCAAAAGGTGTCGTCCCAACACGTGAATGAACGAATGGAAAACAAGAGAGGTACGACTTTAAATGCGATAAGAATTGAGTGACGAGTTAGTATACATTTTAAACTGGGCTACGACGATATTCTGAAGTGCTAAATTATTTACGTAACCAGTGAGACGGAAGTAAATTAAAATCATTTTGAAAAGTGTACGAATTGTGCAAGTGTGAGCCAATCTATTATAGACGTAAGTAAACAACGACTTAATAAAAATACATTTCTAACATAAATAAAACAAGGCTCCTGTCGATTACTCCTGTTAATTACATCCTGTTAATTACTCTGGTTAATTACTTCTGGTTGATTACTTCTTGGTAAATATTTCTTGTTAAATACTGACATGGTAAATGTTCTATTACTGTCTTGTTAATTACGGACATAAAAAATCTTTTATTTACTGATATTCAAATTGAATCTTAAATTGGATTAACTTATGATTGGCAACTTAATACTGGCTCTAACACTGAAATTTAAATGGGATCTTAATAACGATTTGGATAGTATTTTGATTTTGATGTCAACCTCCAAATTCGACTCTAAATATTCAGACTGGGCACGAAAACTCTTGGGGGATGCAGAGGAACTACAGAACCATTCCAGGTGAGCAATATTGATATAATTTATTACTGAAAACTGTTTTAATTCAATATTTTTCGTATTTGTAAGAGTCAACAAAACACAGTAGTTTCATTGATTAATTTATGAAAAAAGTAATAGGCATCTTGAAACGTTTCAAAAAATCTCTAAAAATAAGCTAAAAGGCCAGTTTTGCTGAGTTCAATTACATAAATCTGGTATAAGTAAATATTCTGAAAAGGGGAAGATTTTAAAGCTTGTAAATATTTAATCATTATATTGTGTATTGTAGAATTGCTTTATTTAATTAAATCAGCTAGTTGGGGCAAAAACCATAACTTAACACTTCACATCATAGGTGCTTGATTGATCAAAGGGGCAAATAAAAATATCATAGCATTTTATGACATGCCAAGTCGTGGAGCTAAATATAAATAGAAATAACACAGCATTTTATGTACACCCAAAACGTGAGAATAAATATAATTACAGCATTTTAGGTACCCCAATCGTAGGAGCTAGAGCATCACAGCATTTTATGGCGTCCATCGTAGGGACTCGTTGATTATAAAAGGAATATCACAGCAATATATATATATATATATATATATATATATATAAAATACTCATATTTAGACCAGGGTAGAAAATTAAACAATCACATCAAATAATTTTAATCACCGTGTAGAAGCTTTGGGAAAAGGTACGCGTTATTAAAAAACCGTGGAGAATAAAAATTCATTCGTTTCATTAAAAATAAGGGAGTTAAATTATGTACAAGACGCTTGCTATAAAAAAAAAGGAAGCAGTATTAAAAAGCTCTGCGTGTAATTTAATTATTCCTAGTAAAGAAACAAATAGAAAATTACGTGCAAAATTTATATTAATTAACTCAATTTTAAGTAACCGGTATTAAACAAAATGTACAGATAATAATTAATATTTGATTAGGAGTCACTAAAAATTAAAGGGTATTATTTTAATTGGAGTTAATTGAACCATTAGTAACATATAATATCTATAAAAACTTGTAAAACCCCAATAAAACGAAAATCGTAGAAGTGTTATTTAGAAGTATTATGTTTGAACACCTGCGTATTTTTAAAAGGCTCATTCTGCGTAAATTTGGCAGATAATTAATGGTTACAGAGAATCTTGGAGAAACCGTAGCTTAATAGGTACGAGAAATGCTAAAGGTGGGTTATTTCACAGTCCACATGGACTGAAATAATCGATAATAAAGAATATCAATCTGCACCAATAAGAACAGGGTAGATAGAGACAGATAATATGCTCAAGACGGAGACACATATAGTAAAAGGCGTGAGGGGAGCAACGTCACTGGGTTGCGATTGGTTGAAAGTAAAAGGCAAACTTGAGAGGTAAACATAACGATTTCTGTATAAAATTTAATTAGGTATTCTCAGACGTTGCGTGCCGTGTGGAAATTTTCTGAGATTTAACTGATGCGAGTGCAAATTTCGTAAAAATCGCATGCCGGGCTGCGGAATGGGAACCTAGCATGCGAAATTCTGAAGAATTGTCCGTTTTGGGGACAAGACCGACAGACGGGCTAACCGCTATGTATACCCAGGTTAATATGAACAAGCTCTCTTAGATTTTCGACTTGATTCAATGCGTTAAACAGTGCTTTTTAGTTTTCCAAGTTTGATAGAATAATTTAAACAGTTTGCTCGTATATTTTGGTGATTTGAAACAGTTTGTTCTTTACGTGCTACAATGAGTGTACTTTAGTGCACTTAGACAAGAAGATACAAGGTAATAAAGTTAGTATCACTGTACTAATTAGTCAAAATTTGCAACGACAAATGAATTCACAAAAGTAGGCAGTTTTGGCGTATATTGGTGAAAGAAGCATGAATTTCTTTGCTATTTTTCGGGGGTGTTAATAATTAAATGGTTCATAAACGTGTCTGGATCCACAAAACAAGGGTCAGATATACACAGATGAGTTCCGGAAAAGCTCTGATACAACTTTAGATGAATGGTGGTGGAGAAATTTTAAAAGCGTTGAGAATCAGAAGCCTTAAATATAACCCAGTTGGAATGGTGTGATTAACAAAAGGGACAAGGTACATTGAAGCTACGAGTGCAGTAACCTTCAGGTAAATTATACTATTTTGTTTGAACTTTGATGTTTTCGTGTGTGTTGAATAACTTTATAATTTATTTACTTAAAATGGACAGTAATGAAGTTGTACTAACAACAAATTTTTAATTTTAAGGTGAAATTTTCTTGTTTAAGTCGAAAGGAGTATTTAGTATTTATGTTCTTGATGAAAATTTGGGTATGTCTTTGAGCTCAATTAGACGAACCTGGTTAATTAACGTAAATGGGTGGTAGATGCTCCCTTTGTACTCAGACTCAGGTCTGCATATATTGTTACATTAATTAGTAGGCATCCTACAAAGACTTTAATTCTGGATGCACATTAAAATGATAACAGATTTAATCTTGAAATTTTCTGATACTGAAATTTATGCTGAATTTTTAATTTTGAAATTTTAATGTATTGTGAATATTGATGTAAATAGAGTTAACGTTGATGTTTGTGGTAGGAATGTGTTTTTTTTATGAATGAGGATGAAGGTTTATCTAGGGGAGCAGCCGAGGCGATGAACAGAAGAAAGTCAACGGACCAGTTAAGTTAATAGCTTTTTGTAGGTTTCACAGCATTCTTGATGCCCAATTCGTGAGGCTCGATTAGAAAAGCGGAGTACCCGGATTTTGGTGGTTTCACAGCATTCTTGACGCCCAATTCGTGAGGCTCGATTCTAATACAAGGAAACACAGCAATCTATATACCGGGTGTTCCATTAAGCGTATCGCGCGGCTGTATATCATAAAGTATAAGGCCTAGAGTTTTGCGGAAAAAAATTTATTAAGTAAAGTGGCCAAGGGAAATTGCTGAAAATTATTTTTAAGTTTCAATTTCTACCGCAAGGGGGAGTATTTGCTAAGGTCAACTACAAAATTCAATTTTTCTCCCAAAATTTAAGAACAAGGTGTTATGCTCAAAACGCGAATAGGCAGTTATCTTTATTATTCACAACTTTTATTTGAAACTTTTTTCTGTAGATCGCACAAGGACAGCTGCAGGACCTGATGAATTGATTTACATGTAAATAGGGTTATCTCACAATGCCCATGTTGGAATTTAATAATCTTAGAATCGTTTGATAGAGAATTTCTCAGGGATCAAGAAAAAAGACTAAATTGATTTTTCTAATGTTTTCTAAATATGTTAGAGGGCGCTTTTTCCAATCATGCCAGTTTTTGTTCATTTACTCAAAAAAAAATTAAATGGAAAGACATATTTATCAAAGGGGAATTGAATGAAGGGTAAAAAAACAAAGATTTTAGTGAAAATCGCACCTCGATATCTGCAATGGTTCTTAAGTTATTCCAAAAAGTTTGTGCACTTTAGAGATCTATCCCAGTACTAGTTAGAATTTTTCTGAATTTTCGGATCAAATATTTGAAATTATTTAGTCATAAATATTATTATAGTAGATGTTCAAAAGTGCCTTTCATTTAGTGACGATGTTTATAAACATTAATAATATGTCGCTAATAGATCCCTTTAAAATGCATCAAGTAGGCGACGAAAACAAAAACATCCATATCTGTCAACAGGTATAACTCTGTCATACTAGTTATTGTTATAGTAATTAAATCGTGTATGCTCTGTGTGTAAGTTTGTTTGTTAATTTTGAACTACAGAAATGTTTTTTTCTAATGCTGAAGCTTATGACATGCTTAGAATTTACTTTCAAAGTTTTGAAAACGCGGCTATTGCGGAGCGTGAATATGCAATGGCATATCCTGAAAGAAAACATTATACCAAAATGGTATTTACACGATTGGCAAAACGTTTAAGAGAAACAGGGCGTGTGCATCCAATTAAAATGCCCACAAGAAAACGTACAATTACAAATGAAAACAGTGTTATAAATGTTCTTGCGTGCGTTGAAGCAGACCCGCATGTAAGTACCAGGTAACTTTCTGCAAATTTAGGGATACCTACGACATCGGTGCATCGTATTCTAATAAACCACAAATTGCATCCATATCATGCAGTTTTGCACCAGAACCTTTTAGATACCGATACCGACAGAAGATTGAATTATTGCCATTAGTTGAAAGATATGTGCACCGAATATCCCTTATTCTTGTCCCGCATATTATGGACAGATGAAGCTACCTTTAGTAGCGATAGAGGAGTAAATTTACATAATATGCATTATTGGTCTGAAACTAATCCTCACTGGATGCTACAAGTTGATCACCAACACAGGTGGTGTGTAAATGTTTGGTGCGGCATTATTGAAAACAGAATTGTAGGCCCATTTGTTATTAATGGAAATTTAAATGGAGCAACATACTTGCATTTTTTGGTCAACAATCTACCTGAACCTTTGGAGGCCGTTTCACTAGAAACTAGGCAGAACATGTGGTTTCAGCATGACGGTTGCCTAGCACATTATTCTGTGGAAGTTAGAAATTATTTAGAAACGACCTTCCCAAATCGCTGGATGGGAAGAAGAAGTTTATTTCCTTGGCCGGCTAGATCACCACTAAAAGATATGGTTTTCCAAACACGACCTACCACACGCGAGGATATGATTGCTCGAATTCAAAACGCCATAACAAGCATTTCAAGAGTCGAAATTGAAACTGCAGTGTCGAGCACCCATCGAAGATTAGAAAAATGTATTTTTAATGATGGAAGACACTTTGAACATGTGTTGTAATAATGTTAGTTGTTTATTGTTCGTTTTAGTTGTTCTGTTTGTGTGCGTTAAATATGTATTTAGTTTTACCAGTTGACTAAAACTGGTAACCAAAAACGGCCTTTTCTTAGGGCTACAACATTAGCCATTGAAAATACAACATTTTCATAGACAATCATGCTAAAGTAATCCCACCGCATTTTTCTCAGATTTATTATTATTATTATTAATGTTTAATCAACTACAAGGAAAGACAACGTTGTTTGTAATTGTTTTTGAGACTCTGTTAACGTAATAATGTATGTAAGCAAAAATCACAATTCTGTATTTCCTTTTCTTTAAAATGAAGAATAACTAAATAATTCAAAACGCTATTTAATCCAAAATTCAAGGAAGTACATATTTTTTAATATGAATACGCTTTTGCAATAACTTAAGAACCATTAAAGATATCAAGGTGCGATTTTCACTAAAATCTTTGTTTTTTTACCCTTCATTCAATTCCCCTTTGATAAATATGTCTTTCCATTTAATTTTTTTAAGTAAATGAACAAAAACTAACATGATTGGAAAAAGCGCCTTCTAACATATTTAGAAAACATTAGAGAAAAATTAATTTAGTCGTTTTTCTTGATCCCTGAGAAATTTTCTTTCAAACGATTCTAAGATTATTAAATTCCAACATGGGCATTATGAGATAACCCTATTTACATGTAAACCAATTCACCAGGTCCTGCAGCTGTCCTTGTGCGATCTACAGAAAAAAGTTTCAAATAAAAGTTGTGAATAATAAAGATAACTGCCTATTCGCGTTTTGAGCATAATACCATGTGCTTAAATTTTGGGAGAAAAATTGAATTTTGTTGTTGACCTTAGCAAATACTCCCCCTTGCGGTAGAAATTGACTTAAAAATAATTTCCAGCAATTTCTCTTGGCCACTTTACTTAATAAATCTTTTTCCGCAAAGCTCTAGGCTTTATACTTTATGATATACAGCCGCGCGATACGCTTAATGGAACACCCGGTATATATATATATATATATATATATATATATATATATATATAGTATAATACACATGTAAATTTTTTCATGGGATGTAGTCCAAATCAAACAACAGATTACAAATTTACTCTTTAAGCAACACCTAACGTTTCGGTACATTTTTCGCACCTTTTCAAAGGCTAAAATGGAAACAGATAATTCGAAATTAGCAAGAAATACATAACCTGTCGTTAACTACTTACTTTGATCAACTATATTAAAGGAAATTGAAAACCAATTACTAAACGATTCACATAATAAATGTGGGTCAAAAATTAAAACATTAAATAATTGCCTGAAGGGCACGTCATGCCACGATGGCGGTTAAAACATAAAGACAAAATTGAGAGTGACAAATTCTGTAGGATTGACAGGGGACGTTCCAAAAATGGCATTAATTACATAACATAAAGGATAATATTTAACGTTGTTTCAAAATATCATTACTATATAAAGCAGAATAGACATTATGCACTCTATCTACATCCATCTTATTATTGATAGGATTATTTTCACTATTAATGTAAAAAGACTCAATGAATAGCCTAGTTTTATAATTGGTTTCGTTGTCCAAAATGATGGTGTCGTCGAACAGTGGTGTTTGTCTGGTTGCACAAACATGAGAAGACAATGCACATTTAGTGGATTTTTTCTGCAATCACTCCTGTGGTGGGTTAAGCGACTCTTTAACCACTGTATGTATACATGTATACATTTTTGTTACATGTTAAACAACAGTTAATGCGATTATTTAATTTACCTGTTGTTGATATAATTGTCTTAGCTTTTGTTTTATCGTACGACGACACCATTGTTGAATATAAATCGTACGTGCGTCTGTCAAGGGGCTTCAATAATATAAATCATCCGTGCGCATTAACCATGTTAATTTTATTATTTTTGTTGTACTGAACGTACATTGTTTATGATTAACTGATTGTTCCCAAAGATTATTTAGATTAAGGAACAGAAACTGTCTCCAATATATATTTCTTTTTATTTGACTTACTTACTGGCATCACTTACTAATTCAATAGTTTGTAACAAGGCATTATTTTAGTAATGGTATCTCGGCGTATAGGTACCCGCAGTAATTTGGTATTTTTGGTACTGCGAGGTACTTGGGTGGTTGCCTGGAGGCAAATCTACTTGGCGTCCTTTTTATTTTATTTTTGTGGTCTATAGCAACTTTTAGGACCCACTAGGTTTCCAGTGCAGCTGGTTGGCAAACCACCTACTTGTAAGTTGTGTTTTATAATTTGGTAACGCATTTTAATTTTTGTCCAAATATATACTATAATGTCTTACTCCAAATCTTTATATTAGTTATAATTTTCAGAGATTTCCTCTAAATTTTTAATCAGAAAATATCTACATTTATTTCTATGTGGGTTGCTGCCTGCAATCTGTATTTTGATTTTATCTAATGCACCTGATGTAAATTTCTTCATAAATTTTTTCTCAACTTTTTATATAGAAAAACTATGATGTACAACAGTTATACCGCCACAATGTAAAAATATCTGGATACTGGAATTTTTTTTGTGATAGAATCAAATAGATTTTAACTGCAAATATTTGGCGGACTAGATTTTTATCTATTTAGAAAGTTGAAGATTTCACTTTGTGGGCGTTTGACAGCGGCCAGATGTTTTTCTGCTGAACACCACGTGAAACTCAAAAAATACTAGAAACAAATGTAACTAACTGGAATAGTTACTTATTTCAGGTATGAGTTTTGCTGTGATTCCTTTTACTGTCAACGATAGTAACATTCTAACCTAACATTTTACACATTTCTAAATTATGTAAGTCAGTATTTACAACAGTAATATGTTTTTTGGCTTATCTTGCATTTAGTTAAAATGGCTTATGAATATTTTTTACTGCTCATTACCTAACTCTGTGAAGATACAAGATTTCATAAAAATTTCAATAATTAAAAGGTTTAGAAGCAAATAGCTTATATTTAAATATAACTATTTTATTTGTCTTTACAAAAAGCTTTGTGTAGATGTTTATAAAAACATCATATTAAGATTTTGTGATTTCCTGGTTATTGATCGCTCACATTTTATGGAAATTATTGTTCTTATGTTTGATGACCGAAATTTTAATATACATTTTTTGTACCTTTTTTGCTTCCACTTACGTTTAGTTTCTAATTCTTTTACAGCAAAGCGAGAAAAGAAAAAAAAGTAATCATATTAAAAGCCTTAAAAGCTCTACCTGTAATTAAATTCCTCCGTTTGAGATCAGTCTTTTGCAAACTCCGCAGTCATTAAAGCCCGATGCTAGCTGCGCCAAAGTATATTTACTTTATACTTTTTAGCACACTTGCTCTTTATATCTCTTCGGAAAAAGGTACCGTACAACATACTGATAGTGACTTCTTCTGATTGTGACTTCTACCAATTGTGACTTATACCAATTTTGCCACCTTTAAGGCGTGTGGTACGCAAAGCTACTCTCACACTTATCTATCAATTTAATCGTTTATCAATTTGATCGTTGGTACATTTATTCATTAAATATTTATTCGTTTATACATTTGTTCGTTTGTTGATATTTTCTGTGATTAATTTAGTAATTTCTATTTGTTGGTTTAATTATTGATTTACTAATCCATTAAACCTTTTGTTTCCTTATCCCATGACTTAAGGAAGTATAGTAAAATAACGGATTATATAGAAATAATTTTGTAATTAAAACTTTTAAGAGTTAGCCCTGGTTACTTTAAATAATTTTTTATTCAGCATTAATACTGTTGTTTGCCTTCCTTCTTATTAAACACAGAATTTTTCTTTTATTTTTGGAGGAGGACAGTGTAACAATTTTTTTTGAAAGGGAAAAATTGCTGATTAAAGCAAATTAGAAATCTACCGGAAAGAGCGGAAAAAAAAATCAAAAAAATCCCTCTAGACAACTTATTTACAGTATCAGGCCCATCTTCAATTTTTAACAAGTTCTTGGCTTCATATGGGAAACAACAGGCTCGTCGTTGATTTCTAATTTGACTCAATCACAAGGTTCAGTTCAACATTTCGTATCTACAATCTAGCGGAATATAATCCAGCTGTTATGAAACCTGGTTTATAAAGTCACAAATAAAAATTTAAACTTTCAGCGGCCCGTGTAAAGACCATATGGTTCAAGAAATACCTCGTAGTTTCGAACTTGTTTCATACACATGGCGGGTGGGCATTGAAAGTTTTGTTCTGATATGACTTCCCCGCTTGAACTGTCCTGGGAAGTAATTTTCTAATTCCGTTCACTTTTACAACATCTTCGATGCAAGCGGGCTGAAAAGTCGTTGATGGTGAGACTGCTGTCCAAAAACTTTGGTTTCTTAAACGGTTTTTATTGCAGCGCAAACCCCTTCTACGGTAAACCACCCCAATAGTGAGACAACCATATCGCAAGTTACCAATCTTAAAAAAGATCCATCTCATACCGTATTAGCTTGAGGCCAACGCCTGTGACTATACAGCCGGGACCTGTGCCAGGCTAACCTGAAGGTCGCCGCCAACTACTAGTGGTTAAGGGTGAGTGACTTTTTGCTGGACCCCGAAAGGGTCTTATATATTGCTTAGGCAACCCTCTCTTCTCCTAAGACTAAGTCCCGAACCACTATGTTGTAGTCTGTAAGACTCGGCACCCTATTCTTAAACGCGGTAATCTAGTACTACTAATCGGTAAAATATCTTATTAAAAGCATGATTCTTTGGAAGTTCAAATTGATTAAATTTTTATATCTTAGAATTTACAGCTATAACTGTTGTAAAAAGATTTAAATTAAAGTATGTACGTGATCTGATGCTCATTCAAGAATTAAGGGACAACATGTTCTTTAAAGAATAATGTTGTTTAATATCACTACACTTGGTAAATTGATTAAATTTTTTCTCGAATAAAAGTTATTTGCTATACAATAGATACTTTCTGATTTTAACAAGTTTAATTTTCTAAGTAAAGTAATTAAAGGTTAAAAGAAAAGAAAACAAAATCCATTCCAATAGGGTTTTTGTATCTACCCTAAAAACATCCCTTTTAATACTTGCTAGAGACAGTGGCGTCCAACTTCGCTTTATTTAAATTTTCAGTATCACGAAGAATATCTCAACCCTGCTCTTTATCATGATCTCCCAAAGAGTAGTAGCCAAGCTAGCGGCCAAAGCAGCAAGTTTCTAAAGTTCTAATTCACTCGCGTAAAAAGTTCAAGTACTTTGGAATCTCGAATTATTGTTCTATTTCCTCCTAGGGTCCCGACGAATTCTTTCTAAATTAGGTATTTTTTTATTTAATTAATCCCCTACATTGACATTTTGAACGCAGCGTCCGAGAACATTGGCCATTTCCTTCTCCGTAATTCGTAAACCGCCACATTAGCGCCTAACGTTGAGGGGATATAAATAAAAATATATCACATTGGCACAGCACAAAGGACCCAAGTTGGAGTTAAAAAATTAACCCGTTACAGTGCCAAAGTGACAGTTGCGTTAAAACAACGGATGTGACATGTAAAATCAGAAGTTAGATGGGGGTGTGACGCCAGAGGTTAGCGACGTAAGTGGCGGAAATGGCGACGGCGCTGGCGTTGGCGGTAGTGGCGATGGCCGCAGTGGTGACTGCGATGGCGGCGGCGGATGACGGCGGCGATGTTGTCTCCGACTTGTCCATTCTTACCTACTGCCCACTGACACCCGGATGCATTCAAATTAAGATTTATATGATTAAACAACAGAAAGCCTGTTGTCTAAAGGCATACTAGGCGGCTCCGTGGCGTAGTGGTATGTGTGTGACTACTACGCCCAAGGTCCCGGGTTCGAATCCCGACACGGTCCGCTTGAAAAATGTTAGGCGAGCATTTTTCACAAAAATACACCCTCGTTCGGATGAGAGGTAAAATGGAGGTCCCGTGTGTGAGTGTTGTCACGCACGTTAAAGATCCCTACCTTGCTTGGAACAGCAAGGGTTCGGCAAAATTCAAAATTTTCCAGGTAACAAAAACTCGCTTCCTGGCCAGTGTAGTACCTTCGGGTGGAGCATTGGAAAAATCACATGTAATGTCTAAAGGCATACTTCACATAAGTTATATTAAATTGCTATCACAAAAGCGACAAACCAAAAATCATGTCTATTAATTTTAAAAAGCAACTTTTCTAAAGGTAGCGGGCAAAATTTAGAAAGTAAGAAACCATTGGAAAGAGAATTTAACTTGCTTTAAAACCATATACCAGTGGATACCACTTGCAATTTAGTATTTTGGGGGTTAATTTTGCTACCATATAAGGGCTGAATTGGGTTAGTTGAAAATGTGCACAAGTTTCTCTTCTCATAAACAAAACATACTCGTTTTAGGGTTCAAAACCGTACTTGTTTCGTTTTTGGTAGGCCCCCTCTGTAAATAACGGTCCTTTGCTATTTTCGGGAAGCAGCTCTGCATTCTTTAATTACGCCATTGGTTGGTGGGTTTAAGATTTATTAATCAGCACTAATATTCTGATTGGTTAATATTAATGCTACACTAACTACTATATGAATTTAATTCTTAAATTTGAAATTATTACTATAACGGTGAGTAAGAAGTGTAAAGATCATTTTGGAAACTACGCTTATTTTATTTTGATTAAAACGGCATCATATCTGATAATAATAAGAAAGAATGATTTACAAGTATCGTAATACAAATGCAATACAATCATATGTGTTTAACGAAAAAATGAATGATTATCAGAAATCGTAATTCAATGAAGTTTGTTCTTGCAGGGTTTGGTGACCCTCTCTAGATACCTCTCGATTTTTCTTGAATAAGGCGAGTTAAGGTTCGGGCCTTGAGAGCCGCGTTTTTAAAAACACTTCCAAACTTTTTAACAAATTTATTTGGTTGATACAGAATTTAATGTCGAATTTTACAAACTTGAATTAAAATTACTCTAAGTCGAAAAAAGAATTAGATGTACTATTTTGAGTTGCCTAAGCAACTGCAAAGTTAAAGCTGAGTACTTTGACTGACTGCCGGGTCTTGGAGCTCCCGGGCTTTTTATAATGTCCCTACCCCCTCACATGGCTGTGGGAACTTGCAGAGTTCATGTCTGCTTATTCCTAATTCTATTCATTATTATGAACCTCAAAATTGTTTCCTTCTAGAGGATTTCAAGTCTAGCAATGAGAAAAATTCTGTAAAACTACCGAAAAGTTTCACAGAAAAGTTACAAAGAAATGCGGAAAAACAAAAGCAAAACTACAAGCCTGGCAAAAAATTTATCTAGACCGCAGCAAAACTGGGAGGAAGTAATACGAGTTTTACAGAGAAACTGAACAAGACTGCCGTAAATCTACAAAAAAACTACAATCAATTGAGAGAGAAGTTTATAAAGGAAGCAACTAAAGCCATTAAGAAACTATATCAGAACGTAGAAGCGGTTGAGCAAAAATTAATAAAAAATCACACCTAATTGAGAGAAGATTTTTTACAGGAAATTAGAAAACCCGCTAAAGATCTGGTAGCAAATTTTCCGGCGGTTTACAGAAACTGGAAGCGCAGTTGGTAGTCAACTAACAATAACTAGAAGCAAAGTTGTTAAAGATCTCGTGAAAAATGGAAGAAGATATGCTGAAAATTAAAGAATGAATTAATTTGCAAATAGGACGCCGGAGCTCTAGAATCCGGTG
Organism: Platerodrilus igneus; assembly: GCA_036346225.1. Classification (NCBI taxonomy): domain Eukaryota; kingdom Metazoa; phylum Arthropoda; class Insecta; order Coleoptera; family Lycidae; genus Platerodrilus; species Platerodrilus igneus. The sequence goes on along the minus strand of JARFIW010001379.1, from coordinate 349,310 downwards.
ATGCAACAGCACATCTCGGAATTTAAGAATGTTGAGGAAAACAAATTGTCGCTATCGAAATTTAAAGTAAAAGCATCTATCTTCGATTAAAAAGCGCCTTGGGCGATGTATATCAAACAATTTGAGGCTTTCGCAATAGCGCGGCTGGAATGATTGTGAGAACGTAATTGCATTCGATAGCTGCACTACAGGGTGACGGACCATGATCAAAGAAACTACGGTGCCTTAACACCAAGGATGGAAATAAAGTACAGTAATCTTCACATGTAATAAGTGTATCAACTTCTAGTAAAGAACCGTTACCAGAAGTTCAAAGAAAATTTATGTATTCGATGCATGGTCACACCAGTCTATCCAACAGCACCGGTTAGTTTCTTGGAACAGATGGCAGTACAGTCGATGGAATACGAGATGGAAAGTCCAGCAAGCACTACGACCTGCCCAGTCTAAGACTGGATGATGCGCTGGATCATACTTTAGAGCTTGAAGCGGTAAGGCAAGCATCGCATGGTAGAAGTGTCAAAGTTAGCTTCTCTGTGTAAGAAGTGGAACGTGGAGGAAATGTTTCCATGACTTCTAAGTGACTAGCGATTAAAGAGAAAAGGATCGAAATACTGGAATTATGGATTTGGGCATATCCAGGGACAGTGTAAGTAACCCAAGAACGGTACAAGAGAAACCGGAAAACTAGAGGCAGCCGACGATGAGGGGCAAAGTTGATCTGCAAATATTCTGCTCAAGAAAACACAATTGGCATAGCGCAAACTAGGTGTACGGACAGTATTTACGTATAAGGACAGTATAACAAAATGATTATTAAGTTTTTAGATAACACCGGTGCTCCTATGATAATTATGAACAGTGCCATAGAGTGCAACCATGATAAGGTAAATTTTGTAGCTGTCCGTCTTCTGGCACTGGACGGTTAAGACATCCGGACGCACAGAATTTCAAACAGGTATTGGTAGCAAAATATTCAACCAAGTGATAATAGCGGATACTACCGAAGAAGCCATCTTAGGAATGGATATCTTGAAAATATACGGTTTTCGTTTACATATGAAAAAGATTGCCTGAGTGAAAAACAAAGGGATTCCGTTTTGTGAGGCAAATAACGCATATGTGCGGGTTTGTTTGACGGACAACGTTCTTTTACCGAGAGGAACAGAAAACGTGGTAGTGGAATGATTGGATGGTGCTCTCTGGGAGGGTTTTGTGCGCTATCGAACCGGTCGGTGACGAATCTCTTGAAAAGGATGTTATTGTAGAAAAAGCATTTTTAAAAGTGTTAGACGTTGTACCTGTTAGGATTCTGTACACCAACTACCATGACGGTACATTGAAAAAGAATACTAAGATTGGGAAATTTCTTTGGTAGTTTACGTGGTGGGGAATACCAGCATCATTAACAAGCCGATTATCAATGATTACCTCTCAAGGTTATTAGACCAATTAACAAAATCATGTCGGAAGCTCAAAATCAACAATTGGCTGAACTTAAAAACGGATTTCGACGATACTCAGACGTTTGCGATAGACGGTAGTCAGTTGGGAAAACCGCAGTAGTCAACTACGTAATCGATACTGAGGATGTCCGGCCGATAAGGCAACAGTCCAGAAGGTTACCACTGTCCAAATGTAAAAAGGCCGAGAGAATGGTCGTAGAAATGGAGAGACAGTGTGTAATGAACCTTCCGACAGCCCTTGACATCGCCTGCTGTGCTTGTAAAGAAGAAAGATGTATCGACAAAATTTTCTGTTAACTATTGTTGGTTGAATAATATGACGAAAAAGGATAGTGGTTCATTACCAAGGATTAATGACATTCTTAATACACTCTCAGCATAACGGCGATTCTCGATCTTGAACTTGAATAAAGGGTACTGGAAGATGGATATAGATTCCAAAGATCAAGAAACCACTACTTTTACTATTGGCACTTACTTATGGCAGTCTACAGTAATGCTATTTGGACTTTGTAACGCACTTGAACCATTTGAGCGTTAAATGGACAACATCTTACCTGGACTGTCATGGAAAAAATGCTTCGTGTATTTGGATGTTGTGATCGTGATTAGGAGAACATTTAAGGAGCACTTAAACAATGTAGAGTAAGTGTTTCAAAGACTGAGAGGAGCCAATTTGAAGTTCATCCCAAAGAAATGTTATTTACTCGTTGAAGAGGTAAGACACCTGAGGCATGTAGTCTCACAAAACGTAGGAGTTAGGCCGGAAGCAGAAAAAGTTAGGACTGTGCAAGGGTAGCAGACGCCCAAAGACAAGCACGAACTACGCAGCTTTTTGTAATTATGCACATGTTATAGAAAATTTGTCGATCGATTTGTAAATATTGCCAAAATAATTTAACTAAATTAACAGAAGAAGTGCGTGATTCTGTATTAGATGAAGGTTGACAAATGTGTTCCAAAAGCTAAGAGATTTAATGACGGCAGCTTCGATCTTAAGTTACCCTTAGTCGGAAGGCAAATTCATATTAGACACAGATGCAAGTAATGTTGCAATTGGAAGTGTGTTATCCCAGATGCAAGACGGACAAGAGGAAATGATTGGTTATTTCAACAAAGTGGTCTGGAAATCTGAAAGAAGCTAATATGTTATGAGGAAAGAACTGTTTGTTGTATTAAAATCGATAGAGCACCTTTATATGTATCTATATGGTCGAAAGTTTTACTTGAGAACTGATCACGCTTTGCTGAAGTGGCTACTGCAGTTTAACATCCCGGAAAGGCATGCCGCTAAATGCTAGGTCTACAAGAACACAGTTTGGACACGGAACATTGAGCGGGTTCAAGTCACAGTAACGCAGATGCGTTTTCAAGATAGTTTTGTCCTCAAAATTGTAGCCATCGTTCACGGCTGCACACAAAGTGTGATCTTTTTTGTCGGTCAACCGTAATTAATGACGATTGTCAGCTACAGTAGCTGAGGACCGAACAAGAAAATGATCCAGACAGGTGTCCAAATGAATTCAAATGGCGAACGATTGGATAAAACCTAGGTATGACATTAAGGCGTAAGACCTTGGTTTTCAAGCTGGAGACTGCGGCTGATTGTACAATCCCAGACGGGGGCGGGGATTGTGGCCTAAGTTACAAAGATATTGCGAGAGTCCTAACAAGTACTGAAACAAATCAACAGTGTAGTATATAGGATCCGTAAGCTTCCAAATGGCAGAACAATAGTGGTGCACTTTACAGACTAGCACCCTACGACAGTGTCGACTACGATATGCCAGAGAACACAATAAAGTAAGGCGAGTATGGAACCAGAAAGGCAAACCAAGGCCGGGTCCAAACTATAAATGTCCATGTACAGCGGTAGGCGTACTGCAAAGTTTGGGATTACTGCAGAGGTCACAGGGATCTATTTGATGTACCGTCGAGATACTCTCTTGCACATTGAATACGGGCAAATCTCAATACGATCAGAGAAATTGCTACGGTGTTTAAAAGTAAGGCGGCTCCGTGGCGTAGTTGGTATGTGTGTGACTACTACGCCCAAGATCCCGGGTCCGAATCCCGACACGGTCCGCTTGAAAAATGTTAAGCGAGCATTTTTCACCAAAATACACTCTCGTTCGGATGAGAGGTAAAATAGAGGTCCCGTATGTGAGTGTTGTCACGCACGTTAAAGATCCCTACCTTGCTTGAAACAGCAAGGGTTCGGCAAAATACAAAATTTTCCAGGTAAAAAAACTGGCTTTCTGGCCAATGTAGTATCTTCGGGTGGAGCATTGAAAAATCACATGTAAGGTGTTCAAAAGTAGATTTGATGATTTGGACCAGTTTCACCAACAACCCCAGAGGTGTGCAAAACTATATACTTTAAAGATGGATGTCGTCGCATTTATTACTTAGTGGCAATACAATTGTACTCTGGTAACCCAGTTACCAAGATCTGTGGGGAGTATTAGTGGATCTCAAAGACCAGATAATGCAGTTTGGGGGCAGTTTGTCATACCTAAGATTGATTGTAGATTCGATAGATGACTCGGGAGTAGTACGCAGCATGTAGGAAGTAATATTCCAGGAGACCGTGGCTCAAATTTTGGTATGCCGCATACTGGCTTCCGACCAGCAAAATATTCTGAGACAGAACAGTATCAAAGGTAGTGTGGGGCAGTGCAACAGTAATTAAGAAGTATATAGAATATTCTAAAAAGTACCTTTATTCGGTTTTTAATTAAGCGGTCTTATATCTGTCTAGCGATAAAAAAAGGTGATTCATAGGTATCGCAATACAAACGTGTTACTGTCAAATATGTCTAGCAATAAGAACGAATGATTAACAGGTATCGTACTACAATATGGTTCTCGAAAAGTTTGATGACTTACATTCTAGAGTTATCCCAATTTCTCCAGAATAAAGTATTATTGAATACACGAGCGAATTCCTTTGCGATATAGAGTTTAATTTGGATTCCATCCTAATAAATGTATGATGTATATAAATTAATGTAAATATAAATCGCTTACGTGATATAAAAGTCTTAAAATACATTGCCAATAGAACTAGTGCTACAATAGTGTCTAACTCACCGTATTTAGAAAATTAAATAAGTGCCTACAAATAATGATTAAGTTAGTCCTAATGTAAACAAAGCTTTGTACATACCTGTGATTGCGAAAAATAATTATTAGACTTGTATTTATTGGAAATAAAGGTCAAAAGGACATTAGAGAATTCGTTACATTACCATTTTTTCTTTGTTCTATCAATTCACCAGATTAGTTGATCAGTCTAATCAAGAATGCCGTTATTAACTGACAAACTAAACTATGTAAAATTCTAATAGTGCAGCACTAAATCAGAGACTTTTAAGCAACGCTGTAAAATTTAAACCAGTTAAAATTTTATATAAATTTTAACTCATATTCTGTAAAAAACTTACGTGATTATTACTGTCACAAACTGGGTTTGAATTATAGCGATGATTACAAAGTTCTACTATTTAACAACCGCTATGACTAAAATTATTTTTTTGACGTATTGAGAAAGTCTGTGGCGTAAAACCAAACGTTTACGTCGTACCATGCCATTTGGCCGAGGCCTAGACATGTTACAACGTACTTCACACTTTTTAAGCTACTTGTGTTTACTTTAGTCTAAAGACGCATTATATTATTTCTTGAAATTAACTTTGATTTCAAATATATATTTACGTTTACTCTTGTATTAGAAATAAAAATAGACAGAGAGATTACTATATTTTTCACGATTTTATTATTTGTCTACGTGAGTTATGTATCCCCCAATCTTTGTATGTATTATAAAATAGAATCTAATAGGAAATTATTAGAAATTATTAAGGAATTATTAAGTCAAGTAAAACAATGTAGTTCAAGGATAAATAAAAAAAGTTTATTAACAGTTCATGAGAACAGATGCAATACAATGTATTCCAGACGATAGTGATACTGCAGGTGGCAGGTCACAGACGGTTAAGATACCGCAATTACCTAGAAAGTAAGATTGTTACAATGTATTAATGAATAGTACTATAAGCAGACATGAACTCTGCAAGTTCCCACAGAATTGTGAGAGGTAAGGACAACATAAATACTCCGGGAGCACCAAGACCAGTCAGTCAGTCTGAGTATTTCAGCTTTAACATTGTTGTTTACTTAAGCTACTCGACCTAATATTAGTTTAATTAATTATTTTACTTTGACTTAGTATAATTTACAACAGTTTGTCCAAATTCCATAATTAATGTCTGTTTAAACTAATAAAATTTGTTACAAGTTTTGGAAGTAGTTTTTAAAAACACCACTCCCAAGGCCCAAAACGTAACTCGTGTATAAATATATGTTTTCTGTAATTTTCTGATGAATTGATTCTTCTTTCAAAACACAAGTACTGTTGATCTGAACCCATGTCAGAAACGTCATCTATCTATATCTCCTTCCTTACATTTCAATGATTTATCCTTCCTTAATTTGGGTTATATAATAAGATTCGTATAAAGCTCGTCTGTTATTACCTCACTGTTTGCAAGTGTCAGTGTCAACCATATTGTCTATCTATAAATCGCCATGTTACCTATGGTATGCATTTTCTACCTAAATGCATGAGCTTTTAACAATAGTTATCTTATAGATGTCTCACCTTACATGTAAGGTAAAAATTTGTTTATATGGACCTGTCTTTTAAATTAAAGATGGTAAGGTAGAAATTGATTAATATTTGATGTGTTTCATTAATTGGTAACAATTGATTTTTGCAGGATCCAAATAATTTGCTTCGAAAATACAATGTCTTATTTCAAATATATATACTACAATGTCATACTGCAATATATATATATATATATATATATATATATATATATATATATATATATATATATATATTATATATATATATATTTTAATATATATATTGCTATATATCTCCCTACGTTGTTGCGTCAGATTAATTTGCTATAAAGTCCCGCTACGCTTGTCTATACCTGATGTAATGAACGTCCAGTTTCCTGCTGAACGCCACCGCTCTGTGTTGTTCTCTAATCTTCTAATATTAATTATGTCACGGCTAACTCAGTTTAATTTACATTTGCACAACGTTACGATGACCAAATTAATTGACCCCTTTAATTCTTACCTGTTTAGAATGATAAAATGAAGTCAATCAATATTCGTATAATGAAAGGAAATAGTATATACACTTCATAATTTTGTAATCCTTTAAATAATCCCTTCAATCAATAAATATTATTTGGATTAGTTATCCCATAAATTATATCCCTTTAATTTAATTTAAAGTCACCAAAAACGACACCTTTACTAAAAAAAATCTAAAACGTTCAAGACCTTTTTATCTTTTTTACGTAAACTTCAACGTATTAAATATTTTTGTTGACTCCTTACAAATTTGAGAAAAAAATATATTCAGTGTTTAAATTTAAATTTGAAAATATTTCTTATACTAGTTAGTCCTGACCTGTGATATTCTGATGAGTCTTTTTCCTTTGGTCTGCTGTTGCGTGTGTTGGATCAGCACCCCTTTATTATCTTCAATCAAAAAACAATGCCCTGCTTTGTACTCCTTTACGTGCTTTGAACCAATAGTTTTGTTACTCCTTATTTCCAAAATTCACCGCGTGCTGTACTTTGTATTTTTCTGGATACGCCTCTGATTCTTTTTAGATCCCATAGATACACCTAATATTTCTTAGGTTTCTTAGATTTCTTAGATACACCTTAGAATTCTTGGATTTCTTAGATCCTTCTTAATATCACACTTAGAATTTGTAGGTTTCTTAGAGTTTTGACTTAGATACACCTATTATTATACAACACTACTTTCACAATAATATTCGAGTAAGAGTGTTGCAGGTTTGACGTGCTTTAAATTGACACTGCCTCTCCTTATCAACTCTGGGCGTTATATAGCTTTTGCTATCTACATTTGAATTGGTTTACCCGAACAGTCTTACAAAGTGTTGTAACCAACCATTGTTGTTTTTGGTATTCCTAGGCTTTTCAAGTTTTATTTCTGACGAAACTATTCTGTAGTTACGTATTATGCTGGTATTTGATATTGTTTTACGATTTTTGACCGTTTGTTTTGTTATTATTGTTGGACTTTAATTTAGCTTATGTCTGTCGTTTTGTGTAGATAAAGCTTTTGGGGAATTGAACAAATAACTAATGTAATATGAGTGATGTAAATTCACGTGTTCCTGTCTCGTATTTAAAACTTATCTTTGAAAGTGCGTCTTTTATCAAAGCGCTTTATTATTCCTTCTTTATTACATGCGTAATTGCACGAAGACTTGCTAGGTATTATCTTATCTCATGCGTATCTATTTTATAAACTTACTGAACGCTTCTTGACGCAGTTTAATTACATGTATAATTATTTCTCTGCTGAATATGCGTTTTATTATTGAAAGATATGCTTACTGGCATTGATTAAAGTTAATTGCGGTCCATATACAAGGTGTTTAATGTTTGCTATTTACATAATGTGCGAATTATTTGTTTTCCTGCTAAATAAATGCAGTTTTCTAATTCCTATTGCTATTTACGGATACTACGCGAGCCTTACGACTCAATACACCCCTAAACAACCCCTTATCACAGCAATATGTATATATACATATATATATATATATATATATATATATATATATACCTCAACATTATACCTGGTATTACAAGAATTTGCTTCGGGTGTTATTAAATGTTTCTACTCCACTTTTATTACAAATAATGTAAACCTCAAAATTTTCCTCTAGATTTCTACTCTGAAAATATCTAGAATTGTTTTCTATAAAATGCTACCTGCAAGCTATGTTTTGAATTTATTTTGAGCTCCAGATGTCTTTTACCTTTACAACATAAAAATAACTGAAAGTCTGAATATTTTTTGATGGAATCAAATAGTCTTCAAATACAACTATTTGGTGGACCAGATGTTCATCTATTTAGAAAGTTGAAGACTTTACTTTAAAGACAACTTGTTTTGACAGCGGTAGATGTTCCTCTTTTTGAACGCCAGGTGGAACTCAAATAAACTACTGAGATGTTTCTTGTCTCAGGTATGAGTTTTGCTGTTGAAACGTATTATATTTTCTTGATCGCTAACCCCAAACGGTCACATTCTTTCCTAAATTGAGCTTAACTAATGCTCTCTTCTTAATACATACATCTGACTCTAGAAGTTGGGGGTCAGCAAAACAAAGTCTTCCGACGTAACTAGGGGTCTATTCCTTGGGTAGAGCTATGAGCAATGGGGGGGTAAGTCGAAATCTATGGAGGTTACACTTAACAAAATAAACAAACAGGCGCCACCAAGTCCAAATTGATTTATTTTAGGGGCATAGCTATTTTTTAAGGGCGGACTTGGAGACCCAAAAAAAAGAGATCGCCTTCGTTGATACACAAACTTGTCTTAACAGAATAAGACGCTGTTCCTGTAAGAAAAATAATAATTAAGTCACATAAAAATGGGAACACTATTTGCGTCCCTCAAGTATACCTAAAAAGTATAGAGAATATTTTCTGCATAATGGGATCATAAAATTTTAGTTCTTATTGCTTTTGTTTACCAAGTCTGATCAGACTAGATCAGAATAAAAACTTTAAATGAAGAATATTAATTTACTAATAAGAATTTTCTTGGTTTCAGTAAATAAAGTATCATTGTAATTAAATAAAATAAAAATTTGAAGTACTTGCAAAACTGGTAGTAAAGGTTATCAACTAATCCTTACTCAAATATTTTATAATTCTATGTAACTAAAAATGCTAGAGTTTCTTTATAACCCAATCAGATCTGTGTGAGTCATTTACAAATGAATATACGAAATTTTCTCTTTAGGTTAACAAACTTAAATTTAGTTTGAAGTCAAAATAATCACCAAGATATTCTCTAATGTTATCAATAGTGGTTGTACTAAAATGCTAAACATGTGTTAGCCATTGGGCAATTGTTGACAATAGTGAACAAACAAATAGGTGATGTAATAGCAGCTGTTAAATTACGTTGAAGCCACGTGTGATCACGTATTTACGAAGCTAAGTGAAAGCAAATTTAATACTGGGAAAACCAGCTTATTTACAGGTAAACTGAATAACAATTTTGTACGTCTAACAAACAAAATGAAATAATGTACTTTCAGAAGGAAAGTACTCAGGAAATCATAATTCTATTACGAACCCAAGAGCAGCAGTTGTCCCTTGATGTAATGGAAATTACCTCGCAGCGCGGAACAGCAACTAATTATACTTGCTTTCCATGCTTTAACACAGGTGTAGGAGCAAAGCGGGTTCCTTACTTGGATCACGGCAGCATTACTTTGTAACGTAATCTTCCGTTGTCTAAATTTATTTACTAAAATAATTTTTCATTGCGTAGCCAACAAATTAAGCTTTCTAAATTGTAACTTCAAAGGGATCATGTTGTCTCAAATTTTACAGTTGCGATTTTCGACGTGGTGTGCGATATATACGTTATCCATGCAGTTTTCTAATTTCTCATTGGGATTTCAAATGTGTCGTTGCGAGTTCAAATAGGTCGTTGCGAGTTCAAATGGGTCGTTGCGCTAAATAAATTTTGTAAATTAGCTAATATGACAACGAATATACAAAATGTGGATTAGGTACTAACCGTTACTCAGGAAGTGTTTCACAAACATAGAGCGACTCGGAGGTCACTCGCCATTCTCTTAGAATGCATCTTGACGCTACTTTTAACTATCGACGAGTGCGCTCGCTGCTTTCTTGTATGGTGGGAGGTTCCGGATTTTAGTTCTCGAACCTCTCACGCGCGCGCCAGTGGCTGTGAAATTACACCGAACTCGGAAACAACTCGACTAATAATCCTTGATATTATAATACTATAAAAGTTTGATTGTTACTTGAATATTTATTTTAATTAATAAAGGTATTTTACTATTCATTGTACGTTTAATGAATGGATTCTCCTACTGCAAAAATAAAATTGTTACACTACCTCTTTCCTAAAAGAAAAAATTTTTCTTAAAAAACTTCAAATATAACTAATACAAAAAATTTTTTTACAACAATACTAGCCTTTCCTATCTTCCTAACCAACTATGCAATTTTATAAATTTACTCAAATGGGGGACCTTCATTTATAATTGAGAGTGTGTTGGTAACTACGTGTACCTGACGTCCATCGGGAGACAAAATCGAGTCACAATCGGTAATAATCAAAATTGGGAGGGTCAAATTAGAGAGTCAAACACTCCACGGGACAAAAGAATTTAAATTTACAAAATTTCTTGACTTGAGATTCCTACTTCTAATAAGGCTAATATTTCTGACCTAAAATCAAACACTTACAATTTACTTCTAATTTCAAAAAACTTCACTTCCAGGAGCTCATTTAGCTCTATTTACAAAAAAACAGGAATGCTTCCTCATCAGAACAGCATTACCATTCAAAATATCATCACTATAAGGTGAGAATCAAAAGAAATACCCTACTAATAGGTCTAAATTTAAGCATCATCACAAGGTGATAACCAAAACAAAAGTGACCTAATCAAAGGTTACTTATCAAATTCAAATACAAAGTATTATCACTTTATTACAAAGAGATAATCAAAACAAAGGTAACCCGACCATACGGTTACTTAACAAATTCAAATACAAAATATTATCACTTTATTACAAAGAGATAATCAAAACAAAGGTAACCTGACCATACGGTTACTTAACAAATTCAAATACAAAATATTATCACTTTATTACAAAGAGATAATCAAAACAAAGGTAACCTAACCATCAGGTTACTCATCAAATTTCAAACCCAAAATAACCCAGTTAGGGTTTTAGAATCCTACACCCTACTGATCATCCTATCACTAATTGCCAACGAACAACTGATCTCATTAGTGATGGACCAAACGGTGAAAATCACCAAGTCAACTTTGACCTTATCAAATCTAAGAACTTCTAACGGTCAAAAGGAACAAGGAAAGAACAATTCATTCTCTCCACCTTGACATGTAGAAATCAGGACCAATAGTTAAATAGCCCACCTACTTCTACATTGTAAGGATATCTGTCAAAGACATCCTCCAAACACATCTCCGAGCAACGCGCGAGCAAAACGACCCGCGTGCACCAAGGCACACCTCAACTTACAAAACTTACAAAATCTCAAACCACTTATTTCACTCCTCAAACAAAATACTCAATATTAGTGGACCGACACTAGATCAAGAATTGGAACAAAACAAAACAGACCACTACGTCATTACTTAATATCAAAGAGATGACCGGACCGGAATTAATCGTCAAAATCATCATTTTCATTTGGATCTGATACTCCAATTGGTTTCAAGTCCTTTATGTGCCATTTCCTGCTCTTGTTCCATCTTCGCTTTCTAACTCATATACTAAACTGGAATGTTTTTTCCGAATTTTACTCATAACGAACTTAGGAGCTAACTTAGCGGAAAATTTATCACTAGCACTCGAGAGGACTTTATTAGTTCTCCAAACATACTCTCCGACTCGGAATGAAATGTCTCTTCTCCGAAGATTGTAGCGTTTACACGAACGTTGATAAGCTACATGCAAATTTTCACGGACATTTCCAAAAATATCAAACAAAAGTTGACGATCCAAAACATAAGAAGGTGTACTACTGGAGACGACATCAACATCCTCACCAGGTATAAAATTATCCTTATAAGCTTTTCCACTTAAAGGTACCTGACGACCAAAAACTAAAAATTTGGTGAATAGTTGGTGGACTCATGTTTTGCTGAGTTGATCGCGTATTGGATCTTTGATATCTCAACATCCCACGTATCATGTTCTTCTACGTATGTACGGATTGCTGTACCAACTGTCTTATTGATTCTTTCCACAAAATTGCATTGGGGAGCATAAACAGCGTTATACCAAATTTTTGAATTTCGTACCTTGCACAAAGCTTTAAAAATACGTCCAACTAATTGTGGACCATTATCACAAATAACAAATTGTGGTACTCCGTAGAAAGAAATACCTTTTCTTCCAAAAACTTCTCGATCAAATGTGCGGTAGCACTACGTAAAGGTTGCAAAATCGAATACTTCGAGAACCAATCACCAACAACTAAGAGCCATTTATGTCCGCGTTTGGAACGAGGAAACGGACCCATCAAATCTAATGCAATGGTTTGGAATGGTAGTCCAACTTCTTTCTCCTTTCCCATCATTCCAAGGGGACCTCTATTGGGTGGTTTTGAGCACCACAAATCAAACATTTCCTACAAAATTTACGTACGTCAAAGATCATCTTTGGCCAATAATACAATTCTTGGACTCGAGACAAAGTTTTTAAGGAACCAAAATGTCCTGCTGAAGGGGGGTCATGACATGATTTAATGACATCTACGCGCTGAGACTTTGGCACCAAATATTTCCACTCTACAACATTCGCCGAATGCGGTAATAAGGAAGGTATAAACTTATAAATAAACCCATCTTCTACTTTCCATTGTGGGTAGCTTTTCGGTGACAACAAAATTTTCTTTCTCAAAGACTCATACCACAAGTCTACTGCATCAAGTTTAATCTCTACTAAGTTAACTTCTGGATTTTCTAAAGGAACACCACGACTAAGACAATCTGGAACTATATTGAACTTTCCTTTTCTATGCACCAAATCAAATGAGTGTTGCCTTAATCGAACTGACCATCTGGCGAGTTTTCCAGTTGGATTCTGAAGATTACTCAACCAAAGTAACGAAAAATGATCGGTGACAACGGTGAATCGAACTCCTTCTACCCACGGACGAAATTTCTCAATTGCAAAAATAACCGCTAAACACTCTCTTTCAGTGGTGGAATAATTGCGCTCAGTACGGCTCAGGGTTTTGCTTGCGTACGAAATTACACGCTCTTCTCCGTTTACATTCTGAATCAACACAGCTCCTAACCCAGTGTTGCTTGCGTCACACTCAACGATAAAGGGTGCCGAGTAGTCTGGCTGCGAAAGAAGAGGTGCAGAAACTAATGCTTGCTTGATTAGCACAAATGAATTTTCTGCTTCCGCACTCCAGTTTACAGTTTGACCTTTTTTCTTACTTTTAATGAGGTCATTAATAGGCGAAACTAAAGACGAAAAATTCTTTATAAAGCGCCTGTACCAGCTGCACATTCCTATAAACCTTTTAATTTCCGTTGTGGTTTTCGGACGGGAAAGTTAACCATCGCCGACACCTTATCGGGATCTGTACGAAGTGAGTTCGAACCTACTATATAACCCAAAAATTTAAGTGTTTTTTTAAAAAATTCACATTTACTTATATTTATGGTAAGGTTAGCTTCTTTTAAACGTTGCTTAACCTCTACTAATAACTTTAGATGATCTTCAAAAGATGACGAACATAATATTATGTCGTCCAAATAGCAAAATACATGGGGTTCAAAACGTGGACCAAAAATTGCATCTACTAAACGCTGTTGCGTCTGCGCAGCATTCTTCAACCCAAATGGCATGCATGTAAATCTATATTGTCCTCGTGAGATAACACTGAAGGCAGTCTTATCCTTAGACGATTCACTAAGAGGATTTGCCAAAACGATTTTCTCAAATCCAGAGACGAAATGTAGTTCGCACCTCTCAACATATTGAGAATTCTATCTACGTTCGCAAGGGGTACGAATCATGAACAGTTAAGTCGTTCAGGGTTCTACCATCAAAACAGAAGCGATATTCTCCATCTGCCTTCTTAACCAACAAAACTGGAGAGGACCACGGACTAGTACACGGTTCTATAACTTTAAGTCTAAGCATGTCGTCCAATTCCTCATTCAATATCTTACCCATATATGGTGACATGACATATGGTTTCTTGTGGAAGGGTTTGGCATTGCCTGTGTCTATGTCCAATTCGATTAGGTGAGTTCGTCCTAATCTATCGTCGCTGCTAATCTCACTAAATGAATTTATTAACTCTTGTGCTTGCGCACTTTGAGCATCTGAGAGGTCATGTAAACCACATAAAGAATCTTCAGTGTTCAAAGGGATGGAAGACGGACCTATATACCCTATGTCGTTCCCAACATTGCTTTGGATAAACCAATTATTACTTCTAAAGTCAGCAACTACACCAAATAATTTTGCAAAGTCACTACCGAAAATAAATGTATGCGGTAGGGACGGAACCACTAATGCATTAAGGATGCGGCAATCATTACCTATACAAATTGGCAAATCTACTGAGCCTACAACAGACTTTATTGAACCATCAGCTGTAGTGATACCTGTTTTTGCTGAACTAAAATTTTCAAGTCTAATTCTCTAACAATTGAAAGTGCTAAGGATCCTACTACTGAGGTAGTGCATCCCGAATCCAGAAGACCGGTAATGTCTCTATCTATTAATTTCACCATAATGTAGGGTCGATTATCACACTGCTTCTCAATGAACAGAGTATTATTCTTAGGCTTCGAAGAGTCCTGACAAAAATTTTTAACAACTGTAAGCCATCTCGACCACTCGTCTTTACTAAAGTATTTTTCTTGTTTACAAATCATAACTGTAGCCTTATGACGCGGAACAGGATACCGACCACTATGTACCTGCCGCCTTACTGGTTTTTGAACAATGTGGACATGACGTTGCCTTAACGCCTTTTCGACCACATCCAAAACAAAAATTTTTTGTTGCTCTACAATCTCTAAACCAATGTCCACTACGGGAGCAATTCCAACAAACAAAATGATTCCTCTTATCGGGACTAAAGGAATTACAAACCGAGGACTCTAAAGAGCTCTTATCCGCTACTGTTACTTGAGGATTGACTAATTTATTCTGAAACACCCTACTCTTAACAGCATAAACTTTCTCATTCAACCCAGGATGTTTGTTCTCATATGGATGCTTAGAGGGTTGCAAATCTTATTAGGTTTATTAGAAGTCGCCAAAACCGAGTTTAGTTTCATCAAAGAAGCTTCTTCTAACCTTTACACAAATTTACTAGGGTCGACAAATCTTGAATGTCCGACAATGCAAGTGCCGAAATATATTCAGGAACCAAATTTCTTCTAATCATTTTAACTTTAGTAACTTCTGCTGGCTCGTTGGTCAGTCTACTAAAGAGGGTTTGCATATGCGCGACAAATAAAATAATCCTTTCGTCTTTACCTTGACGACGATTTCTGATCTTTTCCCAAATGTCATCATCCGAAGAACCAGGTAGAAAATCTTCCCTTAAACGTTCTAACAAGGAGTTCCAGTCTCGCAAAGAATTTTTCACTGTTCTAAACCAAACCAAAGCGTCACCCACAAAAAGTTCACATGCTGATCCAAATAAGTCAGCTTCGGATACCTTACGAGATTGTGCTAAATCACTAACTCTATCTAAAATGAATGTAGTTGTTTGGGGTCACCTGAGAATTTTACAGGCCATGAACCTATAGGTACTGAAGGTGTTACATACGAAGTCGAATGGATAGGTGCACTAACTAAAGGAGATACTACAACGGACCGATCTAAATAGGTGGACTCTGTACTTTTATTGATTTTATCGTACAACTCAGCTTCAAGAGTTAATATCGTTGCTACGGTCTCATTTCTAAACTTAATTGCTTCATCGGGATTTATTGAAGGATTTTCATACGCTTAGTTCGTCCCGAAGGTGGTTTATCCTTGAACAAGCTCTTCTAAAAATTGAGTCTGATGAGTCGCCCTCAAACTCGGACACAATATTACGAACTGACTCGACTGAAACTGAAATTTCTTTACTTTCCGTTGCAAAATCTACTTCATAACACGAAAGGTCAACCAAACAACCAGGCTTATCTATTTCTTTAGCTAACAATCTACCTAAAATTTTCCGTTTCTCCAACACTGGCCTCTCACTTACCACTCCTCTGATTCTTAGTTCATACTCCAATTCTTCTTTAAGTAGACAAACAATTTGGAATTTTTCCGACATGGTTACTACAACCTAATGGAATCAAACCGATAAATCTAACTAATCCGAATCTTACAAAAGCTATCAAAACAAATTCGTACTACTAAAGGTAAAAATCAAAAATGTTTTTGGTAAAATTATTTTTGCCAAAACAATATCAAAAAATTTAAGGGTCAAAACAGAACTAAAGTCAAAAGTAAATTTGACCAAATTAACGAATTGAGTGTATGGGGATTACCGTTACAACCAATCTTTTATCAAAAGCAAACAAACAAATCTAAGTGTCAAATAAACCTTAAGCAAACAAATTTCGGAGCAAAATAATTTTTGGACAAATGGACTTCAAAGGAAAATAAATTTTGAGCTAACAAACTTCGAATCAAATTAAATTTAGAACAAATAAATTTCGAAGCAAATTAATTTTAACAAATAAATTTTAAGGTAAATCAAATTATGAACAAACAACTTTCGAGCTAAATTAAATTATGAACGAACGAATTTCAACAAATTACTCGTTGAACAAACAAATTTCGAGCCCCAAATAAATTTTGATCAAACAAATTTCGAAGCCCCAAGCGTTGGGCGCTAGTGAAACGTATTATATTTTCTTGATCGCTAACCCCAAACGGTCACATTCTTTCCTAAATTGAGCTTAACTAATGCTCTCTTCTTAATACATACATCTGACTCTAGAAGTTGGGGTCAGCAAAACAAAGTCTTCCGACGTAACTAGGGTCTATTCCTTGGGTAGAGCTATGAGCAATGGGGGTAAGTCGAAATCTATGGAGGGTTACACTTAACAAAAAAACAAACAGGCGCCACCAAGTCCAAATTGATTTATTTTAGGGGCATAGCTATTTTTTAAGGGCGGACTTGGAGACCCAAAAAAGAGATCGCCTTCGTTGATACACAAACTTGTCTTAACAGAATAAGACGCTGTTCCTGTAAGAAAGAATAATAATTAAGTCACATAAAAATGGGAACACTATTTGCGTCCCTCAAGTATACCTAAAAGTATAGAGAATATTTTCTGCATAATGGGATCATAAAATTTTAGTTCTTATTGCTTTTTGTTTACCAAGTCTGATCAGACTAGATCAGAATAAAAAACTTTAAATGAAGAATATTAATTTACTAATAAGAATTTTCTTGGTTTCAGTAAATAAAGTATCATTGTAATTAAATAAAAATAAAAATTTGAAGTACTTGCAAAACTGGTAGTAAAGGTTATCAACTAATCCTTACTCAAATATTTTATAATTCTATGTAACTAAAAATGCTAGAGTTTCTTTATAACCCAATCAGATCTGTGTGAGTCATTTACAAATGAATATACGAAATTTTCTCTTTAGGTTAACAAACTTAAATTTAGTTTGAAGTCAAAATAATCACCAAGATATTCTCTAATGTTATCAATAGTGGTTGTACTAAAATGCTAAACATGTGTTAGCCATTGGGCAATTGTTGACAATAGTGAACAAACAAACAGGTGATGTAATAGCAGCTGTTAAATTACGTTGAAGCCACGTGTGATCACGTATTTACGAAGCTAAGTGAAAGCAAATTTAATACTGGGGAAAACCAGCTTATTTACAGGTAAACTGAATAACAATTTTGTACGTCTAACAAACAAAATGAAATAATGTACTTTCAGAAGGAAAGTACTCAGGAAATCATAATTCTATTACGAACCCAAGAGCAGCAGTTGTCCCTTGGTGTAATGGAAATTACCTCGCAGCGCGGGAACAGCAACTAATTATACTTGCTTTCCATGCTTTAACACAGGTGTAGGAGCAAAGCGGGTTCCTTACTTGGATCACGGCAGCATTACTTTGTAACGTAATCTTCCGTTGTCTAAATTTATTTACTAAAATAATTTTTCATTGCGTAGCCAACAAATTAAGCTTTCTAAATTGTAACTTCAAAGGGATCATGTTGTCTCAAATTTTACAGTTGCGATTTTCGACGTGGTGTGCGATATATACGTTATCCATGCAGTTTTCTAATTTCTCATTGGGATTTCAAATGTGTCGTTGCGAGTTCAAATAGGTCGTTGCGAGTTCAAATGGGTCGTTGCGCTAAATAAATTTTGTAAATTAGCTAATATGACAACGAATATACAAAATGTGGATTAGGTACTAACCGTTACTCAGGAAGTGTTTCACAAACATAGAGCGACTCGGAGGTCACTCGCCATTCTCTTAGAATGCATCTTGACGCTACTTTTAACTATCGACGAGTGCGCTCGCTGCTTTCTTGTATGGTGGGAGGTTCCGGATTTTAGTTCTCGAACCTCTCACGCGCGCGCCAGTGGCTGTGAAATTACACCGAACTCGGAAACAACTCGACTAATAATCCTTGATATTATAATACTATAAAAGTTTGATTGTTACTTGAATATTTATTTTAATTAATAAAGGTATTTTACTATTCATTGTACGTTTAATGAATGGATTCTCCTACTGCAAAAATAAAATTGTTACACTGTAATTTTTCTTAGTGTCAACGACAGTAATATTATAACCTACCTCTAATGAATCACAACAGTATTTTCTCTTATTAATATATAAATTATCTATGTGTTTATTTACAACAGTGCCTTTTTGCTTATCTTACATATAGTTAAAATATGCTTATGAATATTTTTTGTTCATTATTACCTAAATGTGTGAACATACAAGATCTTTTGAAATTTTCTATGGTTAAAAGGTTTTCTAGCAAATAGCTTAAAATTAAATATAACTATCTTATTTGTCTTTACAAAAAGCTTTGTATAAGTGTTTATAAAAAACATTACATTAAGATTGTGATTTTCTGACTAATAGTCGTTCACATTTTATAGAAGTAATTGTGCATTTGTTGACAGAAGTTTCAATATACAAGTTTAGTACTTTTCTTCCCTTCATTTACGTTTAATTTCTAATTCTCTTTTTCTTTCACCTTAAAGGCCTCCAAAGTATATTTATCTTATACTTTGCAGTACACCTACTCTATATATCTCCTAGGAAAAGGGTACGGTACAACGTAGGTAGACTGAAGAATCATTATGGTACTAATTATTGATTTAGGATGATTACGAAGAGTGGAATAACTTGAATTCAAATGGTACAAAAATATAGAAGGAATTCCTTCTATCAAAGCACGTCTATTTTTGCAGTTTCCATTTAATTAATAATTCTTGAAAAGCTATCAAAATACTGTAGTAATTATTACCAAAAATAATCATGTCAAAATATTTATAGAGTAATAAACTTAATGCAGTTCTTGACCTAAGTTTGATGCATTCAAGTATTTTCTGCAGAGAACGGTTTTTAAGTATGCAATAATAACGAGTCACTTAATAATTGGAGTTTATTAAATGCTTTCAATAATACAATATAATCATAGCAATTCGTAATTCACTGCAGTTCAACGCCTTTCAGCTGTGATGTATAAAACGTCATTAGAAGTTACTTTTAAATAAAGATAAACACAATGACTTTACTACTGAGTAATTGCTTACAAAAACAATGTCGAATTGCAGTCATCGTAGCATATCGCAATCTTCTATATAAAATTTGTACGTCCCGTAAGTACTGCGTGGAGCCAGCAAATGCCAATAAAAAAGACTGAAAGTATTGTGCCAAGAATAAAAGGTATGATTTCGTATGGATTTGGAGCGGAATCTATACGGATGGAAACGTATAGTAATTAATCAGATTACTAGATATTACTTACCAATTTTAATGAAATCCTCAATATAGCTATTATTTGTAGCCGGAGAATTGAAATCAGTTTTTGGTTTCAAAGGAACCATTGCCAATAATGACAGAAACAAAACTGAAAACTTTGGGTTTCACTGGGAATTTTTATAGTACAATTAAAACCACTCACCTGAGACAATTAATGTCAAAAGCCAAAAATAAGGGGGCATTTTTAGTATTTGAGTATTAAACAAATTATTGCAGTTGATATCTTATTAAAATATAGGTATGATTAATCAGTAAGTGAATACAATAATTATCTATGTAATACTGAAAACCATTAATCACTATTCGTATCTAATTAATAGATCGCGATAAATCTACGGTTCAATATCAACTACATGCCTTAAAACAATAGGATGTACGTATAAGGTATTATATGATCATTACTTGATTATGCATGATAACCGTCCATAATTTCAATGCGCTATTATACTAACGTGCGGACAAAACAAAAATTATGGATAAGTAATTTAATCATATGGATTTATCTAAGCGTGGTTTTGTAGTGATTTTGTCCTACTTTAAATTTTTCTTAATATACGCTAGTAATCAGCGGCGGAGTTAACAAATTAGAAACTTGACTGTAAAATATAGAAAGGGAACCTACCTTCTAAAAAATATGCATGACTCATGCGATTTGAATTATAATATTGTATAAAACTAGCAATTTTTCTCTATGCAAAAACTTAGAACGAGACAAGGCTATTTACCAATTGTAATACGTTTATATTGAATGTAAGTGTACCGAAACTTATCTAATTTATTCAATTGACTTATTAGTGAGGGTTATTTAGTACACTCTTGTCTAAAGTCTCCGGTACAAGTGCAGTAAAATATTATAAAACGTACAGTTTCGTTTAATTGAAAATTTTATCAAATACAAATTAACACACTGCTTAATTATAGACAAAAATATTAAATCATATTGTCGGTGCTACTGCAACGTGAACGGTCTATAATTAAATTTGTACTAAAATTTGTTATCTCTTAATCAGAAACGTTTCCACTTCAGCGATGTTTATTTTCAGAGCTACCTCAGGTTTGACACCTAAAATCTAGAAATTGCCTAGACGGATTTGGGTAAGTGTACTTTTTAAATAAACAGTGGCGAACATAAGATTTGAATCTGAAAAGGGGCTTACTAATAAAATTGACGTTTTCAAACATACCTTGCATAACCAAACTATATATTATATACATATACAACCAACAACTACAACGCATCTTAATCACAAACCAACTGCTCACGACAATGACGGAAATAAAAAACTACATACTTGCAGAATGGCAGGCACGGTGCGATCAAAGCACAACCGGTAGAAGGGTATACGAAATGACTCCAAATATCAAAGACCGCCTAAAAGTCAAATACCTAGTGCCCAGTCGAGGATTTATTCATTACCTAACTGGCCACGGACTCTACCCAACATACAGAGAACGCATGAATTTAATTGACAACAACGTATACCCGTGCGGAGAAATAGGAACACCAGATCATATAGTATTCGAGTGTAATGACTTACAACCATATCTCTACGCACATATTAAACAAGACCCTACACGCGATGATTTGGAACGAAAACCTTTTTCCACACTTAAATGCACTCAAACAAAAACTACAGCACTAATCCACCAACGTTATCTTGACAAATAAAACACACAAACAAAACTACCCGGACAGAGACATAAAAGTACCACCTCTCCTCGAACCGAGGCTCTGCCCCGGAGACCGGAGACCGATCTCCTGGAATTTCAAGAGCCTTGCTCTTGATGACCAGAAGCAACAAGATCAAAGCCTTAATCCGACTTTGAAACAACCCAACCCCCTAATATGTACAATTTGCACGCTCCTACATATTAGCAACCCCGTCTCTAACAAATAATAACTAACAGTAGTAGTATAAGTTAATCTTAAGTAGTAGAATAGGGAATGTCTTTTATTTTTACTAACGCTAAATTTTAAGAACCAAACTTACACATACCTGAGGCAAATAATACAACAAACAAATCCTATCCTCTGAGAGAACTTAGTTTTTTATGTAATAGTATAACATATACATGTACAAAATTATACCAAGTCAGTCCAACCTTTTGGTTACTTGGGCAAAGGTAAATACAAATTAACATTTCAAACACACTTCACACACTTCACACCTACACACACACACACACACACACACACACACACACACACACACACACACACACAAACACACAAACACTTCTCAGACACTGTACAAACACAAAACACCATTCACACACTTACATTGCTTTCACAACATCTGGATTTCCAACTGCCGATTGATAAAGTAATATCCGTTGAGCGTTCCTCCTTGATGACTGGCATATCCGGCAGCCGATGGTCC
This sequence comes from Platerodrilus igneus, assembly GCA_036346225.1. Taxonomy (NCBI): domain Eukaryota; kingdom Metazoa; phylum Arthropoda; class Insecta; order Coleoptera; family Lycidae; genus Platerodrilus; species Platerodrilus igneus. Next base: position 326,785 of record JARFIW010001379.1, on the reverse strand, counting down.
CGGTCTTAGAGGGGGAACATATCACGGATTTCAACATCACATACACAACATACATATACAGAACCCTCACTTACACGCACACACACCCACTCACACACACACTCACACAAACACACACACACACACACGCGCGCGCGCCTTACAAACACAAATGCCTATTCACACACACATTGCCTTTTCAACATCTGGATTTCCGGCTGCCGATGATCCAGACCAAAGCAATAACCGTTGAGCGTTCTTTTTTGACGACTGGAATATCCGCCTGCCGATGGTCCTGGTCCTAGAGGGGGAACGTAACATGGTTGTTTTCTGGGGGGAAACCATGTTTGTTTAAATTTCAGGTAGCAGACTACTGAAACGTTGTAACAAATAAAAAAAAATAAAAATACATACATACATACATACATATATATATATATATATATATATATATATATATATATATACTGCTGTGATATCGAGCCTCGTTGGTTCGACGTTCCAACTGTGATATCAAGCCACTCGTTGGGTCGTTGTTACGGCTGTGATTTCGAGCCACTCGTTGGTTCTTCGTAGTTTCTTTTCCTAAAACCTTTTTAATACCTTACTACATGTCCTGATAAATGAGCCTCGATTATCTATGCCTTGACTAACTATATGTCTCAATTACATGCCTCGACTAAGTATATGTCTCAATTATATATGCCTCGACTAAATATATGTCTCAATTATATATGCCTCGACTAACTCAGCTTGTAGAAACCTATTGGTAGAATTACAAAGTAACACAACTATAACCTGTTAGTACCTTACAAATTTCTGTAATAGTATATAGAACCTTTTTCTTTTTAAGATATAAACAAATAAGACTTTAAGTAAAACATAAATTTATCTTCTCTTGAGTTTCTTTTAAATAGTTACAAGTATTTACAGCAAGTTATGATATTAGAGTCTCCATAAATTATCAATCATAGTGTTTTACAGCACCAAACAAAATTAAAGAATCTATTTAATGTATATCAAATATTTGATAAATTATTTCACATAGAAGGCCTTTACTTCGTTTACAGTACTGTGACCGAATTTACAATAGCCACTATTACAAGTGATTTGAAATTGTCTTTACTTTAAATTTATTTTCAGAATGAATTTCAACTTTTAAATAATATCCTGATACATAGTACAAATTAAACACATTGACTTAATTGTTATCTCAACATATGGTCAAGCAACAAGTTATTTTGTTACCTTCACATAAAATTATTCTTGTATTTAAATTACAGTAAAAAAAAAGGATTTCAAATTGAAATTAATTGCTCTTGTTACAAAATAATACGCTCTTTCCAATACTAAAATTCATGATGCACAAAATTCCTACAACTTTGACAAACTTCAATTTATAGAGCGACTAAATAAAATATGAAATGTTCTTACCAATTGATATAAGTTTAACTAACATGATCCGGGATACCCATCTAATTTACTCTTCAAACCAGATTTAAAACTGAACTACTGCTGAAACCCAAATTGCAAATAACCACATGTCCTTGTCTGAACTTTATTTTCTTTATAAGATTTCCTTCCAAATCGTGTACATCGCAGTCTGAATTATTTCTATTTTTAACCAAAATATAGTTTCTTCCCTTTTTAAACAAAATATGATTTCTTCCTCTGGTTACACTTTCAAACAAAATAAAATTTCTTCCCAAGCATACACCTACAGCATGCTTTGTTCCTTTACGAGTGCATGCTTATATTAAAGCCCTCTCAATGCTACGCCATTATTCGAAAGAAGCTCGCCTGACCAAAACTATCCGTATATATCATTCTTTATCCCCACGCCCCTTTTAGTTTTCTTATATCTGTTGTTGACGTACATTTTACATTAAACCACTTTTCCTTTCTCTTTTGCCAGGCCTCTTTGGCCATGTTTATCTAATGATAAACCCACTCAACGACCTTTAATCTAATGAAATTAAATTAAAAGTGACAAGTCTTGCCACTTGACAAATGCTTGCAAATTATTATTGTACACACTTCGATGTAGAGAAATCTAGATCCTAACCTAATAATGATGTCACAATGCTATATTATGTCACCACAGTGTTACTAAAAATGTTTATTTTTATAGAAATAGATTTGTTAAGTATTAAGAAATATTATTGTCTACTTGTAATTTAAATTGTTTTTTAATTTATTTAACCAAATACTAACTACTATTATTAATTAATCATTATAATGGTTTGAACCGCACAAGCTAGAATAAGCTTATTTATTTCTAGACTCGGCTAGGGATAATGCATATCAATATATATATATATATATATATATATATATATATATATATATATTGTAGTGGTTTTAAAGGGCTAAATTTAAGTATAAACAAGGCAATTTCAAACACCCTGTATAGAGGAAACAACCAGAATTTACGTGCGAAATTTATTTTATTTAGTTCATTTTAAAGAAACAAGTATTACCATAATTTTACAATTAATAAATAAAATTTAGTTAGGTTCGTAAAGAAAATAAATTTTAGTAGTCAATACAAATTATTAATTAATTTAATGGAGTTTAATTGAACGGGTAATTACGTATAATACGCATAAAAGCATGAAAAATCGATAATACCAAGGTGAAACGCTTTGCTAACACATAAACAGCCGTTGAATATAAAATTCCTTGAAAAACCAACTCCTAGAAATGTTGTGTTAAAACGTCGATTAATTGAACACCTGCATGTTTTCGAAATGTCAGGTTCCCTTTATTTGTGTAGATAAAAGACAGTGTTCAAAGTATATCGGGTAAACGTTTGGAAGGTTTGCGTAAATGTTAAGTAAAAGTTTCCTTAAAGTGCAGAAGGGATAGACGGTTAAGGAAATGCTTCGGAATGAGACAGGCATAATAACAGTCCACTTCAAAAAGCACGTATACAAATCCACATGGAGTAAATAGAACGCGGACAGTAATATCGATTTCTACCACTCAAACAAGGTTAGAAGGAAACATATTATATGCGTAAAAGAGGAATAGCGTTAATATAGGCGGGGTTTTTAAGACGTCAATGGATATACTATTGGTCGATATGGTTAGTTGTAGAACAGACAAACACGGGGATATTTGAAGTCGGGTTTTTCGGAAAATATTGTAACGACGCGCTAAATTTCGGGGATTTCGAAAACGGTTGAATCAAAATTTGAGAAAGTGTTATTTTAAATTAGCTATTTCACAGGAAGAGTGGCCTAGAAGTGGCATTCGGAATCATATAAATACTCGAAGAGAATTAGCATCGCGCTCTATTAACTTCGAACTCTTAGTATTTTCACTGCTTCAAAATACGAGTTTGTAGGTATACATATTTTAAATTAAATAGTACAGTGTTAACCTCATAATTTGATACGCGAATAGTGTCGAGTCTAAATTTTAATATAGGTGCAACATATATCTTAAACAAGCTCGTGAAGTGAAGTAATGAAACGTAAATTGAATTAAATTAAACTAAAGTAGGCAATTATGAAAGAAGTGTAATTAATTTGGATTTGGATTTGGATGCACCGTGAAGGCAGAGCAAGCAGCATAACTTAAATAGTGGTCATCCACCAATAGCTAAAACGGCCAGCAGAGCAGAGCGAAACAACTTAACGGCATCGTCAACGGAGTAGAGATCTTCAAGAAATTCCAGGTAACGCTTTAAAATTGTTGTTGTTATAAACGATGAAACTATGAAAGTTGTGTGACGTGTGAGAGTGAATTATGAAGGTATTGTGCATTATTTTGCGTATTGAAAATAATACGTATAACTAAATTTTATTATGGTATTTAAATAGAAATCTAAAGGTATATATAAAGCTTATTAACGTTCCATCAGGAATTAAAAATTTTTATTGTTACGAGTACATGGGTTTTTTGTTTGCAGTCAGCGTATGCAAAGTAAAAAGCATACATTATTCATAATTAACTGAGTTATCATGAGCTCACCATACTCCAGAGTATACTAATTAAAATTAATTATAAATAAAGAAAGAAAATAAGGTATTATTCAGGGCCCATTTACTCCGGGTACATTCAATGTGTTTGATAATTTACATTAAAATCCAGGACATTACAAAGATAGGATTTATTGAGGTTTAACTTGATTACTGAAATGTGGATAATCTTGAATTTTATTTGTAAATAGTGGTAAATGAATATTGTATGATTGTTGTATTATTTTGTGGTTTTATTGAGAGTGTGCGTGAACGATACAGAGTATGATAGTGAATCTAGGTATCCAAGTGGAGACCCCACTGAGCTAGCCAGAGAAGCGGTTGAAGAATTAAGGTGATGGAGAAGAATCTGGGTAAGAAATAGATTATTCTTTTGAAATTTTTTTGTTGTGTGAAATTTATGACGATTTTTGGAAAATAAATAAACTCCTCGAATGTTTTTTGAGAAAGTACTAAGCTAGAGCGAAGTTACACGGCAATATATATATATATATATATATATATATATCCTTAATAAAATCAAAACATAATTTGTAATTGTCTGGTGACAAAAGATAGCTTATTATGTGTATATTGTATACTGGGTTGTTTCCGCTCAGATATTAAGTTACTAGGCTAGTTACTTATCTGTCATTTATCGCAATCACTTTGCGAAGAGTACTTGAACAAGAAGGCGGCTTGACTGGTGATAGTAAGAGTCAAGATGATGCCATGCGAATTTGCGTGGCATCGTGTTCGAAAAAAAGATTAAACAATTAATACCATCGTGTCAGGGTTTGGTTCCTGATAGCTTTTAGTGTGAATTGATTTTGTGTTCCACCGTTGATAAAGCAGTTTGATTCCTGCAGACACGATGAAAAATTCTGGTGTACATCATTAATGCAGTTAGTATGAAATAATTTTATAAAATTTATTTATTCGTTTTCCGTAGTGCAATAATGGAGAGGTTTTTGTGGGCTCCGATTTAAATTCAACGTATCAATATGAATATCTTTTTGTGTGGATTGCAGATGTTTTAGCTTGGTCGACATATGGCGTTGTTTTGTTCTGGTAAAAACGTTCAAGTTTTTTTGGTTCCAACTGTATTTCGTGCACGTGAGTGATCTTGACCTTAAAGTATATTGGATTTATTTTAAAGTTCCAAGTTAGATGAAAGATTAATATATTATTTTAATGTCGTTATCTTAAAGTGGGTTTTTGTATAAACACCCTATTTTTGTATTAGTAACTTTATAAAATTTTTTTAAAGATTGCAGTATTGTAGCCCTGAATATTTAATCGTTAAGGGAACAATTATTAGCTTCACTAAAAAGTGTTATTGAAACCACATGTCAAAATACTTACAATTTTTAGATACTATTATCACACATTATTTTAAATTACATTAAAATATTTTTGCTTATTATTAAGGACATGTACTTTAACCTTAAGAAATGATAAACTCTTAAAGGACAAAATGTTAAAGTTTTTTTTGAATGGTACAATTTAGTAACACTTAAATGAAATATTTTTGATCGTTAATTGTAAAGTCTAATGTAGCACTACTCAAGGTTATCTTAATTTCAAAGTGTAATATTATTAAGAAAATAAATACTTTAGACTGATGACATGTGATACTGAAAATCTAATAAAATTTATATTATTTTAGAAACAACACCATTAGTTTTCTTTCAAGTAAATTTTTCTTATAATTGTAAATACTTCTATTGAAACAATCTAAACAAATTTAAGTGAATAGAATCTTTTTAATTTTGCTTAATTCTTTTATTATTAAAAATTAAAAGGAAATTTCTTGGTTCTTAATCAGCAAAGATTAACTCTGTCTAATGTTAACAAGTACCCTGGGTGCATATTTGCTTAAAGCAAATATGTTGTTTATTGGTGAATATTTTAAGGACACAAACGGTGTCCCTGTTGTGCATTGTTTGTTCACAGGATATGCCGAGACATCTGTAATACATCTGGTAAGAGACATTTTGATAAGTGCTTTGCAAGGTCGATATTTAGGTTTTGTGGCTACATAAACGGTGTAGACTTCAGGTTTCCGCATTCCCCTAATACAATTACACGTATTTTCGTATGTTGTTTTTGGTCGTTTGTCAACCCATGACCTAAGCTCATGATCGACCCAGAGCTAACGTTCTACTAGCCGTTTATCTTTAATGAGTTTTTCTTTTCCTTAAGCCGTTTTCCATCCAACTTTACCTGGGGCTTCTCTTATTAGCAAAAAATTCTCGACCTTGTGATATCAGGTAAGGTAGGCGTTTATGTTATATGGAGGTCCAATTTGCTATCTGATATTCACAAGGGATTTTGAAGATTGGAATATATATATATATATATATAGAATGCTGTGAAACCTACAAAAAGCTATTCATTCCCTTAACTGTGTTGGTCCATTGACTTTCTTCTGTTAATCGCCTCGGCTGCTCCTCTAGATAGCTTTCATCCTCATACATAAAAAAAACAAACACATTCCTACCACAAACATCAACGTCAACTCTATTTACATCAATATTCACAATACATTAAAATTTCAAAATTAATATTCAGCATAAATTTTAATATCAGAAAATTTCAAAATTAAATTTATTATCATTTTAATGTGCATCCAGAATTAAAGTCCTTGTAGGATGCCTACTAATTACTATAACAATATATGCAGACCGGAGTCTGAGAACAAAGGGAGCATCTACCACCCCTTTACGTTAATTAACCAGGTTCGTCTAATTGAGCTCAAAGACATACCCATATTTTCATCATAATCCAGAACATCAATACTAAATACCCCTTTCTACTTAAACAAGCAAATTTCACCTTAAAATTAAAATATTATTGTTAGTAGAATTTCACTACTGTCCATTTTAAATAAACAAATTATAAATTTATTCAACACACACCAAAATATCAAAGTTCGAACAAAATAGTATAATTTACCTGAAGGTTACTGCACTCGTAGCTTCAATGTACATCGTCCCTTTGTTAATTACACCATTCCAACTGGGTTATATTTACGGCTTCTGATTCTCAACGCTTTTAAAATTTTCTCCATCACCATTTATTTAAAGTTGTTTCAGGGCTTTTCCGGAACTCATCTGTGTATATCTGAACCTTGTTTTGTGGATCCAGACACGTTTATGCACCATTTAATTATTAATACCCCGAAAAATAGCAAAGAAATTCATACTTCTTTCACCAATATACGCCAAAACTGCCTACTTTTGTGTATTCATTTGTCGTGGTAAATTTTACTAATTGGTACAGTGATACTAACTTTATTACCTTGTATCTTCTTTTCTAAGTGCACTAAAGTACATTTATTGTAGCACGTAAAGAACAAGCTGTTTTACATCACAAAAATATTCGAGCAAACTGTTTAAAATTATTTAATCAAAACCGGAAAACTAAAAGCACTGTTTAACGTGTTGAATCAAGTCGAAGATCTAAGAGAGCTTGTTCATATTCCCTGGGTATATATAGAGGTTAGCCTGTCTGTCGGTCGAGTCTCCAAAACGGACAATTCTAAAGAATTTTGCCTGCTATGTTCCCATTCCGCAGCCCGGCATGCGATTTTTACGAATTTTGCACTCGCCCCAGTTAAATCTCAGAAATTTCAACACGGCACGCAACGTCTGGAAATAACTAATTGAATTTTATACAGAAATGTTATTTTTACCTCTCAAATTTTGCCTTTTACTTTCAACCAATCGCAACCCTATGACGTTGCTCTACTCACGCCTTTTACTATATGTGCCTCGGTCTTGCGCATATTATCTGTCTCTATCTACCCTGTTCTTATTAGTGCAAATTGATATTCCTTATTATCGATTATTTCAGTCCATGTGGACTATCTGGGTTAAATAACCCCGTATCGCGCCTTCCCGTGAATATTAAGCCCCGGTTTCTCCAAGATTCTTTGAAACCATTTGTTATCTGCAAATTTTACGCGGAACAAGCCTTTTTAAAATACGCAGGTGTTCTGTATTTCGTGCTAAAGCATCCGACCGTTTCCAATATCCGTAGAATCGACATGTTTATCTAAACAAATTAAACTGAAATTGCCTTTTAAGAATACGCAGGTGTGTTCAAACGTAACATTTTAAATACCCTTCTACGATTTGCATTTTATTGGGTTTATACAAGTTTTTATAGATATCATATGTTACTAATGGTTCAATTAACTTCAATTAAAATAATACCCTTTAGTTTTAGTGAATCCTAATTAAATATTCAATTATTATCAGTACATTTTTGTTTAATACCGGTTACTTAAAATAGAGTTAATTAATATAAATTTTGCACGTAATTTCTCTTTGTTTCTTTACTAGGAATAATTAGATTACACGCAGAGCTTTTTAATACTGCTTTTTTTATAGCAAGCGTCTTGTAGATGATTTAACTCCTTATTTTAATGAAACAAATGAATTTTTATGCTTCACGATTTTATAATAAAGCGTATTATCTAATAAAATTCCTTATACACGGTGATTAAAATTATTTGATGTGATTATTTAATTTTCTACCCTGGTCTAAATATGAGTAATATATATATAAAATAATGCGATTTATGGTCATCGACAGTTCATATAACATTATTTCATAAACATCCAACACCGTGAACTCTAGCAAATTCAAGAAAAAGCCCAATTATGTAAAGATATATAGAAATGTATTTATAAAAACGCTCACTATGAGGAGTATAAATGCATAAGGACCGTGATTAAAATCGTTTTCATTTAACGAAATGTTTTAAGATAAAAATTATGGTATTTCACTATATTCTGCGCGTAGGAGAGAGTTTTTTAAAGAGTTTCATCTATAAATAGATAATTTAAAACGGGTTTACGTTCAAAGGTGTTTATGCTTCGTCCACATTTGTTTTATCAAAGTATTTAATTAGGTATAAATTAAGCGTATTTTACATTTTAGAGAAAACCACGTGTATAATATTTAATTACATTTGAATACAACATTCAACGAAAACGTAATCAATTGTTTTAAAATATCAGTCAATATTTTAAGAAAAAATTACGAGTGTATTTTATTTGAAAATGTGCACATTGATCGTATTCTAGTACAATCGAGCACTAAAATGAAACATCAGGTGAATGGTGAAATAGCTGGGGGGCAACGCTAGAATTGGTGAAAGCTAAAGCAATAAAAATCTTGAATATCAATAAAATAGGGGAACGATATCAATTAATTAGTGTAGCTCAAAACTAGGTTCACGAATAACCACTAAAATTCTAGATGCGTGACACTACAAGAGGCGCGTGTTTTATAAACTCAATGGAAGGCGAGATTGGGATTAGATATTGAAACACCACGACGCTGGTCTGATAGTGGTCGGATAGTGAAATATATCATAGTTGACAATCGATTTTATTGGCAACGTTAAAAGTTCATTGTAACACTGAAAGGAGTAGACTATTACATGATTTTAAAATGGAAATAAAAAATTAAAAATTAATGAAGAATACCGTAAGCGACTTCTTAAATGGATTGGTATGTTACACGTTATATGAAGCAATTTACATGGTAAGGCATACCTTGCAAAATAATTTAAATAATTTTAGAGTTTTATTGAGCATTATAATCTGGAATAAACTTCAAATAGATTTTTTCGCTGTAGAATAGAATTAAGTAAGATGTTTTCTTTGTGTGGAGTTCTTTGTGTGTGAGTTGTATTTACAAATTAATAATTTCATTAAGAAGGGTTGGCGGTCTACAGTAAAGTCTTTGTCAGTATATCAAAAAATAATTAAGCCTCACTGATTAAATATGTTTAAATCCATTTCTAAAGGGTGAATATTGAATTATTCGACCTTTCTTGATAAATTCTGTACATAATAAGATTTAGTTATGGAGTTATTCGTGAATGAAAATTAAGAGATTAATATTTGTGTGCTCATCCTAATTATAACCGAGAGATTTTGAACTATATTCTTAGTATAAATGAGTCACTATTCAAATATATATATATATATATATATATATATATATATATATATATTAACGTGTAACTTTGCTCTTGCTCAGTACTTTCTCAAAAAACATTCGAGGAGTTTATTTATTTTTTCAAAATCGTCATAAATTTCACACAATAGAAAGTTTTCAAAAAAAATAATTTCTTACCCAGGTTCCTTTCTTCATCACCATAATTCTTCAACCGCTTCCCTGGCTAGCTCAGTGGGGTCTTTTCTTGGATACTTAGATTCACTATCATACTCTATATCGTTCACGCACACACTCAATAAAACCACAAAATAATTCAACAATCATACAATATTCATTTACCACTATTTACATATAAAATTCAAGATTATCCACATTTCAGTCATCAAGTTACACCTCAATAAATCCTATTTTTGTAATGTCCTGGATTTTAATGTAAATTATCAAACACATTGAATGTACCCGGAGTAAATGGGCCCTGAATAATACCTTATTTTCTTTCTTTATTTATAATTAATTTTAATTAGTATACTCTGGAGTATGGTGAGCTCATGATAACCCAGTTAATTATGAATAATGTATGCTTTTGTACTTCGCATACTCTTACAACCAACAAAAAAGAACTAACCCATATACTCTTAACAATAAACATTTTAATTCCTGAGGAACGTTAATAAGCTTTATATACACCTTTAGATTTTTATTTAAATACCATAATAAAAGTTAGTTATACGTATTATTTTCAATACGCAAAATAATGCACAATACCTTCATAATTCACTCTCACACGTCACACAATGTTCATAGTTTCATAGTTTATAACAACAACAATTTTAAAGCGTTACCTGAAATTTCTGAAAGATCTGTACTCCGTTGACGATTTGGTAAAGTAGTTTCGTTCTGCTCTGCTGGCCGCCTCTAGCTATTTGTAGATGAACATCATTTAAGTTGTGATGCTTGCTCTGCCTTCACGGTGCACCCAAATCCAAATCCAAATTAATTACACTTCTTTCATAATTGCGTACTTAAGTTTAATTTAATTTCATTTACGTTTCATTACTTCACTTCACGAGCTTGTTTAAAATAAATGTTGCACCTCAATTAAAATTTAGACTCGACGCTATTCGCGTATCGAATTATGAGGCCAACACTGTACTATTTAATTTAAAATATGTATACTTACAAACTAGTATTCTGAAGCGGTGATAATACTAAGAGATCGAAGTTAATAGAGCGCGATGCTAATTTTCTTCGAGTATTTATATGATTCCGAATGCCACCTCTAGGCCACTCTTTCCGTGAAATAGCTAATTTAAAATAACACTTGGTTGTATTATTTTGTGGTTTTATTGAGAGTGTGCGTGAATAATACAGAGTATAATATTGTATCTAGGTATCCAAGAGGAGATCCACCTGAGCTAGCCTGGGAACTAAAGAAGAATCAAGGTGATGAAAAGAGGAATCTGGGTAAGAGATTAAATTTTTCTATTGTGTAAAATTTATTTTCGAGTTTTGGAAAATAAATAAAAATACATTCAAATATTTTTGTTATTGAGGCTCAAATGTATTTTTACTCTGGCGAGGCGATTAAAGGTTCCACGGCAATTTATATATATATATATATATATATATATATATATATATATATATCTGATGTGATAATGAGGTCACGAGAGGTCATTGAACACTAAATTCTGTAAAACAAAACAACCCGAAACAGAGTAAAATAGAATTTCACCATATTTAATTTTTACTCTATATAAATATACAAGCGTATTTCCCTAGCACATAATGATGTATTTCCACGTAAAGTAAAACGCTTTAGGAACAGGTCCCATTTATGAATGGAGCTCACCTTTCAAATCCGCTTTTAAATAAGTATTCCCAAGTAAAATATCTTAACAAGTTTAAATTTGTGAAAATAAAAGGATTCATTTCATCCATGTGTAGGATTTACTGCTGAAATACAAGTATTATTGCATTCATAAATCATAGAAACCAAGCTTTACTTTAAAATTAACATTGATTGATTCATTTGAGCCGTGATTGAATAATTACTCTCTAGTAAATGCCTGAAAGCAAATTTTATTTACCGTAGAACGCGTTTCTACATACTAAATAAATTTCAATTTGTACCTTTCTGAAGGATAAGTGATATAAAGTGTTCATTCTTGTTAAAAGTACCATTTTTATAAGTCTTTAATGGTTTGTTTTTCAAATAAGTTGATTATGAATTAGTTTTAGAATAAATTATGTTTACCTTATTTAATAAAAAAATACGCTATTCCTAGTATAAATGCTCTAAAAGCTATTAAATAAGCAAATAAATGATCCTGTATAAATAAACTCTTCAATTCGAAGAAGCACTATTACCGAAAGTCTATAAAATGTATAAAAGATGATGTTCTGATAGCTCTTAATATATTACAGAAGCCGTAGAAGAAAGATAGCAGATGTCAGTTTCGTTACGTAACAGAGAATGCGCGACGTGAACGACCACAATAACTTTATATTGACAGATCATTAAAGCACGAAAACGGTGAGATATTTCATCACGCGGGTGACTAATCTTCGGACACAATCTAGAATGAAATGAAAAAAATGACGTGTTTAGAATTTTATTATATAAGGACGAGATATAACGGAAAGTAATAGATTTATTTCTTAAACATCGAACAAGTAATTTTAATAGTTGTACTTCATTTTGTAGCATAGAAATTGGAAGATAAGTTATGAACCTTTAATTATTTTAAAGAGTACAATGACGATAAATTGTAAGTAACGTTAGTGCACAAACTAATTTTAATCTATCGTTAATAAATGTAGTTTTTAAAACGCATACTTCAACGAATGGAAAATTAATTAAAATTTGAAGTGGACACAGGAAGTTTTCAATGCAGTTAATTTCAATGAAAAACCATCTGTTTATAAACGAAGACAGGTAGCTAAAAGAAGAATTTGGAGACACAGGCTGCAAGTATAGATTTGTTATGAGGAATATTCGAGTATTGTAATGTAAATTAAGCAACAATAACTTTATAATTTTTATAAAAATTATTTGTTATAGGATTGTTTATTTTCAGCAATATTGAGGTCAGAGCTGGAAGGGTTATAACCCTTACAAGATCTTCTACTCGAGTCGTTGAATAACTACTCCGAAACACCTGTAATACAAGTATATTTGAATTATCCAACAAAATTTAAATTAATTTTTGTGACTCACATATGAGTTGTTTTGTCGTTTTGCAATTATTGACAGGAATTGGGTGAAAATTATTCTAATACCTAAGTAACCATAAAATAAATTTTCTGTCTAAACTTTAGCTGTAAATTGTATTCATAAGCGTTATTTACAGTATGCAAGATACAATTAAGATAATATGTATTTGAATGTATAGTAGATTGTTCATAGATGTTTCTTGAAATGTCTGTGTTTTATTTCATTTTCATAAAATTTACAACACATTGACCCTGAGCTAATCAGACAGAAGAAAGGGCATGGTAAGATAAAAGTTCATATTTTTATTTTACTTTTGTATAATAATCAGGGCGGTTGTATCCGATTGCCTTTTTGTGGCTCCCGACGTTTAGGCAGCCACGTCACAGCAATGAATAATAATAATAATATATATATATATATATATATATATATATATATATTGCTATGTTAATAGGGTTATTTAGGAGTAGATAGGAGTAGATAGTGCGCTTTATGAGAACACCATGAGGGTTCAGAAAACTAAACATTTTACGAAGAAAATGAGAAAATCAACGATTAGGCAGGAAAGCAAGAACAACGCCCTGTATATAAACTATAGTTATAATTATTTTTATGAAATAAAAAGTACTCTAGAAGTTTTAATTAGATAAACAACTTGGTAAGTCATAATACGACGTGGACGGAAGCTGCAACACAATGCGCTTGAGTAATGCATCATGATTACACTAAGAATCCCAGTTAAATAAGCAGGTTTAAAAATGCGAGAGATAGAAAACGCAAATAATTTAATAGATAAATTAGATTAAGAATACGTGAACAGAAAGGTAAAATCCAACACCTTAATAGATTAGAAGTAATTAGGGCATGGTGATAAAAGCAAAGTTCATCAAATTTACTGTACAAACAAGAAGTACGTGACCAAGGATAGAGAAAATCCAAGAGCACCAATCCAAATAACTTGAAATCCTACGTGCAGGAAATAGCGCATCAATTTCGTTATACATAAAAAATGAGTAGAAATACCCAAAATCTTGCATGTAAGAATCACGGTCCTGTTAAATACGACATAATTTGTAAACACATCCGTTTAACTTGAATTAAAGCATGGTTCACATCACCTGAAAGAAAATATTTACGTGAAAAAATTAGAAGTGATTTTGTAGTTAATAAAGTATATAATGGTGATAGTGCGTAATTAAACGTGGTTCGTCGTTTTAATCCTCAAAAACGTAAGTAACAAAAGTTTGTTTTTAAATAAATTCTAAGTTTGCACAAAAGTCTAAGTTATTATTTCATCTTCACTGTAATACGATAGTATTTATCAACTCACCTTGTGTAATTAACTACCTTAAATATTTATTTATTGTTACATCCTGTATAATATAAGCGTATTTTAAATGCACAGCAATTTATGTGCAATAGTGAAAAACAAAATTTCCGTGTATTTAAAACTCCAAATTTTATATCAATAATACAGTCACGTAAGCCGTATATCTAAAAATAATTAATCGTTAAGAAATAACGTAAAACGTATTAAATGCGAACTTAATTCCTTATGAAAATCAATCAATTTCAAGCGTAAAACAAAGCCATTTAATTTCACTTATTAATTATTATAAAATGCATTTCCCGTTGCATAAATATTCGCTTTATTTAGCGTAAAAACTATATCAGTCTTGTTGAAGAAATAACGCTTTAATCTTTATAAAATAAATTTGTGCATTAAAAAATTTGCTTTCCGTGGAAACTCGTTGGAAAAGCAATTAAAAGCATTGGTTATTTATGTAATATATGACTACCCGCGTGTTAAATAATTGCTCCGTGTAAAACCAATCTCATTTATTACAACTATGAAAATGCAACTCGTTTACATTAGAAAGCAGTTATAGTTTTAATTAATTTATCATATAAATGGACTCCAGTACGTATATAACATAAATTTATTTTTAAATAAAATTTTTTAAAATTTTGAGATTAAAAGAGAAAATGCGTCATTTATACTTAGAACTACTTAAACACCTAATTATTAAATAAACGTGTATTCTAAAAGCCGCAGGAACATTAAATAAAAATAAAATCAATAAGAATCAATTCTATTATTTTTTATATTGCTACTGGAAAGTATGCAACACCATAATAATCTTATATGTTAAACGAGGACGGACAGCGCACGTGACTAAGTAATAAATCACGATAATGAGGTAATAAAATTTTGAAATAGAGATAATTTTTATATATAAGCAGGAGCAATTGACATTAGGGGCATTCAATGAACGAATTCGATTCAATTCATTTAAGTCGCAAACATGTTGCTTTAGGGTATGCAGTTCGCATACCGTAATTAATAATTACGATATAACAGTGCATAAAGAAGTAATTTTTAAGCGTAACCTGCATAAATATAAAAATTGTTAAATGCTGTTGTTTGATTTTGTAAAATTGTTCAAGATAAAAAACCACTTTAAAATTTAGTTAAATAAGTACACCAAAGATGCATATTGGTAACTGATGGAGATGTAAATAATATGGAAAACTTTATAAACTGATTTTGACGTCAATTTAAACAAGAAATCAGAAGATATTTAATAATGCTAATTACGAATTAGATAAGCGCTTTGGAGATTTTGCAAGTATTACTTTTAGTATTTTTTTTGTTTGTAACTAATATTTGAATATTTGTTATTTAATTTAAGGTAGAATAAGTCTTAATCGTATAATATGTTTTATAAGGGTTTTTATTAGAAGAGTTTGTGGTCAGGGTTCGAAACACTGATATTTTTTAATAGATCTTCTGTCAAGAATTTTTTTGGCCAAACAAAACTTACTAGCGTTAGAATTCAAAGCCAGGTAAACTATCCACAAGAGAAGAGATTTGTGTTCTGTGAATTGTAAGCAACTTTAGGTGAGAAACGTTTTTGATAGTTAAGTAAATAACTACTTGTTAGGAATATTATTCTGTTTGAAGGAAGCTATGCTGTAAATGTTTTATATTCTTAAATATGAGAAAAGATATTTTAGACCGCATAGATGCTTTTTGATATTGCTGTGTTTGATTTCATTTTGTAAATTTCATTATTTTCGCTGAGCTAGCCAGACAAAAAAAAGTTACAAAGGAAGGCAAGTCATCAATTTCAAATTTTACAATTTGCTGTGTTTATATCACAGCCCTTCTTTAGCAACGCCCAACGTCAGGCCCCAACGTGCTGCCGTTGTCATATCAATATATATATATATATATATATATATATATATATATATACATATATTGCTGTGAAAAGAACCGCACGTTGGTGCGCCGCTTAAAGAGTGATATGGTAAGGGACGAACGTTGGTGCACCGCTTAAAGAGTGCTGTGATATAGATACAGCAATTTGTAAAACTTGAAATTGTGTACTTACCTTCCTTTTTAACTTTGCCTGGCTAGCTCAACGGAATTGACAAAGTTTTCAAATTGAAATAAAACACAGTAATATCACAAACCATTTATTTTCTCTCATACAAAAGCATTTACAACATCATTTCTTTCAAATATAAAATAATTTCTAAGAAGTACTTATTATAAACAAATTGTTCTTTACCTTATTTTAAATTTACAGAACTTAATTCCTATTTTATGTTTATTGCCACGCTTGTAAGGTTTGTTTAGCAAAAAAATCCTTGACAGATAATCTATTAAAAGGTCAGAGTGTTTCGAACTCCGATTACAAATTTTCCTGGTAAAAATTCCATACAAAAAAATTATTAGAACTTCTTAAACTGGATACAAATAATCCAATAATAGTTAAAAATAAATCCTAAAGTAATACTTGCATAATCCACAAAACGCTCCTCATAATTAAATTTCTTCTCATTTTAAATTGATGGCCAAATCAGTTTACAAGTTTTTCTATATTTAAAATCTTTATTTCAAACTGCAGCTACCAAAGTACTGAACTGAATCTAGCCACACGCCTTGGGCGATAGTGCAACTTTCTAAGTAGATGTTCATTTTTTTTTTACAAAAGTCGTGCAGAAGATGTAGTTTTGTCCGTATTAACACAACTGACCTTTGAAGACTTTCGCACTAGCTCTGAACTCTATCCTCAGCGGTTTAGAGAGACTATCAGGGGGGTCGTTAAATAAATACGGATGAATAGTGCGTCACTGTACTTAGATTGTGTGTAAAAAACAAGAAATATTGCTAAGAAAAATATAGGAACCTCAACGAGTATATTTCGTTATAGGAATACAAGATTTTGTATTTTTAGATGGTACTACGTTTATCCTGCAAAAAAATAAAATACATAAATTAATATTAGAGACAGCAACTTGCGCCTCAAAATAAAATCAATAAATCAGACAGGTTTTATACATCTATGATTCTTTCTTTTGTGTAATAGTGCATGGACACTCTACTTATTAAATTTATGCACTTCTGGTTTATATATAATTCATAGGATCCAGTGTTAGGTATGGACAATTAAATACTATTGCTTAAGTGTTTCTTTGAGTGTAATTAACCTTGTTAAAGTTTATAAATAAATTAAGGCTGTTAAGTATCAACACATGTATTAACTGAAAAATATTTCTGATTTATTCTGACAGATAATTATTATAAGTTTTCTGAATGTTCGATTAATTTTATATACTTATTTTGTTAATCATTGTCAATTTAAATAAAAAAGCCTCTAAAGCAAATAGGCACTATGAATATCATTAACATAATTATGAGCTTTTTTGTCATTTTTTTAGTACTGACTAAATGACTCACGTGTATACAAAATTAGTTTTGTAATAAGATCTTTTAAATTAGCAAACCTAATCTTTGTTAAAAAGTTGTCATGTGTAATCATATAAATGACTATATTATTCATAATGTAAATTCGTAAAGATTTTGTTAGATAAACAATTTTATAAAGCATAATTTTGATCCAAAACCACATTTGAAAAGTTAAATTCATAATTAAGTATTATCACAAAGATGTTAGTTTTCATGGGTTCAAACTATTAAGGTTACGGTTTAAACATGACGTGAACGTCGAACAGATGACTGTCTCAAAAAGGGATATTACTTACTGACCTTGAATTCAGGGCATGGCTGCTTACAGACCAGTTAACAAGCAAGTTCGACCCACATGTGGACTTCCAACATTGAACAAACACATGAAAAAGCAGTTGTCTACATTGTTATAACTACGTCTCCTAAACTAGAACCATATTGTAAGTTTTCAATGCGTAATCGTTTTATACGCAATTAAATTAACTTCTTCTTACAACCATTAATCAGCTCTAAAGTGTGGCTTCCGAATTAAAACAAAACTTCCATGTTGAAACATGAGGAACGTATATATTTTATGCGCAGTAAAATTTAACAGTCTCGAACGACCATTACAACTTCATTTCTTAAGTGTTGTTTTATTTTTCTAGTTCATTAGTTCTTTTGTGTTGCGCTTAGAAAAACCAAATAAAATTAGTTTAAATTATTTAGAAATAGAAATTACAAACCATGATGAGTTTCTAAGCATTCAGATCGATGGATTGTTCAAAACTAAATTGCGACTCGCAAGTCAGCCTTGGATATGAATTTATTCATATTGACATTAGAATGATCAAAAGCCGAATGATTCGACTCGTCGACAACAACCTCAGCAAGCAGATGAGCGAAAGCACGCTATTCGATATCTCCTTGAAGATACTTTGTGGAAATTCTGTACAGCTTGTTTGAGTTTTAGCATGGCTTTACAATACAAACTGGACATTTATAACTGTGCGCTTGACTTACTATATAATTAGAATAAAAAAGGACAATAATTGGGGTGCTTCGAAATTATGATACTTTGTTTTAATTTTGTATTAATTGTAGAAGTACGATTTATATTGAATTATAAAATTACATTTAAAAATTTTATAACGCAACACATAATTTTTATGCGTTATTTTAGAAAAGGAAAAACAAACTGTTACAGTACAGTTATGGTTAAATCTTCCTCTCGATTATTTAATAAAATTTTTAAAATAGCAAGTTACATATCCCCAAATCAATATATATATATATATATATATATATATATATATATATGTGTGTGTATTTAAATGGAATTATTAAGATTTAAGAATTATTGTTACATTGTATAATTGGAGGGCATAATAAAAGGTTAATGAAAGTTCACTTACCAGACATAAGAACGGAAACAGTTACATTGTATTGCAGACGTAATATGACACTGCAGGTGCAGCTCACAGTAGACAATAACACATCAATTATTAGAATTAAGATTATTAAAATGTAATACTTTGTATTGTATAAAGAAATAGCAGACATGAGATCTGCAGTTTCCACAAGCAATATGAGGGCAGGGATAGCATAAATACCCTCAGGGGCCCAAGATGGCACTCTGTCTCGAGCTTCACAACTTTAACATTGTTGGTTGTTTAAGCTACTCATTTTAGTTTTAATTAATTAACTAGTGAAAGTAACTTTGATTAATTTTGAATTAAACGATAATAAACATAACGTAAGCATTTGTTAAGTTCACTTGTAATTTTGTATAAATTAAAATACACTTGATAGGTTCGTAAATTTGGAAATAGTCTTTTTAAAAAGAAGCTCCCAAAGGCCACCTTTTATTCCAAACAATCTCCTGGTTTCGGCTGTACTTCCTTAGTACAACACCACATCCGCACGTCAGCCGAGCCCATCAAACAACGTTATTATCCGCTTTCCCCTCCGCTCCTTGAGATTGCCCACTTGGAACTCGATAAAATGCTCCGCTTAGGGGTCGTTAAATCTTCTACTAGTCCATGGTCTAGCCCCATTGTCCTAGTTAAGAAGAGAGACGATTCCTATCGATTCTGCATTGATTTTCGGAAGGTCAACCAAGTCACCCAAAAAGATGCATATCCTCTTCCGTATATTTCTACCATCCTTAACCGGCTCCGTGATGCTCGTTATTTCTTCTCGCTAGATATCCGTTCCGCCTATTGGCAAATCCCTCTGTCTCCCGAATCCAAACCCATCACTGTCTTCACCGTCCCTCATCGAGGTTTCTTTTAATTCTGTCGTATCCCCTTCGGTCTCCATAATTCTCTTGCTACCTTTCATCGCCTTATCCATCCGGTCATCGGTTCTGATCTGGAACCACTTATGCTTCGCCTACCTAGATGCTACTCCTTCATTCGAAGAACACCTCCGAATTCTGGATCTAGTCCTTTCCCGTCTCTTACATGCTGGCCTCACTCTTTGTCAAGACAAGTGTTATTTCTGCCTTCCCGAGCTCTGATGTCTTGGTTACATCGTTAACCAAGATGGTCTCCTTGTTGACCTCGATAAAGTTTCTGCTATCGTTAAGATCTCTCCTCCCTCTACTGTTACCGCAGTCTGTCAACTGATTGGCATGGCCAGTTGGTACCGTCGTTTCATCACGAATTTTGCCACTCTCACAGTTCCGCTTTCTAACCTGACCCGCAAAACACCCCTTTCTCTGGGACCTCCGATTGTCAATCTGCCTACCTTTCCATTAAACAACACTTAATTTCTGTTTTCATCCTTTCCTGTCCTGACTTTACCTTACTCTTCACCATCCAAACTAACGCCTCTCACCTCGGTTTGGGTGCCATCCTTAGCCAACCCCGTCCCGACGGCGAGAAGGTCGTAAGCTATATCAGTCGGTCACTCACCCAGACGTTGTTGCCATTTTATTTGTAGCTATAGGTTATGTTTATTTTTACGATGATTTAGAGCTGCTGTTTTTAGAGTTGATATTTCTTGTTTATTTTTACGATGATTTAGAGCTGCTGTTTTAGAGTTGATATTTTTGCTTTTTTGTTCATTAATATGGGTTTAGGTACTTAAAAAAAGGCAGCTCGGAGGGTTTGCTAATTACTTAATTTTTTTGGTGTTTTTGTTCAATATTGATTGTTGTACATATTCTGTTTAATTATAGATTCCCTTTTTTATATGTTTTGTTCTGAGTGTGAATGAGTGAGTATATATAAATTTCTCTTTATTTTATTTCAGATTTCCCTTTAATTTGTTTATAGGTATAAAACCCCATCCACTCGCCGATCGAGCCCGATCATACTTCTTTCTTTTTTTTGCTTGTAGCACACCTATCTGACGCATCGGTAAGATTTCAGAAGGGCACTAGACAATCCAAAAATCGATGAAACTGGCGGTCTTGAATTTTTATTTTTTATCTGAAACAAAAAACAAATTGGATGAAGTACAAGAATAGACCAAGTCCAATAACAAAGAGGAATAGACTATATTGGAATTGGCAAGCAAACTCTTGTAAATACCAAAGTTCATTTTCCTAACCATTATCAACTGAATATTAATATTAGCTAGTAAGAAACAAAAAAAAATTATGTACATTTTTATTATCCCTATTTCATCATATCTGAAAGAATTTACTCAAAAAACCTATTTTAACAAAAGTTTAATTGAACGGGTAATTACGTATAATACGCATAAAAGCATGAAAAATCGATAATACCAAGGTGAAACGCTTTGCTAACACATAAACAGCCGTTGAATATAAAATTCCTTGAAAAACCAACTCCTAGAAATGTTGTGTTAAAACGTCGATTAATTGAACACCTGCATGTTTTCGAAATGTCAGGTTCCCTTTATTTGTGTAGATAAAAGACAGTGTTCAAAGTATATCGGGTAAACGTTTGGAAGGTTCGCGTAAATGTTAAGTAAAAGTTTCCTTAAAGTGCAGAAGGGATAGACGGTTAAGGAAATGCTTCGGAATGAGACAGGCATAATAACAGTCCACTTCAAAAAGCACGTATACAAATCCACATGGAGTAAATAGAACGCGGACAGTAATATCGATTTCTACCACTCAAACAAGGTTAGAAGGAAACATATTATATGCGTAAAAGAGGAATAGCGTTAATATAGGCGGGGTTTTTAAGACGTCAATGGATATACTATTGGTCGATATGGTTAGTTGTAGAACAGACAAACACGGGGATATTTGAAGTCGGGTTTTTCGGAAAATATCGTAACGACGCGCTAAATTTCGGGGATTTCGAAAACGGTTGAATCAAAATTTGAGAAATTGTTATTTTAAATTAGCTATTTCACAGGAAGAGTGGCCTAGAAGTGGCATTCGGAATCATATAAATACTCGAAGAGAATTAGCATCGCGCTCTATTAACTTCGAACTCTTAGTATTTTTACTGCTTCAAAATACGAGTTTGTAGGTATACATATTTTAAATTAAATAGTACAGTGTTAACCTCATAATTTGATACGCGAATAGTGTCGAGTCTAAATTTTAATATAGGTGCAACATATATCTTAAACAAGCTCGTGAAGTGAAGTAATGAAACGTAAATTGAATTAAATTAAACTAAAGTACGCAATTATGAAAGAAGTGTAATTAATTTGGATTTGGATTTGGATGCACCGTGAAGGCAGAGCAAGCAGCATAACTTAAATAGTGGTCATCCACCAATAGCTAAAACGGCCAGCAGAGCAGAGCGAAACAACTTAACGGCATCGTCAACGGAGTAGAGATCTTCAAGAAATTCCAGGTAACGCTTTAAAATTGTTGTTGTTATAAACTATGAAACTATGAAAGTTGTGTGACGTGTGAGAGTGAATTATGAAGGTATTGTGCATTATTTTGCGTATTGAAAATAATACGTATAAGTAAATTTTATTATGGTATTTAAATAGAAATCTAAAGGTATATATAAAGCTTATTAACGTTCCATCAGGAATTAAAAATTTTTATTGTTACGAGTACATGGGTTTTTTGTTTGCAGTCAGCGTATGCAAAGTAAAAAGCATACATTATTCATAATTAACTGAGTTATCATGAGCTCACCATACTCCAGAGTATACTAATTAAAATTAATTATAAATAAAGAAAGAAAATAAGGTATTATTCAGGGCCCATTTACTCCGGGTACATTCAATGTGTTTGATAATTTACATTAAAATCCAGGACATTACAAAGATAGGATTTATTGAGGTTTAACTTGATTACTGAAATGTGGATAATCTTGAATTTTATTTGTAAATAGTGGTAAATAAATATTGTATGATTGTTGTATTATTTTGTGGTTTTATTGAGAGTGTGCGTGAACGATACAGAGTATGATAGTGAATCTAGGTATCCAAGTGGAGACCCCACTGAGCTAGCCAGGAAGCGGTTGAAGAATTAAGGTGATGGAGAAGAATCTGGGTAGAAATAGATTATTCTTTTGAAATTTTTTTGTTGTGTGAAATTTATGACGATTTTTGGAAAATAAATAAACTCTTCGAATGTTTTTTGAGAAAGTACTGAGCTAGAGCGAAGTTACACGGCAATATATATATATATATATATATATATATATATATATATATATATCCTTAATAAAATCAAAACATAATTTGTAATTGTCTGGTGACAAAAGATAGCTTATTATGTGTATATTGTATACTGGGTTGTTTCCGCTCAGATATATAAGTTACTAGGCTAGTTACTTATCTGTCATTTATCGCAATCACTTTGCGAAGAGTACTTGAACAAGAAGGCGGCTTGACTAGTGATAGTAAGAGTCAAGATGATGCCATGCGAATTTGCGTGGCATCGTGTTCGAAAAAAAGATTAAACAATTAATACCATCGTGTCAGGGTTTGGTTCCTGATAGCTTTTAGTGTGAATTGATTTTGTGTTCCACCGTTGATAAAGCAGTTTGATTCCTGCAGACACGATGAAAAATTCTGGTGTACATCATTAATGCAGTTAGTATGAAATAATTTTATAAAATTTATTTATTCGTTTTCCGTAGTGCAATAATGGAGAGGTTTTTGTGGGCTCCGATTTAAATTCAACGTATCAATATGAATATCTTTTTGTGTGGATTGCAGATGTTTTAGCTTGGTCGACATATGACGTTGTTTTGTTCTGGTAAAAACGTTCAAGTTTTTTTGGTTCCAACTGTATTTCGTGCACGTGAGTGATCTTGACCTTAAAGTATATTGGATTTATTTTAAAGTTCCAAGTTAGATGAAAGATTAATATATTATTTTAATGTCGTTATCTTAAAGTGGGTTTTTGTATAAACACCCTATTTTTGTATTAGTAACTTTATAAAATTTTTTTAAAGATTGCAGTATTGTAGCCCTGAATATTTAATCGTTAAGGGAACAATTATTAGCTTCACTAAAAAGTGTTATTGAAACCACATGTCAAAATACTTACAATTTTTAGATACTATTATCACACATTATTTTAAATTACATTAAAATATTTTTGCTTATTATTAAGGACATGTACTTTAACCTTAAGAAATGATAAACTCTTAAAGGACAAAATGTTAAAGTTTTTTTTGAATGGTACAATTTAGTAACACTTAAATGAAATATTTTTGATCGTTAATTGTAAAGTCTAATGTAGCACTACTCAAGGTTATCTTAATTTCAAAGTGTAATATTATTAAGAAAATAAATACTTTAGACTGATGACATGTGATACTGAAAATCTAATAAAATTTATATTATTTTAGAAACAACACCATTAGTTTTCTTTCAAGTAAATTTTTCTTATAATTGTAAATACTTCTATTGAAACAATCTAAACAAATTTAAGTGAATAGAATCTTTTTAATTTTGCTTAATTCTTTTATTATTAAAAATTAAAAGGAAATTTCTTGGTTCTTAATCAGCAAAAGATTAACTCTGTCTAATGTTAACAAGTACCCTGGGTGCATATTTGCTTAAAGCAAATATGTTGTTTATTGGTGAATATTTTTAAGGACACAAACGGTGTCCCTGTTGTGCATTTGTTTGTTCACAGGATATGCCGAGACATCTGTAATACATCTGGTAAGAGACATTTTGATAAGTGCTTTGCAAGGTCGATATTTAGGTTTTGTGGCTACATAAACGGTGTAGACTTCAGGTTTCCGCATTCCCCTAATACAATTACACGTATTTTCGTATGTTGTTGTATTGAAAAATACGGTGGCGCTCTTTATCTATATTTTTGGTCGTTTGTCAACCCATGACCTAAGCTCATGATCGACCCAGAGCTAACGTTCTACTAGCCGTTTATCTTTAATGAGTTTTTCTTTTCCTTAAGCCGTTTTCTATCCAACTTTACCTGGGGCTTCTCTTATTAGCAAAAAATTCTCGACCTTGTGATATCAGGTAAGGTAGGCGTTTATGTTATATGGAGGTCCAATTTGCTATCTGATATTCACAAGGGATTTTGAAGATTGGAATATATATATATATATATATATATATATATATATATATATATGAATGCTGTGAAACCTACAAAAAGCTATTCATTCCCTTAACTGTGTTGGTCCATTGACTTTCTTCTGTTAATCGCCTCGGCTGCTCCTCTAGATAGCTTTCATCCTCATACATAAAAAAAACAAACACATTCCTACCACAAACATCAACGTCAACTCTATTTACATCAATATTCACAATACATTAAAATTTCAAAATTAATATTCAGCATAAATTTTAATATCAGAAAATTTCAAAATTAAATTTATTATCATTTTAATGTGCATCCAGAATTAAAGTCCTTGTAGGATGCCTACTAATTACTATAACAATATATGCAGACCGGAGTCTGAGTACAAAGGGAGCATCTACCACCCCTTTACGTTAATTAACCAGGTTCGTCTAATTGAGCTCAAAGACATACCCATATTTTCATCATAATCCAGAACATCAATACTAAATACCCCTTTCTACTTAAACAAGCAAATTTCACCTTAAAATTAAAATATTATTGTTAGTACAATTTCACTACTGTCCATTTTAAATAAACAAATTATAAATTTATTCAACACACACCAAAATATCAAAGTTCGAACAAAATAGTATAATTTACCTGAAGGTTACTGCACTCGTAGCTTCAATGTACATCGTCCCTTTGTTAATTACACCATTCCAACTGGGTTATATTTACGGCTTCTGATTCTCAACGCTTTTAAAATTTTCTCCATCACCATTTATTTAAAGTTGTTTCAGGGCTTTTCCGGAACTCATCTGTGTATATCTGAACCTTGTTTTGTGGATCCAGACACGTTTATGCACCATTTAATTATTAATACCCCCGAAAAATAGCAAAGAAATTCATACTTCTTTCACCAATATACGCCAAAACTGCCTACTTTTGTGTATTCATTTGTCGTGGTAAATTTTACTAATTGGTACAGTGATACTAACTTTATTACCTTGTATCTTCTTTTCTAAGTGCACTAAAGTACATTTATTGTAGCACGTAAAGAACAAGCTGTTTTACATCACAAAAATATTCGAGCAAACTGTTTAAAATTATTTAATCAAAACCGGAAAACTAAAAAGCACTGTTTAACGTGTTGAATCAAGTCGAAGATCTAAGAGAGCTTGTTCATATTCCCTGGGTATATATAGAGGTTAGCCTGTCTGTCGGTCGAGTCTCCAAAACGGACAATTCTAAAGAATTTTGCCTGCTATGTTCCCATTCCGCAGCCCGGCATGCGATTTTACGAATTTTGCACTCGCCCCAGTTAAATCTCAGAAATTTCAACACGGCACGCAACGTCTGGAAATAACTAATTGAATTTTATACAGAAATGTTATTTTACCTCTCAAATTTTGCCTTTTACTTTCAACCAATCGCAACCCTATGACGTTGCTCTACTCACGCCTTTTACTATATGTGCCTCGGTCTTGCGCATATTATCTGTCTCTATCTACCCTGTTCTTATTAGTGCAAATTGATATTCCTTATTATCGATTATTTCAGTCCATGTGGACTATCTGGGTTAAATAACCCCGTATCGCGCCTTCCCGTGAATATTAAGCCCCGGTTTCTCCAAGATTCTTTGAAACCATTTGTTATCTGCAAATTTTACGCGGAACAAGCCTTTTTAAAATACGCAGGTGTTCTGTATTTCGTGCTAAAGCATCCGACCGTTTCCAATATCCGTAGAATCGACATGTTTATCTAAACAAATTAAACTGAAATTGCCTTTTAAGAATACGCAGGTGTGTTCAAACGTAACATTTTAAATACCCTTCTACGATTTGCATTTTATTGGGTTTATACAAGTTTTTATAGATATCATATGTTACTAATGGTTCAATTAACTTCAATTAAAATAATACCCTTTAGTTTTTAGTGAATCCTAATTAAATATTCAATTATTATCAGTACATTTTTGTTTAATACCGGTTACTTAAAATAGAGTTAATTAATATAAATTTTGCACGTAATTTCTCTTTGTTTCTTTACTAGGAATAATTAGATTACACGCAGAGCTTTTTAATACTGCTTCCTTTTTTATAGCAAGCGTCTTGTAGATGATTTAACTCCCTTATTTTTAATGAAACAAATGAATTTTTATGCTTCACGATTTTATAATAAAGCGTATTATCTAATAAAATTCCTTATACACGGTGATTAAAATTATTTGATGTGATTATTTAATTTTCTACCCTGGTCTAAATATGAGTAATATATATATAAAATAATGCGATTTATGGTCATCGACAGTTCATATAACATTATTTCATAAACATCCAACACCGTGAACTCTAGCAAATTCAAGAAAAAGCCCAATTATGTAAAGATATATAGAAATGTATTTATAAAAACGCTCACGATGAGGAGTATAAATGCATAAGGACCGTGATTAAAATCGTTTTCATTTAACAAAATGTTTTAAGATAAAAATTATGGTATTTCACTATATTCTGCGCGTAGGAGAGAGTTTTTTAAAGAGTTTCATCTATAAATAGATAATTTAAAACGGGTTTACGTTCAAAGGTGTTTATGCTTCGTCCACATTTGTTTTATCAAAGTATTTAATTAGGTATAAATTAAGCGTATTTTACATTTTAGAGAAAACCACGTGTATAATATTTAATTACATTTGAATACAACATTCAACGAAAACGTAATCAATTGTTTTAAAATATCAGTCAATATTTTAAGAAAAATTACGAGTGTATTTTATTTGAAAATGTGCACATTGATCGTATTCTAGTACAATCGAGCACTAAAATGAAACATCAGGTGAATGGTGAAATAGCTGGGGCAACGCTAGAATTGGTGAAAGCTAAAGCAATAAAAATCTTGAATATCAATAAAATAGGGGAACGATATCAATT
Organism: Platerodrilus igneus; assembly: GCA_036346225.1. NCBI lineage: Eukaryota > Metazoa > Arthropoda > Insecta > Coleoptera > Lycidae > Platerodrilus > Platerodrilus igneus. Next base: position 298,539 of record JARFIW010001379.1, on the reverse strand, counting down.
AATTAGTGTAGCTCAAAACTAGGTTCACGAATAACCACTAAAATTCTAGATGCGTGACACTACAAGAGGCGCGTGTTTTATAAACTCAATGGAAGGCGAGATTGGGATTAGATATTGAAACACCACGACGCTGGTCTGATAGTGGTCGGATAGTGAAATATATCATAGTTGACAATCGATTTTATTGGCAACGTTAAAAGTTCATTGTAACACTGAAAGGAGTAGACTATTACATGATTTTAAAAATGGAAATAAAAAATTAAAAATTAATGAAGAATACCGTAAGCGACTTCTTAAATGGATTGGTATGTTACACGTTATATGAAGCAATTTACATGGTAAGGCATACCTTGCAAAATAATTTAAATAATTTTAGAGTTTTATTGAGCATTATAATCTGGAATAAACTTCAAATAGATTTTTTCGCTGTAGAATAGAATTAAGTAAGATGTTTTCTTTGTGTGGAGTTCTTTGTGTGTGAGTTGTATTTACAAATTAATAATTTCATTAAGAAGGGTTGGCGGTCTACAGTAAAGTCTTTGTCAGTATATCAAAAAATAATTAAGCCTCACTGATTAAATATGTTTAAATCCATTTCTAAAGGGTGAATATTGAATTATTCGACCTTTCTTGATAAATTCTGTACATAATAAGATTTAGTTATGGAGTTATTCGTGAATGAAAATTAAGAGATTAATATTTGTGTGCTCATCCTAATTATAACCGAGAGATTTTGAACTATATTCTTAGTATAAATGAGTCACTATTCAAATATATATATATATATATATATATATATATATATATATATTAATTAACGTGTAACTTTGCTCTTGCTCAGTACTTTCTCAAAAACATTCGAGGAGTTTATTTATTTTTCAAAATCGTCATAAATTTCACACAATAGAAAGTTTTCAAAAAAAATAATTTCTTACCCAGGTTCCTTTCTTCATCACCATAATTCTTCAACCGCTTCCCTGGCTAGCTCAGTGGGGTCTTTTCTTGGATACTTAGATTCACTATCATACTCTATATCGTTCACGCACACACTCAATAAAACCACAAAATAATTCAACAATCATACAATATTCATTTACCACTATTTACATATAAAATTCAAGATTATCCACATTTCAGTCATCAAGTTACACCTCAATAAATCCTATTTTGTAATGTCCTGGATTTTAATGTAAATTATCAAACACATTGAATGTACCCGGAGTAAATGGGCCCTGAATAATACCTTATTTTCTTTCTTTATTTATAATTAATTTTAATTAGTATACTCTGGAGTATGGTGAGCTCATGATAACCCAGTTAATTATGAATAATGTATGCTTTTGTACTTCGCATACTCTTACAACCAACAAAAAAGAACTAACCCATATACTCTTAACAATAAACATTTTAATTCCTGAGGAACGTTAATAAGCTTTATATACACCTTTAGATTTTTATTTAAATACCATAATAAAAGTTAGTTATACGTATTATTTTCAATACGCAAAATAATGCACAATACCTTCATAATTCACTCTCACACGTCACACAATGTTCATAGTTTCATAGTTTATAACAACAACAATTTTAAAGCGTTACCTGAAATTTCTGAAAGATCTGTACTCCGTTGACGATTTGGTAAAGTAGTTTCGTTCTGCTCTGCTGGCCGCCTCTAGCTATTTGTAGATGAACATCATTTAAGTTGTGATGCTTGCTCTGCCTTCACGGTGCACCCAAATCCAAATCCAAATTAATTACACTTCTTTCATAATTGCGTACTTAAGTTTAATTTAATTTCATTTACGTTTCATTACTTCACTTCACGAGCTTGTTTAAAATAAATGTTGCACCTCAATTAAAATTTAGACCCGACACTATTCGCGTATCGAATTATGAGGCCAACACTGTACTATTTAATTTAAAATATGTATACTTACAAACTAGTATTCTGAAGCGGTGATAATACTAAGAGATCGAAGTTAATAGAGCGCGATGCTAATTTTCTTCAGTATTTATATGATTCCGAATGCCACCTCTAGGCCACTCTTTCCGTGAAATAGCTAATTTAAAATAACACTTGGTTGTATTATTTTGTGGTTTTATTGAGAGTGTGCGTGAATAATACAGAGTATAATATTGTATCTAGGTATCCAAGAGGAGATCCACCTGAGCTAGCCTGGGAACTAAAGAAGAATCAAGGGGATGAAAAGAGGAATCTGGGTAAGAGATTAAATTTTTCTATTGTGTAAAATTTATTTTCGAGTTTTGGAAAATAAATAAAAATACATTCAAATATTTTTGTTATTGAGGCTCAAATGTATTTTTACTCTGGCGAGGCGATTAAAGGTTCCACGGCAATTTATATATATATATATATATATATATATATACTGATGTGATAATGAGGTCACGAGAGGTCATTGAACACTAAATTCTGTAAAACAAAACAACCCGAAACAGAGTAAAATAGAATTTCACCATATTTAATTTTTACTCTATATAAATATACAAGCGTATTTCCCTAGCACATAATGATGTATTTCCACGTAAAGTAAAACGCTTTAGGAACAGGTCCCATTTATGAATGGAGCTCACCTTTCAAATCCGCTTTTAAATAAGTATTCCCAAGTAAAATATCTTAACAAGTTTAAATTTGTGAAAATAAAAGGATTCATTTCATCCATGTGTAGGATTTACTGCTGAAATACAAGTATTATTGCATTCATAAATCATAGAAACCAAGCTTTACTTTAAAATTAACATTGATTGATTCATTTGAGCCGTGATTGAATAATTACTCTCTAGTAAATGCCTGAAAGCAAATTTTTATTTACCGTAGAACGCGTTTCTACATACTAAATAAATTTCAATTTGTACCTTTCTGAAGGATAAGTGATATAAAGTGTTCATTCTTGTTAAAAGTACCATTTTTATAAGTCTTTAATGGTTTGTTTTTCAAATAAGTTGATTATGAATTAGTTTTAGAATAAATTATGTTTACCTTATTTAATAAAAAAATACGCTATTCCTAGTATAAATGCTCTAAAAGCTATTAAATAAGCAAATAAATGATTCTGTATAAATAAACTCTTCAATTCGAAGAAGCACTATTACCGAAAGTCTATAAAATGTATAAAAGATGATGTTCTGATAGCTCTTAATATATTACAGAAGCCGTAGAAGAAAGATAGCAGATGTCAGTTTCGTTCAGTAACAGAGAATGCGCGACGTGAACGACCACAATAACTTTATATTGACAGATCATTAAAGCACGAAAACGGTGAGATATTGCATCACGCGGGTGACTAATCTTCGGACACAATCTAGAATGAAATGAAAAAATGACGTGTTTAGAATTTTATTATATAAGGACGAGATATAACGGAAAGTAATAGATTTATTTCTTAAACATCGAACAAGTAATTTTAATAGTTGTACTTCATTTTGTAGCATAGAAATTGGAAGATAAGTTATGAACCTTTAATTATTTTAAAGAGTACAATGACGATAAATTGTAAGTAACGTTAGTGCACAAACTAATTTTAATCTATCGTTAATAAATGTAGTTTTAAAACGCATACTTCAACGAATGGAAAATTAATTAAAATTTGAAGTGGACACAGGAAGTTTTCAATGCAGTTAATTTCAATGAAAAACCATCTGTTTATAAACGAAGACAGGTAGCTAAAAGAAGAATTTGGAGACACAGGCTGCAAGTATAGATTTGTTATGAGGAATATTCGAGTATTGTAATGTAAATTAAGCAACAATAACTTTATAATTTTTATAAAAATTATTTGTTATAGGATTGTTTATTTTCAGCAATATTGAGGTCAGAGCTGGAAGGGTTATAACCCTTACAAGATCTTCTACTCGAGTCGTTGAATAACTACTCCGAAACACCTGTAATACAAGTATATTTGAATTATCCAACAAAATTTAAATTAATTTTTGTGACTCACATATGAGTTGTTTTGTCGTTTTGCAATTATTGACAGGAATTGGGTGAAAATTATTTTAATACCTAAGTAGCCATAAAATAAATTTTCTGTCTAAACTTTAGCTGTAAATTGTATTCATAAGCGTTATTTACAGTATGCAAGATACAATTAAGATAATATGTATTTGAATGTATAGTAGATTGTTCATAGATGTTTCTTGAAATGTCTGTGTTTTATTTCATTTTCATAAAATTTACAACACATTGACCCTGAGCTAATCAGACAGAAGAAAGGGCATGGTAAGATAAAAGTTCATATTTTTTATTTTACTTTTGTATAATAATCAGGGCGGTTGTATCCCGATTGCCTTTTTTTGTGGCTCCCAACGTTTAGGCAGCCACGTCACAGCAATGTAATAATAATAATATATATATATATATATATATATATATATATTGCTATGTTAATAGGGTTATTTAGGAGTAGATAGGAGTAGATAGTGCGCTTTATGAGAACACCATGAGGGTTCAGAAAACTAAACATTTTTACGAAGAAAATGAGAAAATCAACGATTAGGCAGGAAAGCAAGAACAACGCCCTGTATATAAACTATAGTTATAATTATTTTTATGAAATAAAAAGTACTCTAGAAGTTTTAATTAGATAAACAACTTGGTAAGTCATAATACGACGTGGACGGAAGCTGCAACACAATGCGCTTGAGTAATGCATCATGATTACACTAAGAATCCCAGTTAAATAAGCAGGTTTAAAAATGCGAGAGATAGAAAACGCAAATAATTTAATAGATAAATTAGATTAAGAATACGTGAACAGAAAGGTAAAATCCAACACCTTAATAGATTAGAAGTAATTAGGGCATGGTGATAAAAGCAAAGTTCATCAAATTTACTGTACAAACAAGAAGTACGCGACCAAGGATAGAGAAAATCCAAGAGCACCAATCCAAATAACTTGAAATCCTACGTGCAGGAAATAGCGCATCAATTTCGTTATACATCAAAAATGAGTAGAAATACCCAAAATCTTGCATGTAAGAATCACGGTTCTGTTAAATACGACATAATTTGTAAACACATCCGTTTAACTTGAATTAAAGCATGGTTCACATCACCTGAAAGAAAATATTTACGTGAAAAAATTAGAAGTGATTTTGTAGTTAATAAAGTATATAATGGTGATAGTGCGTAATTAAACGTGGTTCGTCGTTTTAATCCTCAAAAACGTAAGTAACAAAAGTTTGTTTTTAAATAAATTCTAAGTTTGCACAAAAGTCTAAGTTATTATTTCATCTTCACTGTAATACGATAGTATTTATCAACTCACCTTGTGTAATTAACTACCTTAAATATTTATTTATTGTTACATCCTGTATAATATAAGCGTATTTTAAATGCACAGCAATTTATGTGCAATAGTGAAAAACAAAATTTCCGTGTATTTAAAACTCCAAATTTTATATCAATAATACAGTCACGTAAGCCGTATATCTAAAAATAATTAATCGTTAAGAAATAACGTAAAAACGTATTAAATGCGAACTTAATTCCTTATGAAAATCAATCAATTTCAAGCGTAAAAACAAAGCCATTTAATTTCACTTATTAATTATTATAAAAATGCATTTCCCGTTGCATAAATATTCGCTTTATTTAGCGTAAAAAACTATATCAGTCTTGTTAAAGAAATAACGCTTTAATCTTTATAAAATAAATTTGTGCATTAAAAAATTTGCTTTCCGTGGAAACTCGTTGGAAAAGCAATTAAAAGCATTGGTTATTTATGTAATATATGACTACCCCGCGTGTTAAATAATTGCTCCGTGTAAAAACCAATCTCATTTATTACAACTATGAAAATGCAACTCGTTTACATTAGAAAGCAGTTATAGTTTTAATTAATTTATCATATAAATGGACTCCAGTACGTATATAACATAAATTTATTTTTAAATAAAAATTTTTTTAAAAATTTTGAGATTAAAAGAGAAAATGCGTCATTTATACTTAGAACTACTTAAACACCTAATTATTAAATAAACGTGTATTCTAAAAAGCCGCAGGAACATTAAATAAAAATAAAATCAATAAGAATCAATTCTATTATTTTTTATATTGCTACTGGAAAGTATGCAACACCATAATAATCTTATATGTTAAACGAGGACGGACAGCGCACGTGACTAAGTAATAAATCACGATAATGAGGTAATAAAATTTTGAAATAGAGATAATTTTTATATATAAGCAGGAGCAATTGACATTAGGGGCATTCAATGAACGAATTCGATTCAATTCATTTAAGTCGCAAACATGTTGCTTTAGGGTATGCAGTTCGCATACCGTAATTAATAATTACGATATAACAGTGCTTAAAGAAGTAATTTTTAAGCGTAACCTGCATAAATATAAAAATTGTTAAATGCTGTTGTTTGATTTTGTAAAATTGTTCAAGATAAAAAACCACTTTAAAATTTAGTTAAATAAGTAAACCAAAGATGCATATTGGTAACTGATGGAGATGTAAATAATATGGAAAACTTTGTAAACTGATTTTGACGTCAATTTAAACAAGAAATCAGAAGATATTTAATAATGCTAATTACGAATTAGATAAGCGCTTTGGAGATTTTGCAAGTATTACTTTTAGTATTTTTTTTGTTTGTAACTAATATTTGAATATTTGTTATTTAATTTAAGGTAGAATAAGTCTTAATCGTATAATATGTTTTATAAGGGTTTTTATTAGAAGAGTTTGTGGTCAGGGTTCGAAACACTGATATTTTTTAATAGATCTTCTGTCAAGAATTTTTTTGGCCAAACAAAACTTACTAGCGTTAGAATTCAAAGCCAGGTAAACTATCCACAAGAGAAGAGATTTGTGTTCTGTGAATTGTAAGCAACTTTAGGTGAGAAACGTTTTTGATAGTTAAGTAAATAACTACTTGTTAGGAATATTATTCTGTTTGAAGGAAGCTATGCTGTAAATGTTTTATATTCTTAAATATGAGAAAAGATATTTTAGACCGCATAGATGCTTTTTGATATTGCTGTGTTTGATTTCATTTTGTAAATTCCATTATTTTCGCTGAGCTAGCCAGACAAAAAAAAGTTACAAAGGAAGGCAAGTCATCAATTTCAAATTTTACAATTTGCTGTGTTTATATCACAGCCCTTCTTTAGCAACGCCCAACGTCAGGCCCCAACGTGCTGCCGTTGTCATATCAATATATATATATATATATATATATATATATATATATATACATATATTGCTGTGAAAAGAACCGCACGTTGGTGCGCCGCTTAAAGAGTGATATGGTAAGGGACGAACGTTGGTGCACCGCTTAAAGAGTGCTGTGATATAGATACAGCAATTTGTAAAACTTGAAATTGTGTACTTACCTTCCTTTTAACTTTGCCTGGCTAGCTCAACGGAATTGACAAAGTTTTCAAATTGAAATAAAACACAGTAATATCTAAACCATTATTTTCTCTCATACAAAAGCATTTACAACATCATTTCTTTCAAATATAAAATAATTTCTAAGAAGTACTTATTATAAACAAATTGTTCTTTACCTTATTTTAAATTTACAGAACTTAATTCCTATTTTATGTTTATTGCCACGCTTGTAAGGTTTGTTTAGCAAAAAATCCTTGACAGATAATCTATTAAAAGGTCAGAGTGTTTCGAACTCCGATTACAAATTTTCCTGGTAAAATTCCATACAAAAAATTATTAGAACTTCTTAAACTGGATACAAATAATCCAATAATAGTTAAAAATAAATCCTAAAGTAATACTTGCATAATCCACAAAACGCTCCTCATAATTAAATTTCTTCTCATTTTAAATTGATGGCCAAATCAGTTTACAAGTTTTTCTATATTTAAAATCTTTATTTCAAACTGCAGCTACCAAAGTACTGAACTGAATCTAGCCACACGCCTTGGGCGATAGTGCAACTTTCTAAGTAGATGTTCATTTTTTTTTTACAAAAGTCGTGCAGAAGATGTAGTTTTGTCCGTATTAACACAACTGACCTTTGAAGACTTTCGCACTAGCTCTGAACTCTATCCTCAGCGGTTTAGAGAGACTATCAGGGGGGTCGTTAAATAAATACGGATGAATAGTGCGTCACTGTACTTAGATTGTGTGTAAAAAACAAGAAATATTGCTAAGAAAAATATAGGAACCTCAACGAGTATATTTCGTTATAGGAATACAAGATTTTGTATTTTTAGATGGTACTACGTTTATCCTGCAAAAAAATAAAATACATAAATTAATATTAGAGACAGCAACTTGCGCCTCAAAATAAAATCAATAAATCAGACAGGTTTTATACATCTATGATTCTTTCTTTTGTGTAATAGTGCATGGACACTCTACTTATTAAATTTATGCACTTCTGGTTTATATATAATTCATAGGATCCAGTGTTAAGTATGGACAATTAAATACTATTGCTTAAGTGTTTCTTTGAGTGTAATTAACCTTGTTAAAGTTTATAAATAAATTAAGGCTGTTAAGTATCAACACATGTATTAACTGAAAAATATTTCTGATTTATTCTGACAGATAATTATTATAAGTTTTCTGAATGTTCGATTAATTTTATATACTTATTTTGTTAATCATTGTCAATTTAAATAAAAAAGCCTCTAAAGCAAATAGGCACTATGAATATCATTAACATAATTATGAGCTTTTTTGTCATTTTTTTAGTACTGACTAAATGACTCACGTGTATACAAAATTAGTTTTGTAATAAGATCTTTTAAATTAGCAAACCTAATCTTTGTTAAAAGTTGTCATGTGTAATCATATAAATGACTATATTATTCATAATGTAAATTCGTAAAGATTTTGTTAGATAAACAATTTTATAAAGCATAATTTTGATCCAAAACCACATTTGAAAAGTTAAATTCATAATTAAGTATTATCACAAAGATGTTAGTTTTCATGGGTTCAAACTATTAAGGTTACGGTTTAAACATGACGTGAACGTCGAACAGATGACTGTCTCAAAAAGGGATATTACTTACTGACCTTGAATTCAGGGCATGGCTGCTTACAGACCAGTTAACAAGCAAGTTCGACCCACATGTGGACTTCCAACATTGAACAAACACATGAAAAAGCAGTTGTCTACATTGTTATAACTACGTCTCCTAAACTAGAACCATATTGTAAGTTTTCAATGCGTAATCGTTTTATACGCAATTAAATTAACTTCTTCTTACAACCATTAATCAGCTCTAAAGTGTGGCTTCCGAATTAAAACAAAACTTCCATGTTGAAACATGAGGAACGTATATATTTTATGCGCAGTAAAAATTTAACAGTCTCGAACGACCATTACAACTTCATTTCTTAAGTGTTGTTTTATTTTTCTAGTTCATTAGTTCTTTTGTGTTGCGCTTAGAAAAACCAAATAAAATTAGTTTAAATTATTTAGAAATAGAAATTACAAACCATGATGAGTTTCTAAGCATTCAGATCGATGGATTGTTCAAAACTAAATTGCGACTCGCAAGTCAGCCTTGGATATGAATTTATTCATATTGACATTAGAATGATCAAAAGCCGAATGATTCGACTCGTCGACAACAACCTCAGCAAGCAGATGAGCGAAAGCACGCTATTCGATATCTCCTTGAAGATACTTTGTGGAAATTCTGTACAGCTTGTTTGAGTTTTAGCATGGCTTTACAATACAAACTGGACATTTATAACTGTGCGCTTGACTTACTATATAATTAGAATAAAAAAGGACAATAATTGGGGTGTTTCGAAATTATGATACTTTGTTTTAATTTTGTATTAATTGTAGAAGTACGATTTATATTGAATTATAAAATTACATTTAAAAATTTTATAACGCAACACATAATTTTTATGCGTTATTTTAGAAAAGGAAAAACAAACTGTTACAGTACAGTTATGGTTAAATCTTCCTCTCGATTATTTAATAAAATTTTTTAATATAGCAACTTACATATCCCCCAAATCAATATATATATATATATATATATATATATATATATATATATGTGTGTGTATTTAAATGGAATTATTAAGATTTAAGAATTATTGTTACATTGTATAATTGGAGGGCATAATAAAAGGTTAATGAAAGTTCACTTACCAGACATAAGAACGGAAACAGTTACATTGTATTGCAGACGTAATATGACACTGCAGGTGCAGCTCACAGTAGACAATAACACATCAATTATTAGAATTAAGATTATTAAAATGTAATACTTTGTATTGTATAAAGAAATAGCAGACATGAGATCTGCAGTTTCCACAAGCAATATGAGGGGCAGGGATAGCATAAATACCCTCAGGGGCCCAAGATGGCACTCTGTCTCGAGCTTCACAACTTTAACATTGTTGGTTGTTTAAGCTACTCATTTTAGTTTTAATTAATTAACTAGTGAAAGTAACTTTGATTAATTTTGAATTAAACGATAATAAACATAACGTAAGCATTTGTTAAGTTCACTTGTAATTTTTGTATAAATTAAAATACACTTGATAGGTTAGTAAATTTGGAAATAGTCTTTTTAAAAAGAAGCTCCCAAAGGCCACCTTTTATTCCAAACAATCTCCTGGTTTCGGCTGTACTTCCTTAGTACAACACCACATCCGCACGTCAGCCGAGCCCATCAAACAACGTTATTATCCGCTTTCCCCTCCGCTCCTTGAGATTGCCCACTTGGAACTCGATAAAATGCTCCGCTTAGGGGTCGTTAAATCTTCTACTAGTCCATGGTCTAGCCCCATTGTCCTAGTTAAGAAGAGAGACGATTCCTATCGATTCTGCATTGATTTTCGGAAGGTCAACCAAGTCACCCAAAAAGATGCATATCCTCTTCCGTATATTTCTACCATCCTTAACCGGCTCCGTGATGCTCGTTATTTCTTCTCGCTAGATATCCGTTCCGCCTATTGGCAAATCCCTCTGTCTCCCGAATCCAAACCCATCACTGTCTTCACCGTCCCTCATCGAGGTTTCTTTTAATTCTGTCGTATTCCTTCGGTCTCCATAATTCTCTTGCTACCTTTCATCGCCTTATCCATCCGGTCATCGGTTCTGATCTGGAACCACTTATGCTTCGCCTACCTAGATGCTACTCCTTCATTTGAAGAACACCTCCGAATTCTGAATCTAGTCCTTTCCCGTCTCTTACATGCTGGCCTCACTCTTTGTCAAGACAAGTGTTATTTCTGCCTTCCCGAGCTCTGATGTCTTGGTTACATCGTTAACCAAGATGGTCTCCTTGTTGACCTCGATAAAGTTTCTGCTATCGTTAAGATCTCTCCTCCCTCTACTGTTACCGCAGTCTGTCAACTGATTGGCATGGCCAGTTGGTACCGTCGTTTCATCACGAATTTTGCCACTCTCACAGTTCCGCTTTCTAACCTGACCCGCAAAAACACCCCTTTCTCTGGGACCTCCGATTGTCAATCTGCCTACCTTTCCATTAAACAACACTTAATTTCTGTTTTCATCCTTTCCTGTCCTGACTTTACCTTACTCTTCACCATCCAAACTAACGCCTCTCACCTCGGTTTGGGTGCCATCCTTAGCCAACCCCGTCCCGACGGCGAGAAGGTCGTAAGCTATATCAGTCGGTCACTCACCCAGACGTTGTTGCCATTTTATTTGTAGCTATAGGTTATGTTTATTTTTACGATGATTTAGAGCTGCTGTTTTTAGAGTTGATATTTCTTGTTTATTTTTACGATGATTTAGAGCTGCTGTTTTTAGAGTTGATATTTCTTGCTTTTTTTTGTTCATTAATATGGGTTTAGGTACTTAAAAAAAGGCAGCTCGGAGGGTTTGCTAATTACTTAATTTTTTTGGTGTTTTTGTTCAATATTGATTGTTGTACATATTCTGTTTAATTATAGATTCCCTTTTTTATATGTTTTGTTCTGAGTGTGAATGAGTGAGTATATATAAATTTCTCTTTATTTTATTTCAGATTTCCCTTTAATTTGTTTATAGGTATAAAATCCCATCCACTCGATGATCGAGCCCGATCATACTTCTTTCTTTTTTTTGCTTGTAGCACACCTATCTGACGCATCGGTAAGATTTCAGAAGGGCACTAGACAATCCAAAAATCGATGAAACTGGCGGTCTTGAATTTTTATTTTTTATCTGAAACAAAAAACAAATTGGATGAAGTACAAGAATAGACCAAGTCCAATAACAAAGAGGAATAGACTATATTGGAATTGGCAAGCAAACTCTTGTAAATACCAAAGTTCATTTTCCTAACCATTATCAACTGAATATTAATATTAGCTAGTAAGAAACAAAAAAAAATTATGTACATTTTTATTATCCCTATTTCATCATATCTGAAAGAATTTACTCAAAAAACCTATTTTAACAAAAGAATTTTATAGATGCATTTATATGCACAGTTTATTACAATTTATTACGATTTATAAATAAAACAATTTATTCAGCAAAGTCTGAAACTTTAGTGTATAATTAGAACGCAATTCTTTGTACCATTTAATTACAGCGATTACTACTAAAACGATTTATTCAAAACTTGATTCACGTCACATTTTATAAAGGTCTATAGTTAAACACTTTCAGTGCAACAAATTAACGAAGGTGCATAATTATAAAAGCATTCTATGTACTGTATTATTGTAACACTTAATGTTTATTTAGCGGAAGTCTAAAACTGATGTAATTATAACCAAGGTTATTATAATTACACACAATAGACGTAAAGATAAGTAATTCTTTTAATAACTTAATACCAATTAATAATGACGCGACTTCGAATAGAGACGATAAGATAAATTACGAATGCAACGACCCTTATAAAAATTACGGAGAGGACGATGAGGAAAGTGCGTGCTCAATTTTCAGCTAGGCCGATTCAAATACGACCAAACATAATTAATTTAAAGAACATTAATCAACAAATTTTACTTTACCCCATGCAGAATTCAAATTACTAATCGACACAGGATATTCAAAAACTTTAATTAGCCTCAAGACCGTACTGAAACATTATTTAGATTTTGTAGAAAGAGAACCTTTTAAAATCAAAACAGCACACAAAACGACATTACACTAATTTATTGCAAACATACCCCTACCAAAAACTTTTAACGTAAAAATGAAACAAAAATTTTGCATTTTTGAATTTAACGACAAATACGACGGATTAATAGGCATGGATCTGCTAAAAAAATTAAGGGCAAACATTGATATAAAAAACCGATTATTAAGAACGAAACACGGACAAATTCCCATCAAATTCCAAAACAGGAACATTCAAACCTACAAAAAATACTGGATTGAACCCAGGATAGAAAGACAAATAAAGGTTTTAGTAAATTCAAAAAACGACGTAGGAATTATAAATGACATGTCCTTTCAATTCTCCTCCCAACACTTAAATTCACCATGGAGCAGTCCCGTATTAATAGTTCCGAAGAAATCAGACGCCTCAGGCAAACGCAAACATCGAATGGTGATCTATTACAGAAAACTTAACGAGAAAACTGTAGACGACAAGTACCCACTACCCAATATCACTGAGATTCTAGACAAATTAGGAAAGTGTCAATATTTTTCGACATTGAACCTTGTCTCAGGATATCACCAAGTAGAGATGGACGAGAAAGACACAACTAAACAGCATTTAGTACACTTAGAGGACACTACGAATACAAACGCATGCCGTTTGGATTAAAAAACGCACCCTCTACGTTTCAAAAAATTATGGATAACATTTTAAGAGGGATACATAACGAAAAATGTCTTGTGTACCTATACGATATAATTGTATATTTGACATCACTCATACAACACAGAATGATTGAGAGAAGTCTTTGAACGACTAAGAAACGCTCATTTTAAAGTTCAAGTAAAAAAAGTGAATTTTTACAAAAGGAAGTATCATTTTTAGGACACATAATAACCCCACAAGGTGTTATGCCAAACCCAAACAAAACGAACGCAGTATTAAACTACCCCACATCGAAAACTAATAAAGAAATTAAAGGATTTTTAGGACTTAGTGGTTATTACCGAAAATTCATTAAAGTTTACGTACAAATAACTAAACCATTATAAAATTGTTTAAAGAAAGATAATAAGATCGAACACACCCCGAAATTTATTAAAGCAGAGGAAAATATTAAATGTATCCTTACAAATCACCCTATATTAAAATACCGCAATTTTTCAAAACCATTTATATTAACAACCGACGCATCTAACGCAGCATTAAGCGCAGCAGTACTGAGTCAAGAAAAAGTAGGTAGCGATATACCAATTAGCTACACATCACGGACGCTAAATGAAACAGAAGAAAGTACAGCACAATTGTGAAAGAACTATTAGCAATAATTTGGGCAACAAAATATTTTATGCCATATCTTTATGGAAGGAAATTTTACATTTACACCGACCATAAACCATTAGTATGGTTATGCAAACTCAAAGAACCAATCCGAAATTACAGAGATGGAGAATAAAACTAGAAGAATACGACTATGAAATCATATATAAAAAAGGAATGTATAACAATAACGCAGACGCACTAAGCAGAATACAACTTAACGCAATAGAAACAGTCAGTTATAGGTAACGTAGACGAAACGGAGATTAGGAAAACCCAGAAGAAATAGAAACCATATATTCAACGCACCGAAAATTGCAATCAAAATTTTAAACGAAGCAATAGACACGAAACCAAATCGATCTATACTTACAGAAGTTTTAACAAACCCCAATCCAGTAAAATTTACAAAAACAGATAATAAGAAAATATATCAAATTCAAATAACGAAAGATGACAACAAGGAGCAGATAATTAAAATTTTAAAAGATAACCACGGATTTGATCAACCAATGCAAATTATGTGACAAAACAAAATATGACAGATCACCCCCAAAAGTACCCTTAATGTTAACTAAAACACCAGGTAAACCTTTTCAAAAATTACTTGCAGACACTTTAGTAGTAAAATCCCAAAACTTTTTAACAATCGTAGACGCATTCACCAAAGTAGGCCAAGCGATACCCATCACTTAAGAAAATAGTATCGATGTAACCCAAGGTTTCTTACAATATTTTACATTTTACGGTACACCAGAAACAATAACTTTAGACAATGGCAGCGAATTTAAAAATGAAACAATACAAAATACCCTAGAACTCCATAAAATAAAAATCCACTTTTTAACAGAATCACCTAGAATCAAATGGACTAATTGAAAGATTAAACCTAAACTTATTAGAACAAATCAAACTGTTAAGACTAACCTATAAGAAAGAACATATTGTAACAATTTTATTTTCGATAATAAATCCCTCCATATAATTTTAAGAATAATATAACAATTTTATTAATAACAATATTAATTTGCATTCAACTTCAAAAGTAATACGTCCTTTAATAATCTACTTATATTTAAATATCTGTGTAGTATACAGCTATTTACAAGCACAGCTCTGTTTGATTGTTCCCCTCCTGACGGCGCGACCGCCCGAGCTAGTTAGAAGTTAGTCGGCCACAAGTGATAGAAATATCAACATGTACCCTAAATTGCAGGCCGGCAATCTGTGAATCCATTTCAATTAGTGAACATATTTTCGAATAACGGTCGCGCGACAAGTAGGATGCAACTTCTAAGACACACAAGGACAAGTAGGATGCAACTTTCAAGACACACAAGGACAAGTAGGATGCAACTTCTAAGACACACAAGGACAAGTAGGATGCAACTTTCAAGACACACAAGGACACAGTAAAGTATACACATGTAAGATGCTACCTTTGGAAGGCGGCGTAATTCAACTTCGAGATTACAACTGCTGCAGAATGTTTTGCAATAGGATTTGATTTGACACGTGGAACGAAGTCATTATAGAAGTTGTTTTGGATGAATTTGTTTCAAATTACAAACGCTCTTATCGTTGCTTGAAATAACGGGGATCCCGTCTTTCTTTGTTACAATGCGACAATTGCAGTTTTGGTTCGTAGATAGCTATAAGTTCTTTTTATGTGTTTCAAAACTAGGAACACGTTAACTTGCTTTGATGCGTAATACAAGTACGTTATAAAAGTTTCAACTAATTGCTGAGCTGGATTTACCAGTAGTAAAACTAAAGTTCACTGATTTAATGTTTTAAAAACAACACGCTTTGCTCAATATGAATCGTCGGTAACGTCAACAGGTGTTACTGACGTCATATATTTTCTGCTTTGTACTGCTGACAGATGTTATTTTAAAATCAAATGCTTTGAACAGCTTTAGTACAATACATGTAAACATGTCTATTTTGTGATCAGCTTTATCTAAATTAAAATTTGTATATGTAATTTAGAAAACTCAAATGCTAACATTGTTAGAAACTATTAATTTGTTATCTGCCTGAACAGATCTGCACAGGTTAGAACCCTTTTTGTACAACAAGTTCATGTCTTGAAGTAAAATATTTGATTGAAAATAATTAAGACACACATGAAAGTTGAAAGTTTTAGATTGATACAGTTAATGATTAAATTTTTGTTACAAGTCATATTATTTTAAAAGAGATTCTTTTTAGTAAACAATTGGTTCAAGATTAAAGTTTTTTATTTTGATCAAGTATGATCAAATCTAATAACATAATGCTAAAACCCTTACGAGTAAGAAATTGATGCCAATTTTATATTGGAAATACCTTTTTACTACTTCTTTATGTATTTTTGCTGGACACAAATGGTGTTCCACTTTTTTATTAATTTAACTATTACAATTTCTTACAGGAGCTGCGTCTTATTTTATTAAGACAGGTTTTTGTCAGCGAAGGCGATCCTTTTTTTTTGGGTCTCCACGTCCGCCCTTAGAAATACGCTATGCAATAATCATAATTACATCAGGACTTGGTGGCGCCTATTTGGTTTAGATTAAGTTTGATCTGCAAACAGATTTTGACTTCCCCCCCCCCACTTCTCATAGCTCTACCCAAAGAATAGACCCCTAGTTGTGTCGGAAGATTTTTGGAACAATAAGTATCACTGGCTCACAACGTGAGGCCAGCCTTATAAAAAAGTTGTTCCACTGTATAAGAAAAAATAGTTTCACTGGCGACCAAGAAAACCCGTTACACTGGCGCTCATGCGTGAGGCCAGCTATAGATATAAAAAAATACGTTTCAATATCACTAGTTTAATGTCATACGCCATAATTGCTTACAACAACACAATTCACTCATCCACTAAATTTACACCTCTCGAATTAACATTAGCACAGTCAGATTCCCGCAACCCTTACGATATACACTACAATATAGAAGTATACCAACAGTATGCTAAAGACCACAAAGAAAAATTAAAAATAAATTATGATAATGTAAAAAATAAACTAGATAACGATAAAGAACGCATTACAGAAACCCGTAATAAGAACGCCGATAGAAATAGATTTTCAGTAGGACAAACCGTGTACGAAAGAAATTTTAAAAATAATAGACACAAAACGGCGCCCAGTAATTTAGGTCCGTTTAAAATCAAAATGATATCAGATAGAAATATAGCTGATGTAGATAACGGAAAAATCGTAAAACATATTCACTTAAAGAATTTGAGACGCCCTGTAATTTCAAATGGACAGCCATCACCGTTGCGGTCAACCTCCATCCAAGTAGAACGGACGACATTACATGTGATTTTCCAATGCTCCACCCGAAGGTACTACATTGGCCAGGAAGCGAGTTTTTGTTACCTGGAAAATTTTGAATTTTGCCGAACCCTTGCTGTTCCAAGCAAGGTAGGGATCTTTAACGTGCGTGACAACACTCACACACGGGACCTCCATTTTACCTCTCATCCGAACGAGGGTGTATTTTTGCGAAAAATGCTCGCCTAACATTTTTCAAGCGGACCGTGTCGGGATTCGAACCCGGGACCTTGGGCGTAGTAGTCACACACATACCACTACGCCACGGAGCCGCCTTAGAACGGACGACAACGAAATAATAGTAGAAGATATTAAAAACAAACTCGGTGTACTACCAGTAAAATTGGGAAGTATACAAAACACGATAGATTATTGGACGTTCGCACAGAAATTTGATTTAACTGAATTAAATAGGAATTTTTTATAATTAGAAACAATTACTACAGACTGAAACAATCAATGGACACTGCCAAATTCGGAAAAAAATACGCTATAGTAATGCTTAAATACAACAGTATAATAGAAAACATCTTAAAAGAACACAGACGACAAATCAATCGATTAATACCAACAGACCAAATTACAAGACGAAGGAGAGGATTTATTTGCGGATTAAGTAATATCGTAAAAGCAATCACAAGCAATTTAGACAACCAAAATGCAGGACGATACGACAACGCAATACAACACTTAATTGAAAACCAAAATTACATAAAAACCATTGTTAGAAATCAAATATCTTAAACTCAATCATCTATAATAAAATTTAATGATACACTAAGAAAGCTAGTAAAAAAAACCAAGACAGTATAACAAACAGAATATTAACTTTTGAAAGTAACATTCAAACTACGATGCTAGGAATGCGAGATTTAATAAGATTTAACACAATATTCAATCAAATGATATCAACCCAACAAATTTTAACCACATTAGAAAACGCTTTAACATTTGCTAAACTATACACATTACACGCTAGTATTATAGAAACAATTGATTTATTAACTGAATTATTAAGGATTAGATCACTTATAACTAACAGTTAAAACTCCCCTTTGAAGTAACAGAATCTAACATACTTATATTTGAAAAAATTCCCATAGTAAAAGGTTATATAAAGAATCATGAAATTACGTTTTTAATAGAAATCTCCATTGTATAGAGATTAACACTTATAATTATTATAATTTATTTGCTTTCCCCATGAAAGGTACTAGCAAGTATCAGGTTATTATCCCTAAAACCAAGTTTTTTTTTCCTGAATGAACTAGATATGGCTTCACGAATGAAAAATGCAAAAAAGTAGCACCGAGTCAATATTTAGGTCAATCATTAAAACGACGACAGCTATTTAAACGGTTAGCCCTTGTGAAGTACAACTATTAAGATTCTCCAAAGAATTGTGATCCTAAACCAGTACAAATTACGAATATGAAAATTCCAAAAGTTACGGATAACAAATGGATTGCTGTATTTTCGCAAGAAGTAATAGCAACCGCCCATTGCAACCAAAACGAAAACAATTTGGCAATAATTGGAAGTAAAGTAATCACAATGAAAAAAGATTGCTATTTAAAATTAAAAAACGAAATTATTCGAGTATATTAAGACCCACCAGTAACGAAAAAATTTACAAATCTACCTAAACTACAGTAAAAGATTTTACAACCCGAAGATAACGAAATCAGCAGGAAACCAATGCAACTAGAGCATCTACTCCTAGACGACGTCAACCAAGCCGTAAAGTTAATGAACAGTTATAAAGAACACTTAAGTGAATTAAAAGTGCCGAAATTACATTATGACAACATAAGTGTTTGGACAATTTTATTAATTATTGTAATTCTTTTATTAACTATGTATTTATTATACAAAATGTATCTTAGATATAGAAGCAAAGAAAGAAATTTTAGTCATAAGAAACAAGAAACAAAGGTAAATAAAAAAATAACAAATGAACCTTTAGGGACAATGAATTTTAAAAATTAAGTAAAACCCTTAATTTTCATCACGTCGGGAGAAGTTACATATCCCCCAAATCAATGTATATGTATATTTAAATGTAATTATGAAAATTTAAGAATTATTGCTACATTGTATAATTAAAGGACATAATAAAAGGTTAATGAGAGTTCACAAATCAGACATGAGAACGGAAACAGTTACATTGTATTTCAGACGTAATATGACACTGCAAGTGCAGGTCACAGTAAACAATAACACAGCAATTGTTAGAATTAAGATTATTAAGATGTAATATTATTTATTGTATAAAGAAATAGCAGACATGAGATCTGCAGTTCCCACAAGCAATGTGAAAGGCAGGAATAGCATAAAAACTCTCAGATGTCCAAGATAGCCAGTCAGTCTCGAGCTTCAAAATTTTAACATTGTTGGTTATTCAAGCTGCTCATTTTAGTTTTAATTAATTAATTAGTGAGTGTAACTTTGATTAATTTTGATTTAAACGTTAGTGAACATAACGTAACCATTTGTTAAATTTACTTGTAATTTCTGTATAAATTAAAATACACTTGATAGGAGTGTAATTCGGAAATAAAGTCTTTTTAAAAAGAAGTTCCCAAAGGTCCAAAACCTATCTAGCGTTATCTTAAAAAATTTTCCCTCTTTATTGTAAATAATAAATTCCATTTTTTCTTTATGTAATTTGCATTTAGAGCATCATTTCTATATACATTGTACCAACGTAATTATTAAATTACCGTATGCTCACTGCATACTTCAAATATCATCTTCTCCTAGTAACAGTTTGCCACTTCCATCAAAATAACATTTCGCGATCGACTTTATGAATCGAATGAATCTACTGAATGAATCCCCGTTTTTATAAATGCTTTCTTATATACAGAATTTTATCTGTTTCTAAAATATTGAGAATTAGGGCGATTTCATTCTAATAATAAACGCATGTTTTACGTAATATTCTTGGAAATCCTCATTAGCGTTCAAAATTGCTGGGTTGTAATATCTTGTCATCTGGTTTTAGTTATTCCTGACGCGTTCTACCTCTTCGTGTTTAACACATATACGATTATTGTGGCGTCGCATACTAGTGCGAAAGGTAATCAATTTTATCGGATATTTCTTGGATTTTGTGGTTTTTCCAATGATTTGACCGCATCTTGAAATAAAATGTTTCATTTGTTAGTTAGATATTTACAAAGTTCTAAACACCAATGACTCATCTCTTTATATTCCTAATATTAATCCACAGGTTAATTAATTTAAGCTTTAATCGCTTTTTAATGCAAAGGGGGTTGCATTTTATAAAAATATTTGCTTTCGTGTTTCCGAACACAAATTTTATTAAGATTGGAATTTAAAATATCCGTTGATTGTAGGTTCTTAAGCTAAATCCGTAAAGCTAATTCTATTCCATGCTATTTATGGCAAATGAAAAGTATTTTTTATCAAAAATGTATTGATAATTAATAAGTGAAAACAAATGGCGTTGTATTTATCTTAAAACGATCGATTTGCTTTCGCATTAAATGCCTTTTACGGTATCTTACAATCAATTATTTTTACATATTGAACTTACGTTACTTGCTATTTATTTACATTATGCTTATTTCATACAAGCTAATTATTTGTACACGGAGAATTTGATTTTTCGCTTGTAACTCAACGAATAAAGGTACGCTTGTATTATACAGGGCGTACTAAGAATTTACGGAAATTTCCGTTTTTTCCGAATTCTTTTATATTTTGGTGGGACTTATTTGTAGAATTTGAATTGAATGACCTCTTGTGACTCCTTATCAAGTCAATATATATATATATATATATATATATATATATATATAAGATTTATCTGGAAATAAACTCTTATGAAAATAATAAAAGCTTATTCACCATGCTAATAGTTGTATAGCCATTAACAAAACAATAGCTTTATTATTTCACAAGAACTACAAATAACTTGTCCTTATATATATTTTATATATATATATATACACAGGGTGTTTCAAAATTGCACGGCATTATTTTAAGGTGTTCTTTAGCACAAAATAAACATAAAATTTTTAATAAACGTATGCCCTAAAATGTACCCCTATGGAGTTATAACCCCTTTAAGGGGGCTAGGTGAAATTTTTAATTATCTGAAGAACCACAAAAGATGTTTTATTCAGATTCTTGTTGCCTACCCATGTTTTTATGCCAAATGAGATAGACTTATCCATTTTTTGATAATAAGATCAGGAGCGTCCCATTCGGGGGGAGGAGGGAAATCACGTTTAACCCTATAATTTTTTTGTGTGTAAGCTTTTATAAATTATAATGCCAGAATTAGAATCTTTTGACATTTCTGAGTAAAAAAATCACTCTTGTTTGAAGTCGATATCTGTAGCCGTTTGCGAGTTAATTGGTGTGAAGCATTCAGGATGCCCTATGATACTTTACATACCTACATAGATGTTGAGAGTTGAAAATATTTATTACAATTAATCATTTAAAGTAACTGTTCAAAATGCCCAACATTTTGTTGTATGCAGCATCCAGCACGGCGAATCCATTGCTCTCTGGCAAGTCTTATAACATCAGGACGATTCTTAATAGTATCAGCAGCCTCCACGATCCAATTCTTTAACTCCTCTTGCGTGTAGATAGGCTTAGAATAAACTATAGTCTTCATCCAACCCCAAACAAAATAATCTAACGGTGTTAAATAGGGATGGCCACGGGCCCGGGTTTTGGCCCGGCCCGGCCTGAAGCCCGACTCGAATATCAAGCCGTGCTTCGGGCCGGGCCGACAAAATTTTTTTCGGACCCAAGCCGGGCCGGGTTAGACTCCTCAAGCTTTTCGGGCTATTTCGGGCCGGCCCGAAATTTATGTAACGAAATATAAAATTTATTGATTTAGTAAAAGATTCCATTTAATGATTTCTTAAGTTATCTCTTAAGCAAAATTATAATTAACGCTCCTCTTAATATATCACCCAGGTACAGTTACACACATATTATTAGGTGTGTGATATTGGAAGTAAATCGAAAAGAAAATGATTTGATTTAAACCGACTTGTGAATTTCGATTTTTTTCGATAAGTAATATTCACTTCTTTCCAATTTTCAAGAAATATGAAATAGAAATTGTCCGTGTTATATTTAATTAACTTGAAGGAGTATTGCAACGTATGTTAATTAAGCTGATTTATTTTATTATAGTTATTAATTAACTTAATATTGTGGCCCCGCACTGAAGATTATTTATGAATAAATCGAAACCACTTTGCATATGAAAAAATATTAAAAACTCACGATTACAAAAAACCAGCTCAGTTATATTTAATTATTTGAATGTATCTCTTGTTGAAAAATATACCGAATACAATGCGATTAGGTTTTTATAGCTTTAAATAAGATGGATATAGAAAATTAAAATGTAAATACTAAATAATGTTCTATGTTGCGGCTCCTAAAAAGGTATAGAGAAAAATCGTGATATTTTAAAGGGTATATACAAAAATAACGGAATAAAGTAAATGTTATTTTAACAAAGGCGTCTCTAGCTGCTGCTATCTGCAGAGCTTAGGGCCAATAATGGATACCCATAAAATTTATAATTTGCATTTTAGGTCGCATATTTTAAAGAGCTGTAGTAGTTGGTACATGCGGTAGTAGTTCAATTTTAGAGGTTTTTGCTCCATCGAAGTTAATCCTATTACAACTTATTTTCATCAAATTTTGCGAACTAGCAAGGAATGTACCTGATTCCAGCGTGCTTCAACAAAATCCGTGTAAATTTGGATTTATCATTTCAAACGGTTTTATTATCCCTTTTACGCATTAGGCGGCATGCTCCCGTGTTTCATGCTAGAATTTATTCTTATTTTGGTAGGTTTTTGCAATTTTTTCACTTCCTTTGCACTTAGAGTTGCTTGAGCCATGAGACAGAAATTTATTGCAGGTGCGACTATTTCGGATTCTTTCCTGATATATATATATATATATATATATATATATATATATATATATAAATAAGCTGAATTTCGTTTCTGCACGCTGATTTAAATCATAAAGATTTCTTTATTTAGTACACTGTTTTAAAAATATTATAACCAAGATTCTAAATTTTGAGCTATTCGTTTTCAATCACAATGTCGGATTTCAATAATGAGGATAACGTGGGAGGATCCAAATTATCAACCTGGACGAACTGAATCGGTAATTCTTCTTAATCTTGTTTGGCAATTAAACCACTCCATCTCTGTTGACGATGTATTAAGTTCCCGAACCCTCGGCCTAGTGATTATGCGCTGCTTGCCGCCTCCGGCTATTTATAGATGAACACCATCTAAGTTGTGCTGCATGCTACTCATTCAAGATCTATCTCATATCCAAATCCAAGTATAGTGCACTTGTTATTATTGCATAATTTAATTTACGTTACGAGCTTGTTACAGTATACGTTGTACCTTAGTTAAATATAAATAAACTCGACACTATCCGCGTTCAAAGTATCAGGCCACAACCTTCTAACACTGTACTATTTAATTTATAAATTTTAATACTTACAAGCTCGTTAGTAGATTTTTGTACATCGTAAGCGATGCAAATAAAAGAAGTCAAAGAGAAACTTAATAACTCCCCTTTCGTATTTATAGGATTCCAAATGTAACCTCTCCAAACCCTCTTAACGCGAAAAATTTAATTGAACTAACTCTTTCTTTAAATTTTGGTATAACCGTTTTCAAACTCCCCGAAATTTAGCTCGACGCTGCGCTATTTTCCGACACACTCGCATTCATCTGTTCCGTGCTCGTCCTGTTGTACAACTAACTATTTAGACCAATGATATATTTCAGTGACGTCTTGAAACCCTGCCTGTATTAACTCTATTCCTCTCTTATGCATATTATGTTTCCTTCTAACCTTGTTTGAGTGGTAGAAAATCGATATTACTGTCCGCGTGCTATCTACCGCACGTGTAGTTGTATACGTGCTTTGCGACTGTCGGTTGACCAATATTCCTCGAAACTTGCTTGTTGTCTACAAAAATAAGGGAAACATAACCTTTCCAAAACATGCAGGTGTTCAATTAACGATCGTTTTAAAATAACATTTCTAGGAGTTTGCGTTTCAAGGTATTTCATATATTTGATGTCTGTTTGTTTGTCAGTAAAGCGTTCCGCCTTGGAATTATCGATTTTTCACGCTCTTAAGCGTTTTCTGACGTTATAAGCCTTTGGATTAAACTGAATTAAATTAATTAATAATTTCTATTGGCTTATACAATTTATTTTCTTTACGAACCTACGAATTTTTAGTCCCTAATTATAAAATTCTGTTAATACTCAATACTTTAAATTAAATAAATGAAATAACCTTCGCACGTAAATTATGGTTGTTTCCTCTATACAGGGTGTTTGAAATTGCATTGTTTATACTCAAATTTAACCCTTTAAATCCACTACAATATATATATATAAATTGCTGTGATCTACTCCTTTGAATGCGGGAACTGGGTCCTTTCAACAAAAAAATTCTAGTCCCACAGATTGGGCGTCATAAACGGCTGTGATCCTCTTTTCGCCTCGGCTGCTCACCTAATATTATAAACCTCCTCATTCATAAAAAAACAAACACATTCCTACCACAAACATCAACGTTAACTCTATTTACATCAATATTCAGAATACATTAAATTTTCAAATTAAATTTCAGCATAACATTCAGTTTTAAAAAGAATTTCAAAATCAATTTTATTATCACTTTAACGTGCATCCAGAATTAAAGTCCTTGTTGGATGCCTACTAATTAATATAACAATATAAGCAGACCGGAGTCTGAGTATAAAGGGAGCATCTACCACCCCTTTACGTTAATTAACCAGGTTCGTCTAATTGAGCTCAAAGACATACCCAAATTTTCATCATATTCCCGAACATCAAAACAAAATACCCCTTTTACTTAAACAAGCAAATTTCATCTTAAAATTAAACGTTTATGGTTAGAACAATTTCACTAATGTCCATTTAAAGTAAATCAATTATAAAGTCATTCAATACACACAAAAATGTCAAACAAAATAGTATAATTTACCTGAAGGTTACTGTCCTCGTAGCTTCAAAGTATCGTTTCTTTAGTTAATCACACCATTCAACAGGATTATATTTACGGCTTCTGATTCTCTACGCTTTTAAAATTTTCTCCATCACCATCCATTCAAAGTCGTTTCTGGGCCTTTCCGGAACTCCTCTGTGTTTATCTGACCCTTGTTTCATGGATCCAGACACGTATTTGAACCATTTAATTATTAACACCCCAAAAATAGCAAAGAAATTCATGCTTCTGTCACCAATATACGCCAAAACTGCCTACTTTTGTGTATACCTTCGTCGTTGTAAATTTTGCTAATTGGTACAGTGAAACTAAATTTTATTACTTTGTATCTAAGTGCACTGAAGTACATTCATGTTAGCACGTAAATAATAAGCTATTTTGAATCACTAAAATATACTAGCAAACTTTAAATTATTTAATCAAACTAAAATGCACGGTTTAACATCTTCAATCAAGTCGCGTATGTACGAGCTTTTAACGCATCGAATCGTCAAAAGTCTAAGAGAGCTTGTTTATATTCATCTCGGGTATATATAGCGAAAAGCCTGTCTGTCGGTCGAGTCTCTAAAACGGCCAGTTTCTAGAATTTCTCATGCTCTGTTCCCAGTCCGTCGCTCACGCGTCGATTTTTACGAATTTTCACTCGCCCCATTTAAATCTCAGAAAATTTCCACACGGCACGCAAGCATGTCCGAGAAAAACTAATTAATTTTGTACAGAAATCGTTGTTCTACCTCTGATATTTGCATCCTATTTTTAACCAATTGTGACCCCCGTGACGTTGCTTAAATCCCGCCTTTTACAATATGTGTCTTTGCTTGACGCATTTCTCTTTCCTTCTCTACCGTGTTCTTATTGGTGCAACTTGATGTTCTTTATTATCGATTATTTTAGTCCACATGGAGTGTGAAATACCCAGCTTTAGCAATTCTCGTAACTATTATGCGACGTTTTCCCCAAGATTCTTTGAAACATTAATTATCTGCAAAATTTACGCCGAATGAGCTTTTTAAATAAACCCAGGTGTTTAAACATACTATTAATTCTCAGAGCCTTATTCTGTGATATTTTAATCTTGGGTTTTACAAGTTTCTATAGGTATTATATGTTATTAACGGTTTAATTAACTCCAATTAAAATTGATTTCTATCTTTTTCATTTTAGCGAATACAACTTAAATATTAATTATTATATGTACACTTTGTTTTACTACCGGTTACTTAAAATAGGGTTAATTAATATAAACTTTGCACGTAATTTCTCTTTGTTTAGGAATAATTACATTACACGCAGAGCTTTTCAATACTGCTTCTTTTGATATAAAGCGTCTTATAAATAATTTAAATTTCTTATTTTACTGAAACAACCGAGTTTATTTATGCTTCATGGTTTTAATAACGCGTATTATTTAATGAAATTCCTTATACACGGTGATTAAAATTATTTGATGTGATTATTTAATTTTCTACCCTGGTCTAAATATGAGTATTTTCCCCCTATTTGAATACAAATAATCCCACTTATTTGACTTCAAATATAAAACATTTAGACAAAAAAAAATTACAAAAAAAATTGCCTATCACTCTCTACCCTTATCTATCTAACTTACCTACTTTGTCTCCAATTCAAAAAAATATTTACATCTATCCTATATCCCTATCCTATTCCTAACTCTCACCTACTTCTATAAACTGAAATTATCCCTAACTTCATCCTACTTATCCATCTAATCCTATATACATCCTATATACCTATCCTATCCCTAACTTTTAACTAATCTTCACTATACTTTACTTCCCCCTACCTAATCCTATATACCTATCCTACTTTTACTCTATTCCTAACTCTCCACTAATCTTATAAGAAATATCTATACTTAACCTATCTTATTTTCTTCCTACATTTACTCTTTATTCTCATCCTAAACCTATTTCTAATTATCTCCCATATTTATCCTATACCTAGCTTTATTTTCTATAAACACTTACTTCTACTTTTCTATATACACCTATTCTCTCCCTATCCTATTTAAATCTAACTCTCTTCTTGACCCTCCAAGTCTTTCTTCTCACCAACCTAATACTCTTCATTCCTATTTCTCCCCCTTCTATATCTACACTTATCATCCCTATTATCTCACATACAATAAACTTATCATCCCTATTATCCTGACTCTTAAATACTGCTTCTTCTTCAGTCCCTACACATGTCTGTTTCTCATTTATTCTTATTTTCTTCTCTGCCGACAAACCAAACGATACTACTTTACAATTATCGATTTTTCCTCTATGGAAAATCCTATGTACCTTCTAGAATTTTTGTGTAATGGAATCCGCCAGAATGAATCCCTTAAATCTACTTGATTAAAACAAACTTGCCATCTTTGCTTAATTTCGCCTTCACCTGCTCCTGATATGCTGCTGTTGCTTCTACCCCACTACTTCTGCATGTTTTGTACTAAAGCTTGAACCTCTACTCTCCTATCCTCTGGACATCTTATTGTGTTGATCTGTTTAACTTCATCATCCTCTACCTCTACTACATTAATACTAAACCCAGTGTCATCCTCTGTGACTTCATAACTGCCCTTCCATGGCACTACCCTATCATTAATCCTTATTACCTTCCGTTCCATATCTATCAAAACCCTAACTTCATCATACAGTCAACACCTAAAATGCTCTGAAACTTCAGTCCAGGTACAATTACAAACTCCTGTTCACAGCTTAAACCTCCTATATCTATCCTAAGCACCACAACACTATTTACTACAGCAAACTTCTTTTTATTTGGAGCTACTAAATGGCTACGTTTTATAGGCATAATTCTATCACAAACCTTATCCCTAATTTTGCTGACGAATTCCTCCGATATTAAACTCGCCTCTGCCCCTGTATCAAGTAAGACTTCTACATTATTTTCAAAAATTTCTAAATTAATAATTGGCAAACATAATTTTCTACAGTTTCTGGCTCTACTTCCTCCTCAATTTTGAAAAATTCACGTGGATGTTCATATACATTTACACAGAAATCTAGTGGTCTGTCGCGTTCTAAAAATCCTGTCCCATCCTGTTTTCCGTGCTTGGTCCTGGTTGTCCTTCTACAACCTGTGCGTACGTCCTCCTCGTGTTAATATCCGTGTCCCTGTCTCTATTCGGCGTGCTGGTCACAGTCCTGTTTACCTCCGGTAAACTGTTCTGTCGCGTGTAACTAGGTCTTGAGTCGGTCCCCTAGTCGCACTATTGCTCCTGTATTCCTGTCCTCGTCGTTCCCAATTCGGTCGAAAATTTCTGTTGTAGTCAGGCCGTCTCGGATAATTCGGTGTCCTGTTGTCAAACCTAACTGTGTTAACGTTTCGTTCTCGTATCTCTCTTGTCCGTCCTACACATACATCGTCATATCTCTGCAAATACTCTAAAATGTCTCCCGTTCAGTGATGTATTGTAAGGCAACGAGTAGTCTAATATCCAGAAAAAAATGTCTTGATAGGTACATAATAATCTGTCTGTCCGTCAATGGTGGATTCAGTTGTTTGGCCACACTGTACTTGCGGATGGCATATTGCTCCTAGAACCTGCAAACTCTCCCTTAAATTTTCCTGTAATCAAGTCGTCCCTAATCTGATCCTGTTTGTGATCACTCCAGTAATGTTGTAAAAATTTGTCTTCAAAGTCCTGATACGTGTCTATGTCCTGTCCTACTAAATTGTACCATGCTTCCGCGTTGTCCTTTAATAAAGCCTTTATCGTATTTAGTTTAGTCTGTTCGTCAAATAAATTTCCCACTAGATTTCATACAATATTAATAAAAATTTGTGGATTTACCCTGTTATCGCCATAAAACTTCATGTGTTGGTCCAATGATACTCCACCTGTAGAAAATCTGGGACCATCCCCCGTTAAATTTGACATGTTGTATTTGATACTACTAACTTCGCGTTCTACCCTGCCTAACTGATCCCTACATGAGTCCGTTACTTCAGTCATTTTACGTTTATTTCTTCTTCACAGAAAATGCGTACTTCGGACCTTAAATGTCCCATTTCCTGTCGAAGACCTGTAATGTCACGCTCATTTTATCTACCCTATTTTCAACTTCCCCAGTTTCACGGTAAGACTATTTTTAAATTCTGTAAATTCTCTCGTCGATTTTTCTATTTTATTCCCTAATTCCTGATTTAATTGGTCAAATTTCTTATTCGATTCTTCCCTAGCTCTATTAGATTCTTCACTCATCCTCTCTAACATTCTCAATATCATCTCGTTTCCTTAATCCCTGATTCCGTCCTCGACTGATCTCTACTGCCTCCAGCTTCTTCCATTTTAGAATTTTTCTCACACAATGCACTATCGTCACTTCCAATTTCCACTCCTTGACTCCTTAACCACTCTTTTCTCTGCATACGTTCTAATCACTCTCACACACTCTAAAATACTCCTAAATTTATACACACACAAAAACTCTCTCTCTCAGATCGCCAGTTTCCTGGAATAAAATAACAAAAATTTTATTTGGAACTCGAGCCCTCACGTTGTGGTCGCCAAAATTGCTGTGATCTACTCCTTTGAATGCGGGAACTGGGTCTTTTCAACAAAAAAATTCTAGTCCCACAGATTGGGCGTCATAAACGGCTGTGATCCTCTTTTCGCCTCGGCTGCTCACCTAATGTTATAAACCTCCTCATTCATAAAAAAAACAAACACATTCCTACCACAAACATCAACGTTAACTCTATTTACATCAATATTCAGAATACATTAAATTTTCAAATTAAATTTCAGCATAACATTCAGTTTTAAAAAGAATTTCAAAATCAATTTTATTATCACTTTAACGTGCATCCAGAATTAAAGTCCTTGTTGGATGCCTACTAATTAATATAACAATATAAGCAGACCGAGTCTGAGTATAAAGGAGCATCTACCACCCCTTTACGTTAATTAACCAGGTTCGTCTAATTGAGCTCAAAGACATACCCAAATTTTCATCATATTCCCGAACATCAAAACAAAATACCCCTTTTACTTAAACAAGCAAATTTCATCTTAAAATTAAACGTTTATGGTTAGAACAATTTCACTAATGTCCATTTAAAGTAAATCAATTATAAAGTCATTCAATACACACAAAATGTCAAACAAAATAGTATAATTTACCTGAAGGTTACTGTCCTCGTAGCTTCAAAGTATCGTTTCTTTAGTTAATCACACCATTCAACAGGATTATATTTACGGCTTCTGATTCTCTACGCTTTTAAAATTTTCTCCATCACCATCCATTCAAAGTCGTTTCTGGGCCTTTCCGGAACTCCTCTGTGTTTATCTGACCCTTGTTTCATGGATCCAGACACGTATTTGAACCATTTAATTATTAACACCCCAAAAATAGCAAAGAAATTCATGCTTCTGTCACCAATATACGCCAAAACTGCCTACTTTTGTGTATACCTTCGTCGTTGTAAATTTTGCTAATTGGTACAGTGAAACTAAATTTTATTACTTTGTATCTAAGTGCACTGAAGTACATTCATGTTAGCACGTAAATAATAAGCTATTTTGAATCACTAAAATATACTAGCAAACTTTAAATTATTTAATCAAACTAAAATGCACGGTTTAACATCTTCAATCAAGTCGCGTATGTACGAGCTTTTAACGCATCGAATCGTCAAAAGTCTAAGAGAGCTTGTTTATATTCATCTCGGGTATATATAGCGAAAAGCCTGTCTGTCGGTCGAGTCTCTAAAACGGCCAGTTTCTAGAATTTCTCATGCTCTGTTCCCAGTCCGTCGCTCACGCGTCGATTTTTACGAATTTTCACTCGCCCCATTTAAATCTCAGAAAATTTCCACACGGCACGCAAGCATGTCCGAGAAAAACTAATTAATTTTGTACAGAAATCGTTGTTCTACCTCTGATATTTGCATCCTATTTTTAACCAATTGTGACCCCCGTGACGTTGCTTAAATCCCGCCTTTTACAATATGTGTCTTTGCTTGACGCATTTTCTCTTTCCTTCTCTACCGTGTTCTTATTGGTGCAACTTGATGTTCTTTATTATCGATTATTTTAGTCCACATGGAGTGTGAAATACCCAGCTTTAGCAATTCTCGTAACTATTATGCGACGTTTTCCCCAAGATTCTTTGAAACATTAATTATCTGCAAAATTTACGCCGAATGAGCTTTTAAATAAACCCAGGTGTTTAAACATACTATTAATTCTCAGAGCCTTATTCCGTGGTATTTTAATCTTGGGTTTTACAAGTTTCTATAGGTATTATATGTTATTAACGGTTTAATTAACTACAATTAAAATTGATTTCTATCCTTTTCATTTTTAGCGAATACAACTTAAATATTAATTATTATATGTACACTTTGTTTTACTACCGGTTACTTAAAATAGGGTTAATTAATATAAACTTTGCACGTAATTTCTCTTTGTTTAGAATAATTACATTACACGCAGAGCTTTTCAATACTGCTTCTTTTGATATAAAGCGTCTTATAAATAATTTAAATTTCTTATTTTACTGAAACAACCGAGTTTATTTATGCTTCATGGTTTTAATAACGCGTATTATTTAATGAAATTCCTTATACACGGTGATTAAAATTATTTGATGTGATTATTTAATTTTCTACCCTGGTCTAAATATGAGTAATATATATATATATATATATATATATATATATATATATATATGATATTATAAGAGTTCTTTTGGCGCATTAGAGTATGTATGTTACTTTTGATCCAATTCGTCCCGGGTTTGATTGATAGGCACAGCGCCCTTAACAAGGTGAACGGTGAACATTTTTTCGATTAATTGGCGCTTTTGGATAAAAGGTAAAACCGGAGACCTTGTATTAGGGTGGTGACCTGCACGTTAACGACTCCTTATCTTCATCGGTGCAGTTCGTCGACTTAAACGTTGTGCTACTTGCTTCTTGGCGTCAGCGATAGCCGTAGTCGCAGAAATAGACCTACTTATAATATCTATATAATTATACAATAATGTCATGTTTTGTTAACAGGGTAATAATACAAATAAGTTATAGAGAAAAGTTATTTGAAGTTAAATATCTTATCCTATTTAAAGTGTATATACAGCTTTAGTACGCTAAGGACTTAGTATACAGGGTGTTTTTTTTAAGTGGGAGGTCACCTGTATATGGAAGACCAATGGTAGAAGAAAGCTGAAAATTTGCGCTAGGAGGTTATCCAATGTGCCCTACACGTCTAAAATAATTTCGATTCAATAGCACTTCCGGTTATACCGGAAGTAGGTATTACTATCGTTATTTTAAATAGAACACCCTGTATATTTATGCATTTTCGAATTCCTTGTCGAATTTTATGTAAACTTCTATAACACAACTATACCTCTATCTAATGCCGTTTTCAAGATATTTTGACTTTTAGTAGATTTTTGACATTTGCACGCTGTCACATAAATTGGAATAATTAGAAATTGAACGAACTTACAAAATTGTTTTTTTGCAATAACATTCATAATACTTGATATTATTTCTACGTGCAAAGAAAATCTGATTACAATGTACAGGGTGTAGAAAATTCATTTTATAATTTGACTAATCAAATGTCAAATATTCCGTTTTTTTTTAATGGAACCTACCATATTTTGTTATATTAATCGATTCTATGGAGAAAATACCTTAGGTATGTAATTACAACAATCCATTTATTGTAAGCCGTTTTTGAGTTATTTGCATTAAAAGAGAAAATGCACTAGTTCAGTAACATAATAACATTTGCTACTACCAAGTAGCTTTTGTCCGATACATTAACAAAAGAATAATTGGTTATTTTTACGAAACGTCAAATGTAGATAATTCTACGCAGATTGCAATTCCCGTACTGTAGTTATTTATGAGGGTTAATCGAAACTTTACAAATCAAGATTATCTCAAAATGATAATTATTTATGGCGAATGTAATAGATTTCTTCGAAGAACTGGCGATATTTTTCATTAAATATTTTGTTATATTAATCAATTCTATGGAATTAATATCTTTGTACTTAGAAAGCAAGATATGCTTTTGCACATTTTAGTTGCCAAAAATGGCAGCGCAAGAACATTTTTTGAAAAATAATGTATAAAAGCTACACAAACATGGAACAATGTATTTCATCTAACAATATTTTACCTAAAGAAAAATAAATAAAAATATAAGAGGTTGTTTATAAATGTTCTATTTGGCGGCCATTTTGATCCAAGCATTTTAAAATGCGTCTCTTAAACTCTTCATTTGTTGCCTTTTGTATTTGCTCTGGAGTTAAAGAATTTAGAGCATTTAATACTCGTCTTTTGCAATCTTCCTCAGTAGTAGGAGCGTAGGAGAAGACCGTATCTTTTACATACCCCATAAAAAAAAATCCAATTTCTAAATATCGTTCCCCTGTAAAAAGTGTTCATCGAGAAGAAAATGAATTACTAAAACAATATGTACTTTACCGTTTAAATTTTTCTGGTAAAACACTACACATACGATTTGCGAACCTCTAATAGCACAATAAACATTAAAAGACCATCTTTCCTGAAAATTTGTTATGTATGCTTGGTGAGGATTTTCTGTGGAACAATGGTGTGAATTATGTCGGTTAAACACTCTGTTTTTTGTAAACTTTGCTTCATCGCTCCAAATAATATTTTTCAAAAACTGTTTATCCTCTTGCGTTCTAAGTAATACAAATTCGTAAAACAACATCCTTCTTTCGAAATCGGTTTCCTTAAGGTGCTGAACAAGATAAAGTGACCAACTTTTAAAATTATTTGCTCTCAAAATATTGTATATGGAACTACGGCTCATTCCTATATCCTGTACAGCATTATTTAGTTAAGCTCTGCTGCATGAAAATATGCCAATACATTAGTAACTCCAATTACTTCCTCCGTCACGGTGCTGGTCCTGTTCTTCTTTGTAATAAATGATCCATTATTCGCACAGTTTTCAAGAAGCCTAACATTCGGCGCTGGCTTTTCAGGAAATTTTTGATGAAAGACATCGCAAGTTCTTTGAAGAATTCTGTTGCATTCGCCATAAATAATTATCATTTCGAGATACTCTTGATTTGTAAAGTATCGATTAACCCTCATAAATAACTACAGTACGGGAATTGCAATCTGCGTAGAATTATCTACATTTGACGTTTCGTAAAAATAACCTATTATTCTTTTGTTAATGTATCGGACAAAAGCTACTTGATAGTAGCAAATGTTATTATGTTACTGAACTAGTGCATTTTCTCTTTTAATGCAAATAACTCAAAAACGGCTTACGATAAATAGATTGTTGTAATTACATACCTAAGGTATTTTTTCCATAGAATCGATTAATATAACAAAATATGGTAGGTTTCATTAAAAAAAAACAGAATATTTGACATTTTATAAATCAAATTATAAAATGAATTTTCTAGCACCCTGTACATTGCAATCAAATTTTCTTTGCACGTAGAAATAATATCAAGTATTATGAATGTGATTGCAAAAAAACAATTTTGTAAGTTCGTTCAATTTCTAGTTATTCCAATTTATGTGACAGCGTGCAAATGTCAAAAATCTACTAAAAATCAAAATATCTCGAAAACGGCATTAGATAGAGGTATGGTTGTGTTATAAAAGTTCACATAAAATTTGACAAGGAATTCAAAAATGCATAAATATATAGGGTGTTCTATTAAAAATAACGATAGTAATACCGACTTCCGGTATAACCGGAAATGCTATCCTATCGAAATTATTTTAGACGTGTAGGGCACATTGGATAACCTCCTAGCGCAAATTTTCAGCTTCCTTCTATCATTGGTCTTCCATATACAGGTGACCTCCCACTTAAAAAAAACACCCTGTATACTATCGTAAATTAAACCAATGACAACATGTAGATTACGACCTATATAATAAATAATTTATTGCCTTTCAAGTAGAACCAATAAAAGCTTGTAGTTAAAAGTCGTTTTAAAAATAGTTTCGATCGATGGTGCAATGAATAGTTCTTAAAGTTGGCAGTTAGAACTAGAAAAACTTTACGTTCGTAATTTTTATCACTGATTTAAACTGAATGGAAATTGTAAGTTACTGGAGCGTATTGTAATACTCCTGGTCAGTGTGAAACAAATCGCGCCACTGCGACGGGCGCCACGATCGTCTGGACGAGCTCTCTTTTGTCCTTTCGGAAAATTTTCTTAGCATGAGGAGCATATTAAAAAGTGCATTGTGCATCAATGAATTTATAATGCTTGGCAAAGCGAAAAATGTATTAGTCACATCCATTTATTTCAACTTGTAAGCGATAAGGATGATTTTAAGATATGCTTATATAGACGAATAATACTCAAATAGATTCATGTTGAATCCTTAAATAACTGCATATTTGATGTGCTCTCGGAGGCTTTCACGGCCGAAGTCATTATAACTATTTATGGCTCCGGGTTGGGACCGTGTCATAAACTAAGTCAATGTTTCGCCCACTTTTGTAAGGGGCCTCATCAGGACAAGTTAACTTTGCCACACCTTTTAGCTTAAATAGGCTAGTGAGTCTGCTAGTTCAGAAGTAACTTTACATACTCTTTACATTTTAACTTGTCTACTTAATATTATCATTCTTATCTTTATTATTATTATTTTTATTATTTATTTTCATTTTCTTTTCTTGTTCTGATGAAGCCCCTCACAAAAGTGGGCAAAACGTCGACTTAGTTTATAATGACACGTTCCCAACCCGGAACCGTAAATATTTATATTTGATGTGGTTTAATATTTAAGATCATTTTGTAGTGCTTAGATTAAAATTATTAGAATTGAACTAGAAAATAATTTTTTCATGTGCCTAGATGACATTTGCACGTCCGTTGGGAGGGTGCGTGCCACGATCAGGCAAACTTTTTTCCCGAAGTAGTTTGTAGGTAGTTCTTTTCGCAATGTAAGTATAATAAAAGCTAATTTTCCTGTTTAGTCCTTAGGATCATTATAATATATAATGTTTTAATGGTAGCATATTTTAAATAAAGCTTATACACAAGGTAGAGATAATTAAATACAAAATAGAACATATTAACCAAAAGAATTAAAAATATAAAATTAATTATGTATTATATGCATTTACCGGTATGTTTATTTTCACCTTTTTGGCGAGAAAATCTGTAGCAATTTCCTCTAAATCTAAATCTTGCGCTATTTCGTTTTCTATTAATAACATATCCAATCTTACTAATCATTCTACTGCCCTTCATGTGTTTAAAAGATTTTTAATTAATTTTAATATTGAAAAATTTCTATTAGCGCTTGCAACAGATAGTGGTATCGTTAGTAATATGCGCAAGGCAGCACTTAAATTTGGCTATATCTTTATTAAATTTTGATTTAAAATTAGTTTTCGCGAGTCTTGTGGAAGCAAGTTAGGACTGATTAGAGGAGCAAACAATTTCATTTCCTCGTAATACCATAAATTTTAATTTGAAATTTGTCTAGCTCAGATAATATAATTTCCAAATTCTTGCAATGATTCATTACTGTCTATGATAGTCAATTATTAGTGTCTTTAATATCATACAAATAAATTAAAAGCTGCTATGACTTTCAAATCTATTTTGTAGAGTAGACATTGCCTCGTCTAGAACTATATTGAAGCATTCGAATTCAAATTTATTCTAACAATCTAGCATTTGATCTTCTTCGCCTTCATAATCAAACTACTTTTTCTTCTTACGATTTCTCAACTGGTTTTCAGCTATAAAACCAGTTTGTATCTCTATTTCAGACACAACTTTTTTAGCTAAAATTAACGTTTGTTGAAATTTGTTGGTACTATATTGTTTATTAATCTTCAAAATGTATTTTTCAATGTTTTTTGTGCAAACTCGGCATTCATTGAGTATTTTTGTAATTGTTTGCTTACTAAATCAATGATGCTTAATATAGTGTACCAAATTAGGGAATTGCACACAAGTAAATGAAATGCGGGGCGTCTGGATAAACGCCTCCTACCCAGTGTATCAACTTCCTCCTTGTTCTCCTTCGTCAATCTCCTTATCCACACTACCCTTTCACATCCTTCTATTCTTTCACCTGTGCCCCTCCTGCCTCTCTACCCACCTCTACACTTGAAACTCCTTTTCCATCCCTCCTCTTTCCACACCGCATCTCCCTCTCTTACATCCTCCTTCATCTCCTCTTCCTCCCATTCTCTCCGCCCCTTACTCCTTCCTCCGCTTGCATCACATCTTCTTCCTACCCCTCACCATCCTGATGCTCAGCTGTCACGTTGCCATTTTTCCTATGTCACTTTGACAACTCGCCATTTTTTTCTTACGTTACTTTGACAACCCATTCATTTTGTCTTTCGTCAAGGTTTTTGACTTACTTTGTATATATCAACTTGTGCTCCATCCTGTATACACATTTCCACACAGCTACGTCACAGTTCTTAGAGAAAGATTTTATTAAAACGGAGTTCAAACCCGGGCCACCTGCATGTAAAGCGAATGCCCTATCCACTAGACCAGCAAGTTAGTCGATATAAGTACTTGTCAAATACTTGGAATTACACGAACTATTAAAAAACTTTTATTTTTTAAATACGTCATCTTTCAACTACCTAACCCTTTATATTTTTATACAGCACCACCTAACAATAAAAACGCAATAGAGATATCAAAATTTATTAAATTCGTCATGAACACCCCTGACTATAGGTAAAACAAACACTATAAAGAAATATTATAATTTTATTAAATATATACAAGTTTTGTGCTAGCATCTACTGCTTTATCCGGAATCAACCGAATCTGGAATGATTAATCTTCTACATAATTGCGTGAGCGATCGCCTCACAATCACATCTTCTATATATTGATCGAAATTAAAAAGATCTTACAACAAAAGAAAAAAGAATATTATACAGAAATTAAAAATGTGTTGGGCTACAACATTTAACGTTTAACAAAAAACATTGTAGTTGCCTAGCAAACACTACGTGGAAGTTTGCCAGGAACGTAGGGATTGAAGAATTGGGTAGAAAGCGACTATATACAAATCAATACCTGTAGAAAAGCCCAGAATTATATACAAAAAACTTAACCTAGAAACAACTAAAAGCTATAAAAAAAATTGATCAATGTCTTTATGCCCTCATGCATACGTATTAGCAAATCCGTGGATGATAAAATGCTTATCATCATCCCTAGACAAACTAATGTTATTAACAAGCTGTGTGTACAAGTGATGTTTGTTACTACGTATATACATCGTTGTATGCATGAGTGGTGTACCATTATCCTGTAAAATCTTATTAAAACTATCTTCACTTATATATATTATTTACAACATTCCTTTTAAAGTCCTTAATCTTTTTAGTCAAATCTTTTTCCGTAATGGCGCAGTAGGATTTTACTCGAGTGGCAACAAATTCGAGCATTAAGTCACCGCTGCACTCATCCTTAAACTTTCCCGTCACTTTTTGTTTATTGAGGGAATATTGTATTTTTATATGGGGGATAGTCACTTGAATCAAAGCAATGTACATTATCGCAAATATTCTTATACAGATCTTCCGTTTCCACGCTGTAAATTAAACTGTCTGTGTCCGAATATAGAAGGGATAGTTTTGAACCATATCTAGCTGTAATTACGTTGTAGTGAAAATCGTACATGAAGCATTTCGTTAGATACAGGACTGCAAATCTTGCACAAATCGGTTTATCATAAACCACCTTAACTCCTTTCATTTGAGTAATAGCTAAATCTTCTCCAAAAACAGTGCATCTATTAAAGTTCGGTTTTGCAACTAAACTGCTTGCGCACAACTTTTTACCATCTCGATCCCGCCTCGTATCAATCTTGATGTTCTACATGTTTATCAACGTTTTCCATGGATTTTTCAAAAGTAAAGCTATTCATCAATTTATGGAAATCCTTCTCGAAGGTTATTTGCGGTTCAACGCGAATGCTTCCATTTAAACTGATGTATGATTCTAATCATAAGGTTTGAAGAAATTCAAAAACCTCAGTCAATTTAAGCCCACAACGTAGACAAGATTGTGATAATGTGTAATATACTGTTTTTTACTAGAAAGTGTGGCAAACAGTTTCGAGGTGAGAGAAGTGATGTAAGGTGATTTACTAATCTCAAGCCAAAATGGAAAATTGTTGTTCTTGGCGTGTAAGGTTTCCGGATACTCCAATCTACACACAGTATATATCCCCTATCACTTTCTTCTGGAATATCCATAATGCGCTTGCATAGACAATCCGCGTCTTCCCCTCTTAGATATTTGAACTTGTCTTTCGGTAAAGATTGTGACATAATCCAACCGTATAAATTGTTGGCATCCAAGTACTCCAGGAGGTTGACTTCTCAGAGACTGCGTTTTAAATATACTACAAAGTATGGCCTATACAAAGACTAAAGATTACTATGAAAAATGGTTTATTTCATTTCAAAACTTAAATGGCCCATTGGTGACAAAGTATTTCCTAGAAAATTGGCATAATCTCAAAGAGAAGTAGGATACATTTTATAAAAAGGATGCAGGCAGTTTTAAAATATACACAACAAACCATTTAGAATTGTTAAACAATAAAATTAAAAAAGTTTGCTCCAAATTTAGTAACCTGAAAATGTTCGACGAGTTTTTAATTTTATTGAAAAATATGTACACAGAGAAAAAATCAAAAGCTAATAACATGTTTTATAAAAAACTTAATTATGATACACTATCTGAAACAGAAAGTAATTATTGCATATTACTTACACCTTTTGCATTTGGAATTCTACAAAAAAAATATAAATGCTTTCTTAAAGTAGAAATTGAATCTGTAGATAAGGAAAATTACCAAGTTGCAAAGATAGAAATTGAAACTTTCGTAAATGAAACTAGGTCATCATCATTAGGACTTCTGTCCTGAAACTGGTTAGACCCGTACAATCATTGTTTCCTGTTCTGACTAACCTACAGATTTCCCTGAAATTTGCACAGTCTGCATCTATCACTATCTGATCTAGGTCTACATCCACCTCTTTTTTCCTATCTCTGCTTGTCATATATCCCATACTATTCCCCAAAAATGCCTTAGAACGTATTCTGCCCTTTTATTTCTTTTATTTTTTTCCAAAGATATCCTTGTTCCCCTAATGTTTCTATAACCTATTTGTTATTACCTTTGTCTATTCATCCTCATACATCTAAAGCACGACATTTCAAAGGCTGCTACTGTTCTTCTGTTTGGTTTTCAAACTGCCCGTATTTCGTACGCATACTGTCTGTGCTGTGCTCCACTCATATATGCTTTCAACAACTTTTTGTTCTATGTTGTCTTTCACCATAGGCGCTGTTCTTTCTTGTTAGATGCAGTTCGGTCTCCTACTATTGTTATACAATTATATACCCTATTTCTCCGACATTTAGTGGTTACAGAGGGGGGTAAGCAGCATGTGGCTGCCAAGTTCCTTCAGCACTTGAACATTTACCGATTTAATATTTTTTCCAATATATCTTTTGTCAACATTAGTTGCAGATACTTCACAACCAACACCTGTAGTTGTTTATAATAATCATCAGATTTATCTGCGCTTAATTTTTCGTCATTGGGTTTTCCGTTTCAAAACTGGTTGGACTTGTACCTACACAGTAGGGTAAAATCAGGCATCCTGGGCCCACATTTCCACCAGCATCCACATTTCCACACACATCTGGACCAAAAAGTTTTCTTCGACTAACCATTTTCATCTTTCGAGATAAACCTATCTTAAATTTTTTTTATGTTTCGAGATAAATGAGCATCCACATTTCCACACACGAGATAAACCTATTTTTAAGATTTTTTACCGCTAACATTCTGGACCAAATAGTTTTCTTCGACTAACCATTTTTTTTTATCTTTCATCTGAACCAAATAGTTTTCTTTGTCTAGCCAATGCATCTTTTGAGATAAACCTATCTTGTTTGGTATTAATTAACATTAGAATTTTCTCAGCTACCCGAATCTCTAGGAATTTTTTCGATTGCATCACCCCCAAGGGAGCTACCCTGATTTTAAGATTTCTTACCTGTTGCGGCTTTTGAGCGTTCTTATAAATTTTTTTATACATGCGATACATTAAATTAGCTTAGAATTTTACACAACCCGAATCTGCAAACAGATTTGAAATCGGACCACGCCCTGCAAAGTTACACATATACCCTCTGCGAGATAAATCTTTCTCCACATTTCCATCCACGAGATAAACCTACCTTGTTTGGTATTAATCAATATTAGAATTTTCTCAGCTACCCGAATTTCTAAGAATTTTTTAGATAACGCCATCCCCCAGGGACCTACCCTGATTTTAAGATTTCTTACCTGTAGCGACTTTTGATCGTTCTTATAAATTTTTATACATGCAATACATCTTGTTAGGCTAGAATTTTATGTAGAATCCGAATCTGTAAACAGATTTAAAACAGGACCACCCTTACCATTTTACACACACCTCTAAATTATAACTTTCCTGCAGCTTATACCTAAAGAAAATCTAAAACCATTCTTAAAACTTTTATTACAGACAATTTTACTAATACAGTTTAAATTTTGTAAACCACATTTCTAAATACATATTCACAATTTTTATTTTGAACCTAGAACTTCTCATATCGGCTCATACTTATTAATATTTATTTCTAAATAGAGCACCTTTTCCAAAGACCAACCGGACCCGCATGTTTCAAATTCCTCTGATTTTGTTCTTATGGTTTCGCTTAAGACCTCGTACATATTTTCCAGATTACTAGAAGACGTTATAACCACATTTTTTGTGTTAAAGGATTTCACATCGGTAGTCTCTTCCCCGATTTTGGTGTAAACGCCGTAGAGTTCGCAATAGACTTTTACTGCTGTATGTTGTATTCTTTTTTCATTAATTAACTGTGCTAACCATTTCTACACCATCGTCGCTAGTAGCGGTAACTGATGCATTTTTATGTTTGTTGCTCCTTAAGTGTGCGGCATAGGTAGTTTTTTCCATTTCGAAATCGCATACTTTACACATAATTCGTGGTTGTTTCGTACAAGGCCCTTTAACAGCTGGCGGAGCCGAACGTTTACGGCTTAATGACATACCGTGCTGTTTTTCCTTGTGTCGCTGTAAGTTGCCCATTCTCGTAAAAGCGATACCGCAAGTCTCACAGTTTAAGTACTTTGCTGCGGACGGATGTATAAGCTTAACCTTGGACGATGTTACACCACAACATTTGTTCTGGTGCCGTTTGAGCATCCTCCTGGTAAAGTAGACGTGACACAGCTCGCATTTAAAAACGTTTGCAGATACCATTTTAGTACAAAACAAAATCCGCACTATAGCACTTGACTTGTAAGCGAACTAACTTATAACTAAAGAGTTTACTCTTGCGCACCTGCTTTATGTACCCTATAGAATGCAAACCGAAGGTTTCCGAAGACACCCGAACGAAGTTGAGGATTCATCGGGGAACTAAATGACGTCATAATCCTTGCTGCTCGTCCAATACATTTAGCGTCAATGCATGCACCTGGTTCGCTTCGTCGATGGTGCGAATGCAGTTAGTAGAAACACCGGAAAACGTCTTCCATGTTATACGGATCGCGTGCATATTAAAAATCCAAAAGGGTGATAGCACACGCACACAAATTGTGTGCAAGTCGTGCTGTA
Source organism: Platerodrilus igneus (assembly GCA_036346225.1). Lineage (NCBI taxonomy): Eukaryota > Metazoa > Arthropoda > Insecta > Coleoptera > Lycidae > Platerodrilus > Platerodrilus igneus. The sequence goes on along the minus strand of JARFIW010001379.1, from coordinate 255,068 downwards.
GAAGATGCAGTGCTACTATAACCAAAAACTTAATAAAAACACTTTAAACCATTACTAAGAAAAATACCAACTTGCTGTCTACAGGATACTTACTAATAAAGTAATTTAATTTTAAATAACTTCTACGTCATACTTTAGGAAATGGTGGGCTTGAATATTTTCCAAATGAATCACCAAGCGAAAGTATATGTAACGGTATTAAATTACCCATTAATTTCCCATTTTACGACCATGGTTAATTATAGATTAAAATTTAATTTGTGCACGTTCGAGCTTCTCGTAAACTAACATATTTTATAGCAACAATGCGTTGTATAATACATGCATACCCTTCTCTGCGCTACTGCTATTCTTGTAATTGCTAGAAAAGTCACTCTCCTTTTTACTGTTAAGACTGGGCAAAGCACCATTTTTTTGTATACTTTCTATAGCACATCGCACACTTTTTCGTCTGATAATTATGCTTCTGTAGGCTTTTACACTTTCACATAGCGGTCGGCCGCATGTAATGATTTCTAGAACCGGTAAGTACTCGATATCGTCCGAATAGAGAATTAGATGCTCGATGTCTGTCAACTTCCAATTCCCTCGTAAAAGGTAGCAAATACTCAGTCAATCATCCATTATACTTCGACCTGTTCCTGTTCTGATAATTTACAAACATTTTCAAACGACAATGGGCCGAGAATTTTCAACCTCCGGGGGATCTTTAAGTCGTGATCAATTACACATCCGAGCTACGCGTAAACTAACATATTTTGTAGCAACTGTATAATACATGCATACCCCTTCTCTGCGCTACTGCTATTCTTGTAGTTGCTTGGAAAAGTCAGTCGCCCTTTTACGGGTAGGACCGCTAAAAAGCGCCATTCCATACTTTCTTTATAAGTGTAGCACATCGCGCACTTTTTCGTCTGATAATTATGCTTCTGTAGGCCTTTACACTTTCGCTTATTTAAACATCTAATACAATTGATTAACCACTTTCGATTATTCTAACGGAGGCCACCATACACCCCGCCGCACCGTTCTTTTTGAATCCAACGATCCTATGTGCTTCCGCACACTAACACCTGACGTATATTTCCTACTATTTGTTAAACAAAACTACCGGTATCGCCATTGTGGACGTAAGCAGATGTTTGTGGATGTGTACGAGAATATGTAACCATATACATTAATCAGTGCAAGCTATTTTATTTAGTCCAAGAAAATTATTATTTTCTAATCCACAACTAATAATCGCCTTTATAGGTTTAACATTTCTACCATTTCCCAATGACTGGTGCTACGTACATGGAAACTTTAATTTCTTATTAGAGAATTCTTATTATCCCACGCACTGCTGCGTAGTTGCATGCCCACCCCTTTTGGAGGTATATGCTCGTTATAGGTTGTAAGACCCTCGGTTTTACTTAACTACAATTCGTGAGACCCTTTAATCTTTTTAATCGTATCTTTCTCGCCTACAATACAGTAGGACTTAACATTACTACCAACAAATTCTAATACTGGATCCCCATTAAATACGTCTTTAATTTTCCTACAACTTTTTGTTGACAAGTGTTATATTGTATTTATTATACGCGGGTAGTCACTCTTTTAAGATAAATATATTTTGCTAGGTATCAACTAATATTAAATTTTCTAGGGACCCCAAATATGTAAACAGATTTTAAATAGGACCACCCATACAAAGTTATGCGTTTTAAAGACTAATTTTTACCCATCTTTATTTAACTCCATCTTTAAAACCTTTTTCGCTAACCAAGACATATGCCTTAGCCAACCAACGCCCGAGAAATCTAAAACCGCCGTGTCCCGCGAATACCACGTGGAGATAACACGTATACTCTGTCAACCAGGATAGAAGCCGGAAGGATTTGGAAGGTGGGAGAAGAACTTAAAAATTATGGAATCTTAAAACTAATATATACAAATATAAACAACTATCTTATATCTTTACGCCCCCATGCGTAGATTGTTGTACTATTAGGAATGATGTACCTTTTGTCATCTTCCCTCGATAAACTAATTTTATTAATAAGCTGCGTATGCAAATCGTATTTTTTACTCCGGATACATACGCAGGCAAGTACTCGATACCATCCAAATAAAGAATTGGATGCTTGGTGACTGTTAACATCCGCTTCCCTCGTGTACGCCCAGACACATCCCAGCCCATGAGCACCCCTGCGCATGCACACCCCCGCCCATGCGCACCCCTGCGCGTACGCACCCCTGCCCATGCGCGCTGCCCATGCGCCCCCCTCTCTGTGCGACTGCTATTTCGGGGTAACGTCACAGCCTTTTATAAATAAAGAACAATGTTATATACTATTATAAAATGTTTATTCCGACATTATACATAACAAATTTAAAAATATTTAATGCCAAGCATGGGGTCATTTAAACTTAATTTTAATACAAAGTTATACACAGAAGACAGTCCTTTCTTTATGTTTGTTTGGAGTGGCTTTAATTTTATCTAATTTTATTCGCAGCTTAAAATTTAAATCGATACCCAAGTCCTCTATCTCCTTTTCTAACCAATAGTTTGATACATAGAGACCGTCTAGGTTTTCGAATTGTAAAATGTACCGAAGTTTGCCTCTATATTTAAAGTCTTTGATTCCGCCGACAACTAGATCCATTCCTTCGTGTGAACCCATTAGCACTAATTGCTTTTTAATGAGTTTTTCCATTAAATAGGTTAGGCCAGCGCCCGGCGCTGGCCTAACCTATTAAATTTTCCTTTTATCTAACCTAGGTCCACACTTGTTTTTTAATGGAAAAACTCATTAAAAAGCAATTAGTGCTAATGGGTTTTTAATGAGAAAACTCATTAAAAAGCAATTAGGTCATATGGTCATGCGGTCATATGGTCATGTGGTCATGTGGTCATATGGTCATGTGGTCATATGGTCATGTGGTCATGTGGTCATGTGGTCATATGGTCATGTGGTCATATGGTCATATGGTCATGTGGTCATGTGGTCATGTGGTCATGTGGTCATATGGTCATGTGGTCATGTGGTCATATGGTCATATGGTCATGTGGTTATGTGAGCAGGGAGATTAAATTTGGTATATAAGGAACCTACATATATCCGGACATGTGTTGATGCGCAACCCTGCCGACCTAGGTCGGATAACAAAACAGTTCCTAAACCAGAGAATGTAAGCGATATGGCGGTGTCCGACATATTCGACTATTTTCGGTAATATACGCCCCACTCTGTAGGATACATAAGGGAACAGATTTTCGTATTCAATTTAGTATTTGACGGTAGCTAGAACGGTAAACATGAGCGTCTCCAAGGTGATTAACGTTTCTCAACTTCTTGGGAATAAAGTGAAACCGACAAATGAGCGATTTGGATTATGGCTGTTGGCAGAAAATATGTGCAACAATAATCTGGTGACAGATATTGGTAATATTTGTTATGTCGAAGGCGAAAAGATGCTGACTGGCGGACTACACACACCAATTACAGAACCATTTTGTGACAATATAATGTTGGTTAAAATTTGCGACCTTTCTGACACCGAACAAGCATCTGCAAACAAACGGATGTTTATCCTAAAAAAAGAAATTTGTGGTGCATTTAACAGCTATCTTCGAAGAAAGTTCAACCGATTTGTTTTCGCTAGGCATGGTGTTAAAGCTAAGCTTCCGTTATCTCTGGAAAGCAGTAACAAGATAGGCCAGAGAGTAAAAGAAATTATCGGAAAAGAAGACATCGAATGCATTAATAAAAAATTCCAAAATCCTATATGTGTTCCATACAAAGTGGAACTAGCAGATGTTAAGTTGGAAACTTTATTGGAGGAACTACCAGATATATTAGACGAAGTCGAAAAGATTATTTCTATCTTTTTGACATGGATGTAACCCAAGATTTTGCAGGCATATTTAGCAAGATGGAGATGTGTAATTATTTAACTACAAACCATAACTTTTGCTATAAGGGCGAATACGAAGAAAAGTGTAATATTATAGTTGACAACGATAAAACTGCGGGGTTGATTGTTTAACATGGCTAACAACCAATGCAAGAATTAAGATGTACACCAAATTTGTGTGCCCGATCACAAGTCCTGGTGTTAATAAACAACTTGGCCATAATATACTAGATTTTTTACGTTGTCCAGATGTACGTTTAAGGAAACATTTGCGTCTACTTTGGCCAAAGAACATGGTATTACGCGATTGGAAGCGACAATATACAACTGTGCAATTGGAAGCTATGTCAGTGCGGAACGGGTGTATAAACCCTTAAAAGACTGTTTAACCTTATTGGAAGATAGTAAGTTATACTTCCTAAAGGCGCCAATGTACTCGGTACCACTTACCAAAATGTGGAGTAAGCTATCGGACAAGCTACAAAATAGCTGCTGTTTAGTGTATAATAACCTGCTACAGTACGTGTATTGGGGGAATGGCAATACAAAGAAATTGACGGGCTTGCAAATTAAGTTGTCCAAAAAACCAGAGGAAAAGGAAAAATTGATAAAGTATGTGCTTTCGGCTTAGTTTTAACTATTTACCTGTAAATTATTTGGAGATAGTAGAGGAAGATGTCCTAGATAAAATAAAAATCTTACACAAGTGCTACATTAAAGCAGGTAGTACATATTTTACACAATCTGCCACACCATATTCTACAATTCCAAAAGAAATAGTAATTTCGGACTTGGGATTGATAGATACGCCTAACATTCGTCCAGAGGTTGTACGACAACGCGTAAATATTGGTAGTAAACTCTATCCGTTTACGCTAAAGGAAATTGCCCCATTATGTATACCATACGCTGTAAGTGGAAGGAAAAGACAACTGGAATTAGAGGAAATGGATGCAAAAGGCGAAAATTGGACTACATGGAAAACACTGCGACAATACGCGATCAATACAAAGATGTGTTAGACAAAGAACATCTTATTAGAGAAAATGAGGAAGAATTAAAAGATTATTTTATGTGCCGATGGACTGACTTAGATACATCTGGTTTCTACAAGTTGTATGCATTTGCGGTTAGTAAGAAAGACTCTTTTAGTTATGTAGGCGTTCTTGCAGAAAAGGATGGTACTAAATCCGTATACTTTTTAAAAGGTTATTCTAAAAACGTATTTATCAAAATGGCAGATAACAAAGACGAACTAAGGAATGCGGGTTTCGTAATCTTTGCGTACACCACACGCAAAGGGGGTCCGTTAAACATTGTATATTTGCCTAGTAAAGAACCTTTCGGATCATTTAAAACCGAGGGTCTTACAACCTATAACAACCATATATTCCCAAAAGTGGTGAATATGCAACTACACAACGGTGTGTGGGAGAAAAAGGATTTCCTCCAATACCGACAAGAAGAAGTCGATCAAGCTAACAAGATACGTATGCAGGATATAGTGGGAAAGCTGCGATTAAAAGATTGTCACAAGCTGCAAGAATTACACGAAGGAATGGATCTAGTTGTCGGCGGAATCAAAGACTTTAAATATAGAGGCAAACTTCGGTACATTTTACAATTCGAAAACCTAGACGGTCTCTATGTATCAAACTATTGGTTAGAAAAGGAGATAGAGGACTTGGGTATCGATTTAAATTTTAAGCTGCGAATAAAATTAGATAAAATTAAAGCCACTCCAAACAAACATAAAGAAAGGACTGTCTTCTGTGTATAACTTTGTATTAAAATTAAGTTTAAATGACCCCATGCTTGGCATTAAATATTTTTAAATTTGTTATGTATAATGTCGGAATAAACATTTTATAATAGTATATAACATTGTTCTTTATTTATAAAAGGCTGTGACGTTACCCCGAAATAGCAGTCGCACAGAGAGGGGGCGCATGGGCAGCGCGCATGGGCAGGGGTGCGTACGCGCAGGGGTGCGCATGGGCGGGGGTGTGCATGCGCAGGGGTGCTCATGGGCTGGGATGTGTCTGGGCGTACACGAGGGAAGCGGATGTTAACAGTCACCAAGCATCCAATTCTTTATTTGGATGGTATCGAGTACTTGCCTGCGTATGTATCCGGAGTAAAAAATACGATTTGCATACGCAGCTTATTAATAAAATTAGTTTATCGAGGAAGATGACAAAGGTACATCATTCCTAATAGTACAACAATCTACGCATGGGGCGTAAAGATATAAGATAGTTGTTTATATTTGTATATATTAGTTTTAAGATTCCATAATTTTAAGTTCTTCTCACACCTTCCAAATCCTTCCGGATTCTATCCTGGTTGACAGAGTATACGTGTTATCTCCACGTGGTATTCGCGGGACACGGCGGTTTTAGATTTCTCGGGCGTTGGTTGGCTAAGGCATATGTCTTGGTTAGCGAAAAGGTTTTAAAGATGGAGTTAAATAAAGATGGGTAAAATTAGTCTTTAAAACGCATAACTTTGTATGGGTGGTCCTATTTAAAATCTGTTTACATATTTGGGGTCCCTAGAAAATTTAATATTAGTTGATACCTAGCAAAATATATTTATCTTAAAAGAGTGACTACCCGCGTATAATAAATACAATATAACACTTGTCAACAAAAAGGTTGTAGGGAAAATTAAAGACGTATTTAATGGGGATCCAGTATTAGAATTTGTTGGTAGTAATGTTAAGTCCTACTGTATTGTAGGCGAGAAAGATACGATTAAAAAGATTAAAGGGGTCTCACGAATTGTAGTTAAGTAAAACCGAGGGTCTTACAACCTATAACGAGCATATACCTCCAAAAGGGGTGGGCATGCAACTACGCAGCAGTGCGTGGGATAATAAGAATTCTCTCTAATAAGAAATTAAAGTTTCCATGTACGTAGCACCAGTCATTGGGAAATGGTAGAAATGTTAAACCTATAAAGGCGATTATTAGTTGTGGATTAGAAAAATAATAATTTTCTTGGACTAAATAAAATAGCTTAGACTGATTAATGTATATGGTTACATATTCTCGTACACATCCACAAACATCTGCTTACGTCCACAATGGCGATACCGGTAGTTTTTGTTTAACAAATAGTAGGAAAGATACGTCAGGTGTTAGTGTGCGGAAGCCCATAGGATCGTTGGATTCAAAAAGAACGGTGCGGCGGGGTGTATGGTGGCCTCCGTTAGAATAATCGAAAGTGGTTAATCAATTGTATTAGATGTTTAAATAAGCGAAAGTGTAAAGGCCTACAGAAGCATAATTATCAGACGAAAAAGTGCGCGATGTGCTACACTTATAAAGAAAGTATGGAATGGCGCTTTTTAGCGGTCCTACCCGTAAAAAGGGCGACTGACTTTTCCAAGCAACTACAAGAATAGCAGTAGCGCAGAGAAGGGGTATGCATGTATTATACAGTTGCTACAAAATATGTTAGTTTACGCGTAGCTCGGATGTGTAATTGATCACGACTTAAAGATCCCCCGGAGGTTGAAAAATTCTCGGCCCATTGTCGTTTGAAAAATGTTTGTAAATTATCAGAACAGGAACAGGTCGAAGTATAATGGATGATTGACTGAGTATTTGCTACCTTTTACGAGGGAATTGGAAGTTGACAGACATCGAGCATCTAATTCTCTATTCGGACGATATCGAGTACTTACCGGTTCTAGAAATCATTACATGCGGCCGACCGCTATGCGAAAGTGTAAAAGCCTACAGAAGCATAATTATCAGACGAAAAAGTGCGCGATGTGCTATAGAAAGTATACAAAAAAATGGTGCTTTGCCCAGTCTTAACAGTAAAAAGGAGAGTGACTTTTTCTAGCAATTACAAGAATAGCAGTAGCGCAGAGAAGGGGTATGCATGTATTATACAACGCATTGTTGCTATAAAATATGTTAGTTTACGAGAAGCTCGAACGTGCACAAATTAAATTTTAATCTATAATTAACCATGGTCGTAAAAATGGGAAATTAATGGGTAATTCTAATACCGTTAAGCATATACTTTCGCTTGGTGATTCATTTGGAAAATATTCAAGCCCACCATTTCCTAAAGTATGACGTAGAAGTTATTTAAAATTAAATTACTTTATTAGTAAGTATCCTGTAGACAGCAAGTTGGTATTTTCTTAGTAATTGTTTAAAGTGTTTTTATTAAGTTTTTGGTTATAGTAGCACTGCATCTTCTACAGCACGACTTGCACACAATTTGTGTGCGTGTGCTATCACCCTTTTGGATTTTTAATATGCACGCGATCCGTATAACATGGAAGACGTTTTCCGGTGTTTCTACTAACTGCATTCGCACCATCGACGAAGCGAACCAGGTGCATGCATTGACGCTAAATGTATTGGACGAGCAGCAAGGATTATGACGTCATTTAGTTCCCGATGAATCCTCAACTTCGTTCGGTGTCTTCGGAAACCTTCGGTTTGCATTCTATAGGGTACATAAAGCAGGTGCGCAAGAGTAAACTCTTTAGTTATAAGTTAGTTCGCTTACAAGTCAAGTGCTATAGTGCGGATTTTGTTTTGTACTAAAATGGTATCTGCAAACGTTTTTAAATGCGAGCTGTGTCACGTCTACTTTACCAGGAGGGATGCTCTCAAACGGCACCAGAACAAATGTTGTGGTGTAACATCGTCCAAGGTTAAGCTTATACATCCGTCCGCAGCAAAGTACTTAAACTGTGAGACTTGCGGTATCGCTTTTACGAGAATGGGCAACTTACAGCGACACAAGGAAAAACAGCACGGTATGTCATTAAGCCGTAAACGTTCGGCTCCGCCAGCTGTTAAAGGGCCTTGTACGAAACAACCACGAATTATGTGTAAAGTATGCGATTTCGAAATGGAAAAAACTACCTATGCCGCACACTTAAGGAGCAACAAACATAAAAATGCATCAGTTACCGCTACTAGCGACGATGGTGTAGAAATGGTTAGCACAGCGTTTAACAACCGTATGGCTAGCTATCGCATAAAGAACGCCAGTGTCGACGATGGAGTGCCCGAGTTTCTTTGGAAGCAGAAAGAGCGATTTATTCGATTAATTAATGAAAAAAGAATACAACATACAGCAGTAAAAGTCTATTGCGAACTCTACGGCGTTTACACCAAAATCGGGGAAGAGACTACCGATGTGAAATCCTTTAACACAAAAATGTGGTTATAACGTCTTCTAGTAATCTGGAAAATATGTACGAGGTCTTAAGCGAAACCATAAGAACAAAATCAGAGGAATTTGAAACATGCGGGTCCGGTTGGTCTTTGGAAAAGGTGCTCTATTTAGAAATAAATATTAATAAGTATGAGCCGATATGAGAAGTTCTAGGTTCAAAATAAAAAATTGTGAATATGTATTTAGAAATGTGGTTTACAAAATTTAAACTGTATTAGTAAAAATTGTCTGTAATAAAAAGTTTTAAGAATGGTTTTTAGATTTTCTTTTAGGTATAAGCTGCAGGAAAGTTATAATTTAGAGGGTGTGTGTAAAATGGTAAGGGGTGGTCCTGTTTTAAATCTGTTTACAGATTCGGATTCTACATAAAATTCTAGCCTAACAAGATGTATTGCATGTATAAAAAATTTATAAGAACGATCAAAAGTCGCTACAGGTAAGAAATCTTAAAATCAGGGTAGGTCCCTGGGGGATGGCGTTATCTAAAAAATTCTTAGAAATTCGGGTAGCTGAGAAAATTCTAATATTGATTAATACCAAACAAGGTAGGTTTATCTCGTGGATGGAAATGTGGAGAAAGATTTATCTCGCAGAGGGTATATGTGTAACTTTGCAGGGCGTGGTCCGATTTCAAATCTGTTTGCAGATTCGGGTTGTGTGTAAAATTCTAAGCTAATTTAATGTATCGCATGTATAAAAAAATTTATAAGAACGCTCAAAAGCCGCAACAGGTAAGAAATCTTAAAATCAGGGTAGCTCCCTTGGGGGTGATGCAATCGAAAAAATTCCTAGAGATTCGGGTAGCTGAGAAAATTCTAATGTTAATTAATACCAAACAAGATAGGTTTATCTCAAAAGATGCATTGGCTAGACAAAGAAAACTATTTGGTTCAGATGAAAGATAAAAAAAAATGGTTAGTCGAAGAAAACTATTTGGTCCAGAATGTTAGCGGTAAAAAATCTTAAAAATAGGTTTATCTCGTGTGTGGAAATGTGGATGCTCATTTATCTCGAAACATAAAAAAAATTTAAGATAGGTTTATCTCGAAAGATGAAAATGGTTAGTCGAAGAAAACTTTTTGGTCCAGATGTGTGTGGAAATGTGGATGCTGGTGGAAATGTGGGCCCAGGATGCCTGATTTTACCCTACTCTACACCTATTTATTTTCTAAACTAACCTACATAGTTCCCTGAAATTCTCACACAGAAATACAGCTCGGGGACCGAGGAGGACCCTATTTCACTGAGATTCATTGAAGGGGGTCAAGCAGCCTGTGGCTGCCAATATCCCCCAACGCTTAGACATTTGCCGAAATAATAGTTTTCCAGTAAATGCTTTCACGCAATTACCATTATTCGAGAATATTGCCCACCCAATACTTGTAGTTCCTTATTATAAATATCATGTTTAAGTGCAGTTACTTTCTTCGTCATTAATTTATCCATCTTGGGACTGGTTGGATGCGTACCTCCATTGATTTCTATTCTGCGCTAGCCTACACATTTCCCTGAAACTCCTACAGCCTACATATTTCACTATCTGAGTGCAATAGTCTAACCTAGGTCTACCTCGTCTTCTCTTTTTTCCTATCTCTGCTTTTAATATATTCCGCACTATTCCCTCATGCCGTATTATGTGGCCTATCATCCTATCTCTCCTATTTTTTTTTACCGTTTTCCACATATTTCTTTCTTTCCCTACCATTTTTAGTACCTCTTCGTTCTTAACTTTGTTTGTCCATGATATCTTCATCATTCGTCTGTAGCACCACATTTCAAAGTCTTCTACCTTTTTCTTGTCTGCTTCTCCTACTGTCCAGGCTTTACAGCCGTACAGTGCTGTGTCCCATACATATGTTTTAAGCAATCTTTTCCTGGTTTCTATGTTTGTTGTTTTTGAACACAGTAGTTGCTTTTTCTTGTTAAATGTAGCACGACCTTGTGCTAAACTTTATTTTATATCTTTTGTGCTTGTTCCATCTTGCGATATTTGGCTTCTTAGGTAGCAGAAATTCTTAACCTCTTGTAAGTTCGTGTTACATATTTGTATTCTTGTTTTTGATTTATTTTCACTTTCTTTGCATACTAGTACTTTAGTTAATTTTCATACCGTATCTCTCTGTTAGAACCGTTTCTATTTCATTAAGAGCAGCTTCTAACTCTTTCTTGCTAGATGCTAATACCGCTATATCATCTGCAAATCTAAGCATATCAATTTTTGTCCCTGCATAGTAATTCCAAATGTCTTTCTGCATTTGACAGTATTCATTGCCTCTTCAATGTACAAGTTAAAAATTAATGGGGATAGGGCATATCCCTATCTCACCCCTTTCCTAATGTGTACTTCTCTACGTTCCTGCTCTAATTCTATTACTGCTGTTTGCTCTTTGTTTAAGCTATACTATTTTTCCATTTTACATTGTCGAATGTTTTTTCCAGATCTACAAACCCTATATACACGCTTTCCTTTTTTTCTATTGTTTTCTCTATTATCACTCTCAGAGCTAAGATAGCCTCCCGTGTTCCCCTGTTTTGCCTAAACCCAAATTGGTCTTCTCCTAGTATTTCTTCAGCCCGTTTTCCCATTCGTCTGTGTACAATTCTAGTTAATATTTTTGACACGTGTGCTGTCAAACTTATTGTTCGAAAATTTTCACATCTATCCGCGCCTTTCTTTTTTGGTATAGTTACTATGATGTTACGTTTGAAATCTTTGGGTATCTCGCCTGTTTCATACATATAGCTTACAAGTTGGAAGAGACGTTCTGTTACTGCTTGACCAGCGGCTTTTATAGTTTCTGCTTGCACCTTATCTGTATTCGGCGCCTTGCCATTTTTCAGACCCTTTAATGCTAATTCAAATTCATCTCTAAGTATAGGATATTCTAAGTCATCATTTTCAATGTCAGATTCCTGTTCTAATGCAGTTAATTCTTCTCCTGCATATAAAATCCCTATATATTCTTGCCATCTACACACTTTCTCTATATTTTCTATAATGACGTTTCTTCCCGCGTCCTTTATATTTTTGCTATACGGTTTTATATCCCTAAAATTGATTCTAATTAGTGTGTATGCTTCATATGTCTTTCCTACTTCCATCTTAGTTTGCACCTCTTTGCACTTTTCATCAATCCATTGTTCTTTAGCTTTTCTGCATTTGCGAATAATTTTTCATTTTATGGCTTTGTATCTATGTTTTCCTGTTTCCTCTGATTTATTTTTGCATTTTCGTCTTTCTTCTATTAAATTCAGGATATCCTTTGTTATCCATTGTTTCTTATTTTCTTTTTGTGTATACCCCAGAATATCTCTGGCCGCCATGTCGAGGTTGGATTTAATGTTATTCCATTCTGTTTCTGCTTCTTTAGTATCTTAGTTTCTCCAAGTCAAAATGTCTTTTCCGTTCCCTTTTTCAAATTTTTTAATTTAAGTGCGGCCTTCATAATTACGATGTTGTGGTCAGTGTCTGTATCTGCTTCTGGGTAGCTTCTACAGTCTTATACTTGATTCCTAAACCGTTGTCTAACGAGAATGTAATCTATTTAATATCTTCTTATATTTCCTGGCATCTTCCACGTATATCGTCTTCTAGCATGATGCTGAAATGATGTGTCTGTAATGATTAAATTGTTCTTGTTGTAAAATTGTACCAGCCTATTTCCTCTATCGTTTCTAGTGCCTAAACCAAATAAACCTACTACCGCTCCTTCCCTACCCTCACCTACCGCTGCATTAAAATCCCCCGTAATTATTAAATTTTCATGTCTTTTTACGTGTTTTAATATGGCTTCGATATCTTTGTAGATCGCTTCTACCTCTTTGTCACTGTAGCTAGAGGTGGGCATGTATACTTGTATTATTATTGTGTTTACCGGTTTAGATTCTAATGTAACCATGAGTACTCTTTCGTTTTTTTGTAAGTAATTTTCTACACAGTATCCTATATTTTTTCGCATAACTATCCCCACACCCAAATTTTCTTCCTGTATGAATTACCCTGAAGTCTCTACCAAAAATCCCCCGCCTCTGGCTACCGAACTTCGCTGATCCCTACTATGTCTAGTGATAACCTATTCATTTCGATTTTTAGGTTCTCTAGCTTACCTAGTTGCTTCGTAGTTGTAACATTCCACGCTCCGACTCTTAAAATGTTCCCGACTCTTATTCTTAACTTTCCGATCGCAACCTCCGAAGTAGTCTCTTCCCGGACATTCGTATGGGGGAATATTTTAATTCCGGTATCTTTTACCCCAGAGAATGCCATCATTTTATTATAATTTAGGTACACTGTGTACTTGGGAGGTAATGTGCTGGTTGCCCGTTGCCTTCCATATCAATCATCAAACAATAAATACTAATTAAAAATCGGGATACGTGAAATTACCAATCAGTTTTTGTATTTGTTATTATAAATACTAGTTTTTAGTTCGGAACTATTTACTTACCACCTCAAAATTGTTTCTTGGAAATTGAGCACTAAGTACAAAGATGGGTTCTTTAACTTGACATGTTTAATCACAGTTTGGTACTGACGCTCTAAATACTGTCTTGTGTTTGAGCTAGCAGTTTCTAAGAACTTTTCGAAGTAGATGACTTTTTGTTAAATCTATAGACAAAAAATCAAAAAAATACTTCTTTAACACCTGTATTAGATATTCTAATTAAATCAGTTTCAAACGTGTTTATTTAAAAATGCTTCAGGAATACTTACAGAACCTGAATTTCCTTTAAACAGCAGGTGCGTCGCACCGTCGGGGCATCCGTTTTCTGTAATTTAATGAGCATACACAAGTTGACCCGTACCTAAGAGTAGTTCTCGCTTAAGAAATAAATAGTTAGCATTCCTTATAAATATTGATGCTTACTGTATGCTAATTTTTTACTGAGTTTTATAAACTACATTATTCTGAAACTTCCTTGGAAAATCAAAACTATGGATTAACTTTTTATCTATTAAAAACCAAGAAGTAAAATATAAAAGCCATAAACTAAAAATTGCTTACTCAAATGTCATAATAAATTTTTTAATAGCGCGTAGCGTGTTGGAATAGAGGCATCTGGCTTGATGATGCGCTTCTACAATTCAGTATCTGTAATTTCTTCAAATGCTTCATTTTGAGGTACTGATCGATGTGTTTCACGATGTCTGCTTTGAATCGGAATTTTTGACGCTTTCCAATGTATCCACCATAAAAGTCCCACAATAATACAAACACAAACTATAATTTGAACTCCAATGATTAGTAACACGTATTTAGTTCTAACTGCTAAAAACGAAATAGATGTTAAAAGAATGAAAATTAATTTTGAGGAGTTCGCACAAACCTGGTTTAGCTTCTGCAGTTGCATTTACTGATGTAATATTCGTGACTGCGTATGTTTCGTTTTCCAATAAAGAAACCGACTCAAGCATGAGGTTAAATATCACCATCATTACTGTTTATTGAAGATCTTTAAATATTAGAGATTGATAATTATTAGTACTACTTACCAAGAAAATTAACACAGTTTGCCATTTTAAAAAATCGCCTTGAACTAACTTTACAAAACGAAACGATCGACTGTTCATAAAAGACTGACTAACAAAACTTATCTATCTATTGTCATTTTGCGCATTACCGATACACATCTGAATCAAACTATGGTTCGTTATAAAGGTTTCATTGCACTCATGCAATGTAGTAACAACAGAACAACTTACAATACCATGTTTATAAAACATTTCTTGATAAAAAATATGAAACGTTGACTAGGTATTGTTTCACAAGGAATATATTTATCGAAGGTAATTTTCCGTTGAATACCTATTGACAAAAGTTAGTTGGTTTATGGACTTTCAACTTTAGGTATTACGCAACAGCAATTGGAAGATTTCAACAATTTATAAGTGCTTGACAATGGTAATTCTTAGATATTTTAGAATTGAATTAGGATTGAATGCGCTTCTACGAAAGGCCAAAATTGCTAAAAGATTATAACCTGGCATACCAAGGTAAAATACACCCAATGCTTAATTTAAAATTGCACCCTTTACGTTAAAAATATTTATGACATAAGCAGGGGAGGACTGGCAATTGTTCAACGGTCCTGGATGATATTAATTTCAGACCATTTTTAATATTTTATATATGTATATATATATATATATATATATATATATATATATATATATATATACAGTGTGCCCAAGATAATGATGAATAGCATCGGGTTCTCGGAAACCGCAAAATATACAAAGACGGTTAAATTACAAAATAGTTGTGCAGTTTGAGATTCAATAATATGCTGTTGAGAAAATTCTAAAGTACGGCTTACTTTCGGAGATATCTGAAAATATCCGAAATAACGCAATCAGTTTTTATTAATTTTTTTAAGTTATTTGAAAAGGTATAAGAAAACAAAAGGCACTTTGTCATTGTCACTATTTTAGATGTACAAGACAGCGTATACAAATTTTCTATAGAAGGTTTCGTTTCAAGAAAATCATCACCAACTTTACTTTTTTATATGTCCCGCAAAAACATACGCTCTCTATTTAATATTATTTTCTACTACAAATTCAATGATGTATGGAATGGTATGGCTGCCAAGTGTCCTCATTTAAAAAAAAGGCTTCTTAATAAATTTCCAAGGTTTTGGTGTTATTTTAGTAATTTAATTATTTTAATATAACCAATCATGTTTTCAAGTAAGTGAAATAATCCTACAATAAATGTTCAAACCTCCATTTCTTAGACAGCAGTATGTTCGTCTCACTGTACAATCTAACACAGAACCATAAATAAATAAAAGGAGATCATCCGATAGATAGGGAAGAATAGGAACTAAACTACGCGCATATCAGTAGCTCATGGAGGCGCTGCGGTATCATCGAAATATCTTTAGCCTTCGTATGTCTCCGCTTATGAATGAATAAGTAGAAACAGCCTAACCTCTATCCTACTTGTTTTGTTTGGAAATGCCTTCACTATTTTGACGCTCTTCTAATGTATATGGTATCATTGTATTATTGTTTATTAGCAAATTTAAAAAATTGATGATACAGATATTTCATTCTTTAATTCAACGTTTAAAATTCTAATTATAATTCGGTTTTAGCATAGTTCTCTTTTTTACAGCGATCAGATTCCTTTATTCAGTATAATTATTATTGGCAAATTATTTAATGACAAGGATTGACTTAGGAGATACGTTATTTTTTGAATCGGTGTCTAAAATTACTAATTAAATTTTGTTTTAGTGTAGTTCTTCTTCTTTTATTGTTTTTTTTTTGTGTAAATATTATTATTTTTATTGAAAAATTATTAGATTACGCGGATTGACTTAGTAAGTACGTTAATTTTTAAATCACTTTAAAATAATTAATTAAATATTCTTGTAGTATTCATTAGCATAATGCTTTCCATTTAATAGAGGAACGTAATACCTATTAGGAAATTGATTTACCATTATGATGCCAAAAGTTGAAAAAATTATTATACTAATACAACTGATTACAACTACAGAAACAAAAAACTCTTTAGATTTCCAGAGCGCACACAAAGATGGTTTGAAATAATGGATTTGCCTGCGGATAAAGTAGGATATATTTGTGTAAAGACCATTTTGCGAAGAAAGCTTTGCAGCACATTAGTAATTCGGCTATTAAATTTTGCATTACCAAAAAATACACATCGAGTGTTCACACTAGCAGTAACATTTGAATACCCATGCAATCATTACATAAAACAACTGCTGTAATTTTGTTGCATTATCTACAAACTACAATAATATATCAACTGCTGATGGTGATTTATCGAGCCTAATGGAATTGATTTTAATACAAACCTAATATAAATAGGTGTCTACCACGTGCAGGTATATAACTGACAAAAATGAAAAAAATCTAAACATGCAAAAAAATCATATAGTTTTTGTATACTAAGCACTTTCGGTATTATAAAATACCATCATCAGGGTATTCAAAAGGAGAAGTTCTTAAAATGCATTTGTTTACACGACACATATGACTAGATAATTATGTGTAGTGTAGCAAATGCATTTTAGGAACTTCTCCTTTTAAATACTCTAATGATAGTATTTTATAATACCGAAACCACTTAGTATATAAAATGTATATGGTTTCCTTGCACGTTTACATTGTTTTTGGTTTTCTACAAACTTGATATTTAGGAAAAATGAAATATTTAAAATATATAACTCCACACATAATTATATTTATAATAGTCCATTAAGAAGAATACAAAGAACGGTAATAATAGTAACATTCTTGAAACTTCTAAATTAGCTCTTATAGATATTGACCAATGCCATGTCTATATAATTCAAGAGCCTGACAATAACTTTAAATTCTTTTATGTTACCTGGTAAATGTGGGTGTTGTGGATTATAGAATTACTAGCATGTGAAGTTATTTCACGTTTGTGCCGAGAACTACTTTTGTGGCGGAGGCGCTGATATTTTGCTGCGTACTTCGTTTCCAGAATTCATTTGCGTTTAAGATGTCTGAGGTGTTAGCTCGTGACAGCTCCTACCCATTCATTCTAATGTATTTTACTTAAATTTTCAATTATATTCAGTTATAATAAATGTATTCCACGTTAAAGTATTCTCACTTTTCAATCTTAGCAAGAAACAAGTTTTCAGTTTTATTGTTAAGTTAATCCTAAGAGTTTTATACTACAACGAATACACGTACAGCAGATTCGCATAGAAGATGTACAATTATACAAAAATATCCCAAACAGTGGGAATACATAAAATACTATAAAAGTAACTTCAACAACTTATTTTTAATAAACATTAAACTTTGTGTTTATGTATATATTTACTTCTTATAAATAACTGATCTACATTATTGGTTAAGCAAACTAGCAAATAGCACAAAAACTAAAATTGGCAGTATGAACAAAACCACATTTTCCTTGTATAAAGCTTTTCTAATCCGCAACAGTACTTACGAACCCAAGATAAACATGAATCACATTGAATGCTTTTTGGGTAAAGTAACAACTAATACACATATTTTACAATATGAATTTATATTTTGTTTTTCATTTTCAAAAATCTCTCCATTAGATTCCCTTGCAGATTATGTTTTTGACTTAATTCTTCAGAAGTAATGATATGATTATCAAATATAACTATGTGTATAAAATTAATGTCGTTAAAAATTCCCTGCAAAATAATTTTTTGTTTATCTTCTGGCCTCTTCTTACTAAATGCAGTGGAACACCTTTTCTTTGTTGATAAACCTACCACAGTTGTAACAAACCCTTTTGATCTTCTCCTTCTTTTCATTGTAGTAGGTAACTTTATGTCTCCAATGGAAATTACTTTGTCGATCGTTGCGGATAGATTTGTATAATTGTCATTGGATGGTAATGGTAGTGGAGTAAATTCAGAAAACTCGTAGATAATTTTATTATCTGTCGGTGGTAATGGTTTTTTATCCACATTAAATTCTGGTTCTAAACATTCATTCACTATTTCTGCAGTTTCTAATGATGAAATGTTGTCATTTATAACATAAGCCATGTTGACATCATTTGCGTTAATTGGATAAGGCATATTATCTATATTGCCATATTCAAAATTACTTAATGCTGGTGTTCTGTTTTCGTTGGTTTCGGAGAATGAATTATCATCTTGTTTTCTAGAAAAAATACTATTTACAAAATTGTCAAACTCTTTCAAGCATTCATAAAATTCCTCGGTGCCCAATTCAGTTATTGCAGAACAAAATTGTTGACATTTAGTTATCGACAACTTGTACTTTTCACTTTGTAAAAGAATTTTTTTTTTCATTTATTGGTCCTGTGTGAATTATTGTAAGAGTACAAATTGTCCCTTGCTCAAGAATATTATTTGCCTCTAAATTTGATTCAGAATTACAATCTATATAATTTTGTTTTTACATCTTTCCGGTATTAAGGCTTCACAAAAAAAAACACTTCTTTCAAATGTCTCACCCTAAATATGTATATGCAACGTAAAGTTAGATCTTGAAAAATAAACACAAACACCTAGTTTCCCATTTCGAATGGACCTGCACTTTGCCGAAGTTCTAGATTATTAGAATAGGTGAAATGGCTTACGTGTTCTAATGAGCTAAAGAGCCAAACTACAGGTTCAACCAAAGTAATAGGGTCGTTAGTGAGGAACCAGACGAAGACAGTTCCCCGAAAGTGGGCAGCACGGATCTTGTTCTCAGCACCCCGATCTATGCCATCTAACATTAATTGGCAAATATTCGCACATCTGGTGACAGCATTGCCAGCCTAAATTTGCACAAGAGTTTTCTTCAACTAAACATTCTTAGCCTCCGAAGGTATGGATTGAGCACTCGGCACCCCGAGCCGGGCCGACGGCCCCCGTCATCCTTCCCCGGGTCTCCCGAATCTGAAAATTCTCCCAGCTAGCAACATTTACATAAATCAGCAAACCAGTAAGCATGCCAATAAACTAAAAAAGACATGTATTCATTTATTTGCAAATAGGCGTTTAAACACAAGCACATTATTTTTGGTTCCACTAGCTCTTAGTGGAGAGGTGTGGGAAAAAAACTTACAGCTTATAAACTAAAACGTCAGGATGTATTATTATTATTAACAACCCATTGGAAAATATCAATAAGCGTTAATACAGTTCATTCGGTATACTAACTATTAATAGCACAAATTTGCATGCAGTTAAGATACATAGATCAGCAAAAAATTTCGTAAATGAGAAAATGTTAATTTTAGACTAATTCAAAGACTATGTTCACTGTTGCCCCGACTTTACCCCGGCTAATCATATAAACAGTTTTTACCATCAATTAGCTCTTAGTGGAGAGGTGTGGGAACAAAACTTACAGCTTATAAACTAAAAACGTCAGGATGTATTATTATTAACAACCCATTGGAAAATACCAATAAGCGTTAATACAGTTTATTCGGTATACTAACCATTAATAGCACAAATTTGCATGCAGTTAAGATACATAGATCGGTATAAAATTCCGCAAATGAGAAAATGTTAATTTTAGTCTAATTTAAAGGCTATGTTCACAGCTGCGCAAGCCTTACCCCTGCTAATCATATAAACATTTTTCTTAACATCAACTAGCTCTTAGTGGAGAGGTGTGGGGAAAAAAAATTACAGCTTATAAACTAAAACGTCAGGATTTATTATTATTAACAACCCATTGGAAAATACCAATAAGCGTTAATACAGTTTATTCGGTATACTAACCATTAATAGCACAAATTTGCATGCAGTTAAGATACATAGATCAGCAAAAAATTTCGCAAATGAGAAAATGTTAATTTTGGACTAATTCAAAGGCTATGTTCACTGTTGCCGCCACTTCACCCCGGCTAATCATATAAACATTTTTCTTACCATCAATTAGCTCTTAGTGGAGAGGTGTGGGAAAAAAACTTACAGCTTATAAACTAAAAACGTCAGGATGTATTATTATTAACAACCCATTGGAAAATAACAATAAGTATTAATATAGTTTATTTGGTATACTAACCATTAATAGCACAAATTCGCATACAGTTAAGATACATAGATCTGCAAAAAATTCTGCAAATGAGAAAATGTTAATTTTAGTCTAATTCAAAGTCTATGTTCACTTGTTGCACCGACTTTATTCCGGCTAATCATATAAACATTTATCTTACCATCAATTAGTTCGCTGAAGGTTTTTATTCCATCAAGTTTTAAGTAGTTGAAAAAGCGCTCTGGTAAAAACACCAAAAAATCATTGCTTTCAACAATAGCACAATCCCCATACTTTGTTGACACAGACCTGACTCCTAAGACACGATATTTTCTATCGGCGACAAGCTCGGAAGCGCTTATTGTAGTTTTACGCTTCATAACCGCATTTAATTTTGCAAAATCCATATTTTATATGAGCTGGCAAATAAGAAAATAAAGTGTTAAAAATTAGGGCGGAAATTTAAATATTACAATTAAATCACTTATGAGGTAAGACCGAAATATAACTTTTAAAAATGTAAAAGACATAATTCTGTGTCAATGCAAAAATAATAATTTTAAACTAAAAAAAGACTTACCTGCTTGTACCTCGTTCTTCGGAAGTTGAAACAGATATTTTGAACTAGAAACTCTAAGCCATACTTATATTAATCGACAGATCCTTTTCAATCAACATAAATCCTGTTATAAAACACGACCACCAACTTTGATACCCTTTCACCGAACGCTCTACTTTCATATTGTTTATGGAAAATTTCAAAAATGTTTATTAACCCTAAGGTATTTGGTAAAACAACGTTACATCAAATCGCGATAGTTACATGGTTTTAAATAGAAGTATTAGCAAACTAAAAGCTGCTAAAGTACATCAACTATTGCTGTAGGGTATAAAACGATGAGGTGCTTGGACGGTTAACAAACATTCGTCAGCCCTGCATAACAAATTTTAGATGCACAGACCATATTGCAAAACAGTCTTTGAGAAGGATTCGTATTTTAGATATATGCGTAAACAAAATTCAAACTATAACAATATCTAAACCAAAAAGCGCTCCATATTTAAAATGAAATCTTTATCGTAAAATCACCAAGGGCAGAAACTTGACCTTCCCGAGCATATTAAAACAGGTTATAATAGAAATATATTTTTTACATGTCTCTTAACAAGGGGTATTTCGCGAAAAATATTACCCAAGAAATGAATTTAATTACGGAAATCTCCATAAAAACAAATAATAAACAACGTCTTTGACCTTATTAAAATGTAACATAATTAATACCGGTAATTTGTTAGCACAAAAGCAAGCTCTTTGTATGCATTACGATACATTACTCGTAGAACCGAATTGGGAAAATTTTCAGATTTTCGATAATATTTACGTAGAAAGGAGTGTTAAAACGCGGTGTTGTTTATAATACAATAGCATATTATGCAAAATTTGAAACCTCGAATTTCTGCAAAACGATAACGAGCGAGCATAAGTTATCAAGGTTTATTAATTTTTAGGCTAATTATACGTCCTCGTTAAAGCACTGAACAATGTTACAGTCATTTACACCTATTAGAATGTAAATGGAATATTTTGGATGACAGAAAAAACAAACACATTCTATACATTACGAAACATTACTCATTAGAATCGAATTGGGAAAATTTTCAAAAATGTTTTATTAACCCTAACGTATTTGGTAAAACAACGTTACATCAAATCGTGATAGTTACATGGTTTTAAATAGAGGTATTGGCAAACTAAAAGCTGCTAAAATGCATATTGCAAAAACAGTCTTTGAGAAGGATTCGTATTTTAGATATATGCGTAAATAAAATTCAAACGCTGATTCAAATAGGCTATCCAGCTACCCCGATTATCGTACTGTGTTAAACTTATCCCGAGTTGAATTCCCAATGAAAATGTGCAACATAAAAAAGTTTGAAGAGCTGAACGATGTGAGTATTAATGTTTTTGGACTTGAAGGAAAGTCAGTTGTTGGACCTTTATATCTTATATCGAATAAAAGAACCGTGCACATAATCTGCTTTATATACAGGATGGAGAACGAGGACATTTTTGTTGGATAAAGAATTTAAGCAGCCTCATAGGACATCAGCTATCAAAAAATCACTTATATAAATGGTTATGTGATGGATGTTTAATATACTTCAGTTCAGCCGAAAAACTTCGCCTTCATGCAGAATATGACTGCACGCACGTGGTGACTACTATGCCCACTGCATTAAATAACATTTTAGAATTTAGAAATTTGCATAAACAGATGCGTGTACCATTTATTATTTATGCGGACTTTGAAGCTGTTTTGAAACCGATTAGTTCAACCCTTTCTAACACTACAACATCGTTTACCAACAACATACAACATCACATTCCATATAGTTTTGCGTATTACATAAAGTGTTCTTACGACGATTCTTTAAACAAATTCAAATTATACAGAGGATCTAATGCTTCGGCGGTCTTTATGGATATACTTAAGGAGGAGGCTCGTAGAATAGGAACTATTTTAAAAACCTGTATTCCAATGAATCCTTTAACACCCAACGATGAATTGTTATTTCTTGAAGCCGTAGACTGCGGGATTTGTAAAAAACCTTTAGGAGATTCTGTGCGTGTTAGAGACCACTGTCATCTGACAGGAAACTTTCGTTTCGCTGTGCATGGTGAATGTAACATAAAATACAAAGTACCTAATTTTATTCCTATCGTGATGCATAATCTTAGCGGATACGATTCGCATTTTATAGTAAAAGAGCTAGCATGTGATAAAGAAAATATTACTGTTATTACCAATAACAAAGAAAAATATATCTTGTTTACTAAATGTGCGATTATCTGACTGGGATTCTGATGCTGAAGAAGGTTGTGAAGATGAATATAACGGTGGAGCTGATAAGTCATACATTTAATTAAAATTTATAGATTCTCTTAGATTTATGTCCTCTTCTTTAGATAAGTTAGCTCAAAATTTGAATTTGGAGCAGTTCGCAGAAGTTCGTCGGTATTTTCCTGATGATAGAGAATTCGATTTAGTAACGAGAAAAGGTGTATTTCCTTATAATTATATCACACATACCCATATGCTCGACGAATCAGCATTACTGCCAAAAAGTGCTTTTTACAATAACTTAACATCGAGTGATATAACTTTTGCTCAATACGCTCACGCACAGAAAGTTTGAACTGAATTTAATATTACAACGCTCGGAGAGTATAGCGATCTGTATTTAAAAACAGACGTGTTGCTGTTAGCCGACGTTTTGAGAACTTTCGTGACATCTGCATTTCCACATACGATTTGGACCCCGGCCACTACATTACTGCACCAAGTTTAAGCTGGGATGCGACGCTCAAGCACTCTGGAGTAAAACTAGAGCTGCTTACAGATATTGAGATGCATCAATTTCTCCGATGAGTCATCCGTGGGGGTTTAACGCAGTGCTGCGAGAGGTATTCGAGGGCTAACAACAAGTACATAAATGGCTATGATTCTTCTGCACCGTCCAAATATTTGACTTACTTGGATGCAAACAATCTGTATGGTTGGGCTATGACTCAACATCTACCCATAAGCGGGTTTAACTGGTTAAACGATACTCAGGTTAGTATGCTTTAAGAACGAATTTTAAACATTCCCCCTACCTCCGATAAGGGATACATTTTAAAGGTCGACCTAGACTACCCAGAACAGTTGCACGATCAGCACAACGATCTCCCGTTTTGCCCGGAGAATATAAAGTCGCCCTACTACAAATCAAAAACATTTAAGTTGATTGCAAATCTTGAAAACAAAAAAAGATATGTCATACATTATCGCAACCTACAACAGTGGTTGCGTAACGGTCTCATATTAAGAGCGGTGCATAAAGTGTTGGAGTTTGATCAAAACCCGTGGCTAAAATCGTATATTGATTTGAACACCGAACTACGTACACGTGCCAAAAACGAGTTTGAAAAATTTTTTTTTAAACTCACGAACAACTCGATTTTCGGAAAAACTATGGAAAACGTGGACAAGCGAGTTGACGTTAAAATTGTGAACCGATGGAGCTCTGATGGGAAGAAGTTGTGTGCGAGCTCCTTAATATCTAAACCAAACTTTAATTCTAGGTTGGTGTTAAGTGAAAACTTAATTGTTGTGCCAATGAATCGGGTTAAGGTGCATTACGATAAACCAATATGTGCCGGTTTCAGTGTCTTGGATTTATCAAAAACATTAATGTATGAATTTCATTACGGAACAATGAAGCGCGTATATGGCGAGAAAATTCAACTCCTATATACAGACACAGATTCCCTTATGTATTGCATAGAAACATCCAATTTTTACAAGGACATGAGTGCTAATATAGAACATTTTGACACTAGTGATTACCCGATAGACAATAAGTATGACATCCCCATTGAGAACAAGAAAGTTGTAGGTAAATTTAAGGATGAGTTTTCCGGCGAGCTGGTATTAGAATTTGTAGGGACTCGGGCAAAAAGTTATTGTATTATTAGTCAAAAAAAGACACTATCAAAAAAAATTAAAGGGGTGAGCAGAAATGTTGTTGCTAATGATATCAGTATGAATAATTTTAAGGACGCTGTATGTATTTCAAGTAAACTTCTTATGCATACTATGACAACCATATGTAGCAGAAAACATGAAATCTATACCCAGCTCATGCATAAAATCAGTTTGTCTGGTGATGACGATAAACGTTTTGTTGTCCCCAATAGCACTTACACATATGCGTGGGGGCATAAAGCTATAGATAAGTTTTATTTTACATAGTTTTAAGTTCTATTTGTATAGATGCTTTGTATAGTAGTTTATAAGTTTTCATATATTAGTTGTAAGTTTCTTTCCCTCACCTCACCACTCCTATTCCTTACACTTTTATCCCGGCAAGCAAAGCGTATATGACCTTCTCGCGGTGCTTGCTGAGCAGCTAAATATTTTGTTTAGTTGGCCGACATCACGCATTATTTTATCAATAAATTTATTTTGTGTTCTGCCATCCGGGGTAAGACCTGTGCTGCTGTGAACATAGCCTTTGAATTAGACTAAAATTAACATTTTCTCATTTGCGGAATTTTATGCCGATCTATGTATCTTAACTGTATCCAAATTTGTGCTATTAATGGTTAGTATACCGAATAAACTGTATTAACGCTTATTGATATTTTCCAATGGGTTGTTAATAATAATACATCCTGACGTTTTTAGTTTATAAGCTGTAAGTTTTGTTCCCACACCTCTCCACTAAGAGCTAATTGATGGTAAGAAAACTGTTTATATGATTAGCCGGGGTAAAGTCGGTAGTTGAACCAAAAATAATGTGCTTGTGTTTAAACGCCTATTTGCAAATAAATGGATACATGTCTTTTTTAGTTTGTTGGCATGCTTACTGGTTTGCAGATTTATGTAAATGTTGCTAGCTGGGAGAATTTCCAGATTCGGGGGACCCGGGGAAGGATGACGGGGGCCCGTCGGCCCGGCTCGGGGTGCCGAGTGCTCGGTCCATACCCTCGGAGGCTAAGAATGTTTAGTTGAAGAAAACTCTTGTGTAAATTTAGGCTGGCAATGCTGTCACCAGATGTGCGAATATTTGCCAATTAATGTTAGATGGCCCAAATCGGGGTGCTGAGAACAAGATCCGTGCCAGAGAATTTGCAGATTCGGGGGACCCGGGGAAGAATGACGGGGGCCCGTCGGTTACCATATGTGCGATTATATGCCAATTAAGGTTAGATGGCGGCGATGGTATATGCTGTGACGTATGGAACTCGGTGATATCGTTAATGAGATTTCCGATTAAAAGAAGTTAGTGCTAATGAGATTTCCAATTAAAAGACGATTAGTGATAATGGCTTTTTAATGAGACAACTCATTAAAAAGCAATTAAAGCTAATGAGTTTTTAATGAGAAAACCCATTAAAAAACGATTAGTGATAATGGGTTTTTAATGAGAAAATCCATTAAAAACGATTAGTGCTAATGAGTTTTTAATGAGAAAACTCATTAAGAAGCGATTAGTGCTAATGGGGTTTTAATCAGAAAACTCATTAGTGCTAATGGGTTTTTAATGAGAAAACCCATTAGTGCTAATGGGTTTTTAATGAGAAAAATCATTAAAAACCCATTAGTGCTAATGGGTTTTTAATGAGTTTTCTTATTAAAAAGCAATTACCGTATCTCCAGTGACGTCAGTGGCGGTGGAGGATCCAAAATGAACAAATCCTATCTACTTGTAATAATTTTCTCGGTAAGTAGTACTAATAATTATCATTCTCTAATATTTAAAGATCTTCAATAAACAGTAATGATGGTAATATTTAACCTCATGTTTGAATCGGTTTCTTTATTGGAAAACAAAACATACGCAGTCACGAATATTACATCAGTAAATGCAACTGCAAAAGCTAAACCAGGTTTGTGCGAACTCCTCAAAATTAATTTTCATTCTTTTAATATCTATTTCGTTTTTAGCAGTTAGAACTAAATACGTGTTACTAATCATTGTAATTCAAATTATAGTTTCTGTTTGTATTATTGTGGGGGTTCTATGGTGGATACATTGGAAAGCGTCAAAAATTCCGATTCAAAGCAGACATCGTGAAACACATCGATCAGTACCTCAAAACAAAGCATTTGAAGAAATTACAGATACTAAATTGTAGAAGCGCATCATCAATCCAGGTGCCTCTATTTCAACACGCTACCCGCTATTAAAAAATTTATTATGACATTTGAGTAAGCAATTTTTAGTTTATGGCTTTTATATTTTACTTCTTGGTTTTTAATAAATAAAAAGTTAATCCATAGTTTTGATTTTCCAAGGAAGTTTCTGAATAATGTAGTTTATAAAAATCAGTAAAAAATTAGCATACAGTAAGCATCAATATTTAGAGGGAATGCTAACTATTTATTTCTTAAGCGAGAACTACTCTTAGGTACGGGTCAACTTGTATATGCTCATTAAGTTACAGAAAACGGATGCCCCGACGGTGCGACGCACCCCTTTAGGTCTTGTTCACCGCTGTTTAAAGGAAATTCAGGTTCTGTAAGTATTCTTGAAGCATTATTAAATAAGCACGTTTGAAACGGATTTAATTAGAATATCTAATACAGGTGTTAAAGAAGTATTTTTTTGATTTTTTGTCTATAGATTTAACAAAAAGTCATCTACTTCGAAAAGTTCTTAGAAACTGCTAGCTCAAAAACAAGACAGTATTTAGAGCGTCAGTACCAAACTGTGATTAAACATGTCAAGTTAAAGAACCCATCTATGTACTTAGTGCTCAATTTCCTATAAACAATTTTGAGGTGGTAAGTAAATAGTTCCGAACTAAAAACTAGTATTTATAATAGCAAATAGAAAAACTGATTGGTAATTTCACGTATCGCGCTTTTTAATTAGTATTTATTTTTTGATAATTGATCGTTCGAGATTTCAAGAAAATTCTAAAATATTAAAAATCTTTTAAATCTTACTTCCTCCGGTTATAGTGAAAGTCGGCTCTAACAATGTTGTTGCTAATGAAGCGCTCCACTTTTTTACCTAATTTATAAATTCCCAGTAAAAAAATTGAGAAATCTTGTTTCTTAGGGGTAAAATGAGCATTATATTATAACTTTAGATTTGACCTGAAAGGGCAGGTAGCCCGTAGCAAATGTTCTAATGTAACTTGTAGCACAGAAAAAGGTGCAGCTTTAATTTTATTCTAAAATACATATTAACAAACATCCTCCAGGCTTTGAATTTTTTTTCTATTGTAACTTGTACCTCAAAAAAACTGTACTTGCAACTTTTTCTAAAATACATAAATAACAATATCCTTTCGGTTTATTTCTAACGTAACTTGTTGTACGCAAGGAAATGGTCCTTTTAATTTTCTTTAAAAATACACAATTATCAAGGTTCCTTCGGGATTATACAATTGGTTTTTGAATGCAGTTGAAGCTTACACAGGATTGTAGATTTAATTTTGCTTAAAAATATACAATTAACAACGCCTTTCTGGCTTTTAAAATCTGTTCGCTAATGTAGCTTGTAGTTCAGAAAGGAGTGTACGTTTAGTTTTTCTAAAAATACACAATTAACAAAATTTTTTTCTGTTCCATTCTAAATTAACTTGTAGCCGCAAAGTGTAGTTCCAATTTTCTTTAAAATATATTTTCAAATGTGTTATAGCTCGTAGAAAATTGAACATCTAGTTTTCCTTAAAGATACTCAATTAGCGAAGCTTCTTCGGGTTTTCAGATTTCCTTCTAATGTAACTTGTAGCTCACAAAGAAGTGTAGTTTATATTTTCTTTAAAAATACATAAAACAAAGTTCTGTTGCGTTGTAAAATTTTTTCTAATGTAACTTTTACCTCAAAAAGTTGTGCACTTTTTATTTCTCCTAAAAATACAGGCAAAATTTCTTTGGGTTTTTATAACTTTTTTTCTGTAGTAACTTGTAATGTTGACTATATCACCGCACCCGAGATGAGCACAGAACAGACTAAAGAATTGCAGTTGACTATATCAAAGTACACGTGCTGAACACAGAACAAACTAAGAATCACGAGAAATTTCCAACTCATTTTTGTGGTACCCTAAAAAATCAGCACGCTCATTGGTCAAACTAAATTTGGAGATTCTTTTACATTTGAAAATCGAAATACACAATTCAATTGGTTAAAGACATCATTAACATTTTTCAACACAGGAAGCATAGGAAATAGAAGTGTATAAATATAATTTCATATTTTCCAAAAAACATTCGTTAGTGCTCACCATAGCCTTAGGAATCACCTTGCAGTGCTCCCCATAGCCTGAAAACGTTCAGCGAGCAGCGCTCCCCATAGCCTGCTATACGTCGACACGCAGTGTTCCCCATAGCTTGCGTATTCTCCGACGGTGACGCTGTCCGCCGCCGTACCTTGGGCACGTCACTATAACTCATCAATCAATAGTTAACAAACTCTGTTCCATACATCACCGAAAAGTCGTTATTGTGATTGCGTCTGTCAAGTCTACTACCGGGACGACACCCCATAGAGTTCCACGGCGACGCACTCGACGAAGCCTAAGCCACCACTACCACGACCCCTTCCGAATAGTACCGAAAATCACCGAAAACGTCTGGGCCTCTTAAAACTGTAAATATTTTCTTATTATTGCTGTCCAAGTTCTTACTGGGCCTCACAATTAAATTCCGAAGCCTTCCGAAGGGTTTCGAAGACAACCGAAAACTTCTGAACCCTCTGTACTTGTATATATTGTAAATAAGTAGTTTTTAATTTCAAATCATAATTCTTGTAACTTAACGTTGTGCCACAAGCAAAACACAAAGCCTTCCGAAGAGTTTCGAATACCGTCGAAAACGTCTGGACCTCTTCAAACTGTAAATATTTTCTAACTACCACTGTTCAAGTTCCTACTCAGCCTCACAAGCAAATTCCGAAGCCTTTCGAGGAGATCCGAAAATTACCGAAGACTTCCGAACTACTTCAACTGTTAAAATCAGTCAATTTTAACTATTTCATTTTTATTTTCATGTACTTACGAAACTTACAATTATTTTTGCTTATACTTATTAAACAAATAATAAGCCAAGTCTACATGCTTTCAGACGCCGCCAACCCGAACGATAACAGTAGCTCACAAAAAGTGTAGTTTTAACAAAAATCCTTTAAGGTTATTAAATTTTTTCTAATGTAACTTATAGCGCCGAGAGAGTGTACTTTTATTTTTTCTAAGAATACACATTTAATAGAATTTCTTCGGTTTTTCTTTTCTAATATAACGTTTGGTTAGCAAAAAGTGTACTTCTAATATTTTTTGAAAATACACAATTAACAAAGTGCCTTCAGACTCGTATATTTTCTGATGCAACTTGTAGCTCTCAAAAAACCGCACTTCTAATTTTCTTTAAAAATACAGAATTAGCGAAGTTCCATCAAATATTTCTCTTATGTAAGCTGTAGTTTTCAAGGAAGTGTAGTTTTACTTTCCTTTAAAAATACACAACTAACAAAGCTCTATCGGACTTTAAAAATTTTTTCTGTCACTTGTAGCTCAGAAAAGAATATACCTTTAGTATTTTCTAAAAATAAAAACAAGTTTTTCAGGTTTTTATACTTTTTTTTTCAAATCTTTTTTAAAGTAGGTACACAAATATCAAAGTTTATTAGGGCGTTTAAATTTTTTTCTAATGTAACCTGCAGTTCAGAAAGAACTGTACCTTTAATTTCTTCTAAAAATACACAACAAAATCCTTTGGGTTATTTAATGTAACATTTAGCTCGTAAAAATGTATACTTTCAATTTTTTAAAAATACACAACTAACATTGTCCATTCGGAGTTTAAAATTTTTTATTTAATGTAGCATGTAGCCCAGAAAGAGTGTACATTTAATATTTTTCTAAAAATACACACAAATTTCTTTCGAGTTTTTAATTTTTTTCTAATGTAACTTGTAGCCCTCAAGAAGTATGGTTTAAATTTTCTTTTAAAATATAAAATTAACAAAGTTTATTGTGGTTTTAAAGTGTTTTTCATAAAGTAACTAGTAGCTCAGGTAGAAGTGTACTTTTAATTCTTTCTAAAAATACACACAAGATCCTTTCGAGTATTTATACCTTTTTTCTAATGTAACTCGTGGGTCACAAACAGGAGTGGTTTCAATTTTTTTAAATACACCATTAACATAGTTATATCGTGTTTACAAATTCTTTTTCTAATGTAATTTGTAGCTCACACGGAAGTATGGTTTTAATTTCTATAAAAATGCAAAATTAACAAAGGTCGTTCCGCTTTTAAATTGTTTTCTACTATAACTTGTAGTTCAGAAAACAGGGAGCCTTTAATTTTTTTAAAATATGAATAACAAAACTTTTTTGGTATCTTTTCTAAAATAGTTTGTAGCGCGCAAAAAAGTGCACTTCTAATTTTCTTTAAAATTACACAATTGTCAAAGCTGTTCTAGGTTTTTATTTTTTTAAACGTATCTGTAGTTTAGAACGACGTGAGGTTTTAAATTTCTTAAAGAATATACAATTAGCAAAAGTCTTTCCACTTTTAAATTTTTTTTCTAATGTAACTTGTAGTTCAAAAGAAGTGCACGTTTAACTTTTTCTAAAAATGCACAATTAACAATTTTTTTTTTGTATTGTTTCTAATATAACTTCTAACTCACAAAAAGTGTACTTCTAATTTTCTTTAAAAGGTATTTCTTTAAGGGTATTTCCGCTTATAAATTTTTTTTTAATATAACTTGTAGCTCAGAAAAGAGTGTACTTTTAATTTTTTTATAAATGCACAATTAAAAAAATTTTTTTCTGTATTTTTCTAGTATACGGTGTAGCTAGTAAAAAAATGTACTTCTGATTATCTTTAAAAATACACACTTAACAAAACGCTTTCCCACTAATAAATATTTTTTTGTAATGTGACTCGTAACTCGTAAAACACTGTACAACTAATTTTCTTTAAAAATACACAATTAGCGAAGTTCTTTCGGTTATTATATTTTCTTTTAATATAACTTGTATCTCATAAAGAAGTGTAGTTTTAATTTTTGTGTAAAATACACAATTAACAAAGTTCCTAGGGAACTTGTAATTTTTTTAATGTAACTTGTAGCTCTGAAAGAACTGTACCTTTAATTTTTTTAAAATACATAAATAACAATTTCTTTCGGATTTTTTCTAATGTAACATGTATCGCAAATAAACTACTTTCAATTTGCTTTAAAAGTACACAATCGTCAATGTTCGTTCGGGTTTATATATATATATATATATATATATTATTTATATATATATATATATATATATATATATATATATTTATTTATATATATATATATATATATATATATTACTCATATTTAGACCAGGGTAGAAAATTAAATAATCACATCAAATAATTTTAATCACTGTGTAGAAGCTTTTGGAAAAGGTACGCGTTATTAAATAACAGCGTGAAGCATAAAAATTCATTCGTTTTATTAAAATTAAGAGATTTAAATCATGTACAAGACGCTTTATATCAAAAGAAGCAGTATTAAAAAGCTCTACGTATAATTTAATTATTCCTAGTAAAGAAACAAATAGAAATTACGTGCAAAATTTATAAAAATTAATTAACTCAATTTTAAGTAACCGGTATTAAAACGTACAGATAATAATTAATATTTAATTAGGATTCACTAAAATTTAAAGGATATTAATTTTAATTGAAGTTAATTGAACCGTTAGTAACATATAATATCTATAAAAACTTGTAAAAACATAATAAAATAAAGCTCTGAGAATTAATATTATGTTTGAACACCTGCGTAGTTTAAATATCACGTACGGCGAAAATTTTGTAGATAACAAATGGTTTCAGAGAATCTTGTAGAAACCGTCGCATAATAGTTACAAGAAATGCTAAAGGTGGGTTATTTCACACTCCACATGGACTAAAATAATCGATAATAAAGAATATCAATTTGCATCAATAAGAACAGGTTAGATAGAGACAGATAATATGCGCAAGACCGAGACACATATAGTAAAAGGCGTGAGTAGAGCAACGTTATGGGGTTGCGATTGGTTGAAAGTAAATGCAAAATTTGAGAGGTA
Organism: Platerodrilus igneus; assembly: GCA_036346225.1. Taxonomy (NCBI): domain Eukaryota; kingdom Metazoa; phylum Arthropoda; class Insecta; order Coleoptera; family Lycidae; genus Platerodrilus; species Platerodrilus igneus. The sequence goes on along the minus strand of JARFIW010001379.1, from coordinate 221,829 downwards.
AAATAACATTTCTTTATAAAAGTCAATTAGTTATTTCCAGACTTTGCGTGCGGTGTTGAAATTTCTGAGATTTAACTGGGGTGAGTACTAAATTGTAAAACCGACGCGCGAGCGACGGAATGGGAACATAGCATGAGCAATTCTTAAGAATTGTCTGTTTTGAGGACAAAAGCGACGTGCCGGCTATCCGCTATATATACCGGTGGTAATATGAATTTCGTTCTCTTAGACTTTTGACTATTCGATGCGTTAAAAGCTCTCTTAGATCTTCGACTTGATTGAACGCGTTAAACAGTGCTTTTAGTTTTCCGGTTTTAATATTAAATAATTTAAACAGTTTGCTCGAATATTATGTGATTTAAAACAGCTTGTTCTTTACGTGCTACAATGAATGTACGTTAGTGCACTTAGAAAAGAAGATACAAGGTAATAAAGTTTAGTATCACTGTACCAATTGGTAAAAATTTACAACGACAAATATATACACAAAAGTAGTCAGTTTTGGCGTATATTGGTGAAAGAAGTATGAAGTTCTTTGTTATTTTTCGGGGGTATTAATACTTAAATGGTGCATAAACGTGTCTGGATCCACGAAACAAGGGTCAGATATACACAGAGGAGTTTCGGAAAAGCCCTGAAACAACTTTAAATAAATGGTGATGGAGAAAATTTTTAAAGCGTTGAGAATCAGAAGCCGTAAATATAACCCAGTTGGAATGGTGTGATTAACAAAAGGGACGATGTACATTGAAGCTACGAGTGCAAGTAACCTTCAGGTAAATTATACTATTTTGTTTGAACTTTGATATTGTTGTGTGTGTTGAATAACTTTATAATTGATTTACTCAAAATGGACAGTAGTGAAATGGTACTAACAATAATATTTTAATTTTAAGGTGAAATTTGCTTGTTTAAGTAGAAAGGGGTATTTAGTATTGATGTTCTGGATTATGATGAAAATTTAGGGTATGTCTTTGAGCTCAATTAGACGAACCTGGTTAATTAACGTAAAGGGTGGTAGATGCTCCTTTTACTATGCATATATTGTTATAGTAATTAGTAGGCATCCTACAAGGACTTTAATTCTGGATGCACATTAAAATGATAATAAATTTAATTTTGAAATTTTCCGATATTAAAATTTATGCTGAATATTAATTTTGAAATTTTAATGTATTGTGAATATTGATGTAAATAGAGTTGACGTTGATGTTTGTGGTAGGAATGTGTTTGTTTTTTTTATGTATGAGGATGAAAGCTATCTAGAGGAGCAGCCGAGGCGATTAACAGAAGAAAGTCAATGGACCAACACAGTTAAGGTAATGAATCGCTTTTTGTAGGATTTACAGCATTCTTGACATCCAATTCGTAGGGGCTCGATTCGAAAAGCGGAGTACCCGGAGTTTGGTGGTTTCACAGCAAATTTGGCGACCCAAAAGAGAGGCTCGAGTTCCAAATAAAATTTTTGTGATTTTATTCCAGGAAACTGGCGATCTGAGAGAGAGAGTTTTTGTGTGTGTATAAATTTAAGAGTATTTTAGAGTGTGTGTGAGTGATTAGAACGTATGCAGAGAAAAGAGTGGTTAAGGAGTCAAGGAGTGGAAATTGGAAGTGACGATAGTGCATTGTGTGAGAAAAATTCTAAAATGGAAGAAGCTGGAGGCAGTAGAGATCAGTCGAGGACGGAATCAGGGGATCAAGGAAACGAGATGATATTGAGAATGATAGAGAGGATGAGTGAAGAATCCAATAGAAAATTAGAACAGCTAAGCGATGAATCTAATAGAGCTAGGGAAGAATCGAATAAGAAATTTGACCGAATGAATGAGACATTAACAGGAGTTAGGGAAACCCTAAGTGAGAAAATAGATAAGACGAATAAAGAAGTTTCAGAATTTAAAAATAGTCTTACCGTAAAGATGGGGGAAGTTGAAAATAGGGTTGAAAAAAATGAGCGTGATATTACAGGTCTTCGACAGGAAATGGGACATTTAAGGTCCGAAGTACGCATTTTTTGTGAAGAAGAGATTAATATAAAAATGACTGAAGTGACGGACTCATGTAGGGATCAGTTAGGCAGGGTAGAACGCGAAGTTAGTAGTATCAAATACAACATGTCAAATTTAACGGGGGATGGTCCCAGATTTTCTACAGGTGGAGTATCATTGGACCAACACATGAAGTTTTATGGCGATAAAAGGGTAAATCCACAAATTTTTATTAATAGTGTAAGAAATCTAGTGGGAAATTTATTTGACGAACAGACTAAACTAAATACGATAAAGGCTTTATTAAAGGACAATGCGGAAGCGTGGTACAATTTAGTAGGACAGGACATAGACACGTATCAGGACTTTGAAAACAAATTTTTAAAGCACTACTGGAGTGACCACAGACAAGACCAGGTACGAGACGACTTAATCACAGGGAAATTTAAGGGAGAATTTTCAGGAAGTAGGAGCAATATGCTATACGCAAGTATAGCATAGCAAAGCAACTGAACCCACCACTGACGGACCGACAAATTATCAAGTATTTATCACGACACTTCGAGGTAGACATAAGACAACACGTAGCACTACAGAACATAGTGGACAGAGAAATGTTTCTAGAATACCTGCAGAGGTACGACGACGTAAGTAGTGGACGACCTCGGGATAATAGGGAAAGACAGATCAATACAGTTAGGTTTGACAATAGACGGGACAACTATGCTAGAAGGGGGAATAGTTACGGATACCAGCGACAGAATTGGGAACAGAGACGACCATACGTTAGGAGTAATAGTTTAGGAAGGGGACCTGCACCGAGACCGGGACCTACCAGAATGAATAGTTCACCAGACATGAGCGGGACTGCTAATACAGACACGGAACGAGTGGAAACGCCTAGGACATACGCTGAGGTGACGGCTAGACCAGGACCAAGTAGGAAAACAGACCTGGACAGGATTTTTAGAACGCGACAGACCACTAGATTTCAGTGTAAATGTATATGAACATCCACGTGAATTTTCAAAATTGAGGAGGAAGTAGAGCCAGAAACTAAGGAAAATTATGTTTGCCAATTATTAATTTAGAAATTTTGAGAATAATGTAGAAGTATTACTTGATACAGGGGCAGAGGCGAGTTTAATATCGGAGGAATTCGTCAGCAAAATTAGGGATAAGGTTTGTGATAGAATTATGCCTATAAAGCGTAGCCATTTAGTAGCTCCAAATAAAAAGAAGTTTGCTGTAGTAAATAGTGTTGTGGTGCTTAGGATAGATATAGGAGGTTTAAGCTGTGAACAGGAGTTTGTAATTGTACCTGGACTGAAGTTTCAGAGCATTTTAGGTGTTGACTGTATGATGAAGTTAGGGGTTTTGATAGATATGGAGAGGAAGGTAGTAAGGATTAAAGATAGGGTAGTGCCATGGAAGGGCAGTTATGAAGTCACAGAGGATGACACGGGGTTTAGTATTAATGTAGTAGAGGTAGAGGATGATGAAGGTAAACAGATCAACACAATAAGATGTCCAGAGGAAAGGAAAGTAGAGGTTCAAGCTTTAATACAACAACATGCAGAAGTAGTGGGGGTAGAAGCAGCATATCAGGAGCAGGTGAAGGCGAAAATAAGTAAAGATGGCAAGTTTGTTTTTAATCAAGTAGATTTAAGAGATTCATTCTGGCGGATTCCATTACATAAGAATTCTAGAAGGTACATAGGATTTTCCGTAGAGGGAAAAATTGATAATTGTAAAGTAGTATCGTTTGGTTTGTCGGCAGAAAGGGAAACAATAATAAATGAGAAACAGACAAGTGTAGGGACTGAAGAAGAAGTAATATTTAAGAGTAAGGATAATAGGGATGATAAGTTTATTGTATGTGAGATAATAGAGATGTTAAGTATAGATATAGAAGGGGAGATAGGGATGAAGAGTATTAGGATGGTAAGAAGAAAGACATGGAGGGTCAAGAAGAGAGTTAGATTTAAATAGGATAGGGATAGAATAGGTGTATATAGAAGAGTAGAAGTAGGTGTGTATAGAAAATAAAGCTAGATATAGATAAATATGGGAGATAATTAGAAATAGGTTTAGGATGAGAATAAAGAGTAAATGTAGGAAGAAAATAAGATAGGTTAAGTATAGATATTTCATATAAGATTAGTGGAGAGTTAGGAATAGAGTAAAAGTAGGATAGGCATATAGGATTAGGTAGGGGGAAGTAAAGTATAGTGAAGATTAGTTAAAAGTTAGGAATAGGATAAGTATATAGGATGTATATAGGATTAGATGGACAAGTAGGATGAAGTTAGGGATAATTTCAGTTTATAAAATTAGGTGAGAGTTAGGAATAAGATAGGGATATAGGACAGGTGTAAATAATTTTTTGATTGGATAAGGTAGGTGAGTTAGATAGATAAGGGTAGAGAGAGATAGGCAATTTTTTTTGTAAATTTTGTTTGCGATTTCAATGTTTTATATTTGAATTCGAATAAGTGGGATTATTTGTATTCAAATAGGGGGAAAATACTCATATTTAGACCAGGGTAGAAAATTAAATAATCACATCAAATAATTTTAATCACTGTGTAGAAGCTTTTGGAAAAGGTACGCGTTATTAAATAACAGCGTGAAGCATAAAAATTCATTCGTTTTATTAAAATTAAGAGATTTAAATCATGTACAAGACGCTTTATATCAAAAGAAGCAGTATTAAAAAGCTCTACGTATAATTTAATTATTCCTAGTAAAGAAACAAATAGAAATTACGTGCAAAATTTATAAAAATTAATTAACTCAATTTTAAGTAACCGGTATTAAAACGTACAGATAATAATTAATATTTAGTTAGGATTCACTAAAATTTAAAGGGTATTAATTTTAATTGAAGTTAATTGAACCGTTAGTAACATATAATATCTATAAAAACTTGTAAAAACCCAATAAAATAAAGCTCTGAGAATTAATATTATGTTTGAACACCTGCGTAGTTTAAATATCACGTACGGCGAAAATTTTGTAGATAACAAATGGTTTCAGAGAATCTTGTAGAAACCGTAGCATAATAGTTACGAGAAATGCTAAAGGTGGGTTATTTCACACTCCACATGGACTAAATTAATCGATAATAAAGAATATCAATTTGCATCAATAAGAACAGGTTAGATAGAGACAGATAATATGCGCAAGACCGAGACACATATAGTAAAAGGCGTGAGTAGAGCAACGTCATGGGGTTGCGATTGGTTGAAAGTAAATGCAAAATTTGAGAGGTAAAATAACATTTCTTTATAAAAGTCAATTAGTTATTTCCAGACTTTGCGTGCGGTGTTGAAATTTCTGAGATTTAACTGGGGTGAGTACTAAATTCGTAAAAACCGACGCGCGAGCGACGGAATGGGAACATAGCATGAGAAATTCTTAAGAATTGTCTGTTTTGAGGACAAAAGCGACGTGCCGGCTATCCGCTATATATACCGGTGGTAATATGAATTTCGTTCTCTTAGACTTTTGACTATTCGATGCGTTAAAAGCTCTCTTAGATCTTCGACTTGATTGAACGCGTTAAACAGTGCTTTTTAGTTTTCCGGTTTTAATATTAAATAATTTAAACAGTTTGCTCGAATATTATGTGATTTAAAACAGCTTGTTCTTTACGTGCTACAATGAATGTACGTTAGTGCACTTAGAAAAGAAGATACAAGGTAATAAAGTTTAGTATCACTGTACCAATTGGTAAAATTTACTATGACAAATAAATACACAAAAGTAGGCAGTTTTGGCGTATCTTGGTGAAAGAAGTATGAATTTCTTTGTTATTTTTCGGGGGTATTAATACTTAAATGGTGCATAAACGTGTCTGGATCCACGAAACAAGGGTCAGATATACACAGAGGAGTTCCGGAAAAGCCCTGAAACAACTTTAAATAAATGGTGATGGAGAAAATTTTAAAGCGTTGAGAATCAGAAGCCGTAAATATAACCCAGTTGGAATGGTGTGATTAACAAAAGGGACGATGTACATTGAAGCTACGAGTGCAAGTAACCTTCAGGTAAATTATACTATTTTGTTTGAACTTTGATATTGTTGTGTGTGTTGAATAACTTTATAATTGATTTACTCAAAATGGACAGTAGTGAAATGGTACTAACAATAATATTTTAATTTTAAGGTGAAATTTGCTTGTTTAAGTAGAAAGGGGTATTTAGTATTGATGTTCTGGATTATGATGAAAATTTAGGGTATGTCTTTGAGCTCAATTAGACGAACCTGGTTAATTAACGTAAAGGGTGGTAGATGCTCCTTTTACTATGCATATATTGTTATAGTAATTAGTAGGCATCCTACAAGGACTTTAATTCTGGATGCACATTAAAATGATAATAAATTTAATTTTGAAATTTTCCGATATTAAAATTTATGCTGAATATTAATTTTGAAATTTTAATGTATTGTGAATATTGATGTAAATAGAGTTGACGTTGATGTTTGTGGTAGGAATGTGTTTGTTTTTTTTTATGTATGAGGATGAAAGCTATCTAGAGGAGCAGCCGAGGCGATTAACAGAAGAAAGTCAATGGACCAACACAGTTAAGGTAATGAATCGCTTTTTGTAGGATTCACAGCATTCTTGACATCCAATTCGTAGGGGCTCGATTCGAAAAGCGGAGTACCCGGAGTTTGGTGGTTTCACAGCAATATATATATATATATATATATATATATATATATATAGATTGTAAGTAACATCTATTTTGTACATTTGTATTACAGCCTATCACTTATAGGTCCTGACTAAGAAAATAAATTATCCGAAACGTCGACAAATTTATAAATGAGCGTTTTATTAATGAGTGGACGAACATATTCCCAAAGAAGATTCTAACACCTTAAAAATTTTATATTATATAAATATATATATAGATATATATATAGATATATATATATATATATATATATATATATTGCTATGGTAAGGGGGTACTTTAAGAGTAGATTAAGTCATAGGGGCCGTAGGATAAATATAAATAACTTTAACTTTAAGAAAATCAAATAATTCCATCAATTATAGGAGTAAATCGACTATTCTACAAAAAGTCAATTACGAGGACACTGTATATAAAGGATATTTGATCTAATGTATGAGAAAGAAGCACCTTTAGTAATAATCCGATGCCATTTAATTAGAATAGTAGTGTGTGCGTCGTGTAATATGTTTAAGTATAATCTACGAGTAAAGATAAGGTTTTAAAAGCAACTAGTTGCAGGAAATAAAGTTATCGGAAAACATAGATAAATTGGAATTTCAAATATTTAATAATTACGTGGAAAATATCAACGCATCTATATGCAAACGCATCTTAATACGTCACTAAAATACGTGACTAGAAAAAATACATTTGTTTAGAAAACCAACATTCTGTAACAAACAAATAAACACCAGGCGGTTCAATTATATGATAAATCGTAGACTTTTAAATTGACAAACATTGAATACGTGACTGGATAAAAGCAATAACCAAAAATCCTAACAAAATACTGTAATTTAGCAGAGGCTTACGTGACTGAAAAAGCATTTCGTCGAAGAATTAAACCAGGGAATTTGAAAAAATACCGAGTTCTGCCAGATAAGGCAAAGTTTATCCATGATTAGTAAACACGCCAATGAAAACTATTAGTGGAAAGGGCTTTATAAATACAATAAAAAATGAATAAACATTTAGTTCATATTGAACCAGGCACAAACTATGCTTAAAATTCAGTAGAAAGTTACGTTATTAATTAGTGAAACAATATTCAGAATAAGTAAAATTTGAAAGTGAGAAATTGTACGACGAAAATAAGCCGATCTACGAATAGTCGTAAGTTAAACAATTAATTAAATTAATTTTAATATTTAACAAAACAGGGCTTTTTTTATTGGGATGGTTTTTGTTGACGCTCTTTTTATTGGGACGGCTTTTGCTAATGCCATCTTATTGAGACGGCATTTTGGTAATGCCATATTGGGTTGTGACGGTTTTGTTGAGTCGATGTTCATGTCGAGATCTAAGCCTTAACGCAAATCTAAAAATACGTCTGAAAGTGAGATCAAAAGAGTACCCAAAGTTAATTCAAGAAAAAATACCAGACATCAAAAGTGGATAATTTTGGCCAATAAGTAAAGCAGACACTTGTTATTTCATAGCAATAAAAATGGCGACCCAATCGTAGAAGCGAGAACACCACTAAAAGAATTTAAAAATTAAAAAAAAAATTGTAGGGGCGAGAACAACACAAAAGGAATTTCAAAATCGTAGGAGTGAGAAATTTAAAAAATGTAGAGGCAGGAATAAAATTTAATTTGAAAATTATAAGGGTTAGGAAATTTAAAATTAGCAAAAGATTTTTAAAAAATTAAAAATTTTTAATGTTTTTAAATTAAATAAAAATGGACAAACAAATAAAGGAAACTAGAGAAGCATTAAGGGATCAAGGGGTAGAAATAGGGTCTCAAGAAAACATAATTTTACAGGATGTATCAACGGAAATGCAAAGGCAACAATTGACATGAAGTCAAAGTGAAGAACAACAATCTGAAATAATGTCTATTTTATTGGCGTTAAATAGAAAAATGGACAAAAGCAAAGAAACCATGAAAAACATTACGATGCAGATTAATGAAAATGGAGAAGAGTTAGGTGCTGAAATAAAAATTTTGTGTGACGATTAAAAGAAGCGAATCAAACGATCGCGGAAATGCAGGTACAATTTTAGAATAAATTTATTAGAATTATGGACGATGTGGATAAAGTTAGGTACAAAGTTTGGAAAGTTAAATTAGATCAGGACACGTGTGAAAAAGAAACTAATGCTAGAATTACAGATTTAGATACAAAGATGCAAAAAATTCAGGGAAATTGCGAAATAGCATTTAATGATGTAAATAGAGAATTAGGTAATTTAAAATCAGAATTCGAAAATGTTGGTAGGAATCAAGGGCAATACACTAGGATAAATAGACCGGAAATATCAGTTGAGCAATATTCAAAATTTTACGGAGACAACAAGCTAAATCCAAAAACATTTTTGAATAATATAAAAAAATTAATACAGAGATCAACGGATGAAAGGTACAATTTAAATTTCGTTAGATCAATGTTGAAGGGAGGCGCGGAAATATGGTTTGACTTGATAGAAAATGAGATAAAAACATTTCAGGAAAATGAGGGTAGATTTCTAAGAAAATTTTGGGGGGACAATCAACAATACAAGGCGAGAGATAATTTAATTACGGGAAAATATAATCTGTACTTAGGGATGACACGAGAGTTATACGCCATACAAAAATTTAGTATAGCAAAGCAATTAGATCCTCCGATGGAAGAAACACAAATTATAAAGTACTTAGCAGGACATTTTGGAGAAGAGATAAAACATTATGTTACGATTCAAAATATAGTGAATAGAGAGATCCTCCTGGAATATTTACAACGTTGTGATGAGTTGGGACAGAGTCATCTGGCGGAAGGCAGGATACAAAGGCAACAAGGAAACGTAGTTAGAATGCAATGGAGCACTGAAAATAATAGACCAAATTATAGAGAAAATTTTTGTAGAAATAATTATAATAACTGCAACGATAATAATTTTAGACGGAATTGGAATACAAGAAACACGCCAAGAAGAAAAACAGAGCAAACGAACCACGACAGGAACATAAATCAGTATACACTACTACAACAGCATCGGGAACAATCAGCACAACCAATAAGAACAAACCGCATCTATGCAGAAGTTACGAGTCAGGCAAGACCATCTACGTCGGATCAGGATTTTTGAATGAGGACAAAATAAGTAAGCCCTTAAGAATTAATGGATATGAACATCAGCGTGAATATATAAAATGTGAATTGGAAAATGATTTGAATAAAAGCTTATTGCCGATAATTAAATTGAAAGTTGGAATAGTAGAGGTGGAACACTCATTGATACGGGAGCAGAAGCATCGTTAGTGTCTATTAAACGGGAAAGGTTAATGGGGAGAATGATGCCTATTAGGAAATTTAATTTAATAGCACCGAATAGCAAGAGATTTGCAAGTATGAATAAGATAATAATTCTGGAATGTGTAGTGGGAAAGACAAAGTTTGAGAATGAATTTATAGTAGTATCGGGATTAAGAGTAGATGTAATATTTGGTATGGACATAATTAATAAGTTGGGATTAAGAATAAATGCCGAGGGAAAGGTAATAGATGCAAAAGGAGAATGTATAAAATGGGATGATGAGGAAAGTGTTGAAGTCGAAAGTGGGTAAAGTTGATGTAGAGGGGAATATAGATGATGAAATAAAATGCCCAGAAGAGATGAAAGATAAGGAGAAGGCATTATTAATAAAGAATTCCGAATTAATAGAATCAGAATCCAGAATAGCAATGGGGTATGTGCATAAATTAGAAGTTGTAAACAGAGAGTCGTTTAACGCGAAGTTATATCCTATTCCAGCGGCAATCAGGGATAGAGTGAAGGTGGAAATAGATCAGATGTTAAGTGAGGGTATCATTGAGAAGGCAGACACACATTTTGTTAATCCACTAGTTGTTGTTAAAAAGACTGATGATAGCATCAGACTATATCTGGATGCTAGGAAAATCAATAAAAGAACCAAACCTCAATATAACAGTTCCACCAACTATGGATACGATTTTAGCAATAATAGGTAATAAGAGAATATTTTCAAAAATTGACTTGTAGAATTCATTTTGGCTTATTCCATTAGAAAACCAATCAAGAAAATATACGGGGTTTTCGATAGAAGGGCAAATTTATCAATTTAAAGTGGTTCCTTTTGGTTTGTCTTCTAGTACGGCTGCATTAGTGAAGGATATGCAGAGTATATTGGGGCCGTATAAAAAATTCTGCATACAATATGTGGATGATGTTTTAATTTTTAGTGACGATATGTAGCAACATTTTATACACCTTGAACGGATTTTGTTAGAGTTAAATTTAGCGGGATTAAAGTTGAACATGAAAAAGTGTGAATTCTTCCAGGAGAAGATAGAATTTTTGGGATACCAAATTAGTAATGAAAACATATTCATGAATAAAAATAAATCAAATCATAGAAGGAAACACGTACAAAATAAAGGATGTAGATTCAGAGGCGATCTGGTGAAAAATTCATGCAAATTTAGAGGAAGTGGACAAACTGTAACATAAATGAATGTAAATAGGGAAGTTAAATAGGGATATAATTATAAATTAGGATAGGTATATATAAGGGATTAGAATAGGGACATAATCATAAGTTAAGATAGATGTAGATAGGATTTAGGATAGGAGTTTAGAGATAGGATCAATCAAATTTTGTAGACAATATTGGGGAGCAATTTGAAACAAAGGAGACGTGTAAATAGTAAACAATAAAATAAAAATATAAGAATGTTTATTCAATGAGGATTTAAGTTTACGTTGGGCGCCAAAAAGGGCATTGATTAAAAAAATTTTATTTTAATTTGGGGGAATAATGCTATGATATTGGGTTAGTTTCAGAATAGATTAAGTCATAGGGGTTGTAGGATAGATATAAATAACTTTAACTTTAAGAAAATCAAATAATTCCATCAATTATAGAAGTAAATCGGCTATTCTACAAAAAGTCAATTGCGAGGACACTGTATATAAAGGATATTTGATCTAATGCATGAGAAATAAGCTTATTTAAAAATAATCGTATACCATTTAATTAGAATAGTAATGTGTGCGTCGTATAATATGTTTAAGAATAATTTACAAGTAAAGATAAGATATTAGAAGCAACTGATTGCAGCAAATAAAATTATCGGGAAACATAGATAAATTGGCATTCCAAGTATTTAATAATTACGTCGAAAATATCAACGCATCTATATGCAAACGCATCTTAATACGTCACTAAAAACGTGACTAAAAAGAATACATTTGTTCAGAAAACCAACATTCTGTAACAAACAAATAAACACCAGGCGGGTCAATCATATGATAAGTCTTGGACTTTTAAACGACAAACGTTAAATACGTAACTGGATAAAAGCAATAATCGGAAATCCTAACAAAATACTGTAATATAGCAGAACGCGTACGTGACTGAGAAAACATTTCGTCAAAGAATTAAACCAGGGAATTTGAGAAAATGCCGAGTTCTGCCAGAGATAAGGCAAAGTACAAGCCTTAATCGGTAAACACGCCAATAAAAACGATTGGTGGGTAGGGCTTATAAATACAATAGAAAATGAATAAAGAGTCAGTTCATATTCAACAAGGCACAAACTATCCTCAAATGCAGTAGAAAGTTACGTAATTAATTAGTGAAACAAAATTCAGATTAAGTAAAAGTTGAAAGTGAGAAATTGTACGACGAAAATAAGCCGATCTACAAATAGATGTAAGTTAAATAATTAATTAAATTTATTTTTAATATTTAACAAAATAGATGGCTTCTTTTATTGGGACGGCATTAGTTGAGGCGGCTTTTATTGGTACGGCTTTTGCTGATGCCATTTTATTAGGACGGCTTTTATTAGGACGGCTTTTGTTGATGCCATTTTGTTGAACCGGCTTTTGTTGAGTCGATGTTCATGTCAAGATCTAAGCCTTAATGCAAATCTAAAAATACGTCTAAAAGCGAAATCAAAAGGGTACTTAAAGTTAATTTAAGAAAAATACCAGAAATCAAAAGTGGATAATTCTGACCAATAAGTAAAGCGGACACAACAAGGGATGCAGACCACAGACACTATGAGGAACTACAGTGACCATTCCAGGTTAGCGATTTTTAAACACTTTATTATTTAAAGACTCTTTTAAATATAATATTTGCTATACATTATGTATTTGTATGAGTCATCAAGAAGGTCATTTAAAAATATGAAAACAAGAAAAGCATTTTTGAACGTTTGAAGATACTTGAGAGTAATTAATTGATATTTTTGCTGGCTATCAGAAAAGCATAAATTTGGTAAATGTAAATATTCTATACAGGGGAAAATTTTTGAGGTTACACAACATTGTACATATTATCAATTATTATATTGTGTGATTTTGAACTGCTTTATTTGAATCCCTTTAGAGGGTAAAATAAGATTTATTAGAAAGTCTAGTAGTCAGTGAGCTAGTCGTGGTAAACAAACAAATAAAATATAACGTACAACATCGGGGCTTAAAGGAAATAAAGTAAATATCATATTAAATAAAGATTCATACCAAATAAAAATATTACAGCAATAAAAATGACATGCCCATCGTAAGGGCTTGAAATCCAAAAAGGCTATATCATATCAATAAAAATGGTACGCCCAATCGTAGGGCATTTTATAGCAATATATATATTGCTGTGATACCACCAAAATCCGGGTACTCCGCTTTTCGAATCGAGCCCCTACGAATTGTGCGTCAAGAATGCTGTAAATCCCACAAAAAGCTATTCATTACCTTAACTGTGTTGGTCCATTGACTTTCTTCTGTTAATCGCCTCGGCTGCTCCTCTAGATAGCTTTCATCCTCATACATAAAAAACAAACACATTCCTACCACAAACATCAACGTCAACTCTATTTACATCAATATTCACAATACATTAAAATTTCAAAATTAATATTCAGCATAAATTTTAATATCGGAAAATTTCAAAATTAAATTTATTATCATTTTAATGTGCATCCAGAATTAAAGTCCTTGTAGGATGCCTACTAATTACTATAACAATATATGCAGAGTACAAAGGAGCATCTACCACCCCTTTACGTTAATTAACCAGGTTCGTCTAATTGAGCTCAAAGACATACCCTAAATTTTCATCATAATCCAGAACATCAATACTAAATACCCTTTCTACTTAAACAAGCAAATTTCACCTTAAAATTAAAATATTATTGTTAGTACCATTTCACTACTGTCCATTTTGAGTAAATCAATTATAAAGTTATTCAACACACACAAAATATCAAAGTTCAAACAAAATAGTATAATTTACCTGAAGGTTACTTGCACTCGTAGCTTCAATGTACATCGTCCCTTTTGTTAATCACACCATTCCAACTGGGTTATATTTACGGCTTCTGATTCTCAACGCTTTAAAAATTTTCTCCATCACCATTTATTTAAAGTTGTTTCAGGGCTTTTCCGGAACTAATCTGTGTATATCTGAACCTTGTTTTGTGGATCCAGACCCGTTTATGCACCATTTAAGTATTAATACCCCCGAAAAATAACAAAGAACTTCATACTTCTTTCACCAATATACGCCAAAACTGCCTACTTTTGTGTATATATTTGTCGTTGTAAATTTTTACCAATTGGTACAGTGATACTAAACTTTATTACCTTGTATCTTCTTTTCTAAGTGCACTAACGTACATTCATTGTAAAGAACAAGCTGTTTTAAATCACATAATATTCGAGCAAACTGTTTAAATTATTTAATATTAAAACCGGAAAACTAAAAAGCACTGTTTAACGCGTTCAATCAAGTCGAAGATCTAAGAGAGCTTGTTCATGTTAACCTCCGTATATATAGCGGTTAGCCTGTCTGTCGGTCTGTTCCCCAAAACGGCCAGTTTCTAGAATTTCGTCATTCTATGTTCCCAATCCGTAGCTCGGCATGCGATTTTTACGAATTTTGTACTCGCCTCAGTTAAATCTCAGAAAATTTCCACACGGCATGCAACGTCTGAGAATACCTAATTAAATTTTATACAGAAATGTTATTTCTACCTCTCAATTTTGCCTTTACTTTCAACCAATCGCAACCCCATGACGTTGCTCTACTCACGCCTTTTACTATATGTGTCTCGGTCTTGCGCCTATTATCTGTCTCTATCTACCCTGTTCTTATTAGTGCAAATTGATATTCCTTATTATCGATTATTTCAGTCCATGTGGACTATCTGGGTTAAATAACCCCGTATCGCACCTTCTCGTGAATATTAAACCACGGTTTCTCCAAGATTCTTTGTAACCATTAATTATCTGCAACATTTACGCAGAATGAGCTTTTAAAATACGCAGGTGTTTAAACATACTATTAATTCTCAGAGCTTGATTTCATAGTATTTTATTGGGTTTTCAAGTTTTTATAGATATTATATGTTACTAACGGTTCAATTAACTTCAATTACGATTATTATTAGTACATTTTGTTTAATACCGGTTACTTAAAATAGAGTTAATTAATATAAATTTTGCACGTAATTTTTATTTGTTTCTTTACTAGGATAATTAAATTACCCGTAAAGTTTTCTAATACTGCTTCCTTTTATATAAAGCGTCTTATAAATAATTTAAATTTCTTAATTTTAATAAAACGAATGAATTTTTATGCTTCACGCTGTTATTTAATAACGCGTACCTTTTCCAAAAGCTTCCCTACCTAATCCTATATACCTATTCTACTCTTACTCTATTCCTAACTCTCCACTAATCTTATATGAAATATCTATACTTAACCTATCTTCTTTTCTTCCTACATTTACTCTTTATTCTCATCCTAAACCTATTTCTAATTATCTCCCATATTTATCCTATACCTAGCTTTATTTTCTATACACACCTACTTCTACTCTTCTATATACACCTATTCTATCCCTATCCTATTTAAATCTAACTCTCTTCTTGACCCTCCAAGTCTTTCTTCTCACCATCCTAATACTCTTCATCCCTATTTCTCCCCCTTCTATATCTATACTTATCATCCCTGTTATCTCACATACAATAAATTTATTATCCTTACTCTTAAATATTACTTCTTCTTCAGTCCCTAAACTTGTCTGTTTCTTATTTATTGTTATTTTCTTTTCTGCCGACAAACCAAACGATACTACTTTAAAATTATCGATTTTTCCCTCTACGGAAACTCCTATGTACCTTCTAGAATGCTTGTGTAATGGAATTCGCCAGAATGAATTCCTTAAATCTACTTTATTAAAAACAAACTTGCCATTTAACCTCGTCAAAAATGTGTCCATGGATGTTGGACAATGGAATTGCGGTTTGGTCCATTGGTTAATTTTACGTGCATCTTTACTTAATTCTGCCTTCACCTGCTCCCGATCTGCTGCTGTTGCTTCTACCCCCAATAATTCTGCATGTTTTTGTACTAAAGCTTGAACCTCTACTCTCCTATCCTCTGGACATCTTATTGTGTTGATCTGTTTAACTTCATCATCTTCTACCTCTACTACCTTAATACTCAACCCTGCGTCATCCTCTGTGACTTCATAACTGCCCTTCCATGGCACTACCCTATCCTTAATCCTTACTATCTTCCTTTCATATCTATCAAAACCCCTAACTTCATCATACAGTCAACACCTAAAATGCTCTGAAACTTCAGTCCAGGTACAATTACAAACTCCTTTTCACAGCTTAAACCTCCTATATCTATCCTAAGCACCACAACACTATTTACTACAGCAAACTTCTTTTTATTTGGAGCTACTAAATGGCTACGCTTTATAGGCATAATTCTATCACAAACCTTATCCCTAATTTTGCTGACGAATTCCTCCGATATTAAACTCGCCTCTGCCCCTGTATCAAGTAATACTTCTACACTATTCTCAAAAATTTCTAAATTAACAATTGGCAAACATAATTTTTCCTTAGTTTCTGGCTCTACTTCCTCCTCAATTTTGAAAAATTCACGTGGATGTTCATATACATTTACACTGAAATCTAGTGGTCTGTCGCGTTCTAAAAATCCTGTCCAGGTCTGTTTTCCCTACTCGGTCCTGGTCTAGCCGTCACCTCAGCGTATGTCCTAGGCGTTTCCACTTGTTCCGTGTCTGTGTTAGCAGTCCCCTCATGTCCGGTGAACTATTCCTTCTGGTAGGTTCCGGTCTCGGTGCAGGTTCCCTTCCTAAACTATTACTCCTAACGTATGGTTGTCTCTGTTCCCAATTCTGTCGCTGGTATCCGTAATTATTCCCCCTTCTAGCATAGTTGTCTCGTCTATTGTCAAACCTAACTTTGTTGATCTGTCTTTCCCTATTTTCCCGAGGTCGTCCACTACTTACGTCGTCGTACCTCTGCAAGTATTCTAGAAACATTTCTCTGTCCACTATGTTCTGTAGTGCTACGTGTTGTCTTATGTCTACCTCGAAGTGTCGTGATAAATACTTAATAATTTGTCGGTCCGTCAGTGGTGGGTTCAGTTGCTTTGCTATGCTATACTTGCGTATAGCATATTGCTCCCTACTTCCTGAAAATTCTCCCTTAAATTTCCCTGTGATTAAGTCGTCTCGTACCTGGTCTTGTCTGTGGTCACTCCAGTAGTGCTTTAAAAATCTGTCCTCAAAGTCCATGTAGGTGTCTATGTCCTGTCCTACTAAATTGTACCACGCTTCCGCATTGTCCTTTAATAAAGCCTTTATCGTATTCAGTTTAGTCTGTTCGTCAAATAAATTTCCCACTAGATTTCTTACACTATTAATAAAAATTTGTGGATTTACCCTGTTATCGCCATAGAACTTCATGTGTTGGTCCAATGATACTCCACCTGTAGAAAATCTGGGGCCATCCCCCGTTAAATTTGATATGTTGTATTTGATACTACTAACTTCGCGTTCTACCCTGCCTAACTGATCCCTACATGAGTCCGTCACTTCAGTCATTTTTACATTAATCTCTTCTTCACAGAACATGCGTACTTCGGACTTTAAATGTCCCATTTCCTGTCGAAGACCTGTAATATCACGCTCATTTTTTTCAACCCTATTTTCAACTTCCCCATCTTTACGGTAAGACTATTTTTAAATTCTGAAACTTCTTTATTCGTCTTATCTATTTTCTCACTTAGGGTTTCCTAACTCCTGTTAATGTCTCATTCATTCGGTCAAATTTCCGATTTGAGTCCTCTCTCGCTCTATTCGATTCATCGCTTAGCAGTTCTAATTTTCTGTTAGACTCCTCCATCGCTCTATTCGATTCTTCCCTAGCTAATCGCATTTCCTCTAACATTCTCATCATTAACTCATTTCCTGTTTCTCCTGATTCCGTCCTCGACTGATCTCTACTGCCACCAGCTTCTTCCATTTTCGAAATTTTCTCACACAATGCACTATCGTCACTTCCAATTTCCACTCCTTGACTCCTTAACCACTCCTTTCTCTGCATACGTTCAAATCACTCACACACACTCTAAAATACTCTTAAATTTATACACACACAAAAACTCTCTCTCTCAGATCGCCAGTTTCCTGGAATAAAATCACAAAAATTTTATTTGGAACTCGAGCCTCACTTTTGGGTCGCCAAATTTGCTGTGATACCTCTTGAATTACCTGGTCTGTTGATTTTTTTCTGTTAATCGCCTCGGCTGCTCCTCTAGATAGCTTTTATCCTCATACATAAAAAACAAACGCATTCCTACCACAAACATCAACGTCAACTCTATTTACATCAATATTCACAATACATTAAAATTTCAAAATTAATATTCAGCATAAATTTTAATATCGGAAAATTTCAAAATTAAATTTATTATCATTTTAATGTGCATCCAGAATTAAAGTCCTTGTAGGATGCCTACTAATTACTATAACAATATATGCAGAGTACAAAGGAGCATCTACCACCCTTTACGTTAATTAACCAGGTTCGTCTAATTGAGCTCAAAGACATACCCTAAATTTTCATCATAATCCAGAACATAAATACTAAATACCCTTTCTACTTAAACAAGCAAATTTCACCTTAAAATTAAAATATTATTGTTAGTACCATTTCACTACTGTCCATTTTGAGTAAATCAATTATAAAGTTATTCAACACACACAAAAATATCAAAGTTCAAACAAAATAGTATAATTTACCTGAAGGTTACTTGCACTCGTAGCTTCAATGTACATCGTCCCTTTTGTTAATCACACCATTCCAACTGGGTTATATTTACGGCTTCTGATTCTCAACGCTTTAAAATTTTCTCCATCACCATTTATTTAAAGTTGTTTCAGGGCTTTTCCGGAACTAATCTGTGTATATCTGAACCTTGTTTTGTGGATCCAGACCCGTTTATGCACCATTTAAGTATTAATACCCCGAAAATAACAAAGAACTTCATACTTCTTTCACCAATATAGCCAAAACTGCCTACTTTTGTGTATATATTTGTCGTTGTAAATTTTACCAATTGGTACAGTGATACTAAACTTTATTACCTTGTATCTTCTTTTCTAAGTGCACTAACGTACATTCATTGTAGCACGTAAAGAACAAGCTGTTTTAAATCACATAATATTCGAGCAAACTGTTTAAATTATTTAATATTAAAACCGGAAAACTAAAAAGCACTGTTTAACGCGTTCAATCAAGTCGAAGATCTAAGAGAGCTTGTTCATGTTAACCTCCGTATATATAGCGGTTAGCCTGTCTGTCGGTCTGTTCCCCAAAACGGCCAGTTTCTAGAATTTCGTCATTCTATGTTCCCAATCCGTAGTTCGGCATGCGATTTTTACGAATTTTGTACTCGCCTCAGTTAAATCTCAGAAAATTTCCACACGGCACGCAACGTCTGAGAATACCTAATTAAATTTTATACAGAAATGTTATTTCTACCTCTCAATTTTGCCTTTTACTTTCAACCAATCGCAACCCCATGACGTTGCTCTACTCACGCCTTTTTACTATATGTGTCTCGGTCTTGCGCCTATTATCTGTCTCTATCTACCCTGTTCTTATTAGTGCAAATTGATATTCCTTATTATCGATTATTTCAGTCCATGTGGACTATCTGGGTTAAATAACCCCGTATCGAACCTTCTCGTGAATATTAAGCCACGGTTTCTCCAAGTTTCTTTGTAACCATTAATTATCTGCAACATTTACGCAGAATGAGCTTTTTAAAAATACGCAGGTGTTTAAACATACTATTAATTCTCAGAGCTTGATTTCATGGTATTTTATTGGGTTTTTCAAGTTTTTATAGATATTATATGTTACTAACGGTTCAATTAACTTCAATTACGATTATTATTAGTACATTTTTGTTTAATACCGGTTACTTAAAATAGAGTTAATTAATATAAATTTTGCACGTAATTTTTATTTGTTTCTTTACTAGGGATAATTAAATTACCCGTAAAGTTTTCTAATACTGCTTCCTTTTATATAAAGCGTCTTATAAATAATTTAAATTTCTTAATTTTAATAAAACGAATGAATTTTTATGCTTCACGCTGTTATTTAATAACGCGTACCTTTTCCAAAAGCTTCTACACAGTGATTAAAATTATTTGATGTGATTATTTAATTTTCTACCCTGGTCTAAATTTGAGTAATATATATATATATATATATATATATATATATATATATATTGCCGCGTTACTTCATGAGCTCTGGTACTTGCCAGTTACAACAAAAATCAATTTTCACAAATATAAAATTTCACAAAAATTTTCTTACCCGTATTCTGCTTCGCCGAATTATTTTCTTCAGCAGCTTCCCTGGCTATCTCAGCTGTGCTTCTTCTCGTATACCTAAATTTACTGTCATTCTCGTTACCGTTCACACACCATACAATAAAAACACAAAATAATACAACAATCAGACACTATTTATTAACGACTATTTACAAATAATAATTCAAAGTTATTTACAGTTCGGTGCTCAAGTAGCACCTCAATACATGCTATCTTTGTAACGTCCAAGTTTTTAAAATGAAAATTTCTAACACATTTAATGTAACAGGAGTAAATGGGCCCCAAATAATACCTGAGCTTGGTATCTTACTACACACTGGAGTATGGTGAGCTCATGATAACCCAGTTTATCAATGTATGCTTTCCACTTTGTATACTATTACTACAAACTTCAAAAAAAAACTCATGCACTCTTAACAATTAAATTTAAATTTATCAAACAATTCAATAAGCTTTACGTACACCTTTTGTTTTATATTCAAATTACCATATTAATAGTCAGCTATACGTATTCTTTTCAATACCTAAAATAACGAAAAATACCATCAAAGTTCACTCTCACACATCACAAAAATTTCAACAGTTTATACAAAAACAGCAAATTTTAATGCGTTACCTAGAAAAACTTGTAGATTCCATCTCCGTTGACAATGTATTAAGTTCCTGAACCCCTCGGCCTAGCGGTTATGCGGGAGGCTCCACTAGATGTTTAAAGATGAACACCATCTAAGCTGCGCTTCGTGCAACCCATCCAATATCAATTTAAATATCCAAATCCATGTATATTACACTTGTTTATTATCGTCTTATTAATTTACGAGCTTGTTAAAGTATTCTTTGGACCTCAGTTAAATTTAAATAAACTCGACACGATTCGCGTTTCTAACTATAAAGCCACAACAATCTAATACTGTACTATTGAATTTACAAATTTTTAATACTTACAAGCCACGTCAGTAGATTTTTGTACGTCGTAAGCGATGCAAAATAAAAAAGATAAGAGATTTGTCCTAAATCTCTCAGAGTATTTATATCATAAAACTAGGCCCCCTTGGCCACATTTTACGCGAAATACCTAATTGCAAAATAACATTTGCACAAATTTTGTGTAACCGTTCTAAACTTTTAGAAATATCCCCGCGTCAACCACCCTATTTACGACAAAACTATCACATGTTCCTCTGTTTTAAAACTACCTATTTCGTCCAATCATATATTCTAGTGACGTCTTATAACCCCGCCTGTAACATCTCTATTCCTGTTTTATGCATATTGTATGTCGCGTTCTAACCTTGCTTGAGTGGTAGAAAATTGATATAGCTGCCCGCGTCTTAATGTCTACCCCACGTGGATTGAATACGTGCCTACTAAAATGCATGCTTCTATGCCCGTCTCATTCTGTAACATATTATTAATTGTGCATCCTTTCTGCTCTTTAAGAAGCTCTTGTTAGTGTTTATTACGAAACCAGCGACGGTTAAACAATATTTACTTGAAGCTTGCTTTGTTATCTACAGAAATAACCGGAAGGTGACCTTTCCAACGTGCAGCTGTGCCTAATTAATGATCGTTTAAAATAACATTTCTAGGAGTTTGTTTTTATAGTATTCTATATAACGGACGTCTGTTTGTTTGTTAAGAAAGCTTTTCGCCTTGGTATTATTGATTTTTCATGCTCTTAAGCGTTCTCTGACGTTATAACCCGTTGAATTAAACTAAATTAAATTAATTAATAATTTCTCTCGGCTTATAAACCTGATTTTCTTTGTGAATCTAATCCCCAGTTATAAAATTATGTCAATACTTGTTAATTTAAATTAAATAAATGAAATTAATTTTGTGGGTATATAAATGATTCCTTTCTCTATACCGGTTGTTAGAAAATTGCTTTGTTAACCCCAAAATTTAACCCTTTAAATCCATTACAATATATATATATATATATATATATATATATATATATATATTATTAATACAGAAGAATAATCCACATTTGGAATGCAAATGAATGCTTGATATATATTAATAGTTATTAAGATGAATGAAACAACTTTGTATTTAAAGTTGAATTACCATTACAAATCGAACTAGTAATTGAAAACCACTAAAAGAACGGCTACAGCAGGATTTGAACCTGCAACCTCTGATTCTCCGGATCAGTGCTCTAACCAATTGAGCTATCTAGCCTAATTGTTTAGATGATGTTATACTTAATACTACTGAAGCTTGGCCCTTGTTAATGATTTTCAATTACGTCTTGCATTTAAGGAAATTGAATCTAGTTATATACATAATTCATGTACTAATAACTTGCAAAAATGGGATGATCAAGTTATTAGTACATGAATTATGTATATAACTAGATTCAATTTCCTTAAATGCAAGACGTAATTGAAAATCATTAACAAGGGCCAAGCTTCAGTAGTATTAAGTATAACATCATCTAAACAATTAGGCTAGATAGCTCAATTGGTTAGAGCACTGATCCGGAGAATCAGAGGTTGCAGGTTCAAATCCTGCTGTAGTCGTTCTTTTAGTGGTTTTCAATTACTAGTTCGATTTGTAATGGTATTTCAACTTTAAATACAAAGTTGGTTTTCATTTCATCTAATAACTATATATATATATATATATATATATATATATATATATTGACGTAAGGGGTAACGGGAAGTATTTGTACAAATAATTAAGTGAAAGATACCGTAAAACGCATTTTAATGAGAACGCAAAGCGCATCATTTTAAGATAAATACAAAGCCATTTATTTTCACTGTTAATTATCAATACATTTTTGATAAAAATGCTTTTTGATTTATTGTATATAGCGTCGAATAGTACTAGCTATACTCATTTAGCATAAAAATAAACAATTTCGTGTAGTTAAAAAACCAATTCTAGTCTTAATTTTGTGTACTGAAACAAGAAAGCAATTATTTTCTAAAAAAATACAACCCCTTTTGCATTAAAAACCAATTAAAGTTTACATTAATTACTCCTTGGATAACAGAAATTTATTTCAAATAAAGAATTTTTTAGAATTAGGAATATACAAGAATATACAAGAATATACAAGAATATACAAGAATATACAAGAATATACAAGAATATACAAGAATATACAAGAATATACAAGAATATACAAGAATATACAAGAATATACAAGAATATACAAGAATATACAAGAATATACAAGAATATACAAAAAATTTTGTAAATATCTAATTATTAAATAAAACATTTTATTTCTAGATGCTGCTCGGAATACTAAAAACCCAGAAAATGTAAAAGAAATTAACAAGAAATATTTATGATCTTCGCATTCAATGTTGGATAGAAGGAGACCCCGAGCATTAACCTTGGGTGTTAAATAAAAACAAACAGAGCACGTCACGAGTAACTGAAACCAGATAACAAGGTAATTACACCCAGATTTTAGACGCTACTGAATTTTTCTGTGAAACCCTGTATTGTAATATTACAGACTATTCTAGTAATATTCTAGAAAATATATAATTTGTACATAAGGAAGCGTTTATTAGAAACAGAATTCATTTGTTTCATTCATTCATTAGATGCATTCAATCTTTAAATTCGATCTCGAAATGATATTTTAAGTGGCGAGTTGTTGCTTTGCGAAGATATTTAAAGTATGCAGTAAGCATACCTTGATCTAATAATTATTATTTATATAGAAGTGATGTTTTAAACGCAAGTTACATAAAAATATGTACTTTATAAATCACAATAAAAAGGGAAAAATTCTTCAACATAACGCTATTTTAAAAATTTTTGTAAATAATTGAAAGAAAAATTTAAGCATAATGTACTTTGGTAGCTGCTGTTTGAAACGAGAATTTTAAATGTGTAAAATCTTGTAAGCTGATTTGGACATCAATTTAAAATAAGAAGATATTTAATTACGAGGAACGTTATTGTGAATTCTACGAGTATTACTTTTAAATTTATTTTTAACTGATATTGGAGTATTTGTATTTAATAGAAATAGAATAATAAGTGTTAATCATATAATAATTTCTATGTAAAGAAGTTTGACTAAGAAAGTTCGTGTTCAGGGTTTGAAACACTCTGGCCCTTTAATAGATTATCTGTCAAGGATTTTTTGACCAAACAAACCTTACAAGCATGACAATAAACATAACCAAACAAACTGTCTATAAAAAAGAAATTTAGTTCTGTAAATTTAAAATAAGGTAAGGAACAACTTTATTTTCTTAGAAATTATTTTATATTTGAAAGAAACGATGATGTAAATGCTTTTGTATGAGAAAAAATATTTCATTTGGGATATTGCTGTGTTTGACTTCGTTTTGAAAACTCCAACATTTCCGTTAAATTAACCAGACAAAATTAGAAAGAAAGGTAAGTGAACAATTTCAAGTTTTACAAATTGCTGTATCTTTTTCATATCACCCTTGTTGTAATGCCCCAAAATGCGGCATTGTCACAGCACACTTCTAGTGACGCTCACAACGCGCGCCTTTTAACAGCACTCGTTTAGTGGCGCTTCAACGTGCGGCCATTTTCATATCACCCTTTTAGTAACACACCAAAGTGGGATCTACCACAGCAATATATATATATATATATATATATATATATATATATATTGCAGTGCTCCTTTAGAAAGGTCCTTTTTGGTCGGCTCGCTAATGCGTGCCCCACACTTTGGGCGTCATGTAAATGCTCTATACTCTCCTAAATGTTTGTAGCCCCACGCTTGGGAAACCATAGAAATGTACTGTAGTTATCTTGGAATCATGCCCCACTATTCTTTCTGAAATAAAAATAAAACTCCACCAATTTGTACCTAAATAAAACCTCGTTACAAATTTCTTGAATTTCGATATGTTCTAGTTTGGTATTTACAAAAAATTGTTTCTCCAAATTGATCTAACATGGATAGCTCTGCTACCTACCTTCTACGATATACTCACTACGGCTACTCATTCTCTCAACACCTTTCTAATAAAAGAAATAAAAAAAAAATATTATTTCCAAAAAAACATCAACCCTTTTATTCATATAACTCAAATAATTATTCGCATAATCTCAATATTTACAAATCATTTCACGATAAAACATTACATACTTTGGTTTATTATTGAAACATTAATCTAAAATTCCCGTGAGCTTTTATGTTACGCTATATGAAAAATTTTATTCGAAGCAGATGGGCCTTTCCTAAAACCCTAAATTTACGTTCTCCAGGTCTATGTTGAACTCATTATAAACCTTTAATTTTGTATACCTAAAATATTGCATCAACCAGTTATGCTAAAGACCCATTTACTCCTTACACCATAAAAAATTTTTATTCAAGTATTTACACCGCCAGACTTAAATTATTGTCTTTTACATATGTCAAACAAATTACTTTTCAGTTTCCAAAATTTTCACGAAATAAATCGAAACACAGCGTTTTTGATAACACCATATCATCACAACAGCTCAACAACAAAAAAAAAGTTACCTGGAATGTTCTTCTAACTCACCACCTCTGTAGTTGATCTTCACCAAACTCACGTTTCTGGCTTACGCCATCTTGCTGCTTTCCAACTTTGACTGCATTTCTCTTAACTTGTTTATCCAATTCTCCACCAATTTGTGAACGTTTTCCACACGACAGCCCGTACAAAATCTAAGCCTTGCTTCCTCCTCCAACTAACTCGTTCATCCAGTTTTCCACCAATTTGCTTACTTACTTGTCATCCTGCTTCAATGGTTTTAATTATTTCTAATTATATTCGGCCCGTTTAAATTACTTGAACCAACTCGTGCATTTCAAACACTTGTAAATTATTCGGACTGCACTATTACACAATTTGCAGCTAAGATGGTCTGCTCTAAACTACCAAAAGTAAATGATGCGACTCAAAAAATAAGAAAGAGATTACCCCCTCTGGCAATACTTATATAGCCTCAAAAACCCCCCTTTTGCGTCACGTATTTTCGCTGCATTCTCTTACCTCGGGTAACTGCCACTCAATTTCACAAATTTTTAGATGTACACAACACATAACGTACTTTGATAACCAAGAATTTTACCACCCCAACGACATTATACTTTGAAAACACGCTAAACTAACCAACCGTCTAATTTTTCTGTGAACTGTGTCCCTTTCCTATTGCCTCTCACTAATTCCACTTATTCCACTCATACGTTTATAATCACCTTTCCTGTCTTTGTCTTATGGTCCCACTATTGCCCTGTTGTCTACGTTTAAAGCTCCCTTCTTCTATATATGCGCTTTGAAAAATCGATATCGTGTGACGTAAGACCCGTTGCATCTGCGCCCCTATCTTAGCCTCTACAAGTATTTATTTATTGCGCTCTTGAAACTGTTTGTTACTCAATCACCTGCTATATTTTCCATCTGCCTCTATTACATTCTAAAAATTCTCTGTGCCTTACATTTTTATCGATCTGTTTATGAAATACCCGTCGGTTGATGCTAACCTTGTGTGTTTTCGTTGAAATGTTTTGTTAACGTTTTCTAGCCATCACAAAAAATGCTTATCTCCCCAAGCTTTTATTCCTTGAAACCTTGACTTGTTTTGCTGTCTTACACTTTGTAACGTTCTAGACACTGCTTTAGTTTACTATCTTAAAAAAATGTATGTTGCTTAACTTATTGACTTTTACCTTGCAGAGCTTTAATCCTGCTAATTTTTGTATGTAATTTTCATCCTTGCATCAATTTTATGTATACAAATTATTGATTTGAACTTATAATATGCTTTTTTATCCCCATTTACTTAATTTGAAGCGTAATACATAAATTATTGTTTTGA
Organism: Platerodrilus igneus; assembly: GCA_036346225.1. Classification (NCBI taxonomy): domain Eukaryota; kingdom Metazoa; phylum Arthropoda; class Insecta; order Coleoptera; family Lycidae; genus Platerodrilus; species Platerodrilus igneus. The sequence continues at coordinate 194,584 of JARFIW010001379.1, read as the reverse complement.
GCTTATATCATAATATGTCCGTTATTATTCCAATTTTATTTAATTGGAGCGTAATAAATAAATTATCGTTTTCTATGTACAGGGTGTTTACACGAATACACATTTAACCTATTTACACATATTTAGCTTAACCCGTCACAGTAATATATATATATATATATATATATATATATCTGTGTGTGTGTATTTTAGTTTTTCTAAAAACATAATTAAAAAATTTTTTTGTTTTTTCGTCTAATTTAACTTGTAGCTCGCAAAAAATTTTACATCTAATTTTCTTTAAAAATACTTGATTAAAAAAGTGCTTTCGGAGTTCTATATATTATCTAATGTAACTTGTGGTGCGCAAAAGGTGTACTTCTAATTTTCATTAAAAATACAGAATTAGTGAAGTTGTTTTGGTTTTTTATATTTTTCTCTTATGTAACTTGTAACTTTCAAAGTAGTGTACTATTAATTTTCTTTAAAAGTACACAATTATCAAAGCTCTATGGAATTTGAAAATTTTTTTCTAATGTCACTTGTCCCTCAAAAGGACGTGTACTCTTAATGTTGTTTAAAAATACACACAGAAGTCCTTTGGGTTTTTATACTTTTTCAAATGTAACTTGTTGCTCACAAAGAAGAGTAGTTTTAATTTATACCAAAGTTCACAATTAACAAAGTTCTTTCAGGTGTTCAAATTATTTTTCTATTGTAAATTGTAGCTCAGAAAAGGATGTACTTTTAGAATGCAAAATTAACAAAAATTTTCTGTATTTTTCTAATATAACTGTAGCTCGCAAAAGGTCTGCTTCTAATTTTCTTTAAATATACATAATTAACAAAGTGCTTTCGGGGTTTTATATACTTTTTTCTAATACAACTCGTAACTCGTAAAAAATTGTACATCTAATTTACTTTAAAAATACGTAATTAGCGAATTACTTTCGGGTTTTTGTATTTTCGTCTAATGTAATTTGCAGCTCGCAAAAAAACAATGCATCTAATTTTCTTTCAAAATACGGAATTAGCCAAGTTCCTTTGACTTATTTTCTTATTAATTCGTAGCTTTCAAAGAAGTGTAGTTTTAAGTTTCTTTAAAAGTATACAACTATCAAAGCTCTATCGGATTTAAATTTTTTTTTCTGGTGTCACTTTTAGTTCAGAAAGAAGTGTACCATTAATGTTTTTTAAAAATACACACAGAAGCTTTTCGTGTTTTTAAACTCTTTTCAAATGTATCTTGTTACTCACAAAGACGCGCAATTTTAATTTTCTTTTAAAGTACATAATTAACAAAGATCTTTCGGGTCTTTCAAGCGAGCTAAAAGTTACACTAGAAAGTAGCCCAAAAGATTTTGTTAATTGTGTAGTTTTAGAAGAAATGACTGTACTTTTAATTTCTTCTAAAACTACACAATTAACAAAATCCTTTGGGCTACTTTCTAGTGTAACTTTTAGCTCGCAAAAAGTGTACTCTTAATTTGTTTAAAAAATACACAAATAACAATGTTCAGTAGGTTTTTAAAATTCTTTTTTCCTAATGCAACTTGTAGCTTAGAAAGAAGTGTACTCTAAATTTTTTCTAGAAATATACACAAAATTCTTCCGGGTTCATTATTTTATTCTAATGTAAGTTATAGCTTTCAAAGAAGTGTAGTTTTAATTTTCTTTCAAAATGCACAATTAACAAAGTTCTTTCGAGCCTTTAAGTTGTTTTCCTAATGTAGCTTGTGTCTCACAAAGGAATGTAGTTTTAATTTTCTTTAAGAATAAAGAACTAACAAAGCCCCTTCCGCTTTTATTTTCTTTACAATGTAACCTCTAGTTCAGTAGAAAAGTCATTTAAATTTTTAATAAAAACGCACAAAATTTTTTTCGGTTTTATAATTTTTTTCCTAATGTAACTTGCAGCTCACAAGGAAGCGAATAAGCGTAGTTTTAATTTTCTTTTAAACCACAGAATTAACAGAGGTTTTCGGGTTCTAAAATCCTTTTTATGAGGTAACTTGTAGTTCAGAAAGAAGTGTACCTTTAATTCTTTCTATAAGTACACACAAAATCTTTTCCGGTATTTATATCCTGTTTCTAATGTAACTAGTGGTTCAGAAATGGACGTGGTTTAATTTTTCTTTTCAAATACACAATTAACAAAGGTCTTTCAGCTTTTAAATTTTTAATCCAGTGTAACTTGCAGTTCAGAAGAAAGTGTGCGTTTAATTTTTTCTAAAAACCACAAATATCAAAATTCTTTGGTATTTTCTCAAATATTACCTCTATAGCACAAAAAGTACATACAACTATCAAAGTTGTTCCGGGTTTTTGTTTTCCTTTTCCCTAACGTAACTGTAGTTTACAAAAAGTGTAGTTCTAAGTTTCTTTAAGAATACACAATTAACAAAGGTATTTTCGTTTTTTAATTTTTTTTCTAATGTAACTTTTAGTTTGCAAAAGGGCGTACTTTTAATAAAGTGTGTAACCTTTATTTTTTTACTTTTCTAAAAATTAATGAGGTTAAGATTTTCTTACTAAAATCTAACTGGTCTGCACTCTTATTTCAGGAACTGCAGTTAATTCTTTGAATTGTTATTCCTACTCGTAATACCATACACTTGATTTAATCCAGTTATATAAACAAGAACACAATACGACTATTTAAGTGACTAAACAAAATATGTACAACCTAATTTATCTCACAAATGTTTTTACAATTTACCATATATACAGAATTTACAGTTGCCACTTACAATAACATAAAAAATTGCTACAATGCAATCTGAATAAAAAATTTAGTATACTTTTGTATTTATTCACCGAAGTCGTTACGTAGTTTAAATCGAGCTCGCTTTAATTGTTTCAGACTTGTACAAAATAAAGTCCCTAAATTAGTAGTTAATTCAAACAAAAAGTTGAGGTTACTGAAATTTCATGTACTGTTTCAAAGCATTTTTTTAGTATAATTTAAAGATTCATAGAATTAAAATTTTGCTATTAAAAGACGAATAAAATTTAAAATACATGTTTGCGTGTGTGGTATGTAGTTGGTTGTTGTGGCCTGCTAAGTAAGTTGATAACTCTGTTACTCAGGGGTCTCTACCGAAATTTCTTATTACTGATCTACCAACAACACCTGTGGAGATAACAGCTTCAAAAAAACACAATTGGACAGCGTGCACGACTAAAGGCTTTCCATATTCTACGATTACATCAACAAACGCATTTTGTGAATTCCATATTAAATTCCTTATTTAACTTCAGATTGGTTATACTGACAATTGATAACAATACTCTTCAGAAATTACGACTGCATTGCAGGGTGCGTTCAGAGTGGCAACGAAAGGTGTTTAAGATGTCCCAAACTTATTGGTTAAAATTCATTATGTGCGCATTCTATTAAAATAATACGTATTTTTGCTACTAGAGTAAATACGCCAGTGTCAAAATTATTTCCACGTTCTTCCTAACAGGAAAATTTATACTGCTAGAAGTGTACTTATAATTTTCTTCAAAAATACAGAATTGTTAAAGTTCCTTTGGCTTTTTATATTTTTCTTTAAATAACTTGTAGTTTACAACAGGTTTAGTTCTAACTTTCTTTAAAAATGCAAAGTTTTCGAATTATATAATTTTTTTTAAATAGAACTTATAGCTCAGAAAGATGTGCGCCTTTAATATTTTCCTAAGATAAATAAAAAATGTGTTCGGGTTCTTGTATATTTTTTTAAAGTAACAAGGGTTGTAGTTTCAGTTTTCTTTAAAAATACACAAACAACAAAGTTATTTCGCGTTTTTATATTGCATGTGCAACCTGAAATTTCCAGCAGTTTGATACTGCATTACGATAATGCACCCAGCCATAGCTCGAAGTCGGTTGGAGCAGAAAAGGTTCCAGTACTCCACATCCGCCCTACAGTTCTAATACGACTCCATGTGATTATCTTCTGTATCCAATGCTTAAGCGGAAGTTGAATGGCCACCATTATGGAACAATAGAGAACATCCAATTTGCCACGACGCAACTTATAACCAATATCACAGAAGAATACCTTCAAAATTGTTACAACAAATGGCAAAACCGTTGGAAACGCTGTGTGCATTCCCAAGGAATATATTTTCAAGAGGACAGTGTTAAATTGTAGATTAATTAAATAAAAAACTTATAAAAATCATTCTGATTACTTCTGAGACCGACCTCGTATAAAATCTTAAAACAGCTTGTTTATAGGATTTGTTTTTCAAATGTAGTCAACATGTTGTTTTGATTTAGAATTTAATAAGTATTATCCATACCTGTTCAACTAATATTCCTAAGGATTCTCAAATAACAAAAGTCCATGTACATCATTTTGTATTATGCAGTTGACCTTGATCTTAATAAAAATATAAATGATTACGTTTCAACTGGAACCTTTCATCGTCTATTACATCAATTTATTTTCTGCTTTATAGCATTAATTGGAGTAAACTTGACAGCACTGTCAAGGTATTTCACTTCAATAATGTCGTCATTACCAATGAATCCATTAGAATTTGCGCCAAGCAAGCAATTTTCGAAATCTATAAAAAATCTACTATTCTCTCCAGTTATTTAAATTTACGTTCATATTTTTTAATTGGTCTTAATTTATTCTGCCTACCATAACTAGCTTTACAATTTTTGTCAATATGCTAATATAAAATGTTGCTTACCGTATGTACATAAGAAGTACTCTTTTTTCATGGAACATATAACCTTGAAGTTGGTGGTTGTTATTCGGTTTGAATATTCTTCAAACCATATATGATTTTCGACTTGTACTTTCTTTGTTTCTCTACCTTTGCAATTTTTTTTGTTACGTTTTTGGTTTGTCCAAAAATAGTGTCGCTTTCATCAAGTATTCTGGCGGATATGCTTTAAACAAAGTCGCTCTGCACCATATAATGTTCGTTAGGTCCTGCAACGGTTTTGTTTTAAACCGTTTCCTATTCTGCATAATTTAGATGTAGAATAAATAAGTTTTGCCGTCTTATTTTTTCAATATATGTTTATGTTGGACCACCTGGAATTTTCGCAGTTAATTCTTTGTGTATAACTAAAGTCACCACTGTTATTAAAGGAGACTGGAACAGCTTCAGATCTCGTTTGGTACAAGCCTTTTAAAGAGAAATTTATTCTTTTTTCACTAACAAACTTACTAACAATGGAATTTTATTTCTCAGCCAAGTGGTTTGTTATATTTAAAATTAAACTATAGGCATTATCAATCAATCTCCTAAAGCAATTTTGAACTTTCTCGTACAGCTCACAAGCAGATATGACAAGTACATAATTTTCATTACTTAAACCTCTTGGACAATGAAAATATTTGATCGCTTTTCGTCATTTAATCTGTCCAAACCCGTATGATGGAGCATTTTGTATATCTTCAATAGGCGCCGTTATATGTTCTGTTAATGAAATATTTTTCTTGCCTCTATATTAAACAGCCTTTTTAACTGCGGCTACAAGTCGATAGAACTAGACCAGCACACGTTTTTTTAATTGAGAAGTAACCGGCAAAACTTTTGAGTTGCTTCTTTATCTTGCTCGAAGTTTATGATGATGTTTTGAAAAATTATGTAGCAAATGCTTACTGTACTTCATTTTTTTGGACTGTACATGCACCATATGCACGAGCTTCAGATATATTTTTAAATACAGCTACCCCCATCAGTCACACATATTTAACACCATGCACTTCGATACTTCTTTTCAAACCTTCAACAATCACGTTTGATTTTATGACAGTTAAAGATCAACGAAATTTTTCAAACATTGATGGTCAGCAGTTGCAATGTTCTTGTTTTCAACACGATTACAAACACAACAGTATTTATTTTCCACAGTCAAAAATTGTATCCACTGTGTCCGTTTCGCAATGATACGTGCTTGAAATTTATAAAGGGTATTTGATTTACTTATGTCAAATTGGATAATACTTATTTCTCCCGACAACGCATTATAGTTAATAGTATAAAACGCTTGCATCAAGTTCCATCTGCAATTACGGTTATGGTAGAAGTGCCATCTGGATTTACTACCCCATTCGGTCTAGCTAATCTCGCTTGTTCTGACCATTCTCTTCAATTTGTTCCAAGCAGAAGCTTGAACTACGTCTCGCACGTTATTTTGGCAAGAATTGAAAGTGCCGTAAGCCATAAATGGAACATTTAACTGAGACATTTATTTATTGGCTGTTGAATGTCCAATCCCCGAAGAAATAGTGCCCACAGTAGTTGCAGTATTCACGTTTAACTTTGTACCTTCCTTGTAATCTGTAGGTATGTATATCAGAATACTGCACATTTTACTTTTTAAAGTTATTAGTATAATTCCAGGTGGGGTTCAGCGGAAGTAACGCTTTCGTTGGCTGTAGTTCCGAACAAACTTGATTTCTACGTCACGCTGGAGCATAAGAGTGGGCGTGAAATAAGGCTATCAAAGTAAGGCTAGGGAAGATGAACGCTATTGCATCAAAGAATATTTAAAAGATAAACCTAATGCAGAAACCTAAAGGTTATGATGAACTTCAACAGCAGTAAGTATCTTAGTTAAATCTAAAACATAAAAATATGTACAAGAAAAATCAATAAACCAAGGTCACTGTTTATGCCACAAGAAATATATAAAGCAATATCCAAGTAATAGTTCATATTGGAACCATTCAAATAAACTTGCGTTCATACTGTGGATATTTATTACTATTGTTGTAGTAGAACCATTTAATACCTTTAAAATCAAGTAACTTAAAAACAGGTAAATATCGAAATAGAACTTGTTACAAAAGTTATCTTAAAATGATTGCACAATTTAAAAATATACGGGGTGTTTATTTTTGAAAAATTGACTTTATAGATTTTTTATGTTAGAAACTTTAGCAAAAATTTTGAACATTTTGGATGGAATTGAATGGAAACAAATGCATTGGAATGTGTATCATACATTTGAATAGATCAAATCTGCTAATAATTGGTTCCTATAAATGTCAATTTAAATGTACATTAGTTTCAAGAAAGGATATAGGTTTTTTTACATAATAAACATAAAAGGCTAAATATTTCCAGAATGGTAAAATATTGAAATATGTCATATTAAACGAATTTAACTTAAAATTATGTGCAAAATTTAAATGTTCCAGTTAAAATAGCAAAGATAATATCAACTTCCGGCACAATCGGAAGTGCTATCAAAACGAAAATATTTTAGATGGATTTGGCATGTCGAAATAACACCATGTACAAAATTTCGTTCTTCTGCTTCTTGTATTTTCTGAGAGATGTCTAATGCACGGTCGTCGTGAAAACCACTGTATTACTGTTTACTATCTGTCACATTAGAAGGAAAATAGTTACACATCATTACTAATATTTATTATTATTTATTATTAAAAATTGAAATATACAGGGCAAGCCCTAGTTACATATTTCACTAAATTTAATGTGATATACATACTAAAATAATGTAGTACAAAACAATATGAATGATGCATATTAAATTATTGTTATGTATGCATGTGTAGTGTGTGCGCGCATACGTATGTATGTGTGTGTATGTGTATTTGTGGTTATGAATATTAATGGCTAATTAATTTTTGCAATATCTTTTTAAACTCATATTCATTACTTGAGAATAATGATAATGATTTGTTGTTATTGTTAGAGTTATATGCTGCTAGTACTTTTAGTATTGGTGAATTGCGCCTTAATTCTGTTCTAAATGTGGGAATATAAAACAGGTTTTAAGACGACCATAATGTACAGGGACAGAAAACCTATTTCACTTAATATATAAGGACAATCAATTTTATTATTTAGAATTTTATGTAGAAAGGAAAACCTTATTATTGTTCGACGTTCGGAAATTTTATTAATCGCGAATATTTTCCGAGCATTACTGTACGAGTTGAAACCTATATGTGTATTAAATTTTTTGTAGTAAATGTATGATATAAACTTATTTTGAATAGTTTCAAGTAGTTGTGATTGAATTGCAGTTCCAGGATCCCAAACAATAATAGAAAATTCTAATTTGGAGCGAACCAAAGAGTTATACAGCAACTTGATGCAATCTACATTAGTAAATGACTGTGAGTTTCTGATAATGAAACCTAACATTTTATACGCATCTGCCGCTATCGATTTTGTGTGACCATCAAAATTTAAGTTTGTTTTAAATTGTACTCCCAGGTGCGTTTTGTTATTCACCTCCTTTAGTCTATTTTTGTTATTGAATAATTAAATTCTATTTTATGTTTAGTAATTAAGTATGACATTTTCTCACATTTATTAATATTGAAATATAATTTATTGTCATCACACCAAATATATATATTGTCCAGATCTGCTTGTAGTAAATCACAATCAGAGTCACTCTTTATTTCCTTGTATATTTTCAAGTCATCGGCAAATAAAAGATATTTACTATTACAAATGGACTGTGGTAGATCATTAACAAAGATAAGAAATAAAGAGGACCAAGATTGCTTCCTTGTGGTACACCTGAGGTTGGAGTGAAGCATTGAGAGTCTGTTCTTTGGTATGTCACAAACGATTTTCTATTAGATAGATAAGATGCAAGTAATTCAATTACTGGTAGTGAAAATCGTAAAAGTCAATTTTGCTAACAGTATGTCATGATTCACATTATCAAATGCCTTAGCAAAATCTGTATATATTACATCAACCTGCCCTTTCCTGTCTAACACTTCACTGACAAAATCTGTAAAATTAACAGATTTGTGGTGGTTGATCTTTTTGGCATAAAACCATGCTGGTGTAGGTCAATTGAAGAATTAACATGACTAAATATTCGTTTGTAAATAATTTGTTCAAAAATTTTTGCCGCACATGATAAAACAGAAATAGGCCTATAGTTGCCAATTAGGTTTGTTGCACCTGATTTATGAATTGGAGTAACTTTGGCAAGTTTCCATTGTTCGGGAAAAGTTTTCGTTTTAATGATAAATTAAACAATGTACAAAGCGGATATTTTAGTATATCGGCACATCCCTTGAACACATATGGAGGTATTCCGTCAGGTCCTGCAGCTCGTTTCGGTTTTAACTGGTGTAATGCTTGCTCCACATCTTCAATTGTAATGCTGTGTAAAGTAAATATGTCATGTGGGCTTTCATTTAAGACCGCGCTTATATTGCTAGTGCTATAATTTGAATGATTACTGTACACCGATAAAAAATATTCCGCAAAAGCATTAACTATTGTATATATAGAATTCAATTCACGATTTTTATAGGAGTATGTTGTGGACACTGCGCAGTTTTTTTTATTGTTTGAAATATAATTCCAGAAAGCTGCTGGATTTCTTTGAATATTTTCCTCAACACCTTTATGTAGTCTTTATATGCTTCTCTAATTTTTACTTTAGTATGAGCACGCAAAGTTTTAAACTTTGTTAGGTGATACTCAGATGTACTCTTTAGACCATGATGATAATTTTTTTCTTTGACCAGACTAATCAATTCTTTATTAAACCATGGAGGATATTTGCTAGTCTTTTTATTTTTATTATTAATATTTCTTATTGGAACTGAGTTTTTAAGAGCAAGGTGTATAGCTTGATAAAAGGCTTTACGGCTTCATTGACATTGCTATATGTTGATAGATAAGTAAAATCGGTTTGCTTGAGAAGGTAGTACAGTAATAAGAAATTTGCTCGCATGAAATCGTATTGACCCGAATGTGTTTGGTTAGTATTTCTAATATTCCTTTTCTTCGTTACAAAGCTAATTTCAAGGGGAGGGTGGTAACTATCGATAGGAATTAACGAATTCTCAGAAGCACGAACGTTTAAAATAATGTTTGAAAAAACTAAATCTAAAGTTTTGCCATTAATGTTTAAATTATTATTGAATGAAATTAGATTACATAAATTTAAGCCATCGTTAATTAGGTTGTATACTGGAGTGGCAGTACTGAAGTTGAAATTAATGCCGTTTACTAATGGTAAGTTAAAATCTCCTAAAATAATTATATTAGGACCATACGTGAGATAGAGATTGTTTATAAGATTATTAAACTCTTGATATAGTTCACGTTTACTATTAGGTTTAAAATAAGTAGTTGCAATGTAATATGTCACACCTTGAATACAAACTTTTACTATTACAATCTCTAATTTTGAATTAAGCTCTACTCGAGTGGAGATATATTTTGTTTTAATTGCAATAAGTACTCCCCCTCCTCGTTCACTATTAGATATATTGCGATCTTCTCTGAAGACAGTGTATCTATCATCTACTAGTTCTGCATCGTAGATCCCCGAATGTAGCCAACTTTCTGTTATGCATAGTACATCGTAGTTGTTATTCAATACATTTAATTGAAAGACCTTGGTTTTGTTCTAAGTCCCCGCACATTCTGATAATATATATATATGGTCTTCATTTGCGAATTAAATCTAATTGCTACTTAACATATCTCCAATGTAATTAATAGCATAATTATCACCGTACAAGCAGCATATGTAAAACAATTTATAAATATGTTTTATATAAAATGAATAGTAGTATAAGTGTAAGTGTTGCTATAATCTCAAATAACACCCTACAAAATAGAATAGCAATTACAGTTTATATACTCTATAAAGTTATTTGATTTATGTTTGTGTTATTTATATATTTATGTGTGTGTATGTGTATGAGGGTGCGTATGAATGTAAACAATACCTACGTTTAAAACAAAATTTTTGCAAGGTTAACTAATTAGAGTTTAACGTGAAGTGAATCCAAAGAAGCTGTAATGAATGACTGTCGACAAGTCTAGCAACAAGGGTATTTGAATTTTTAGCTGCTTTAACGTAAATTTATACAAAATACAAAGTACTAATACAGTTTATTTCTGACTATATTGGGTGTGCTGCCTAGTATTATATACCTTCTTAATGGTTTCAGCTGGACCTGGATCTTCTGATGCCAATTTTTTTAAATCTAATCGATTATCAATACGGAACGGCTTTCCATCTTTCAGGGATATAAAAACCTTTCCATCTCTTGTCCAAGCGTGTGCACTAGTTGTTTGTTTAACATACTGTAGTAGTTCCAAAGCTTTTTTAGTAAGCGATTCTGTAATGAAGAAGTGCGTACCCTTTAATTGTTTCTTAGCAGTATATATTTTATTTCTATAAAAGTATGATATAAGCTTTACAATAATTGGCCGAGGCCTTTTTCTCGATTTGTCCGGTGCACCAAGTCTGTGACATCTGTCTATATTTGGAATGTCTATTTGAAATTGGGGGATATTCAGTTTATTATTTACAAAATTGATCACCATTTGAGATGCATCTTCGTTGTCTTCTTCAGGTATGCCATGTATTACTAGACTATTTCTTCTAATGTAGGCTTCTTGGTCATCAATTTTGTCTTCCAATTTAACTATGGAATTCTTTATGGCAACAACGCAATTTAAAATGTGCTCCTTAAACATTGAGTATTCATTTTTAAGCATTTCTATGGTAAATTCGCTGGTCAGAAGTTTTTAGCTGACGTAGCCAGTTTTAATTTGTCTTCAAAGTCAGACATAGCAGTTTGAAACTGGGTTTCTAGTTTATTCAACGCCTCTATAGACATAATGTACGTATTGCAATTAATAACGTGACAAGCAAGTTATTGTTATTGATTGATTGCACCGCGCCGGTCAACTAAACTGTTTTAGTTCTTATCACTTACAATAATGCTAAACGAATAAAACTTATTTGTTATTTTAATGAAATACTACCGTATTTCTGGAGATACATCTTTAATATTTACACTATTCACTAACATTATACTAGAACGTTTGTTGTATAAATTTCACTAATTATAATTGCCATTTTCTAGTGTAATTAACGATATGTTGCAGGACTCGTCAAACGAACGTGTTATAGTAACATACCGGATGACCTTCATTTCAAGTTGGCTTTCACTTGAATGCGGAATGATTTCTGCTTCATCGCAGGGAGTAACTAAATTGAAGTCTGTTACATTGTTTGACTAAAATTTTGCAACACCCCGCTCTTCCAGTTTGCGCTTCAAACTAAAAAAAATAAAGGAAGTTTGTATTAAACCCAATTGGACACACCATCTTTTTAAGAGGATTTTTTAAGTATACTGCAGAAATAATAATTAGTATAAATCATAATTATAAAACATAAATGGGACAATACGCTACTTTAACTTGCCCTTAAACAATCAATTCTTATGCTAAATTGAAAAGATTTTTGTTATTATCAGCCACAGTAGATATGGTATAGTCCGATCAATTTCAGTGATACCAATATTAAAAGTACAACGATATATTCTTACAAGATTTCCACTTACTGTAGGGGTAAATTAAATAATTGAAGTAACCCGTGAGTTTTTTAATATTCTCAGATGGAACCAGTGAACTTTAAGGAAGGATTTTCTTAAAATGATGGAACGCAAATATCTTTTGACTATGCTAGGGGTCTATTCCTCGGGTAGAGCTTATGAGGATTGGTCGTGGTTCTTTTTACAAAACATTATTTACTTACTATGGCTTAATTCATACCAAAATAAGGGTTTAGGGAGGGCGCCACCAAGTCATTAAATTTTAAACACAGAGTTTCCCTAAGGGGGACTTGGGAGTTCTTAGAAAGGAATATCGTATTAACTGCTTACGCAGGAGCTGTAAAGAAAATTGAATTAAATTAACAAAGTGAGGACACAAGAGGTATATTCTTGCTACCTCATAATAAAAAATGCTGTAAGGATTAATTATGCACACACTTTTATAGACACAAATGTTAGGCATCAAATTCTGAAAGAGCTATCAGAGCTTCTTCGTTAAATAAGAGCTACAAATATCATTACCTCGAAGGTATTTATGCCTTTTGTTTTTTGATGTAGTTACACTATTTTTGAACTCACTTGTTCAAAATAAAACAATTACTTAAATGAATTAAATGGTGATTCTTTAATTAAAAGTTGCTTCATGATAAAAAGTTGTATGTACAAATTTTGCATATCAAAAGGGTTACTAGAATTTCCTCTACACATGTAGAACAATAAATTTGAATGAAATATCAAATACGTTAAGCGTTTCTTTTTACTACAAAAATTAATTCAAATCAATACCAGAAATATCAGATCTGTTATTCGGTTTACAAGTGTATATGAAAATATCGAAAATATCTAATAATTCAATGTTCAAAAGCTTTTACTATAATTACACATAAATGAAACTTTATTCAGAACTCAATGGAGTTGCTTAATTTCGTTAATAATAATAACGGTTACTACACTGGATTTAAAATTGGCAATAAAAAAATTATCAAAGTCCTTTCTAGTTTGTTAAACAAAATAATAGTTATAGGTCATCACAAAGTTATTTTTCTGGCGTAACCTTGTATCAAGGTTCGCCAAGTGCGGACGACATGTAAGAATAATATAAATCTTTTACCTCGTTTCAGCAGGTTTTTGTTTGTGTGACAGCGTTACATCGTGTTAGAGCAGATGTATATACATACGGTTTCGGGACAAACAAATCTATCTAAATTGAAGAACATTCCGGTAAAATTTCAAATATACAGTTTCATCGCAGAACATTTTATTAAATCCACCTATTATGGTAAAGTTGAAGGACGTTCATGTTAGACCAAAATTTCTTATCGCTACATTGAAATAATTGAATTGTAAACTCGATAATCGTAAACACAAAGAAAAGATCTATATAATCATACAACACAAAATTTAAACGGGCTAATTTTTATAAAACCAGATAAAACGGGATTAGACTAAACAAAAAAATATACAAAAGGATATACAAAAGAGTATACAAAAAAGCGCTACAACAAAATTATTTATTTGGTCTAGGAGATTATATCGAATTGCTTACCATTATTAAAAACACTATATCAAGTGTTTATTACACTTGAGTTATCACAAAGGGGTAAAGCCACAGGCAAATTACTCGCTAGAACTCTCAGGTTTTCCATGATGCTTTCGTTCCAAGTGTTCTAGCCAGAATGACCGTTGACACGTTGTGCACGAAATATGAAAGGTATTTGGCATTAAAATATCTATACAACTAGTTAACGCCTGAGGTTAGCAACCAAACTAGCATCTCTGTATTGTGGTTAGACCACATGATCCCAATACGGTATTTATTTAATTGACGACATTTACTGGTTTAATGGAACAGACAAAAAGATGTATTTAAATAATAATTTATTGGTGCTTTGCAGTGGTCAAAAAACTGTTACAATATAACACAATTGATCATTTTATGACGTTTTATTTACAAATAATCATCATCAATCGAACAATACCAGGTAACAAATAAGTAAATGGTATTTAAATTTAGAGAAACAAATAAGTGATGCACAAGTAACTATACCAAAAATTAGATCTAAACGCAATTACAAAAAAATGTTTGAATTAACGTTCATTTCTTCTGACGCATAACCTATTTTTATGTAAACAACATTTGATACATATATACATATCATTTCCTGTATAGCCCTAAAAATGAAAAATTTTCAGACATGCTTTGATGCCAATCCAGTGGTCTCTCAAAAAGGCAACTTTTTTCCTGATTAACCTACCACAAATTACTTACGGTTTTCGATATCCCAATGTTGGTACCATTTAATGAATCAGCCTGTGTATTAAGAAATTTAGCGTAGTGTATAAAATTCCATAAATATGCGATATCATGTAATCAAGGCATATTAATTGTTATTGCAAATAAATAAGTATTTATTTACATACCTGTAAAATTGTGCTAAACGCCGACTACAATTATGACAATTTTGAAATAAAGTCGTTGGGATCCCATATTATCACTAAACATTTAACAATCTATAATGCCAGGCACGTACATCATCCACTATCTAAATATATAAATCAAATATTAAATAATCGAAAATGTACTGTGGGCTATTTTATTTTAAACTTGGCTGAATATCAAATGTTGTAATTTAGTCTCGCTAATGCCGTTAACTAAACGCGTACCCTAACAAAAGTTTTTAGGAAATCCAGCAAATCGTTACTATAAATGCTAATGGATTTACGACCAATGTTCAGTGGTTAAATATCTTTAACAGGAATGAAATATTAGCATTTATTCAAACTATTTCTGTTTGCTAATAGTTTATGGCACTAGTCCTGCGGTGCTACAATACGGATCCGATCTTCTAAAAATCACTATTTTGGATTTATTTGCTTAATAGAGATTTCTAGTATACAATTTTGGTGAAAATTAATCAAGCATTTGGGACAGTTACTAGTTTTATTTAAGTCACTCTATCTCCAGCAGAAATATATGTTTTTGCAAATAAATAAATTTAAATGACTTTCCTACATAGACAATTATTTTATAAGTATATTCTGCTAAAACCGTTTTCCGTTTGGATGCTCAATAAACTTCAAAATGGTCGCTAGTGTAATGGGCTCTGAATCGCAAAATTCCAGTTATCGCATTATCTTCAATCTTAAAAAGCTTCCTCTTTCTGCTCAAAATGTGAAAACCATTTCCGATCAGCTACTAGTATTTGACGTTATAGTTTGTAAATTATTTATACCAAGGTTGAATTGTTGTTAAATTGGTAACCTGCGTGTAGAGTGTATGCAACTTTGACCATGTAATGGTCATTGTTATGTGTTGCGGCAGACTACTGACGTTATGGCATTCCGATTCACTGCAAAAAGGCAGACCACTGGAAGCGTAGAACGTACAACCATTTATGAGTCATCATTATTAGATCTTCCGTTCTGGAAATGGTTTGACGCGTACCCTCATTGTTTCCTATTCTGTGCTAACCTACACATTTTCCTGAAATATCCACAGTCTGCATCTTTCATTATCTGCGTGCAATAGTCTGATCTAGGTCTACCTCTACTTCTTTTTTCCTATCTCGTCTTGTAATATATCCCGCACTATTCCCAAAAATACCTTAGAACGTATCCCGCCTTTCTATTTTTCCTATTTTTTTTGTTTTCTACAGATATATTTATTCCCCTACTATTTACATAACCTCTTTGTTATTAACTTTGTCTCTCCATGCTATCGTCCTCATACATCTAAAGGACAGCATTCCAAAAGGCTTCTACCGTTTTTCTGTCTGCTTATCCTATTTCCCTATTTTATAGACGTACTGTGCTGTGCTGCACACATATGCTTTCAACAATTTTCTTCTTGTTTCTATGTTTGTTGTCTTCGAACATAGCCGCAGCTCTTTCTTGATAAATGCAGTTTGGTTCCCCTTCTATTGTTTATAAATATATACCCTATTTCCCCCGATATTCAGTAGTATGTGAAGGGGGTTAAGCAGCCTGCGGCTACCAAGACCCCCAACACTTGAACATTTGAATTAATAGTTTTCCAATATATCCTTATGCACAATGAAGATTAGTTGGAAATATTTCAAAACCAACACCTGTAGTTGTTTATAATAATCATCAGATTGAAGTGCAATTATTTTTTTCGTCATTAGGTTTCCGTCTTAAAACTGGTTGGACACGTACCATCATTTATTTTTATTCTGAGTTAACCTACACCGTTCTCTGAAATTCCCACAACCTGGATACAGCTTGGTTTTCCTTCTGTTGTTTCCTAATTATATGCCCCATTTCACCACGATTCAGTGGTATGTAAAGGGGGTTAAGCAATCTATGGCTACAAAGGGTCCCCAATACTTAGGCATTTTCCGAATTAATTGTTTTCCAGTAAATCCTTTTGCACAATTAACATTATTTGAGAGTATTGCAAAACCAATACCTGTAGTTGCTTATAATAATTATCAGTTTTTAGTACAGTTATTTTTTTCGTCATTAGGTTTTCCACATTGGAATTGATTTCTATTCTGAGCTAGTCTGCAAATTTCTTTGAAGTTCCCAGAACCTACATATTTCACTATCTGTGTGTAATAGTCTAACCAAGGTCTACCTATACCTCTCTCTTTTCTAATCTCTGCTTCTAATATATTCCGCACTATTCCCTCATGCCTTAGTATGTGGCCTATCGTCCTATCTTTCCTATTTTTTTTACTGTTTTTCACATACTTCTTTCTTCCCTTACAATTTCTAGCCCCTATTTGTTCTTAACTTTGACTGTTCATTTATGAGTATAAATCCTAAATAACATACAAGTTGCATTAGTAGTCAGTTCTTGCACTAAGCTATGGAGCAACTTTGTGGTCTACTGTCGTTTACAGAAATAACTACAAAATAATTAATTTTCTAGTTTATAAATACAGCAAATCAGTTGTAACTTTATTTATTGATTGATATGAAAATTGACAATTAAAAAGAAACAAAGTGGGAAAAGGGATTGCGGTCAAATTATTCCAATTAACTTGAATGCAAGATGCCACGTAGATTTAACTGATTTACAATCACGTCCCGATCAAGATTTTAAATTTATATTCATATACCAAGATCATTTAACTAAAGATATCGGTTTACGTTGTAACGTATTTTTTTTACGCGGTTACATTTTGCCTATTAATCTAAAATAATACCGTATTAATATAAAAATATAAATAATAAATGTTTGACCACTAAAAATAATTTATAAAATTTACAATAGCATATGTGCTCCTCCGCTTTATAAGTCTAAGTTCTTAATATAAGCTTCGTCAAGTTGTCATTTCGTGTCACTTCTCTATCAGCGTCTGAACAGGTAAGCTGCTATCAGCGGCATATAAAGTCAAGATGATAGACAGGCACGTGGCCTGTAACACAGTAGGCAAGAAAGGAGAATGGTTTTAACCGTCGAGTCCTTGGCGGTTATAGCGCGCAGACTTCATTTTGTGTTCCTCCTGTAGCTGCTCGATCGATTCCTGCTGACCGAAGATTTAGAGATTCCCCCATCATTAAAACAGTTGGTATAACTAATTAAATACATTTTATTAATGCTTTTCTCTTAGTGCAATATTATGCAGTCAATATTATGCAGTCAATATCATGCAGTTAACATCATACAGTTAAAATCAAGGAAGTAAGCAATATCATGTAATTATATCACGGATTTCGTTAATATCGTAATTGCCGTATTTAATGCTGAAAAGAAAATTTAGTTTAAAATTTGAAATACAAGAATTTATAGGATGTACTTTAGGAGGAATTGGTTTGGTTAAATAATGTTTTGTTCAGAAGATTTCTCATAGTTCCAGCGATAAATTCGTTCGTAATCATGTGTTTACTGTTTGTGCATCGCAGATGGTTATGGACTATCCCACATCTGATGTCATAGTTCAATTTCTTTTGGTCGTGCTGTACTTCGACACGTGAGTGATATGTAGTCTTTAATCACATTTATAATTATTTAAACGTAATACGAAAAGTAAAAGGTTGAACCTTTACCTTGATTAAAGTAACTTAAAAATTATTTAGTAAAAGAAAGAGTCCGTAATAAATTTGTAACTTTGCATAATTTTTAAAAATGGCTATGCAGTATGCTTATCATAATTATTTCACAAACAGATAGCGCTAACTAAACTGAAAAAGTTGTTAGTGACATATAATGTCAAAAAATATTCAGCTGTCCAATTTAAATATTACATGTTATTTTACGCTAATTTAAAAATATATTTAATAATTTTGAGGTCATGTACTTTGACACTTAAACAACGTGATGAATTCTTTTTATACATATTAAGTAAAAATAACTCTATGTTGAAACATGCTATTTTATGAGAACTTAAATAATTAAATTTTATTGTGAAATCAACGTAGTACTACAGATGACTAAAGATTAAAATATGTTATATGAATTATTAAGAAAGCTCAAACTTTTTAGAAAATTTATTATGAAATATTCAATTTAGAGATCTTTATGTTTTTTAAATACAAAACCTTATTAATTTTCTGTTCTATAAAAAAATTTTTGGTTGTAAAAGATTATGTTAAAACAAATCAAGGAATCTAATCAAATAGAATCCATTTTTGTCTATCTCTTTTATTATTCAAAATACAAGTAAAACTTATAGATCGTTGATGAGCGGATATTGTGTCTAATGATAACAAATACCGTGGGTGTATATTTTTAAAACTTAAATTCTATTATATTATTATTGGTAAATATTTTTAAGAGCACAAACGGTGTCCATGTTGTGCATTTGTTTGTTCACAGGTTGAGTCGAGACATCTGTAAGGCATCTGGTAATTGAGATTTTGGTAAGTGCTTTACGAAGGTGAAATTCAGGTTTTGTGGCTATATTAGTGGTGTAGATATAAGGTTTCCGCATTCCCCTAATACAAGCACAGATAATTTTTGTAGGTTGTTGTATTGAAAAATACGGTGGCGCTTATTATCTATGTTCTTGGTCATTTGACAACCCATGACCCAAGCTCATGATCTACCCAGAGCTAACACTCTAGTAGCCGTTTATATCAAAAGAGTTTGTCTTTTCCTCAAGCCGTTTTCCATCCAACTTTACCTTGGGCTTTCATTGTTAATAAGAAATTCTTGACCTTGTGATATCAGGTAAGGGTTTATGATATATAATGGTGCAATTTGTTATCTGATATTCACGAAGGTAATTTTTTTTGTTTTCAACGTTCACTAAAAATGAAAGCAGTTAGAGGAGTAACTCACAATCTTCTGGATGTTTTCACGCACTTGGGAAGTCCATGTGTTTGCAAAGTGATAATTGCAAAAAATTTGCCAATCAGGTAAGTTAACCTAAAATTATTATCTTAAAATTGTGAAAGAGAGCTCTTATTTATGTTTAATAATTTAGGTTATCGAAGAATTAGTCCAAATATGACCACATTGTCAAAATAGTACACGAGAAACCATTGTAGAGATGGTTTAAACAGCGTATTGGACAAAATAGATACGCTAAAGAGCGAGGAAGAATTAGAAATGTTATTAAAAGGTTGTTACATTTCGTTTTGCATTTCTTTGAACTGCAATGCTCCCCAACTTATTTATGGTCATTTATGTATTCTGCAACCATTCCGAATTCTTTTAAAAATTTAAATAACCCTGTTAGTTACTTCGCCTCACCTTGTATTATTCTAATCAGCTATTTATTATAGATGACAGCTCTTTTTATTTCATGCAGGTGTAACACGTAGATATGGGTTATCTGTTCATTTGGTTAATATTTTAAATTCCTAATATCTTGTAAAGTTATGTGTAGATTGTGAACCAGATTCTACATATACTATTATCGTAATGGTTGATAGTCTGTACTTTGTACTAGGCGATTTTCTTTTGTTACTCACTCTACTACATACTTTTAACTTTCGATTCGTGTTATCAAATCCGATGTGGATAACTAATGGGAAATTTTGATTTACCAAATAAATTGTCATTTCACTCATATACGCAATGGTTTTATGTTTTGTCATGCAAATGTTTCACAAAGCAATACACGTTTTTGCTTCCTAAATTACGTCTTACTTGTATTGGTACGTATCCGGTGTGTGTCCAGTGACTAATGGGAACTTTATTTTTAGCTTTTTTTGGCTTAGATGTTTATCCGCTTACCATGGGATTATTTTATACCTATCTGTTTTGGCGAAATTTATGCCCACTGCTTTTGTCCGTTTTGTTGCGTTGATGGGGTGTGCCTTAGAGTGTTATGCTGCCTATCTGGATAGAATAGGGTAAGTGGACCTATGCCACATGCTACTTGATTAGTTGTAGCGGAGAGCAATTTGGTACCGGGTATAAGCGAGTCACATGTTACCGCACCGTGTTTGGCGTTTCTAGTAATAATACTTTAATCGATTACATCGCACTTTAATTCAAAATAAGCTCCATTTATGCACAATTTTGTTGTGAAACTTGCAAATTTATTCTAAGCGGACGTAGAATTTTTGTCTCAACTTACGTCTCTTATGCCTACTATAGGTGCTGCCCCTGCAGTTTCTTTTGCTTATTCAGAGTGTTGGTAGTACGGGACTACCATCTGCAAGACATAGTTCAAGTTGTAGTACATATTAAATAACGGTTTTACTACCAACTAACCAGTTTACTGTTTGGTGCTCTTGTAGAAATTAACTTCACCAGTGATTATTTTTTTTACTAGGAACTAGTTACTAAAAGCGGTACCCTGCATTTTGTCTCTTTATCCTTTTGTTTCTCAAAATCCCAACAACTAACAAGATTGCGTTAATATTTATTACATTCAGAGATTATATTCCAGCATTACTCTTATTTTATAAAACATAATTTGGTGCAGGAAAATTTAAAGGCATTGTAGCTCTAAGATTGCCTTTTTTCTCTTTTACTTGTGAGCTCGTATCATTTATTTTTAGTGTTTATTTTAGGAACATTGTTTGATTTCACAATATATTTATTTTGATAAACAATGAATTTTTCTTGAATTTTTATATTGATCCGCCGCAATGAGTCTTGACCATCGAAGAACAGCTGCTAACAATCCATGGCACTATTCGCGTGTTTTGCATATTTCTTTTTATTCGACAAATGTAAAACAATATTTTTGCTCTTGTACGAACACGTATATTCGAAGGAGTCTCCCTCCACTTTGTTCCATCTTTTTCGAGATAAATTTCTTTTCTTTTTTTCACTTGCCATCATATGCCCAGTCTCATTATTTTTCATTTTATTTTCTTTTGCTATGTTCTGATCCTAGTTGGTGAGTAGAGAATAGGGTCGGTTCTGGGACACTCTTCCTCACTCCCCCTCACTCTTCACTCCTCCTCACTGCTCATTACTCCTTTTCACTCCTCCTCACTTTTTCTCGCTCCTCCTTACACCTCCTCCCTTCTCCTCACTCCTCCTTACTCCACCGATCCACCCGATCCACCCTTTAACTTACGTAAGAGTTTTGTTCGACTAGCCATATTCAGATCCACCTTATGGGATCCACCCATTGGATCCACCCGATCCACCCGATTCATATCTAACCTAGGTAAGGGTTTTCTTTGACTAACCACTTTAGCCAGATCTAGAATTTCCCGGGCAATCTAACCCTGTTTGAATTTTTAAAATTGGACTATCCCTTACAAAGTTACACCCTGTTAAAGCCTCGTACCTTTAAATTTTTTGTTTATCTAAATTAAACTCAATCTTTAAATCCTTTTTGGTCACCCAAGATATACACTTTAACCCAGAAATTCCCCACTACTCTCTACCTTAACAAAAACCTTTCATACAAATTTTTAGCTAATGTATTTATAGAAATGTTATAACCTGGTCTAAAATTTACAGCAATATGCAAACCATTTGCTTATTTTAAGAATAACACCAAAACTTGCAGGATAATTATAAAAAACCTAATAAATTTTCAAAATAAAATCGACTTTAAAAAGCTCTATACACAATCAATTATACATATTTTTCTCAATACCCTAAAAATCAATTTAGGCTTTTGTAAATCAATTTAAACGTTTTGAAGGGAAACTTAATAAAACACTTTAAACTTTTATAAGCGCTTAAAACAACCAATTACTTGCATATTTTTCTCAATACCTTAAAAATCAATAATACCAAAACTTTGAAAACCACTTAAAATATTTTTTAATTCTTTTCTGCAGGATAATTTTAAGAA
Organism: Platerodrilus igneus; assembly: GCA_036346225.1. NCBI lineage: Eukaryota > Metazoa > Arthropoda > Insecta > Coleoptera > Lycidae > Platerodrilus > Platerodrilus igneus. The sequence continues at coordinate 172,098 of JARFIW010001379.1, read as the reverse complement.
ACCTAATAAATTTTCAAAATAGAATCAACTTTTATTAGCGCTAAAGACCACCATTTATTTGCTTATTTTTCTCAATATCTTAAAACTCAATTTAGTTTTTGTAAATCAATTTAAACCTTTTAAAGGGAAACTTAATAAAACACTTTAAACTTTTACTAAAAGAATACCAAACTTGTCTACAGGATACTTATGTAACGGGCATTTTTCGTACCTTAACATTTTACGCTTTTTCCCAATTAGTAAATACATCGTTTCTTTGGAATCGCTGTTTGTATAAAGAAAATACTTCAGAATAATTCAGATTTGTAGGCAATTTAACTCGTGGGTATTACTTTAAAAGTAGATAATTTGAAGATTGATTTTCATTAATAAATAAATTACTTTCCAACTTATCGAAAATGATAAACAATTGTAATTAATTATAGATTGCATCGTTCTTGTCTTGCCGTAAATATAAATTTGGTTTCTTATGTATTATGGGAGTCGTGTTTTGTTCTTTATTCCGATATTACTAAGTACGCTAAAAATACTGTTTCCTTTTTGCTTTGACTAGTGAGAATTAATGCGGGATTTAATTTTCGTATTGTTCATGTACGAGCACGGCAAGATTTTTTTTAGTTGTTTTCTTGTGAAATAAAAATTGTATATTAACTGTACAAAAGTGTTTTACGGAACCTTTTTACGGACGTACTTAAGTGATACACGTGCTTTACCCATTATGGTTCTTTTTAGTTGTTTTGTCTTTTGATATTGAAACTGTGTGTGCGATCTAGTTTTGCGGGCCTGTTTTTTTTCTTTTCGGAGTGGCGCATACTTTAGATTGTTTAAATACAGTGATACTGTAGTTTCTGAATTTTCTAACAACAAAAAATCTAAAATAGATCATTGCTTGCGCAAATTTTGTTATTGGTGAAATATAACAGATTACCGGCTTACAAAGGTATTGGTTGAAATTTCTCACTGCTTTTTGGGATGTTTATGAAAATAATATACCTTTGGTCCCAGTTGAAATTAAACTAGTGCTTCAGAATATTTCGAAATTATTGTCTTAGGAAATAGAATTACCAAGAAATTTATCAAGGCTACATAGTTCCGACGCGTGATAATGTCTGCTGCTAACACCAGTGAAATACGTAGGTGTGATTAGTGTAACGTGTGATAAGTTCCCTCAACACCCTCACAGTCAAGGGTGAAGTGCGTCGTTAGTGCAGGACATCGTTGAATCCCACCCTTCCGTTGCAAGGAAGCGTTGCTGAAGGACTTTTGTAAGTTGAACTATTTCGTACTGGTTATTACTGTAAATATCTATCCGTTGCATTATCATATCTTTGTCGTTCTGATACCTTTTACAATAGACTTGCATGCTATTTTAAAACATAGAAAAAAAAAGAAAGAAAGAAAAATCAATACTACTAAATTACTCATACCAAATGTGTCTTACCTATTTATTTACTGAATTACTCATATCAATTGTGTCTTACCTATTTATTATTTTAACATTTTGTCTGATTTATGTTTAATTGGTGTGTGAGGAAACGTTTCTGCTACTCCCCAATATTACCTGACTTTGTACGAAACATTTTTCTGTATTGCTTTTACCGTTGTTATATTATATAGTTTATCTAAACAGTTTCTTTTATTTACATTCTACAAACTACTGAATAACTTAGACGTTTCATTGCTGCTATGCTTATTCTTTTTTTTTCAGGTTTGCTTAACTAATTTTTTTTATTGCAGCTATTATCACTAACTCCTTACGGCCGCGTACATGGTATGTTGGTCTGCTTTCTACAACCCCCCCCTACTCTCCGATTGAGCCCGGTCATTTCTTCTTTGATTTTCTTTTTGTTACGCACGGCTACGAGCCAACGTAGCATAACTTTGGCGCCCGAACAGGGACTGCCACGAATTACGTAACACTTACTAATAAAGCAATTTAATTTTAAATAACTTATACGTCATATTTTAAGAATTTATGACTAACCCAGTTTCTAAATGAATTACCAAGTGACAGTACATGCTACTAACATTAACCATTAGTTTCTCATTTTACGAGCACGGTTAATTATTGTTTAAATACCGACAAACTCAGAATTTAAATCCAATTATAAAATGTATATTCCGTATATTAACTAGAATTGTAGGAAAGTACCTTTCACAATTAATAGCCAGACGTCATTGACAAGACAATGCAAGGCTGAGGATCATACATTTCACTGTTTAAACTGCGATTTTCTATTGTTATTCAGCAACTTTTCCTGGAAGACACATTTTATATTATCCGCTAGTAAACCTTGAAGAAATTAATATTTACATGTATAATTCAAAAACTGTTAATCATTATTTTTTCCAGAATGAATATCTTAAGTATCTCATGTAGTGTGTGAAAGCGTTTTACTATGAAACTTCGGATTGGAACTAACCATTAACGTCTTGTTCTATATCTATATATTCATCTAAATTTTCCTGTATCGCCCCTGACACATCTCGGTATGCACCCATGCACACCCCTGCCCATGCGCACCCTGAGCATGCGCACCCCTGCCCATGCGCGTTCCTGATGCAAAGGTCAAGTTGTTTAAATTTAAACCTTATTGGGATCATGTTATACGAATTTATAAGAACCTATCCAAGATTGTTTGAAAACAGTATTTGTAGACAAGTTGTGTATATGAAACAGCACAACAGGTTTCCATTCCACGCATTTACGAGCGATGTTTAAATTTTAAACAATAGATTTTAGAGAAATTTCTGTCACTATAATCCTACATGTTACAGTTTATTCTCTTATACCTTTCTAAACTGTTGTATTTCAACTACAGGTATAGATCGAATTATATTGAACTAGATCGGTTTTATATTCACTGGCTACAATATTATTACTTTAGTTTATCTCGGATATTGGTCCGTAAAGCATTGTAACTTGAAAATGATTTCTAGAAAAACATATACCAAGGAATGTTTGCAAGAAGCTCTTAATGAGGTTAAACGAGGTGTTGCAACAATGTACTCTGCTAGTAAGAAGTTTAGGATTCCAAAGTCGACATTGCGCGACCACCTCATACGATCGCAGAGTAAACGAGATAAAAGTGTAGACAGTTACATGTCTGATATACAAATAACTAATTTACAAACTGCTGAAATGTATACAGGAAGTACTCTAAGATGTAAAGCAACACCTACCTACTCAGATGGTAAAGATAATAAAGAAGTTTATAAAAGAAGTTTTTAGATTCAAAAACAAAAGTTTAATATTGAGTAAATGAACTCTGCAAAAAATAATGGAAATGCTCGTCATTAACCACCATAGCAAATAATAAATGGATCAAGTTTTCTGGTTTACACCCAAATTCTAAAGATGAGGATTCGACGCAGGAAAGCAATAGCCGGGGTACGAAAATACCGATGTATATAAAAAGGGATGTTGTATTAAAAAATACACATGGTACTGAGCACAGTTCAGATGATGCATATGTTCACTTGTATAATGTACATGAGTTGATTGAAACATTGCAGTTGCTAGTTACTTTTGATTATCACAACCATCGAGATATGCATGACTTAATGAAATTATCTCTATAATAACTAAACTTCGACAAAAAGGTATAATAGAATAGAACGACAACAAAGTTAGATGTCGGTAAATATTTATAGATATTTCTCAAAATTGTGAAATTGGAATAGTCTGCATCTGCATTTTGATAAGTAAACAATTCAACCAGCCAACATTTAAGTGGTATGTCTAATGAATCTCTTGCAAATATTAAAATGGTGCAAGATCAACCTGCACATGATAAAGTTGATGCGAAAGATTAGAACATAGACTTCAAGTCAGACGCTTCTGACAGAAAAAGAAACAGACAAATTAAATTGTATGCTAAAGAGGATTTAAATAAAGCTCTTGTCGAAATAAACAAAGGATGGATTACTAGTTCAGAAGCATCCGAAATCTACAATGTTCCAAAAGCTATACTCTATACGAAACTTAGATCAAACAAAAATCGTTTACAAAATTTGGATATGTATACTACATATTTGCCAATCAAAAGGAGGGAAAAGTGACTTTTGTGTGTGTGTGTGTGTGTGTGGTGGTTGTGGTTGTGGGTGTGGGTGTGGGTGTGGGTGTGGGTGTGGGTGTGAGTGTGGGTGTGGGGTGTGTGTGTGTGTGTGATTAGTTTTAATGAACATTAATATATTTCTATGATGTGTGGTATACTTGTTAAGTGTTTGAATTGAAATATAAATATGTTTTTAAACGTTTTAGTTTTATTTATATATAACGGTATTGTTAGGATACACTAAAAATACAATGCTTCCGTTACTCGGCAGCAGTAGCGGAATCTTGGTTTATGTAATATCATCAAAATTAAACAAAAAAAAAATTTCAAACTAAAAGGTATGTTTCAAACACGCAGTTGTACTCATTTCTATTAAAATTAAATGTGGCACAAAATATAAATTTTTATAACTTAAAACCATAATTTTTTAGTATTCTTAAACTATCTAAGATTTAAAAATTACAAGTATAAAATGTAAGAAGTAAAAATAGTTCGGTTTTAAGAGTAATGTCAAAGAGTCGCTTGTTTGGATTGCTTGAAAACGCAAACCGCTTTGCTTAGTCTCCTTTCGGTTTAATTTAATTACAGAAAAATAACTACATTAGCTTTCACAATAACAACAGTTAAAGAGCTTCAGCTAATCTGTATGGTATTCACTAAATGATTTGCAAAATATTATTTCTTTGCAAATTGTGAATAGTGCTTCTATTGACATGCGGTTAGTATACTGCAAACTACGTTTTTATGACGATTTCAAAAAGGTTACTAAAAAATTGACAAATAATTATGTCTATAGATTTAAAGTATTTTTCTTAAAAAACGTGGATATAGTAACACTAAATGAAGGTAAAATGAACTACATTCTAATTGTATTATTCTGGTAAAATTTATCGATACGCTTTAGACAAATATTAATTTGGTTTATCACGGTTGAACTCATGTGTTGTTAAAATCTATTTGCATAGCAACAATAATAACGACTATAAAAAACAATTCATTTACAGAAGCTGTTAATAGATTTATACACAAATAAGTTATATAGTTTGTATCTTCTGTTTTAACTAAACTATATATAAATACGGACGCCGCCCACCTGCCCACCCGCTCGCCCGTCCGCCCCCAGTCCGACCTAAATCGGATGATAGCAGGAAAAATTGATAGGTTAGGTTAACGCCGCGGCGCTGACCTAATCTATCAATTTTTCCTTCTATCTAACCTAAGTCCGCACCAGTCCAATTAACCTAACCTAACTCCAGAAAACACTAGCTAACCTAACTCCTAACAAGTCCAACTAACCTATCCTAACTTCAGACAACACCGAGTAACCTAACTCTAGACAACGTAAACTAACCTAAACCCTCCTCCCTCCACTCTACTTTGTCTTTCTTTCTCCTTTCGCATCCGTATGACATACATCCGACATACATCCAAACTATATCCGACATACATCCGACATATGTTCAGTATACATCCTACATATATCTGACATATATCCGGACATATGTCAATACGCACCCCTGCACAGTCCGACTTAGGTCGGATTAAATCCGACCTATCCGACCTAGGTCGGATTAAATCCGACCTATATCGGATTTTAATCCCACCTAGGTCGGATAGCAAAACCGTTCTTAAACAAAAGAATGTAAGCGATATGGCGGTGTCCGACATATGTCCGACATATGTCCTGTCATCATAACTGCATTTAATGTAGTATGCGAAGCTAAAAGGGATATTCTCATGCACATTATTAGTCAATCAAGTTGAAGTGTTTGGAACTACAGAGCTGATAGGTTTAAGCACCGACTCGAAATCTGCATAAATCGCAAACGGCATTCTCATCTGTTTATGGACGTTTTTAAATTCCACAATGTTGTTAAATGCATTTGGCATTTTTGTAACTACTTTAGATTTTTAATATTTTGGGACTTGTAAAATTTTTAGTAGCTCGGACTCGAAAACTGTTATAAATATCAAAATTTTGTAAAGACATATTTTTTCAATTGAAGCGTGGTGCAACCAACATAATTATTTCCGAATTACTATCTAGTGCCCTTTTGACTTATTTACTTATAACTTAAAAACGGTTATAGATATTAAAATTTTGTATGGTGCAATGCTCCTGCTTTAGTTACAGTATTTATTTCAGGTCGGATTCATCCAACTTAGGTCGAACTGGTGGGCGGGCGGGCAAGCGGGTGGGTGGGCGGGCGGCGAGCGTATTTGTATATAACTTTATTAAAACAGAAGATACAAACTATATAATTTAATTGTGTATAAATCTATTAACAGCTTCTGTAAATGGCTTGTATTTTATAGTCATTATTACTGTTGCTATGCAAATAGATTTTAACAACACATGAGTAAGGAGTGATAGTTCAACCGTGATAAACCAAAATAATATTTGCCTAAAGCATATTGATAAATTTTACCAGAATAATACAATTGGAATGTAGTTCATTTTACCTTCATTAGTATTACTATATCCACTTTTTTTAGAAAAATGCTTTAAATCTATAGAGGTAACTATTTGTCAATTTTTTAGTAACCTTTTTGAAATCGTCATAAAAGCGTAGTTTGCAGTATACTAACCGCATGTCTATTGAAGCACTATTTGCAATTTGCAAAGAAATAATATTTTGCAAATCATTTAGTTAGTACCCTTCAGATTTACTGAAGTTCTTTGAGTGTTGTTATTGTGAAAGCTAATGTAGTTATTTTTCTGTAATTAAATTAAACCGAAAGGAGACTAAGCAAAACGGTTTGCGTTTTCAAGTACTGCAAACAAGCGACATTTCGACATTACTCTTAAAACCTATCTAATTTTCCCGCTTACATTTTATACTTGTATTTTTTAAAACCTAGATAGTTTAAGAATACTAAAAAATTATGGTTTTAAGTTATAAAAATTTATATTTTGTATATAAAAGCCACATTTAATTTTAATAGAAATGAGTACAACTACGTGTTTGAAACATACTTTTTAGTTTGAAATTTTTTTTTGTTTAACTTCGATGATATTACATAAACCAAGATTCCGCTACTGCTTCCGAGTAACGGAAGCATTGTATTTTCATTGTATCCAAACAATACCCTTATATATAAATAAAACCAAAACGTTTAAAAACATATTTATATTTCAATTCAAACACTTAACAAGTATACCACACATCATAGAAATATATTTTTGTTGATTAAAGCTAATCACACACACACACACACACACACACACACACACACACACACACAACACACACACACACACACACACACACACACACACACAGACACACACACACACAGTACCATGTGTATTTTTTAATACAACATCCCTTTTTATATACATCAGTATTTTCGTACCACGGCTATTGCTTTCCTGTGTCGAATCCTCATTTTCAGAATTTGGGGTGTAAACCATAAAACTTGATCCATTTATTATTTGCTCTGGTGGTTAATGACGAGCACTTCCATTATTTTTTGCAGAATTCATTTCTTCAATATTAAACTTTTGTTTTTGCATCTAAAAACTTCTTTTACAAACTTCTTTATTATCTTTACCATCTGAGTAGATAGGTGTTGCTTTACATCTTGATCGCGCAATGTCGACTTTGGAATCCAAACCTCTTACTAGCAGAGTACATTGTTGCAACACCTTGTTTAACCTCATTAAGAGCTTCTTGCAAACATTCCTTGGTATACGTTTTTCTAGAAATTATTTTCAGGTTACAATACTTTACGAACCAATATCCGAGATAAACTAAAGTAATAATATTGCAGCCAGTGAATATAAAACCGATCTAGTTCAACATAATTCGATCTATACCTGTAGTTGAAATACCTCAGTTTAGAAAAGTATAAGAGAATAAACTGTAATATGCAGGATTATAGTGACAGAAATTTCTCTAAAATCTATGGTTTAAAATTTAAACATCGCTCGTAAATGCGTGGAATGGAAACCTGTTGTACTTTTTCATATACACAACTTGTCTACAAATACTGTTATTAAACAATCTTGAATAGGTTCTTATAAATTCGTATAACATGACTCCAATAAGGTTTAAATTTGAATAACTTAACCTTTCCATCAGGAATACGCATGGACAGGGGTGCGCATAATCAGGGTTGCGCATGGGCAGGGGTGCTCATGCTCAGGGGTGCGCATGGGCAGGGGTGTGCATGGAGCATTCCGAAATGCGTCAGGGGCGATATAGGAAAATATAGATGAGTATATAGATATAGAAGAAGACGTTAATGGTTAGTTCCAATCCGAAGTTTCTAGTAAAATGCTTTTACACACTACATAAATACTTAAGATGTTCATTCTAGAAAAAATAATGATTAACAGTTTTTGAATTATACATGTAAATATTAATTTCTTCAAGGTTTACAAGCGGGTAATATAAAATGTGTCTTGCAGGTAAAGTTGCTGAATAACAATAGAAAATCGCAGTTTAAATATGCAAATTTTAAAATGTTGTTTTACCCCGAAGTTTTCAAAGGTAGAAAAATTAATATGTCAAGGATGTTAGTCGTATCTTTTCGAATTACAATAATTAATCAATGTATTGGAAAGTTTTAGAAAAGTTTACAAATTCTCTTTTAATGAAAACATTTCCCCTATAGGTATAGCAATCTAATTATTTGGTTGAAGACGGTATTTAATTACGCGCCTCACTTACATTCTTAAAATTCTATGTTAGTGAAACGTATGAACCTGAATATTTTCATTTAAGGTAAATGCGGACTCGTCCACGCAGACGGGTGCATAGAAATAGTAATAACTATAAATATTGTATAAACTTTTTTTTTAAATTGCTGTATTATCGAGTTTAATCTAAATAAAAATGCAGAGGTGTTTTATTGCTAGTTTTTTGAATATTAAAACACTATGTGGGTCTTTGTTGGAGCTAATTTTAAAAGACGTGACAATTGATTTCGATTCCCCAAGAAATTCTATACTAATTTGATAGGTTACACGATGGGTTTATCTCAAAATGCAGAGCAATGCTGTTTAGAAATAGATTAAAGATGAATCCCATATGGATTATAAAAGGTTGATCTCTAAATTAGTAAGCGGTCGTTCGATTTGAAAAAATTCCAAAGGGTTTGAGAACCTGAGGAAAAACACAATAAAAATTGATATCTTACACGACGGAGTTATACTAAAAATACCGCTAAGAGTAATTTTTTAAAAAACAAAAAATTGTGCTGGTGGTTAAATACAAACAGGTAAAACCCACTATAAAACAATTACAAGCAACACTTTTGTTGAACGTTTACGCGGTTAATAGTATCTATGGAAAGTTGTGCGGAAATTTTTTCAAAATGAGTAGTAAAGCTGGCAGCAATTTTTAATTCCGGTAAATACAATTAAACTTTACTACCATTAGAGAAAACAAAGATTCACTTCCAAGGTATTTACAAAATTGACTTTACATTAGTAATTATAGTTTTGTCATTAGACAACGAAAAATTGCCTTATAAGTGGTATTCATTAATAAATCGTTAATTTAATAACAGTGAAATGTATGATCCTTAGCCTTGCATTTTTTGTCAATGACGTCTGACTATTAATTGTGAAAGGTACTTTCCTACAATTCTAGTTAATATACGGGAATACACATTCTATAATTTGATTTAAATTTTGAGTTTGTCGGTATTTAAATAATAATTAGCCGCGCTCGTAAAATGAGAAACTAATGGGTAATTTTAATAGCATTTACTTTTACTTGGTGATTTATTTAGAAATTAGGCAAATCCTTAATTCCAAAAATATGACGCAAAGTTATTTAAAATTAGATTGCTTTATTAGTAAGTATCCTGTAAACAACAAGTTTGGTATTCCCTTAGTAAAAGTTTAAAGTGTTTTATTAAGTTTCCATTCAAAAGGTTTAAATTGATTTACAAAAACTAAATTGATTTTTAAGGTTTGAGAAAAATATGCAAGTAAAGGGTTGTCTTTAGCGCTTATAAAAGTTGATTCTGTTTTGAAAATTCATTAGGTTTCTTAAAATTATCCTGCAGAAAAGAATTAAAAAATGTTTTAAGTGGTTTTCAAAGTTTTGGTATCATTGATTTTTAAGGTATTGAAAAAAATATGCAAGTAATTGGTTGTTTTAAGCGCTTATAAAAGTTTAAAGTGTTTTATTAAGTTTTCCTTTAAAACGTTTAAATTGATTTACAAAAGCCTAAATTGATTTTTAAGGTTTTGAGAAAAATATGTATAATTGGTTGCCTATAGAGCTTTTTAGAGTTGATTTTAATTTAAAAATTCATTAGATTTTTTAAATTATTTTGCAAGTTTTGGTGTTATTCTTAAAATAAGCGAATGGTTTGCATGTTGCTGTAAATTTTAGACCAGGTTATAACATTTCTATAAATACATTAGCTAAAAATTTGTATGGAGGGTTTTTGTTAAGGTAGGGGGTAGTCAAAAAATTTTGGGTTAAAGTGTATATCTCGGTTGACCAAAAAGGATTTAAAGATCGAGTTAAAATTATATAAACAAAAAATTTAAAAGTACGAGGCTTTAACAGGGTGTAACTTTGTAAGGGATAGTCCGATTTTAAAAATTCAAACAGGGAAAGATTGCCCGGGAAATTCTAGATCTGGCTAAAGTGGTTAGTCGAAGAAAACTCTTACCTAGGTTAGACATGAATCGGGTGGATCCAATGTGTGGATCCCTAAAGTGGATCTGAATATGGCTAGTCGAAGAAAACTCTTACGTAGGTTAGAGGGTGGATCGGGTGGATAGGTGGAGTGAGGAGATGTGAAGAGGAGTGCGGAGAAGCAAGGAAAAGTGAGGAAGAGTGTGGAGGAGTGACTTAGGAGGAGGGAGGAGGAGTGAGGAGGAATGGCGAGGGGTGTCCTAGGACCGGCCCTATCCTCTACTTCGGTGTTGTGCTTATTTCCAGAGATATAATCCGCATCATCTTCGCTAACTGATTCGATCGTTTCGTCATCGGAATTAACTTCATCCTATAATGCTCGATACTTTTTTTGTTTCTTTTCGTAAGAGGGAGACATTATTTAATATAGTTATTACTATTTTTCTAAGGCAAAATATAACAATACTTGTTTTGTAAACCAAGTTAACAATAACAATTATACTATTATGCTAAATTTAATAACATTAGTACATACATGGGGTCTAGCACACCCCAGAGCATTTTAGACACGTGTAATTCGTCCCGTTAATACTAAGCCGCTACATAAATTCTACTGCGGGGATATATTTGAGAAGCTATTGAGAAGGGGGGTGCGCGTAAAATTGCCGTTTCTGCATTTTTCGAGCGATTTTCGGTCGTTGGAATTTGTAAGACCCCACTTATGTGAGGCAGGGTTAAATTGTTATATTATATAACATTAACATTTACAAAAGTGTGCAAAATCGATATATATTTTTTTATTAGAACCAAAGATGGTCCAACACAATAAGCTGTAGCATTATGCTACCTTCATTACAGTTATGTTAATAGAAGTATCTAAATGAATAAATAGCATAGTTTCTGAATACATACCATTTTTAATACAATATAACCTAACCTTAGTTCAGAATCAATTAACTAAGTTTGATCCAAACGAATACGGTAGATGACGTAAATGCATTCTTACAAGATTTCTATTATAACAATAAGTACCTTATAGAAACAAGCTTGAAAAGGTGCATTAGGAGAGTAGTTGTTCTACACCATTTGCAAATTATATAAGTCTGATGTTTCTTGTAGCATATACAAACAGATTCTTCATTATGCAGTAAGAGAAAAATAGGTAGTTATATACTTTTACATATTATGTGCATTATAAAGCTAAATATCTTAAGAAAAATATTTCCAAGTGAATTAATTTAACAAGCTTTGAGTGTGTTTATAAAACAAGGGCTGTTTTAAGTAGGCAGTTTCAAAACTCATTAATCTTTGCGAATATAGAACTGCATAATTAGTGAGATGAATAAAAACTCACAAAAGTATAAAACAAAGAAAACGGGCGTCTTAAAGAATTATTTAGTATTACAGTATTAACATCTTAACTGGAAACACGAGTCCGTCTTCACCCTTTTAAGCTTACATTTGGTATAATTGGGGTTAATCATCCATTCCCATAATAAAAATGGATAGCTATATAAAAAGGTTCGCCTCTCTAAAATTATTTAAAGTTGAGTTTCTTGTCGACTTTATATTGTTTAAAATAATATTCTCTCTGGCTACATTATAAATGCCTTCAAATACGAGCATTTGATTAAAAATAAAATTCTTCTATCGGTAGCTTGCCTTCAAGGGTGGTATATAACACAAAATTAGATAATTATTACTAAGAAGTAATCCTACTCAAAAGGGTCGTAGCGGATTACCTTTCCAACCCCAAGACACAAGCGCTTATTAAATTAATAAGGAAATGTTCTTATGTCTGTATCTGAGTAAGTTAACTTTGAGGGTTGTAATTCTTAAGCTTGGGCTACAATGTTGTATTATATCGTCAATTGGCATTCACGATTACCTAAATTATGTTCAAATTATTGAAAAAAGTACATTCTAACTTGCTAAGTGATTACCTTTTACCGTTCACTTTTCCAAGCTGATATCAAATAAGCAAATTTATACCAAAACTTCTTTTTTTCCAGCTTTTGTTATCGCCTTTCCTTTCTTAACATTTGTATTTCCTTGTTACGCAAATAGGTATTAATATGCCACTGACTCAGTAAGTGATTAAGATCAATGGTAACGAAGTTTCTTTTCTAAAAGGCACCTGCCTCAGTGTGAGAATAATTGCTGATAAAATATTTAAAATAATGTTTAATCCTACCTCGTTACTCTCCTATTATAATTTAATAGAGATATTTTTAAAAAAGTTTGCTGAATAAAATGGAGAGTTAAAAGAAAATTTTCAGTCGTATAAATTATACCGTAGTGATTTATCTCTGTCCTTTAATGGCCCTGTTTGGTTTACTAAGTACTTTCACTCTCAGTAGCTTAAAAGAAAATTAAGGTGTATGATTAAACCGTTCTAGGCGGATTTTTTATGGCAGTTGTACTTCTGCAAGAAATGCACATAAACAGACACATAGATGCATTTGCACGCATGCGCACACCCATACACCACACAACACTAGCATGCACGTATGACATACGCACGCACTACACATCTACACCCGCGGGTATACACACAGGCGTACAAACACACACACACACACACACACAACACATACATACTTACACACGTACGTACTTACAGCCACATGAGTAGATAAGCTATGTATGTACGAACGCAAAAAAACGATTTACTTATGTGATTTAACACGACAAATTGTATGGTTTATTTTGCAAATTTCTTGTACCCTTATGGTCATTTGTAGAAAGAACAAGTCCACTACATTTGCTTTCACTTTTTCATGGAATAGTACATCTTTTTTTTATGAGAGGTATAACTGTGGGGTTCGAGTATTGTAGTTAGGCATGTGCGTTAAAGATTCATATTCTGTTTGGATGGTTTTGATAAATTTTAAAGAGCAGTTGTTCCAGTAATCCAGTATCGAGGACTAAGTCCAGAAAAAGTCAATATAATTTATAAATGCAAATTTATTATAAAAACATTTTGTCACGTTAATTAGCGTGGCAGCCACGTTGGGCGCCAAAATTTATGTTACGTTAATTCGTAGCCGTGCGTAACACAAAGAAAATCAAAGAAATGCCCGGGCTCAATCGGAGAGTAGGGGGTTAAAAAGCAGACTGATATATGATGTATGCGGCGGTAAGGAGTTAGTAACAGTACCTGCAATAAAAAGAAATTAGAATAGCAAACCTGCAATAAAAAAAAAAGAATAGTCCTGCAAACCTGAAATAAAAAAAAAGCATAGCAGCAATAAAAAGTCTAAGTTATTCAGTACTTTGTAGAATGTAAATAAAACTGTTTAGATAAACTATATAATATAATAACGGTAAAAGCAATACAAAAATTTTTAGTACAAAGTGAGGTAATATTGGGGAGTAACAGAAACGTTTCCTCACACACCAATTAAACTTAAATCAGACAAAATGTTAACAAAAGATAAATAGATAAGACACAATTGATATGAGTAATTCAGCAGTATTGATTTTTTTCTTTCTTTTATTTTGTTTAATCGCAGGCAAGTCTATTGTAAAAGGTATCAGAACGACAAAGATATGGCAAACAACGGATAGATATTTAAAGTAATAATAAGTAGGAAATAGTTCAACTTACAAAAAGTCCTTCAGGAACGCTTCCTTGCATTTGAAGTGTGGGATTCACGAGGTCCTGCACTAGCGAAGCACTTCACCCTTTACTGGGAGGGTGTTGATGGAACTTATCACACGTTACCCTAATCACACCTACGTATTTCACAGGTGTTAGCAACCGACATTATCACGCGACGGATCTATGTAGCATTGATAAATTTCTTGTTACTTCTATTTCCTGAGGCAATAATTTCGAAATATGTTGTAGCACTAGTTTAATTTCAACTGGGACCAAATGTATATTATCTTCATAAACATCCAAAAAGCAGTGAGAAACTTCGACCAATACCTTTGTAAACCGGTAATTTGTTATATTTCGCAAATAACGAAATTTGCGCAAGCAAAGACCTATTTTAGATTCTTTGTTGTCAGAAAATTCAGAAACTACAGTATCACTGTATTTAAATAATCCAAAATATGCGCTATTCTGAGAAGGAAAGGACCGCAAAACTGGATCGCACACCCAGTTCAAATAAAAAAAACAACGCTACAAAAAACACAATTAGTAAAGCAACGCGTATCACCAAGATAATGTTCCGTAAAACAAGCACGTGCGGTCGAGTCAACAAGTTCTATCACTTTTTTCTTCCAACAAAAAATCAACAAAAACAATTAGTAAAGCAACGCGTATCACTAAAACCGTCAGTCAATGACCTTAAAACAAGCACGTCAAACACGTTCGCCTATAAAAGCATACTCCCTTCAAAAACAATTCCAACTATCTGCTCTACAGTTAATATACAACTTTTGTTTCACAAGAAAAACAACTAAAAATCGTGTCGTAATTGTTCACGAACAATTCGAACATTTATATCGCATTAATTCTCACTATTTTTAAAGCAAACAGCACACAGTATTTTTAACGTAATTAATATCTAGGACCGAAGAGCAAACCACAACTGTTATTTCAAAAGAAACTCAACTCAAAACACAAATAATATTTAGGAACGTAGAACAAAACTAAAACTCCTCTCTAATCTGTTATATAAACTCGTTGCTATTATAACCTCTTATCGACTCTTATCTAGGCTTGTATATTCACATAAGGAACTAAATTTATACGACGGCCAGACAAGAACGATGCAATCTATAATTATCTACTAATTAATTACAGCGGTTTATCATATTCGAAAGTATTTACTTTATACTAATAAATATAAAATATAAAAATAGTAATTGCAGAAAGGTATTTACTAATTGAGAAAAACGTAAAATGTTAAACGATTAAAAATGCACGATACAAATTCCCCCCTAGCAAAATAAAGACGTCGGGGTGAAAAAAAAACAACAGACAAGAAACCAAACAAAAAAAAATTTTATCCGGTTCGAAGGACCAACACCAGTATAAGAAAAAGAACTTTTTTTTTCAAAAGATGACAAAGTCATCTATCGTAACCAACAACGACAGAATAGGCAAAGAAAGCATTAAGTAAACACCCAATGAGGATTAAAGGTCTTAGCTACTTTCAAAATCGTAAAAAGACGGATGTCCCCCAAAAGGAACATTTCTGTTTTCTACCTCAAAGAAAAGTTTTGGCTTCCCGCGGAGAAACCAAGAGAAAAGAAAAAAAACGAGGAAGAAAACTCGTAGCAAAACTGTCACCCTCAAGTGTGCCGTAAAGAAACAACCAAAACAAAGCAAAGGACAAAGGCAAGCTAGTACACTATCTAGAATACTTCCAACTGAGGTAACACAGATTTGTATGAAACGATTACTCAAGCAGAGTATGGCTAACAGACCTACAGAAGCGACCAAGTCGAAATTCCTAAAGGAAAAGAAAATAGATCTGAAGCCTACCTCAAGGAATGGATGTAGAAAGCGACTATACTAGTCAAATAGTGAACAAATGGTAGAACTAGCCAAAAGAAAAAATCACGGGATGGGCTAGCTACAAAATATAAATAGGAATACGAAAAAAAACTATACCAATCCAATCAGAACCAACACACAAAAAAAAATTTCCGGCTCAAAGGACCAAAATGTTGGACAAAACTAAGAGTAAAGAAATCCACAGGGAAAGATAGGTAAGCAGTAGCAATAGGAGAGGACCAAGGTGTAGAGGCATAAACGCTGCCAATTAATTCGTCAAAGGACGGATGTCTCTTTAGAAAAGAAACAGCACAGTTTCCAACCTCAAGAAATTGATTTCGCGCGCGCAGAAACCAAAAGAAAAGAAAAGTAGCGAGGAAGAAAACCCATAGCAATAGCCAACATAAGACACAAGTGTCAAGCCTCAAGTAAGCTAGGGAACGACAAACGGAAAACTGGAAAAAGTAACGAAAGGCTTCAACTGTGGTATCAAGAAGAAAAAAAAAGTCGTATAATACAACCAGATAAGAAAAGTAATCTGCTAATAGACCCAAAAGTCGACTAAGTCGTGATTTCTAAAGGACAGAAAGTAGGCCTAAAGAGCAACTACCACAGGAGCCGATACAACGAATGATCGAAGTCAGTACATCAACTAACCGCAAGGAAAACCAGTCAGGAAAAAAAATGGACAGGAATGTGGAATGGAAGAAAATCCGGAAAGAGTAGAAAAAAAAAGTCATCACACAATACTACGAAATATGTCAAATATCACAGATAAACCTAATGAGTTGAAGGAATCGTCTAACGTAGGGAGACGAATGGATTACGGACGAAATTTGTGGCGTTTGCGTCGCCAAAAGGACAACAGATCTGGATCGGGGACATTAGGATTATATTTAAGTGAGATAGCGAAAGTGACGTCAAGAAAAGAAGAAAAAAAAAGGTGGTGTACAGAAAACTTGGGCGCCAGTGTTTTCCAGAACCAAATTAACAGCGAAAACACAACTCTGCTAATTCACACAAAAAAAAATACAATCAAGGAATTTCTATATAGCGAAGGAAGAGAAAAAAATCAAGACTACACCACAAAAAAAATTAGAGTCAGCCAATATAAGCAGAAAAGAAAATCGAGCCGATACACCAGGAAAAAAGTCAAGGCCAAAAATCAAGGTCATAAAAAAAAAATTTAGAAAATCAAGATCAAATCAAAAAAATCAGGCCCCTCAAAAAATCGAGGCCAATCAAGAAAATCGAGCCCCTCAAAAAAAAGTCGAGCCCCTCAAAAAAAATCGGGCCCCACGTTGGGCGCCAAAAATTCCTGTCACGTTAATTAGCGTGGCAGCCACGTTGGGCGCCAAAATTTATGTTACGTTAATTCGTAGCCGTGCGTAACACAAAGAAAATCAAAGAAATGCCCGGGCTCAATCGGTGAGTAGGGGAGGGTTGTAAAAAGCAGACTGACATATGATGTATGCGGCGGTAAGGAGTTAGTAACAGTACCTGCAATAAAAAGAAATTAGAATAGCAAACCTGCAATAAAAAAAAAAGATTAGTCCTGCAAACCTGAAATAAAGAAAAAGCATAGCAGCAATGAAAAGTCTAAGTTATTCAGTACTTTGTAGAATGTAAATAAAACTGTTTAGATAAACTATATAATATAATAACGGTAAAAGCAATACAAAAATTTTTAGTACAAAGTGAGGTAATATTGGGGAGTAGCAGAAACGTTTCCTCACACACAAATTAAACATAAATCAGACAAAATGTTAACAAAAGATAAATAGGTAAGACACAATTGATATGAGTAATTCAGCAGTATTGATTTTTTTTTTTTTTTTTTGTTTAATCGCAGGCAAGTCTATTGTAAAAGGTATCAGAACGACGAAGATATGGCAAACAACGGATAGATATTTAAAGTAATAATAAGTAGGAAATAGTTCAACTTACAAAAAGTCCTTCAGGAACGCTTCCTTGCATTTGAAGTGTGGGATTCACGAGGTCCTGCACTAGCGAAGCACTTCACCCTTTACCGGGAGGGTGTTGATGGAACTTATCACACGTTACCCTAATCACACCTGCACCTTACTTTTTTCTCGATGTTATAAAAAAAGTAAGCGCACGACGAAGTATAAGAAATACTTCGGCACAGCTTGCATCGACCTTTATGGTTTCGGAGGCTGCGTGAGACTTGAAATCATCAGGGTAAGGGGAATGTTTGGAGAATATCTGAATGTTAAAATTTAAATATCAAGACACCTGTTTACACAACTGTAAAATAACTTAGAGAAACAAAAGTTAAAACACGATAAGAGAAATTTGACTAAATATGTATATTAATACTCAAGTTATTACAATTCCAAAGGCATGTATAAGATATATGCTTGTGTCATTAACATAGTAGACATCGCTATATATTTTAACAAGATATAATTCACATATTTAATAAAACGTACACGAGAAAATTTCTATAGAGAAATCAAAATAAATAATCTCTGTTTAGAAACTCAAAATTTTACTTAATGCGAGAGTAAATCAAAAAGTGATCATAATTGTACATGTAACAAATGCACATGAAATGAAGGTTCAAGCAATAAACCTTTTCACCATAAGAAGCTTTATGAAGATCCTAATGTTTACATATTTTTAGGTTATGTATTAGAGAATTATATTTGAAATCATTTAAGATAAGATTATATATTAGAGAATTCTATTTGTAATCAATTAAGGTAAGTAAAAAGTAATTAATAATCAATACAAAATATTTGTAGTGACAAAGACAAATTTAAATAGAGGTTAGGCCTCTTTCTTTTAACAGAAAACGGTAAGGTAAAAGTTTTAATTTCATATTACCTGTAGTATCAGTAACTGACTAATACTAAGTTACTTAATTTACAGAAATCCTTCAATATCCAGGAAACTAAAACATCCTGCGTTGTAGGAACTCCTAGTGTAGGTACAAAACAAACATGTGGTCAACTTCGAATGTTGTCCTTAACAGACTTCTGTTCCATAAAATTAAATTTGTAGATATTTTTCAATAAGATAATAACTGAGCATTATTATGTAATGTAGAAGGAAACGAAATATAAAATTCTTGGAATGAGTGTTTATTTTACATCATCTGGTTGTGCGAATTGCACATGCCACTTTTCCATGTAAAAAATCTGAATGAGAGAAAACACTGCGGCGTGACGCATATTTGACCGGAGCATACTTGACTGGAAAATACTTTACCGGAGAAACATATGTTACAGGAACAGCATATGTTACAGGAACAGCATATGTTACAGGAACACCCTAGAAAATTCAGTTGTGTTACAAAAGTGACTAACACGAGGTGCAAAGGAAAATTAAATCCGTTAATATCTTACAATCAGTATACATATTTGATGGGCTAAACGAAGAAAACACTTCTTCATCCATTAGATAACACATCTAGAAATATATTTAAATGTTAATTTAGGATTTATAATTAGAAAATTTACATACCAGGTAACACATGAGGCAAAGGTAAAAGTTAAATCACAAATGCTCTGCCGTGCCAAATAAGCAAACAGATATCCGAGAAATGAAAATTTGACACTTCTAATAAATTATTTTCGGCCATCTTCGGAATGGACGATTTCTAGCGATTATTCTCAATAATACAAAATTAGAACCACACCAGTTGTTCTTTTGGAATAAACACTTCAGAAATAACCAATAGAAAAATTTCATATAGATATAATTATAATACAGAATTAGAACCACACCAGTTGTGCTTTTAGAATAAACACTTCAGGAATAACCAATAGGAAAATTTCATATAGATATATTAATTTGTAATATGTAAACAAATTAGTAACTGTGAATTAAAACTAATAATCCAGGATTGTACGAAATAAATTCTTATAGAAAATATATTATTATATAATAAAGAGAGTAATTTTATACTTAATTGAAGATATAAGCATTTATATGCTAATAGTGCCACGCACAGATGTAACATGCTAAAATATAAGCAAAAAGGCATGTTACACTGCCCCGGACCAAGGAGAAAAAAAAATGTGACGTTAGGAATATTTTTTTTTTACATATATATAGTAGATATGGGTAAACCATTGGGGGAAAAGAAAGAAAAAAAAATACTGAAAATAAACTTAAAAGTATGAGTGATGTGATATCTGACGTGTATCACCCGTCCCAAGGGAGAGAGAAATTTGTAAAGACAAAATAGGTAACGACAAAAATAGGTAAAGACAAAATCGGTAAAGTCTAATCACTCATAAAACTAAATTAAAAATAAAAAAATACTAGGATTTGGGACTAAGAGGGCGGTTTGGAAACCTTAAGGGGAGGTGGGGGTCTAAAATTAAAATACTAAAGTGTATTTTACAAAGTTACTAACGAGGGAAGATATTTAGATAAGAGAATATAATTTTTAAGTAAAAGGCAAATTATTAAATATTTAATTTATTTCGATGCCAGTATATGGCTTAAGATCCTTGATGTGCCAATTATTTGTTTTGGTTCCATCAGGATTAGTTAAATTATTCACCAAAGGAGACAATTTTTTGTTCACGGTGCATAAAATATATTTTGGAGCTAACTTTGGGGTAAAAGTTTCTCCTGCTTTAGATAACACTTTGTTCGTTCTCCAAACAAAGTCACCGATATTAAATGAAATTGGTCTACGTCGAAGGTTATATCGACTAGACATTTTTTTATATGCTGAATGCAGTCTATTTTTAACATCTTTGAATAAGTTAAAGAGACCCTGTTGATCTGTGGAACATGCAACTCTATCTTCAGGCATTATATCGACGTCTTCAGAAGGTTTATATGACGAACTATAAAATTTTCCTGAGATAGGAACATGTCTACCAAAGACGAGAAAATTTGGAGAAAACCCGGTTACTTCATGCTTAGCAGAGTTTATAGCATACTGTATTTTTGCCAAGTTTTCATCCCACATATTGTGTGTTTCAACATAAGATCTTATTGCGGTACCAACAGTTTTGTTTATTCTTTCTACAAAATTGCACTGAGAAGAATATACTGCAGTATACCAGATCTTTTCAACATTATATTTATTACTTAAGTTTTTAAAAATATTTCCAGATAATTGAGAACCATTATCGCAAATTATAAATTTAGGGACACCAAAAGTTAAAAATATATTATTTTCTACATGTTTTTCAACGTGTTGTGCTTTAGCACTACGTAAAGGAAAGAGCAAAGTAAATTTGGAAAACCAGTCTCCAACAACAAGTATCCATTTGTGGCCTTGTTTTGAACGAGGTAGGGGACCTATGAGATCTAGTGCTATTGTATGAAATGGGAAATGGACATCTTTTTCCTTTCCTACTAATCCTAAAGGTTTTTGATTTGACGATTTTTGTGCACCACAGACAAGACAATTTCGACAATATCTGAGAACATCATATTTCATCTTTGGCCAATAATGGGCTTCTTGGATTCTAGCTAAAGTTTTATAAAAGCCAAAATGACTAGCTGTAGGAGAATCATGATATGCTGATATGACGTCATTTCTTTGTTGTATAGGTATTAAAAGTTTCCAATTACTAATGTTTGTATTTAAAGGTAGATTTGTAGGTATAAATTTATATAAAAGATTATTTTCTATTTTCCATTGTGGATAGGTATTTGGTGAATTTATTATTTTATTTCTTAAAGATATGTAATATTCATCGAGATTATTTTGATTTATATCTAAAATATTTAAGTTTAATGTGTCTTCTGGAGTTGAACGACTAAGTGAGTCAGGTATTACATTTAATTTACCCTTTCGGTGAATTAAGTCAAAGGTATGCTGTCGCAAACGAGTTGCCCATCTCGCAAGTTTACCAGAGGTTCTCTGTATATTATTAAGCCACAGGAGGCTGTGGTGATCAGCTATCACTGTAAATTTAGTGCCTTCTATCCAGGGACGAAATCTCTCTATAGAAAAAATTACAGCAAGGCATTCACGTTCTGTAACTGAATAGTTACGTTCAGAACGAGTGAGAGATCGACTAGCATATGAGATAATTCGATTCTCTCCATTCAAACTTTGTAATAAGACACCACCTAGACCTGTATTTGACGCATCAGCCTCTATTATAAAAGGTTGACTAAAATCGGGTCGACATAAAATTGGTTCAGACACTAAAATCTGCTTTATATCTAAAAATGACGCTTCTGCTTGAGGAGTCCAAACTATTGGTTCCTTTTCCTTCTTTCCTTTTAATAAATCATTAATTGGAGATAATAAAGTTGAAAAAGACTTCACAAATCTTCTATACCAACTGCCAAAACCGACAAAACTTTTTATTTCAGTGGTTGTTGTTGGTCTTGGATAATTTACCATGGCAGAAATTTTGTCTGGATCTGTTCTTATTGAATTCGACCCTACAATATATCCTAGATACTTTAATGACTTTTTGAAAAATTCACATTTGTCTAAATTTAAAGTTAAATTTGCTTCTTTTAAGCGGTCTCTTACAGTTTCTAATAATTTAATATGTTCAGCGAACGTGGAAGATACTACTACGATATCGTCGAGATAACAGAAAATGTTTGGCTCCAGTTCAGCTCCAAAAATTGTATCAACTAAACGTTGTTGTGTTTGAGCACTATTCCTCAAACCAAACGGGACAGTAACAAATCTAAATTGACCTCTAGAGATGACACTAAAGGCTGTTTTATCTTTCGATTCTTCTGTTAAAGGAATTTGCCAAAAACTATGTCTTAAATCTAAACTTGAAATATATGTAGCACTCTAAGCATATTTAGAATACGGTCTACATTAGGCATAGGATAGCTATCATGAGTAGTAATTTCGTTTAAAGCTCTTCCGTTAAAGCAAACTCTATAATCACCCGAAGGTTTCTTTACTAATAAAACTGGGGAACACCAGGGTGAGTTACATTTTTCTATTACATTTAAAGCTAGCATCTCATTTAATTTTTCATTTAAAATTTTTGACATAAAGGGAGACATTGGATATGGACGTTTTCTAATAGATTTACTATCACCTGTGTCTATATTCATATATATTTTATCTGTTCGACCTAAATTATATGTAGTACTAGCAATTGTATTAAAGGAATCTATTATTTGTTTAGCTTCAGATAATTCTGATGGATGTAAATCTTATAAGGTACTGAGTTTATTATTTAATTTAGAAATTTCTGATAAATCAGGACTATCTAATAATGGTATTAAGGTATTTGATTTGGAAAAAGCTTCCCAGGAATCATTTTTAAAATTTAAGGTAATTTCAAATTTCTTTGCGAAATCTGTTCCAAAGATAAATGAATGAGGTAAGGTAGGTACTATAAGGCATGTAATAAAACGACAAACTTCGTTTATAAAAATAGGTAAATCTACGGTACCTTCAACTTTTTGTGGGGTACCATCAGCGGTAAATAATTTATGTTTTGATAAAGTGAAAATTTTTAGGTTTAAATCTTTAATTAAAGATATACCAAAAGATCCTATTACAGAAATATTACTTCCCGTATCAAACAATGCAGTGATATCTGTATCTATTAACTTAACTTTAATGTAGGGTCTGTTATCAGATGGTTTAGATATAAAATTATAAGGTTCAATATAAAATTTTGTTGGTTTATAAAACTTTTTAACTGTGTTTAACCATTTTAACCAGTCATTATTATTTGTAAATTTAGAAGTAGTAACTAAATTTTTATTATTTTTATTTTTAAAGGTAGAAATTAAATTTTTATTTGTTTTATGTATTTTTGTAGCCTTCAGGGAATACGTACAAGATCGACTACTTGTCCTGTACCGACTATTTAGTTTTTTGAACATTTAGGACAGTTATTTATAGTTACTTGTGGGAAACCACATCTGTAGCAAAATATGTTTCTTATTTGTCTACAATTTGAATATGTATGACCTTGTCGTCTGCAATAAAAACATGTGACTTGAGTTGGTGTAAAGTTATTAGAAAAGTATCGAGTTCTATGTATTAGGGGTTGTATTTTATGTAAATTTGTATTTACTGGGTAGTTATTTTTATATTGAGGAAATGAGGTAACATTATTTTTTATATCATTATTCGTTGAATTTATTTGAGGTATAGAAGTACTAAAATTTTTATTATAATATGTGGCTCTAGGATGAACACTCATTGATGATAATCTATAGGAACACTGTGGCACGATTTAAATAAAATTAAAAAAAAACCTTTTAACCACAAAAAATATTTAAATTACTAAATACGTATTTCGACCACTATGTGGCCATCATCAGTACAATAATTTAAAAAAAAAAAAAAAAGCTGTTGTTCTGGAACACTTCAGAGGATATTCTCCTCACCACTTAGGCTGAAGTGAACCTTCCCTACGGGTGAGGAGAATATCCTCGATAGTGTTTAAAGCAACAATATAGTAAATTATAGGTTGGGAAGGTTCACTTCAGCCTAAGTGGTGAGGAGAATATCCTCTGAAGTGTTCCAGAACATCTTTTTTTTTTTTTTTTTAATTATTCTACTGATGATGGCCACATAGTGGTCGAAATACGTATTTAGTAATTTAAATATTTTTTGTGGTTAAGGGTTTTTATTTAATTTTTCTCATTGATGGTTGAAATTTAGTATTTCTTTGCGATAAATAATTTATTTTATGTATCGGTTGTATATTTTGAAACAATTTTTGTTTATTTACTTGATTAGGTGAGATATTAGGTAAGGTATTTTTATTTTCAATAAAAGTGGAGGTATTTGGTTGTTTTTCGTTATCAATTGAAATTGCTAAATTTTTTAATCTAAACGATTCTTGTAATCTTTGTGCAGTTATTATTAATTCTTCTATTGTATTTACAGGGAAATGAGTAAGTGGAGTTATAAAATCTGGAAGTAAATTTTGAACAATTATACTTATTCTTGTCGATTCTAACGGTAATTTTCTTAAATGTCTAAATAAATTTTGCATTTGCATTATATATATCATTACTGGTTCATCTTGTTTTTGTCTTCTGTTTTTTATTTCGTCCCAAAGTAAATTTTCTGCATTTGGAGGTAAGAAATCACGTTTTAAACGTTCTACAAGAGAATCCCAATCATTTATTATATGTTTGACTTCCCTAAACCATATAATAGCGTCTCCGACAAAAAATTCCATTGCCGAACTGAAAAGTACTTGTTTTGTTACATTTCTAGTATCAGGAAGTTCAGTAATTCGCTTTAAAAATTCATACACTGATGACTGTTTACCATCAAATTTAACTGACCAAGAAGATATTGGATCAGGGTTTGTTATACAAGTTACGGTAGGTGGATGTACATTTATTGTTGGGTTACTATTATTTGTTAAAGAATTATCATTAATACCAGATATTTGTTCATATTTGTCTATTTTTTCATAAAGTTCAGCATCAATTAAAAGTGCGGTTGCATAATTTTCATTTTTAAACATTGTAGCTTGTTCTTCATCTTCACTATCTGTAATATTTAAACGTTGAATTCTGCCACAAACATGTGCCAGACGGGATTTTATTCTTTTATATACTGAATCTTTACTGTCACCTTCAAATTCGTTTAATAAAATAGTAACAGAATCTAATGTATTAGTTATTGCTTCAGAATCTTGCTCAAAAGTTTTTGTATAATTTAGGATATCTTTATGCGGGGGTGGTTTATTTATTTCAGTACGTAATTCACGAGCTAAAAGTTTTCTTTTTTCTTCCATGGACTTCTTTTTTGTATTTATTGACCTTATATTGAGTACATATTCAAGTTCATCTATTAATAAATATCCCGCTTTTAAATATTGATCCATTTTTATTTATTATTTTTAAGAAAATAATTATTTAATTTATGTTTATATATTTATTTCAAAAATTACCTTAAGATACGATTAGATGTTTTTTTAAAAAATAACTAAATTACGGAAAGATAAAATTTTACAATTTTGTGCCACGTGCAAACATGGTCGTGTAGGAAAAAAAATATGGACAAAATGTGGGGTTTGTGCCAAACGTATTTTGACAATAAATTTTAAACAACAATGTCAATAAAAACTTTGTTTGTTTTTGAATAAGAGAATTGTAAAAAAAGTGCCACGTGTAATCGTGGACGAATAGAAATATTAAAAAAACAGGTTGGATGTCACGTGTAAGCGTGGGCGTTTATTAAAAAAAAACAACGTTCATGAAAATTTTGGTGTCACGTATAAACGTAGGCAGGTATAGAAAAAATGGTTGGGTGCAACATGCAAGTGTGGACAGGTATAGAAAAAATCGTTGGGCGGCAAAGTGATGAACGTTAAGGTAGAAATATGTAAAAAAACTAAGCATTGGGCGTCACGTGTAAACGTAGACAGGTATAGAGAAAAAAAGAAATCGTTGGGCGCCACGTGGAAACGTAGCCAGGTAAAGAAAAAAAAGGACGTTGGGCGCCACGTGCACCTTACTCTTTTCTCGATGTTATAAAACGAGTAAGCGCACGACGAAGTATAAGAAATACTTCGGCACAGCTTGCATCGACCTTTATGGTTTCGGAGGCTGCGTGAGACTTGAAATCATCAGGGTAAGGGAAATGTTTGGAGAATATCTGAATGTTAAAATTTAAATATCAAGACACCTGTTTACACAACTGTAAAATAACTTAGAGAAACAAAAGTTAAAACACGATAAGAGAAATTTGACTAAATATGCATATTAATACTCAAGTTATTACAATTCCAAAGGCATGTATAAGATATATGCTTGTGTCATTAACATAGTAGACATCGCTATATATTTTAACAAGATATAATTCACATATTTAATAAAACGTACACGAGAAAATTTCTATAGAGAAATCAAAATAAATAATCTCTGTTTAGAAACTCAAAATTTTACTTAATGCGAGAGTAAATCAAAAAGTGATCATAATTGTACATGTAACAAATGCACATGAAATGAAAGTTCAAGCAATAAACCTTTTCACCATAAGAAGCTTTATGAAGATCCTAATGTTTACATATTTTAGGTTATGTATTAGAGAATTATATTTGAAATCATTTAAGATAAGATTATATATTAGAGAATTCTATTTGTAATCAATTAAGGTAAGTAAAAAGTAATTAATAATCAATACAAAATATTTGTAGTGACAAAGACAAATTTAAATAGAGGTTAGGCCTCTTTCTTTTAACAGAAAACGGTAAGGTAAAAGTTTTAATTTCATATTACCTGTAGTATCAGTAACTGACTAATACTAAGTTACTTAATTTACAGGAATCCTTCAATATCCAGGAAACTAAAACATCCTGCGTTGTAGGAACTCCTAGTGTAGGTACAAAACAAACATGTGGTCAACTTCGAATGTTGTCCTTAACAGACTTCTGTTCCATAAAATTAAATTTGTAGATATTTTTCAATAAGATAATAACTGAGCATTATTATGTAATGTAGAAGGAAACGAAATATAAAATTCTTGGGATGAGTGTTTATTTTACATCATCTGGTTGTGCGAATTGCACATGCCACTTTTCCATGTAAAAAATCTGAATGAGAGAAAACACTGCGGCGTGACGCATATTTGACCGGAGCATACTTGACTGGAAAATACTTTACCGGAGAAACATATGTTA
Organism: Platerodrilus igneus; assembly: GCA_036346225.1. NCBI lineage: Eukaryota > Metazoa > Arthropoda > Insecta > Coleoptera > Lycidae > Platerodrilus > Platerodrilus igneus. Next base: position 144,398 of record JARFIW010001379.1, on the reverse strand, counting down.
CAGGAACAGCATATGTTACAGGAACAGCATATGTTACAGGAACACCCTAGAAAATTCAGTTGTGTTACAAAAGTGACTAACACGAGGTACAAAGGAAAATTAAATCCGTTAATATCTTACAATCAGTATACATATTTGATGGGCTTAACGAAGAAAACACTTCTTCATCCATTAGATAACACATCTAGAAATATATTTAAATGTTAATTTAGGATTTATAATTAGAAAATTTACATACCAGGTAACACATGAGGCAAAGGTAAAAGTTAAATCACAAATGCTCTGCCGTGCCAGATAAGCAAACAGATATCCGAGAAATGAAAATTTGACACTTCTAATAAATTATTTTCGGCCATCTTCGGGATGGACGATTTCTAGCGATTATTCTCAATAATACAAAATCAGAACCACACCAGTTGTGCTTTTGGAATAAACACTTCAGAAATAACCAATAGAAAAATTTCATATAGATATAATTATAATACAGAATTAGAACCACACCAGTTGTGCTTTTAGAATAAACACTTCAGGAATAACCAATAGGAAAATTTCATATAGATATATTAATTTGTACTATGTAAACAAATTAGTAACTGTGAATTAAAACTAATAATCCAGGATTGTACGAGATAAATTCTTATAGAAAATATATTATTATATAATAAAGAGAGTAATTTTATACTTAATTGAAGATATAAGCATTTATATGCTAATAGTGCCACGCACAGATGTAACATGCTAAAATATAAGCAAAAAGGCATGTTACACACCTACGTATTTCACTGGTGTTAGCAACCGACATTAACACGCGACGGAACTATGTAGCATTGATAAATTTCTTGTTACTTCTATTTCCTGAGGCAATAATTTTGAAATATGTTGTAGCACTAGTTTAATTTCAACTGGGACCAAATGTATATTATCTTCATAAACATCCAAAAAGCAGTGAGAAACTTCGACCAATACCTTTGTAAATCGGTAATATGTTATATTTCGCAAATAACGAAATTTGCGCAAGCAAAGATCTATTTTAGATTCTTTGTTGTTAGAAAATTCAAAAACTACAGTATTACTGTATTTAAATAATCCAAAGTATGCGCTATTCTGAGACCGCAAAACTGGATCGCACACCCAGTTCAAATAAAAAAGACAACTCCACAAAAAACACAATTAGTAAAGCAACGCGTATCACTAAGATAATGTTCCGTAAAACAAGCACGTGCGGTCGAGTCAACAAGTTTTATCACTTTTTTCTTCCAACAGAAAATCAACAAAAACAATTAGTAAAGCAACGCGTATCACTAAAACCGTCAGTCAATGACCTTAAAACAAGCACGTCAAACACGTTCGCCTATAAAAGCATACTCCCTTCAAAAACAATTCCAACTATCTGCTCTACAGTTAATATACAACTTTTGTTTCACAAGAAAAACAACTAAAAATCGTGTCGTAATTGTTCACGAACATTTCAAACATTTATATCGCATTAATTCTCACTATTTTCAAAGCAAACAGCACACAGTATTTTTAACGTAATTAATATCTAGGAACGAAGAGCAAACCACAATTGTTATTTCAAAAGAAACTCAACTCAAAGCACAATTAATATTTAGGAACGTAGAACAAAACTGAAATTCCTTTCTAATCTGTTATATAAACTCGTTGCTATTATAACCTCTTATCGATTCTTATCTAGGCTTGTATATTCACATAAGGAACTAAATTTATACGACGGCCAGACAAGAACGATGCAATCTATAATTATCTACTAATTAATTACAGCGGTTTATCATTTTCGAAAGTATTTACTTTATACTAATAAATATAAAATATAGAAATAGTAATTGCAGAAAGGTATTTACTAATTCAGAAAAACGTAAAATGTTAAACGATTAAAAATGCACGTTACAATTTACAACCTATGAAAGCGTTTAACCATCAGCAGTTAATTACGACGGTGACCCACTAATAGCAACCATAATCAACTAACAATAATCTAAGAAAGTAACCCAGAAAAGCGGTCCACCGGCCTGCAACACCATTTGGTTTAAAACCAGATTATTCCATAGGATTTGTTAGAATCAAACCCACACTTTATTTGCACTCATCTAAGTTTCTTGCATTGGGATTTTATTAAAATTGAATATATAGTATCTTCCATACGGTTACTATAAACCAAGTTACATGGTACAATAAACCACGATCGGGTAGTATATTTTAAAACTGACTGATACCCCAATACCGAATTAATCTAAAACATGAGTTCTGCAAGTTCCCACAGCCATGTGAGGAAGTAGGAACATATAAAAAGCCCGGAAGCTTATGGATCCGGCAGTCAGTCAAAGTATTCAGCTTTAGTATTGCAGTTTGCTTAAGTAACTCTCAATATTAGTTCAATTAATTTATTTATTTTGATTTAAAGTTAAAATCAGTTTGTCAAAATTCCACATTAATTTCAGTATCTATTAAAATAAATTTGTTAAGTTTAAAAGTGTTTTTTTAAAAACACAGCTCCAAAGGCCCAAACCTTAACTGGCGCAGTCGTACAGATGTCAAAAGGCACTAAGAACCAAAAATCGGAAAACTGGTGACCAAGAATTTCAATTCGCAATTTTGGTAGAACCCAAACAAAAGTTGGACAAGATACACAAATCGATCGAATCCAACAAACCAAACCAACGTGGACAACGTACAAGCGTCAACGAAGTCCATGGAACCATCGAAGAAATTAATTTAAGTTCATTTTCTTAAACCAAACTGGTTCTTTACAAATAGTTGATATTTACTAGTATAAGACAATTTTTTTATTATTATATGTACAGAATTTTATTTTATGCCATTTAACGAAGATAATTCACTTATAAATTAAGGGAATTGTTTTCAAACTCAAAAGATTATTTTTAAATCAAAAGAGACCTGATTTTAAAGAGATTTTTAAAGCAAAAGAGAATTTTTAGGACAAAAAAGTACAAATAATTATTACAATTATAAAACAAACCGATACCAAAATAAGTGGCGCATAACTATAAAATTAATACCAAACGTAACCGAAGTACGAATAATTATTAATACGAAAACGCAACGGTTTAATCCAGCAAACTTAAAAATGGAACGCAATTAACTCCATCATTTAATACCAAAAGCTTAAACACAATTCTTACAAACAAGCAATCACAGGAAAGACTATTTAAAACTTTACCTTTTATGATACCTTTATAAATTACAGAAACTCACTCTGCAAATATATTATTAACCTGAACTATTGAACCATAATTAATTAAAAAACGAGCGTGCAAACTTGTAGTGCAATCTTCGCATAAGATAAGACTGGAAATTCAGCAGTGAATAAAACATCATTCATCCAGCGCAACGTTATTAAAAGCTATTTTAGTACGAAAAGCTAAGTATAGCTAAGCAACTACTAAAAAGATTCATTCGAAAACACATCGCAATATCAAAATATTACAAAATACAATTTTTGAACGTAACATCTATGCAGTAGTTAATGAATTAAAGACAAACTATTAATCCTCACACCATCTGATAACAACACCTTCAGAAAAGTATTAATAACTTCAATAAATATAATTGCATATTATACAAAAGCATTAACACAAATAAATTTATCACGAGACTGAATTACATCTTCAAGTAAACACAAAACCTTATTGTATAAATTATAAAGACAATTATTACAACAAAACGGTAATCTGAAAAATTGCAAACTTTATATTTAACACCTAAGGTGACGGGAAAAAGTAACATTGTATTAATTATAACACGCAACATTGAACAAAGTAATTAACTGAAAACTTGCACTCAAGATGACAAGACAATAATCACACAGGAAACATGTTAGACAGTTATAAAATTACAATCACCCACGAATAAAAGATAACTATTACAGACCTAATAAAATCAGCAGAATTACAAATAAAATAAGTTTTAACTGGCGCAAAATACACATGAGAAGTAGTTACCGCAAGAAATTATTTATTGACATCGAAAACCTATTAGGAAGCAAAACTTAAGTACCATTTACAACAAATTAAAGTCCGCGAAGTAAAGATAAACGAAGTCAAGACTACAACAATTAACCAGACATTATCGAGCATAAATCTCACAAGTTAATTACCGCACCGTGTAACTAAGTACAAATGCAAGCAACTACGATTCTTTAAATAACTCAACATACTTCAAACTGAAAACTAATAAACCCAACCAAAAGCAACAGTACAAACCGCGAAATAAATTTCAATTTTTACAAAATATGAAATTGAGCAAAGGCGAAAGCAAACCTTAATCAAAATGAGTTTCATGAAACTTTGCGTTAAAACGATCACAATCTTTAATGGAGAGCAAAAACATCTTGTGAATTTTATTGCAGCTTGCGAAATATTTTTGAAAACCTTCTACAAACCCGGAGATAACAAAAATAATGCATTGGTTTTACGTTTGATAATAAGTAAACTGACCGGACGGGCACTAACACTAATTGCCAGCCGAGATGACCTTGAATAATGGCAGGACTTTAAACGCATACTAATTGCATATTTTGGTGACCAGCGAAATATAAAATGCCTTATACGAGACCTGATAGACCTTAGAATGGAAAATAACCAACCCTTACGCACACACACATACACACACAGATACACACACACAACACACGCCCTCAAACCCGCGCACATACACACAAACGCACTTTACAAACACAACCTATTCACACATTTACATCCCCTTTCCAACATCTGAATTTCTGACTGCCGATGGTCCGGACTGATAAGGCAATAACCATTGAGCGTTTCTTTTTGACGACTGGGATATCCGGCTTTCGATGGTGCTGTTCCTAAAAGGGAAACGTAACACGAATACCAACATCACATACAAAACACACATACACACAAAACACACACACACACCTTACAAACAAACATGCCTATTCACACACTTATATTGCCCCTTCAACATCTGTATTTCCGGCTGCCGATGGTCCGAGACTTTCTCGTTAGCGCTTGAAGCGAGCGGACGTGTTGGGCAGAGCTCCCACTTTAGCAGCAAATAGTAAGTTTTTATTCAGGGTTTTATTATTTATTACTTTATTCGCAGCTTTGCTTTTATTGTATTTTATATTTATTATTGTGCAACATTAAATTTTAAACACAGTGCAGTAAATAAAAAAAAGTTAAAACTAAATTTACATCAAATAAATAGTAAATAAATCGCGTTTGTAACTTGAACTTGAACTTAAATTCGCGTTTAAAAATAAATTAAACTAAACTTCTTGCTAATAAACCAAAAACTAATAAACAAATACCCAAATAATTTAAAATAGTTTAAAAAGGAGTTTTTAGTCAATTTTAAAACAAAAAACCGTAAAAATCAAGTAAAAATCCGTGCAAACCAATAAAAAAATGTGTAAAATGTTTATAGTGCGCGTATAATAAGATAACAAGTTAAAAACCAAAATCTAGGCCCTTTTAAATCAAATAAATAGCTCAAAAACTGTAAATTTTAAACAATTTAAATATAAATATTTTTTTTTTAAGAACAGCAGTGTAACACTTAAAGGTCGTACTAGGCAACGTGTAATTAAGTGAAGAGTGCGTTTCCGGCAACCACATTCCGATAGCGCGTGTTTTTATTTGTTAATTATACATTTAAAATTAAAATGTGGGTATTTATAAATTTGATATTTTGAAGTAATTAGCTTATTTAAGTTTGATTTGGCGGTTTAAAAATTTAAAATAAATAAACAGTGTTCTTTACGGTACATTTTGAATCGAGATATTTATATTGGGTTAACGAGTTTATTTGGTTCTAGTTGTTATTTGGACGTTTAATGTTTGTTGTATTTTTGTTAAAATTTGATACTTAGTTGGGCGGTTCGAATTTTAAGTAAATAAATACAGGGTTGTTTACGGTTCACCTTTAACCAAAATATTTTTATTGATTCAACGTTTGCATTCTTTTAGCGTTGTAACGGCCAGGTCGTTTTTGAGCTGCCTTTTAGGTGGTCATTCGTTCTCTTAGCTTTGTTACCATGGTGATCCACCGAGATGAGAAGCCGCTGCAGAGGAGAAATAAGAAGGAATATTGTTTGAGAATATTGTAATTATAATATAAATCGGTTGGGGAATGATAAGGAAGGCTAGGGACAGACTTAGGAGTCGAGAGATGCTAAAGAGTACTGTGTCGTTGTTGCTTTGGACATTTCAGGTGCATTTGATGCTGTCTGGTGGCCATTAATCGTTTGCGAGTTAGATCGTAGGGGTTGTCCGCGAAATTTGATGTTTTTAGTCAAAAGTTATTTCTGGGGGCGATTGGCACAGGTTGAAATTTCGGGTAAAGTTCTGTTGCGTGAGGTGGAAAGGGGATGCCCGCAGGGATCATGCTCTGGTCCCACATTTTGGAAGTTGTTGTATGAGAGTATCTTTAGGATCAAATCGCCCGCAGGATGCTCAATCGTTGGGTTTGCGAATGACACACTTTTAATTGTAAGATCAAAATTGTTAATGGATATGCGCACAAAACCGAACGAGGCGCTTAATAAATTACACGAATGGTCGCAGGCGGTAAAATTAAAATTTAACACGGCGAAGTCAGAGGCGCTTTATTTCGGCACAAAACTAGGACAGAGACCTCCTAGGCTAGAGCTAGCAGGGGAGAAAATCCCGTTTAAAGATTGTATTACCTACCTCGGCGTCAAGATCGACGATAAATTAAAATGGAAAGCGCACGTGCAATACGTAAAAACCAGGGCGGCAAAATATCAAATAAAATTATGGTGGCGGCTAAAATAAAGTGGGGTTTCAGGGGCGAATCGCTGAGGACGGTTTATGCCGGAGTAATTAAGCCGGCAATGTTATACGCAGCTTCTGTATGGGCAGAAGGTTGTAAAGTCAAAGAGGTGCGTCAATTGACGAGCGTACAACGTATAACTGCGGTAAAAGCGGCGAGAGCGTACAGGACCACCTCCATGGAGGCGGTACTGGTGATCAGTAGGACTCTCCCTATCGAATATGTCGTTAGGGAGATTAGAGATAGACGATTAATAAATATAGGAAAAGGGCGCGAAATTATCGAAAATCTTAATCTTGGTAATGGAGAAATTGCAAGAAAGATCGTTGTATCTGAGTTGGGACACCCGGCTGATATTAGAAGAATCGAGTTTGTCGAAGGTGATGAGGACGCGATGGGTATCAGAATTTATACCGATGGATCACGTATAGACGCTGGTCAAGCAGGCGCGGCGTTTGTCGTCTATAAGCAGGAATGGGAGGTGTTTCGGCTTCAAGTCAAACTCGCGAACTGGAGCACTATCTTTCAGTGCGAATTGGTAGCCATGCGAGAGGCTATCGATTACGTAATAAACCATACGGGCAGAGACGAGTATTATATAATGAGTGATAGTAAATCGGCGCTAACAGCTTTAACAAACATGAAGACCTCGACAGACCTCCAACCGGACGTTTGGAGGATAGCGCGTGCGGCGCTTGAGTTTTGACGCTTAAAGTTCTGTTGGGTCAGGTCGCACAATGGTAACGTAGGAAACGATAGGGCTCATGAATTAGATAAAGATGCCGCGACGGGCGACTTTCGGATATCACATTCGTCGATACCGAGATCTTTAATTAAAAGAAAGCTGCACGAAAAGTCAATCCGACAATGGGAAAAGAGGTGGGACAACGCTGCCACGGGCAGGTTAACGCACAAATTCATATCGAGCATAGAGGTCCTAGAGGGGGAATGTAACACGGACATCATCACACACATAACACACATACACACAACCTTCACATAAACACACACACACACATAACACATGCCCTCAAGTGCGCGCGCGTACACTCACACACACACACACACACGCACCCATACGCCTTACTGACGGTTACTTTCTGTGGAGAAGCCAGGTCTGCTTAAATTTCCGGTAGCAGACTAGTGAAACGTTGGAACAAATAAATAAATAATTAAAATAAATGAGGATTTTTCCCGCCGGCAGTCGACCGGCGGAAGGTACGCACTAATCACATAAAACGTATTTAATTCGGTTTTAATTTCGGCCGTCGTTAGAAATTCGTTTGATAAATTATTTAATATAATTCCGGCATACGCCTCATTATTTATTAGTATTCCGCTGCGCGATCGTTCGCTGTTCGCGTTTAAGACGGTAAACCCCCATCCCAAAACCTGTTATTTTGTGGCTATACAGGTGCGGTTCCTGTATGAGGCTAATGTCGATTTTGTTTTCGTTTATTAATTTACCGAAATTATTTGTGACCTCTTTGCCCTTGCCTAAATTAATTTGCGCACATTTAATTTTCGAGCTTTTCGAAACATCGTCTAATGGTCTAGGATCTATAGTCGATGTTCCTGGTGATGTATGCCTTCAAACGGTGCATTATTGGGCACTGGCTGGACTTGACGTCGTGATGAGTGTCGACCCTGAGACTACCAACCCTATCGTTCGACCTCGCACAGACAACACAACAAGAAACTGCCTGCCTACAGTTCTTGAACTCATGCTCTACTTCGGCGCAATTACCGCATAACTGCACCCGCTCCTTACAATCCGCTGACCTATGACCGAACTCGTAACAGCGAAAACACCGGACCATTAAAAAATGATCTCGAGCTCAGACCCTGCGCCAAACCAGACTGATCGAATACGCCAAGACACATTTCCTAGACTCCGTCGACACCTCGAAAACAACGCTGGCCAACGGATCTCTGAGTCTCCTGCCGCCGAACCGAAACTTCTCCTTGACCTCCTCTTCAAACCTAAGCCCCCTAAAGCGGGGGTTCTAAACAACCTACCTCTTCACGACTCTTCTTGCTGTATCTCCCTCTCTACCCCCAGGAGTACGATGCGCGGCCTCTTCTTCCCAATGGTTTTCGCCGCCAGACCCTGACAAGCCTTGCCCACCGTCGACTGCAACCGCTTGGCGTCCTCCCGACCAACACACTCGACAACAACGCCACCCCTACGCGTCCGACGTGCTCCAACAACAACAAACCTATCCTTGGCCTGATCGACCTTCTTCTATAACGTCACCATGACGTCTTCTTTGACCCTTGGATTGGCGTCGACACGAACCGCGATCGTCGACGCTGCTTTCTTCGCCACTGCACCTGCATACGAAACTACCCCTGGGGTCAAGCAATCTCTTGATCCCCCTACCCTACTACGACCTTCCCCGTCTTCGCCACTCCCTCCTTCACCTCGCCACACACCATCCTAGGACCCCTAACTATTCCCAAAAGCTAATTCGCAACGTCCCGGAACTCGTCCGCGGCGTTACAAATCACTTTTCTGTCGTCCACGGTGATGGTTGCCGAAGTGGCAGAGATCCGCTTGTGTATAATGCCGTGCACCTTCCTCGCCCGGAACATCAAGAGATCCAGCTCGTCTAGATCGCTAGCCGCAACACTTTCGTTGCTGCTAGTCGACCCACGACGCTGTTCTCGTTGCGGGCGACTCAGGCTCGGCTCCACACACAAAGGGCGCCGGTCCCTCCGACTCCACCACCGCAGACCATGTCTCCCTCTGCGACGCGAATACCTCCTCGTCGGACTGCAACACCAACTTCTCTGCCGCGACCACGAGCTCCTTCTCTCCGACCCAGCTTCAGACTGCTCATCCCTGACCGACTCTGACCGACCTACCCTCTTTTTTTTTGACAACGGCTCCTCATCTCGATAGACAACCATGCTAACAAATCAAAACGACAAAACAACAGGAACAAACAAAAACCCAGAATAAAAACGACCTAACCGTTTCGACGCTAAATAAACTCAAAGATAATATAAACTGCTAAACGGCACAAACAGCAGCTAGAACAAAACAAAAACGGTACTCGGATAAAATACCTAGATTTAGAATGAACCGTAAACTTCCTAGTATTTATTTATTTAAATTTATCTATTCATTTAAATTTCAAACGGCCAAATAAAATTTGAAATCTATCAAAGATAAAATAAACGCTTAACGCCAAAATAATAACAAATACAAAATAAGATCACAGCCCAATAAAAATATAAGACAAATAATACTATTTGCTTATTTAAATTTTTAAACCCCCAAATCAAATTTTAAATTTAAAAAGCTAATTAAGTCTAAAACAAAATCAAATTTATAAACTACATGGCTTTTAATTTAAATATAGAATCAAACAAATAACAACGCGTGCAATTAGAGTCTGGTACCGGAAGCACTTGTCTCTTGTTTACTAGGTGCCTGGTACGACCTTCAAGTGTTTCACCACTAATTACAGCGGAAGATCGGCTTTAAAAAATCTTTAAGTACGGCTGTACTTAAAAAAATGGAATATTTTAATTCAAATAAATACAAATTTTTGGTTTTTAAGCTATTTGTTTATTTCAAAAAGAGGCTAGATTTTGGTTTATAATTTGTTACTTTATTACACGCACACTACAGATTTTTTCCAAATCTATTTGCTTGTTTTACACGGTTTTTAATTCGATTTACTTGGGATTTCAATAAATTTATTAAAAACACTTTTTTAAATTATTTTGAAATTATTTTGGGGTGTTTGGTTATTATGTTTTTGGTTTATTAGCCCGAAATTTAATTTAGTTTATTTTTAAACGCGAATTTTGGTTAAAGTTTAAGTTAAAACGCAATTTATTTATATTTATTTAATTTAAATTTTGTTTTTGATTTTATTTTACTGCCCTATGTAATAAAATTAATGTCACACAATAATATAATTAAATACAATAAATAATAAAGCTTTAAATATAAAAATATAATAATAAACCCTACATAAAGACTTACTTGTTTGCAGCTGAAGCGAGAGCTCTGTAAAACACGTCCGCTCACTTTAAGCACTAACTAGAAAGCCAGTCGCATTTATAATATATATAAGTGCGAAAGGAAGCATACACATTAGTGGCCCAGATGCAGTGCTTGGCACGTGCAGTCTGGACCCACTAATATATAGTGCCGAAGCAACTATGTTTTCACGAATGGACTCCAGGACCACCGCCGATAGTAGTTTGTTCGAACGTCGCCGTGAACAGACGTACAAACGATGTAGTCCGTAATTTAACTAATTTTATTATTTAAGTTTTTTGAAATAAGTTTAGTTATAAAGTGAAACCACAAACAAGTAACAAAGATCATCAAAAACAATAACATAGGAAAAACAATTTTCGAAATTTTTTTGAATTTTACCACGTGAAGAAGGACTTCTGTAAGTAATTACTGAATATACGAAGTACACTATAAATGAAGGTATGTTTTTGGGGGGTTTTTGTTGTAAATTTTAAACTGCCTTAAACTGTTTTGGGAAGCTATTTTGTGAAGTGAGCCCGGGTTAAGTGGTTCAACTACGTACCAACGCAATTTTAGGTACGATGCATTTATTAGTCAGCTTTTCACCGGTGTTAAGTTCAAACTTAATTTTCCAGTTAAATCAGACAGAATTTTAGGTCTTTTCTGGGTGCCATAGTTGTCCAAACTACACAAGGACGTTTCCACATATCCGCATACCAACGTTTACGTAAACAGCGAAATTAAGAAGAGTGCCAAGGACAAATACCTCAATTATTTATATTATTAACATCAGCATTACTTCATCGGTTTTTATTTATTCATTATATAAATAACAAATAACAATTGCATAGCGAAACTAGGATATAGTGCCAAGGACAATAAACATTATCATTAACAAGTACATTTCCGCATAAATACGATACCATCGCATTCTATAAAGTGGGTGCAAAGTCGTGACAGTGCAATAAACGCGCTCGTGTATTGACATACCAGTAGATGTAACAACTATATTTTAACATAACAATTTTCAACGTGCATATCATAGTCTAGAATAGCGCTTTTACTGTAAAATACGAACTTTTGTCTTTTTATTAGTTCTTTAATTAAATTTAAATAACTTAATGACAATTAACACTACTAAATTAGAAAGCTAGAGTATAAGATGCCTACGCAATACTCCCCCAAGTCTTCACTTGAGAGTAGAACAACACCAGACTATGACCACACACAACACACAACCCCGACATCACCAATGCAGCTGGATCCTGCTTTTAAAAAAAAGCGTTTTACTAACACCCTCTAGCAACCGAAAGACCAAGTAACAATAGATTGAGGGAAAACCCCAGTCACAACAACCCGGAAGACATCAAACAACCCATTTTAGGGCACCTAGAAAACCTAGGAACGGAACGTTTAAACTTCATAGACAACGAACTAGACCCTAGTAATCGCCTACGTGTGGGAACCCAAAAACTCTGAGAGACAAAGTAATAAAACTAATATATCTACAAGCCGAATTAACCGGCGAACATAAATTTATTAAACAACAAAATGATACACTACAAAACAAGATAATTGAAACCAAAGTAAAAAAACAGCCATTTTAAACAACAAAAAATGCTCAACCCAGCCATGTTTTCAAACACGTACGCGAGCGTGACGGCAACAATTAAAACCCAACCACCAAAAACAGATGCTATATCTAGAGCCATCGGCAATCAAGCCGCCACAGTATTTATAACCTCTAAAACGGGACTGAGCACAAAACAAATACATGACACTATCATTAAAACAATACATCCGATAAAAGACAAAATTAAAATTAAATCAATGCGTTCAACTGCAAACGCGCTAATAATTGCCACGGACAACGAAACTGAAGCTAACAAAATCCTAAACCAACCCGAACTAAAAAAAACACTTAACTGCGAGAAATCACGAAAAAAGAAGCCACTAGTAATTAGCTACGACGTCCTAACCTATCTTAAAGACGAAGAGGTGCAAGAATTAATCTACACACAGAATTTCGAAACAGGCATTACTAAAGAAGATTTCAATAACGATTTCAAGCTAAGTTTTAAAACCGGCCCAAAAAAACAAAGCACCGCAACACCATGTTGCAGCTGTAACGGAGAAACTCAGAAATTTGCTAATAAACAAAGGGAAAATTTATATTGAGTATCGCAGCGTAACCGCAAAGGACTTCCTAGTTGTACCCAAATGCATGAGATGCTTAGACTTAGGACATGTAACTAAACACTGCAAACATAAGACTGACACATGTGGACACTGCGGAGAAGACGAATCACACCACAAAAAAACCGACTGTTCAAAACATGCACACCCGACTGTGTGTATACCCTGTCATTAACGCAACAAGAAATGTGCATCAAACTCAAAAGATTGCCCAACACATAAGATGCTAATGGACAGAGTAATTCAAAAACCAGATTATGGAGTTTAAACCCACACAAAGCACACACAAACCACCTTCAAAAGTTCACTCACAAATGCAAAGGGACAAAGCAAGGGCAATCACGTATCGACAACATCTTCAACAAACAATACAAGAGAACATACACACAGACAAAATAGCAACCCACCCACAAGCGGAATACGAACCGACACTCACATACAACACTCTCACACAAACACAAGCAACAACCAGAATGCAGCATAAACACCCATTACCCCTAATGGACGACGGAAAGATCAGAATTGGCCAAATAAATGCTATGCACTGTGCAACTGTAATGAAAGAGCTAACACAACTAGCTGAAACCTAACGATTACATGCACTTTTTATACAGGAACCTTATCTGGTGCATGTGAAGATTTCATGCATGCCAGTCAGGGCAAGACAAATACATACAGGTAGAAACTCACAAACGGCAGTAATCATTTTTGATCCCACATTGACAATCACGACAATCCAACGATACAGCGGAGAACACTGTACATGTCTGGAGGTCTCACACGGTCGGATTGAAAAGTGGATCTAGATACCAAGCTACTTTCAGTACAGACTCGACCCCCAGCCGTATATAAACAACATACGCAACATATTACACACTTACAACAACAAACCAATAATTATTATGGCAGACGTAAATGGAAAATCCCCGATGTGGCACATTTCCCTCACGGACGAACGCGGAAAACAAGTCGAAAACTTGATTAACGAACTACAACTCGAAGTAATCAACCTTCCTAATAACCCATCTACATACAACACCCATGCAGGAACAGGAACAAACATAGACGTTACACTGACAAATGGGCTGGCGTACAACTACATACAAGACTGGCAGGTATTAGAACACCAAACCGTTAGTGACCACAACTTAATCACATTCAACACTGACATGACAACCAGGCCATTTGACACACCACAAAACTTCACCAAAGTACAACGATACAAAATACGAAATGCAAATTGGAACAAACTGAGGGACACATTTGTACCTCCGCAAGATATAAGATCAAATGAAAACGTTCACGAGTATACAAAACTACTCACCAACACAATTAGACGCACAATGGAGCAAGTGCTCCTAAAACAACAGAAAATACGACACACAAAGGCAATTCAATGGACAAGACGCTTACAGAACCTAAAAAAGGAAACACAGTGAACGAGAAAAAGCTATCACAACTCCCTAACACCGGCCGAGACAGCATACCACCTAACAAATTATCGACAATTAAAAGACATATACCAAAAAGAACTGACTGACATAAAGAGGAGGTCATGGGAATTATTCGCGGAAAGACACTTACAAACTGACGCCTGGAGAATACCCTATAAAATCACTCAGGGTAAAATTAAACCACCGATGACTTATTCGACTTTAATAAAACAAGACGGTACATACACAAAAGACTGAGGTGAAACTGCGACACTGCTATTACAAACACTTTTGTCTGATGACAACGTTCAAGTCGACACTAACGAACAACAACTCAGACGACAAGGAGTAATCGACAGAAACCACGTAGGTAACCGATCTTAGAACAGACAAGATGACAACTTAAATCCTTTCACAGAAGACGAAGTGAGATACGCACTATGCCAATCAAAGAGCAGGAAAGCACCCGGACCGGATAGAATTCTTGCGGAGATTGGCATAGCGCTACAAGATAAATTAACACCGACGCTAACAGCACTGTACAATGAATGCATACGACAAGCTGTTTTTCCAAACATTTGGAAACATGCGAATGTCGTGATTATCCCTAAAGGGAAGGGTAAAGACCTCAAACAACCAGGCTTTTACCGACCCATATGCCTTTTAAACACGCTAGGAAAAACGTATAAAAAACTATTATGTAAACGAATGCGGGACCACAGACAAATCACAGAAATACATTCAATACAATACGCCTTTACAGAAAACAAATCGACCGAGGACGTCATAAACCAAGCAATACAAACCATCAAGCAATCACACAAAAAATACGTCCTATTAATATTAGTGGACATAAAAGGCGCATTTAATAACCTTTGGTGGCCTTCACTTTTTACAAGACTTACGACCATAAACTGTCCATCACAACTATACCACTCTTTCAAGAGCTACTGCAGGGACAGGTATGTAACTCTACAAGGCACGGAGAGCATTACCAAACATATAAATAAAGGTTGCCCGCAGGGGTCCATATGCGGGCCCCTATTTTGGAATATTGTAATAGATGAACTCCTGGAAAAGCTGGACACCGTTGACGAAGTGTTGTCGACGATTGCATACGCCGACGACATCTTGCTGGTGGTTGAAGGCAATTCCAGAAGGGAAATAGAACGTAAAGCTAACATCGCCCTTACCCATACACAAAGTTGGTGCAAAACCAACAAAATGACCATAACACCACAAAAAACTACATACCTTGTAATGAAGGGAAACCTGGCAAGGGACCTCACCATCAAACTAGACGGTGTAATTATAAGTAGAGCACAAAACACAAAATATCTAGGCTTAACATTAGATGAAAAACAGAATTACTCAGCACATATAAACACCGTCTGTGCAAGTGCAACTTTTGTAATGCAGAACATCGCAACACTGACCCAAAGGACTTATAAGATACCACTTAAATGCATAAGGTTATATCTCAACAGTGTGCTCGGTGCTATGGTATCATACACCGCAAGTGCGTGGGGACATCGCCGTAACACAATCAAACCTAGACAAAAAATTAACAGTACACAACGAAGTGTTTGACTGCGACTGACGGGGGCTTATGGGACTACTGCACATGATCCACTTTATGTACTGGTAAGAAGTATGCCCTTGGCCCTAATAGTGAAACAGCGAGCTGCAATGTACTATCTTACACACAATGACCACCAACAACTACAACGCATCTTAAATACAAACCAACTGCCCACGACAAAGACGGAAATAAACAACTACATACTTGCAGAATGGCAGACAAGATGGGATCAAAACACAACCGGTAGAAAGGTATACGCAATGATCCCAAATATCAAAGACCGCCTAAAAGCCAAATACCTGGTGCCTAGTCGGGGATTTATTCATTACCTAACTGGCCACGGACCCTATCTAACATACAGAAAACGCATGAACTTAGTTGACAACAACATATGCACGTGCGGAGAAATAGGAACAGCGGAACATATAGTATTCGAGTGTAATGACTTACAACCGCACCTGTACGAACATAGACAAACATTATTAAACAAGACCCTACACCAGATGATTTGGAACAAAAACCTTTTTCCACACTTAAATTTACACAAAAAACCACGGCACTCATCCACCAACGTTATCTTGACGAATAAAACTACCCGGACAGAGACATAAAAGTACCACCTCTCTTCAAACCGAGGCTCTGCCCCGGAGACCGGAGACCGATCGCCTGGAATTCCAAGAGCTCTGCTCTTGACAACCAGAAGCAACAAGATCAAAGCACCAACCCAACTTTGAAACAATATAACCCCTTAATATGTAGAATTTGCATGCTTCTACATATTAGCAACCCTGTCTCTAACAAATAATAACTAACAGTAGTAGTATAAGTTAATTTTAAGTAGTAGAATAGGGAAATTCTATTTTTTTACTAACGCTAAATTTTAAGAACCAAACTTACACATACCTGAGGCAAATAATACAGCAACCAAATTTTTTCCTCTGAAAAAATTAAATTTTTTTTATGTAATAGTATAAGTTCAAATATGTACAAAATTATACTAATTCAATGCAACCTTTTGGTAACCTGGGCAAACATAAACACAAATTAACATATCAAACATACTTCACACACACATACACACACACACAGACACACACACACACACACACACACACACACACACATACACACAAAACACCTCTTATGCACTGTGCAAACACAAAACACCATTCACACACTTACATTGCCTTTTCAACATCTGGATATCCGGCTTCCGATGGTCCTGGTCCTAAAGGATACCCACATAACACACATACACACAACCCTCTTTCTTTCTCTCTCTCTCTCTCACACACACACACACTTACTTTGCCTTTTCAACATCTTGATTTCCGGATGCCGATGGTCCGGACTGACATTATAATTTGAATTAGGGCCGCTATACTTGCGGCCACGTCCCCAATGCTCCACCCGGAGGTACTACATTGGGTTTAAACGCGAAAAATAGTCGTGCTCCTAATTTATTCTTACTTCATAGTTGATTCACCCTAAATAAAAACTAAACAAAAATCTAACAAACCTAAAAATCTAACAAACCTAACAAACTCTAACAATCTAACAAACCTAAAATCTGACAACAACTGGAACAAAAACAAAACAAAAACTAAAAACAGGGTTGTAAATAATGGTATCCCTAGCGCTGACTTTCGAGTGTACCCGATCAACAAGCAAAAATGAGAGGTGGAGGGATCCGTAATACCGGATAGCGGACGCCGGTTCTGCTTACCAGTGGGACCTGAAGGGTCGTCTTAAAACTATCCAAATCTAGCTAACTAATTTAAATCCATCCCTAGCTTTCCCTATCGTTCCCTAACTGATTTACATTATGATTACAATCTTCGCAATTCTGCTCGTCCTTCCCAAATATATACTGCAACCAAAATGGCGACAGAACGTCAAACAAAACAAATAAGCCACATAATACATGCTATATATAAATAAATATAAAGTGTAAATATAAAATATAAATAAATATAATTATGTAAATATATAAATAAGTGTTTAATAAGCGTTAAGCATATAGCAGTGCACAAAATAGCGAAAGCATCACCCTATTTATCAGGTGCACTCGCACAAGCATTATGTCGGCTAGCGCCTTTACACACCAAACGTGCTTCTTAAATTATTTCAAAACTACTAATTAATGTAAATCAATGCTTGTGCGAGTACAGCCGCCAATTTAAATCTTACCTCGATAATAAAATTCTCCAGCATCCGAAGATCTGGTCGTCTGTAACTTACTTCTAAAGGTGGGACGGGGTGCACTGCTAAAGTCCTGGTGGGTATGCACTAAATGTTCTTGGGGGATCACAATCACTATTACTATCACTTCACTTTCAAGTCCTGGGGGGATGCGCGGTTGCGCTCTGTTTTATTATTTTTGTTTACTTTATTGATTTAATTTAATGAGGGTTTATGATTTATTTGTTATTGTTTATTTGGTATTATTTATTCCCGATTTTCCGCACATAATTATGAAGATAGGCAGTGATTGTATTAATGGAGCGGGGGGTTTCTCGTGCATATTGGACATTTTGGTATAATTATCTTTTTTTTTTTTTTTTTTTTATTTATTTATTTTTTTTTTTTTATATTTAATATCAGGTTTTGGTTATGCTCGTATCCTTACTCACGCCAAGTCAATCTAAAATTTTTCAATCCTCCCACCAACCCCACCGAATTTTTACACGCGGTCGTCATTGATTGTCTAATCTCGCGACCCTTCCCGCGAATTCTTTTAAGGCTGTCCAGAACGCCTTCTGGTTAACCACTTCCCCGACTTCCTCTAGGCTCTTTGGCCATGCCAGACCTAGGATAGCTAGTTTGCTATCAGCCAACCCTCGATTTCCCGCCTCAAGCGGGCAGTCGAAGAGCACGTGCTCTGCGCTTTCCGCGCCCTCACCGCATTCGCAGCGGTCGCTGTTGGTTAGACCGAACCTTTGTAAATACGCCTTCAGGGCGCCGTGCCCTGTTATCAACTGCACCATTTTGTGATCGAGCTTAACCTCGATCTTACCTCTGGCTTCTATGCTCGGTATGAATTTGTGGGTCAACCTGCCCGTGGCAGCGTTGTTCCACCTCTCTTCCATTGTCGAATTGATTTTCGCGCAGCTTTCTTTTGATTAAAGACCTCGGTATCGACGAATGTGATATTCGAAAGTCGCCCGTCGCGGCCTCTTTAGCTAATTTGTCAGCCCTATCGTTTCCTACGTTACCATTGTGCGACCTGACCCAACAGAACTTTAAACGTCGAAACTCTAGCGCCTTACGCGCTATCCTCCAGACGTCCGCTTGGAGATCTGTCGAGGTGTTCATGTTTGTTAAAGCCGTTAGCGCCGATTTACTATCACTGATTATATAATACTCGTCTCTGCCCGTATGGTTTATTACGTAATCAATAGCCTCTCGTATGGCTACTAATTCGCACTGGAAGATAGTGCACCAGTTCGCGAGTTTGGTTTGAAACCGAAACACCTCCCTTTCCTGCTTATACACGACAAACGCCGCGCCTGCTTGCCCATCGTCCATACGTGAACCGTCCGTATAAATTCTGATACCCATCGCGTCCTCATCACCTTCGACAAACTCGATCCTCTAATATCAGCCGGGTGCCCTAACTCAGATACAACAATCTTTCTTGCAATTTCCTATTACCAAGATTAAGATCTTCGATAATTTCGCGCCCTTTTCCTATATTTATTAATCGTCTATCTCTAATCTCCCTAACGACATATTCGATAGGGAGAGTCCTACTGATCACCAGGACAGCCTCCGTGGAGGTGGTCCTGTACGCCCTCGCCGCTTTTACCGCGGTTATGCGTTGTACGCTCGTCAATTGACGCATCTCCCGGACTTTACAACCTTCTGCCCATACAGAAGCTGCGTACAGTATTGCTGGCTCAATTGCTCCGGCATAAACCGTCCTCAGCGATTCGCCCCTGAAACCCCACTTTATTTTAGCCGCCGCCATCATTTTGTTTGATATTTCGCCGCCCTTACTTTTTACGTATTGTACGTGCGCTTTCCAATTTAATTTATTGTCGATCTTGACGCCTAGGTAAGTAATACAATCTTTAAACGGGATTTTCTCCCCTCCTAGCTCTAACCTAGGAGGTCTCTGTCCTGGTTTCGTGCCGAAATAAAGCGCCTCTGACTTCGCCGTGTTAAATTTTAATTTTACCGCCTGGGACCATTCGTGTAATTTATTAAGCGCCTCGTTCGGTTTTGTGCGCATATCCATTAACAATCTCGATCTTACAATTAAAAGTGTGTCATCTGCATACCCAACGATTGAGCATCCTGCGGGCAACTTGACCCTAAAGATGCTCTCATACAACAACTTCCAAAATGTGGGACCAGAACACGACCCTTGCGGGCATCCCTTTCCACCTCACGCGACAGAACTTCACCCGGAATTTCAACCTGTGCTAATCGCCCGAGAAATAGCTCTTGACCAAAGACATCAAGTTTCGCGGACAACCCCTACGATCTAACTCGCAAACGATTAATGGCCACCAGGCAGCATCAAATGCTCCTGAAATGTCCAAATCAACAACGACACAGTACTCTTTGGCATCTCTTGCCTGCTTAATTTCCCCGACAACGAACTCTAACGCGTCGATAGGCGACTTGCCCTCCACGAAACCAAACTGTCCGTTATTAAAACCGCCGCTGTCGCGCACTAAGTGCTCAACTCGGGTAGTCATAACGCGATCTAAAACTTTCCCTAGCACCGGTAGCAAGCTAATTGGACGATAGCTGCCCGGATCTGACGCATCCGCCTTTTTTAGGTTTGGGTATAAATTTCACATTCTGGATTTTCCAGCAACGCGGAAAAACGCCCCTTTCTAAACAAAGATTAAACAACCCAACAAAGACACACGGGGCTAACAGGCACGCCTGCAGAGCTGCGTCTGAAGTGATTCCATCATGCCCCGGTGCCTTCTTAGGGTTCATCCTCCTAAGAGCCCTGACGACCTCGTGAACTAGGATTGCCTTATCGGCACCTGTTCCTTGCGCCTTTGCAGCTTCCCGACGTATTAAATCGTGCGACCCTTCATCCCCCTCGGGATTATCCGATGGGAAAAATTTCTCTAGTAAATATTCCGCTGTGGTTTTAAAACCTTCCGTGTATTCGCCATTTGTTTTCTTTATATTACTGAGCGCGATTTTTTGTTGTTTTCCTCTAATTACGCGGTATGCGGTTCCCCAGGGTTCTTTCTCTGAGTTTTGCGTGCAGAATTCTTTAAATTTATTTGTTCGCGTTTCTTCTATTAATATTTTATATCCGCGGTAACTTTGATTATATTCTATTCTCCGTTGTTCTCTTATATCTCCCGAGGCGCGTTGATAGCGGCGCCTTAGGTTACGCGTTTCTGCCCGCTTGGTGGTTAGTTCCCGGGTCCACCAGGGTACGCTGTCTTTAAATGTTTTCTTTTGCGGCATGGAATACGACGACGCGTCTACCACCGCGTCGTTCAATTTTTTCGCGAGTGTTTCTACTTCGTCTGCCTCTCGGCAGTTAAATAGCTCATTTTCGAGCGCAGGATACTTTCGCCAAATTTTTCTTTAAACCGCTCCCAATTTGCTTTTTATTACAGAACCGCGGAAATATAGTTAGCTGCTCGTTTGCGCTTGTTTTGGTTTCAACGTCCCATGTTATTAATTTATGGTCAGAGAGCGTTTCCTCGTCCGACCTTAGTTTCCAATTACAAATCGTTTCTAACATTTCGTGCGAGACTGCAGTAATATCTATAAAACTGCTGCCTCTATGCGTCTCAAACGTAGGTGAATCATTAGTGTTTATCACACTAAGGTCCCATCCCGTAAAAAGATCAGCAACCTGCGAGCCTCTATCGTCTTCGATAGGGCTGCCCCATAATGGCGACTTAGCATTAAAATCTCCCCCGATGATTAAATTTTTATTCCTACCGATTTTGCGCAAAATGTTTTCAACTTGGTTTACTAAGTCCTCGGTTTGAGGATTTTCCGCCGGGAATCAACCGGCGGAAGATACGCGCTGATCACGTAAAATGTATTTAGCCCTGATTTAATTTCGACCGTTGTTAAAAATTCGTTGGATAAATTATTTAGTATTATTCCGGCGCACGTCCCATTATTTATTATTATACCGCTACGCGGTCGTTCGCTGTTTGCGTTTAAAACGGTGACCCCTTCCCAAAACCTGTTATTTTATGGCTGTACAGGTGCGGTTCCTGTACAAGCCCGATGTCGATATTATTTTCGCTAAATAACTTTACGAAGTTATTTGTAGCCCTTTTCCTTTCCCGAGATTTAATTGCGTGAATTTAATCTTCTTGCTTCTTTAAATCGTTCTTTTCTTCACGGTCCATAATCGATGTTGCGTGTGATTGCGTTCTTCAATCTCAGCATCGTGGGGCATCTACTCGACTTGGCGTCGTGGCGCGTATCGACCTTCGCGCCACCGCCAGTTCTGTCGTTTGCCCTAGCGCAAACCACACAGCAGGGACTGCCCTCCGGCAATTCTTGAACTCGTGACCGACTTCGGCACAGTTACCGCACCACTGTACCTTCTCCTGCACTCCATCGATCTATGGCCGTACTCGTAGCACCTGTAGCACTGGGTCATCGAGAAGTGGTCCCGTGCCCAGACTCTTCGCCACCTGAGGTTTATAGCGTCAGCTAATATACGTCTCCGAAGTGTGGGGGTCACTTCGAAGACTACGTTGACGAAGGAATCCCTAGGGCCCTTTCCGCCAAACCTAAATTTCTCCCTCAGGTGGTCTTCAATCTTCAAATCGCCGAAGCGGGATTCTGGCACGCGATCAACCGCACCAGCTCTTCCGCCTTCATCCCGCTTCGACCCCGGAAGAACGACCCGTGGGCGCTTCTTCTCGATGGTCTTCGCCACGAGCTCTTTGCAGTCACCGACAACCTTCGACTGCAGTTTCTTCGCATCTTCTCGGTTTGCACACTCGACAACAACACCGCCCTTGCGAGTTCTACGAGCTCCGACCACAACAAAACCATCACGAGCGGGATCGACCTTCTTCTTTAGGGTCGACATGACGTCATCCTTCTCCCTGGCCTGGCGTCGACCCTAACTGCAAAGGTGGGCGTCGCACCTGCAGCAGCTGCAGCATACGACGCCTTCCGCGGCATCGGCACCTCCTGGCTCCTGCAACACTGCTGCCCTGAAACACAAGCAACCACCGCTGGACTTCCCCCGACAACATTAGCTCTCCCAGAATCACTAGCCACAAGCCGCAGCGCCCTAACCATACCTATAAGTTGATTCGCCGCGTCGAGGAAATCATCCAGGGCGTAGCGAATCTTCTTTCTGTCCTCCACGACGATAGTGGCGGAGGTCGTCGGCACCCTCCCGGAGATGGCCCAGTGCGCCTTCCTCACCCTCAATCTCAGGAGGTCCAGCTCATCGAGGTCGCTAGCTGCAACGCTAACGTCGCTGCTAGTCGACATCTTTCGCTGGGCTCCCGAAGTTGAGGGCGATTCAGGCGCCGCAGCCACCCCAGGGGCCCTGACTCCCCGACACGACCGCCGCAGACACAGGCTCCTCTACCTCCTGTACCTCCTCCTGAATCCCTAACCTAACGTCTTTTAAAATTACCTTTAGCTGTTTCCCCAACAACGCCCTCAGCCTCCGACCTATTAGACTCCGACCTATCTCCCTCTTCTTCCTGGGCAACGGGTCCTCGTCGCGGTGGACCACCATGCTGACAAAACAAACGACAAAAATGACACCTAAAACGCAGCTCAAAAACCACTTGACCGTTACAACGCTAAAGAAAGACGCTAGAAGAACGCAAAACGTTGGTCCAATAAAAATGTTTTGTTTAAAGGTGAACCGTAAGCAACCTTGTATTTATTTAAACTTCGAACCGCCCAATTAAATATCAAATTTTAACAAAAATACAACAAGCACCAAGCGTCAAAATAACAACTAGAATCAAATAAATTCCTAGCGCAATTCGATTCAAAATGTACCGCGAAGAACACTATTTATTTATTTTAAATTTCTAAAACCGCCAAATCAATTTAAATAAACTAATTACTTCAAAATATTAAAATATATAATTTACAAACAACAACACTTTATTTTTAAACGTGTAATTAAGAAAATAAGGTCGAGCGCTATCGGAATGAGGTAACCGGAAATGACCTTTCACTTTATCGCTTGGTAACTAGCACAACCCGTAACTGTTACACCGCTTAATTACACCAAAATCGATTTTAAAAGAACTTATAAGTACGCGTGTAGTTAAATTACGGAAAATTTATATTAAAATTGTTTTAAAATTTACAGTTTTTGAGATATTTATTTGATTTAAAAAGGCTTAGATTTTTGTTTTGTGGTTATTATTTTATTATACGCGCACTATAAAAATTTCACACACTTTTGGTTGTTTTACCCGGTTTTTACTCGATTTACGCGGTTTTATTTTAAATTTATTATTAAAATGCCTTTTTAAGTTATTCCGAAATTATTTTGAGTATTAGTTTAGTAGATTTTTGTTTTATTGGCCCGTAATTTATTTATTTTATTTTAAAACGCGGATTTAGTTTAAATTACAAAGAAAACGCGATTTATTTAGTTTTTATTTAGTTTAAATTCTGTTTTAAAATTTTTATTTTACTGCCCTGTATTTAAATTTTGATGGCACACAATTATAAAAATAAAACACAATAAAAAGCAAAGCTTCAAATAAAATAATTCAACAATAAATAATAAAACCCTAGATAAACACTTACTGTTATTGCTGAAGCGGGAACTCGGCAGAAACACGTCCGCTCGCTTCAAGCGGCAACTAGAAAGTTGGTCCGGACTGACAAGAAAATGTCAGTCGTGCGTTCTTCCTTGACGACTGGGATATCCGGCTGCCGATAGTCCTGGTCCTAGAGGAGGAACGCAATACGGACCAATATCACACACATAACACACATACACACAACCATCCCCCCACACACACACATACACACACATAACACATGACGGCTACTTTCTGTGGGAAAGTCAGTTCTGCTTACATTTCAGGTAGCAGACTACCGAAACGTTGGAACAAATAAACAAATAAACCACCGCCGATGAAGGGACCAACAACCTTCTCCGTCAGACGATGAAACACTACAACAAGATGCCGCAACATCTGAAGCAACAGTACATCTTTGTACCTACGACAGCGGAAGCAGTATCGTCACCTGATGCCATTCCACAGTCTCAAATGCAATTCTCCAGCTTATCGTCTGAAGATGAAGCCTACCAAGACGACCGCAAGCATCTGAAGAGGCTGAAGAGCAACGGATCCAGCGGGTCCGAAGACGGTTTTACCACCAATAAGAAACGCACGCACCGTCGAAGGGTAAGAAACGTAACCATTCTACCTGTTGCAGAATCCTCAACCGAAGCAATTACGACGAGTAATCGTTTAGAGGCCATCAAAGATGCCAACTAGGAAATGGAAGAAAACTCCGGGGAAGCGATCAAAACCGCAACAGTGAAGAAACTCCGCCTACCGTCTCTAATTGTCCTGAGGGACAACACAAAGTGGTCCCAAGTCTGTCAGGCTATCACCAATAAGAGGTGCGGCTTTCCTAAGGCGAAGAATATCCAGGATGGCATCAGCATCCAAGCGACCACCATCGACGACTTCAGAGGCATCACGAGAATGCTATCCTAATGTAAGTTACCTTTCCATTCTTATTATTATATGTTACAGGAAGAAAAACCGTTAAAAGCGGTACTACGAGGACTCCCTATAGATCTCTCTGAAGAAACGATCAAAGGAAATATGCTCCACCAAGGTCTTCCAGTCCAGAAGGTCACAAGGATGACGGGGTGTGAGCGCCGTCCCATGCCACTATACCTGATTCAGCTGGACCGCACTAAAGAGAAGAAAATCTTTGACGTTGCTTAGGTCTGCCGCCTGTAGGTCCGTGTCGAATCCCCGCGAAGACAGTCCACAACGAGCCAGTGCCACTGTTGCCAAAGGTTTCACCACGCGTAGAGCCGCTACCATGCTCCACCTCGCTGCGTCAAGTGCGGTGAGGAACACCACAGTGCCCTTTGCAAAAAGTTTACGGACGTTTTAGCGAAGTGCATTAACTGCCAGGAGGCACAACTACGAGGATGCGCAACCTTCCCCAAGCCAGCTCTAGCCAGGCAGCCCAGAGCACCAGTACTAGCAAGAAGCCCATCTGCAGCAAAGGTGAGTCCTGTAGTATTCTTCACCCAGACGACCCGCGGGGAGCCGAGGTTTAGTACTTTTACAGCCGCCACTGTCCAGTCAGCAGCCAAACCGTCTCTACCGACACTACCTGCAGCCGCCGCCGCCTAAGAAGAAATGGGAATCGGACAGCTGATTGCCTTCTTATCTACCGTAGACTTAGGGAAGATCACCGAGGTCATGAAGAAGATCACCGCTGCCCTCACCGGAGCCAAGACAACGGGTAAAATTTTGACAGTGCTGTTCAGCTGTCTGACAGACATCATAGCCATCTTTAAACCATAAGTACGTTTATGGCTAACAAACGAAAACCTTCATCCTTACAGGTAGAGTTCTGGAACGCCAACGTGCTCCTAGCGAAGAAGCTTCAGCTCACCGAGTTTGGACATCGTAATGGTGAACGAGACCCACTTCCGAGAAGCCGACAACCAAGAATAGCAAACTATGTTGGCTAGTGGAACAACAGACAAGACCGAAGAGGAGGTGGAACCGCCATCTACATCAAGCGTGGGATCGACCACTACAGCGTCAACACCGGAGATCTACTGCACTTGGAGGCCACCGCCGCGGAGGTTAGCACAGCGCCTGCAGGTAAAATACGATTTGTTTCTGGTTACAACCCGCCAGCCACACCCCTCCAAGAAGTTGACCTGGACACCGTCCTACTCATCGGGACACCAATAATCTTAGCTGAAGACCTCAATGCGAAGCATCCGACCTGGAACAGCAGGACGACCAACCAGAACGAAAAAAACCTACGCGGACACCAGAGAAGCAGCAGTCGAGGAACCAGCCGAGCCAACCCACTACTGCGATAACAGAAGGCCCGACATCCTTGACATTATAGTCATCAAGGACCTAACGCTGCCAGTTCAGCTCAACGCAGTCTACGAATTGGACTTGGACCACTACCCAGTGCTACTGTTTGTAGGCGAAGATTTCACCGAAAAGAAGGAGCGACCAAGGAAGACCACCTGCTGGGCAGCATTCTTGGACCACCTCCAAAAGACCATCCCGCAGATCCAATCCCTCAACACAGCAGACAAAGTGGATGCAGCAGTGGACCTACTGACCAGAGCTATCCAGTAATCCATGAAGGCCGCGACCAAGACAACGATGGTACGCAAACAGCACCAGCAGATCCCAGATGACACCAGGTAGCTCATCAGGGAGAAGAACCGTGGCAGAAAGAACTACCAGCGTTTCTGGGACTCAGAAGACAGGAACACCTACTACGACCGACGTACCCAGGTAAGCACCTCCTTGCAGGAACACCGGAACAAGCAGTGGAGAAGGAAGATTGAGTCCCTAAAAGAAGACGACCATTTACTCTGGAGGATGGTGAAAATCCTGAAGAGAAAGTCAGCACCAATGCCGCCAATCCACGGAAAGAATGGAATGGTCTACACAGAAGAGGACAAGATCGAAGCGTTTGCAGACCATCTGGAACGATAGTAATATATATACTGAGATCCTACCCTATGAGTGATAGGCCTAGTATATCTATCTGTCACTCCTTGTCTTATTTTAGAGCCTTGTTCAGTTATGCCACACAGTTATCATTAAATATTTAACACGGCTGCTGCACTTATATATTTCACAGGGCCGTCAACCACGTAGCGGAATCTACCTAGGTTGGGTAAGTTCTAGGCAAACCCCTCTCAACTAGACACCCAAACATATATTTAAGGAGTTTTCAAAATAAGTTTAAAAGCCAAAAGTATCCCAAAACACTAGTTCCATTTTTTTAAATTTGATTAAAGCACTGCGTAGATATTAAATACTAATACCTAGAATCCAGATACAGGCGCCGCCTTCCAGCCGTCCTGAAGCCAAGTGACCAACTGCAGGCACCTCCTGAAAAAATAAGTAACTCGAGCAAATGGTAATCTCCGGACTATAAAACTACTAATATTTCTACAAATTCTATGTGATACAAATACTCGGATAACTCCAATTCCACTGTTTTTTCCTCTTCAAAACGATAACGGTACAGATCAGCACTCCCTCTTCTAATTACTTTTTCTTCGCCACAAAACTGCTACCTTAGACTTTACTTTACTGCATTCCAGTACTACTGAATCTACTTCTCTTCACTATTTGCTACCTCCAGGTACAACTTGACTTTCAAAATTTACTCGTAACCTTTTAAATGAAATAAAACTCAGAACATTACAAATACACGTATATTTATCAGTGATACAAATCCTTAAATTCTTTATAAATACAACCCGTCTCCCCTAGTTTCCGTTGTCATAACAGCTACGTCTACGCACACTATGCAATTCATAATTATTAATCATATTCGTGTCTAGACCTCTTGCTAAACTGAATGGTTTGATAATCCAGTGATTTGTCCTTATTGAACTTTTTACAATATTGAAAATAGCTAACAAATTTCGGTGGTTCAGCTTTTAAATTATACGTGACAGGCATTTATGTCTTATTCGGTAAACGTCCTGTCTTTACATAACAAATCTTTAATTGTTAAAACATATTCAAACTGAAATTTATTTACAAATTTTTCAGGAGTATCACTTAATTCCTCAAAATTTTAAAAGCGTGCCGTATACCACAAAATTCTGATATTTGTTTTTACATCCAAAAGGTTCTGAATACGATAACTCCAAATTAAATTTCATATACGTGCAATCATAACAACTAAAAATACGTATACAATGCAAACTTATCAACTAGCTTAGCCTGGTCTATGGTCGGTATACGTTGTTAAATGCAATGCAGTTTCAAAAGCTTTATAAATTTATAAACGTGGAATAGTTGTTGTTAATTTATAAACCAAAATACCTGAAACAAAAATACCCTAACAAAACCAAATATACCCCCATTCTAGCAAGTCGTTTCGAAGCACTATTTAAAACATTTTATAAGCCCACCCCCTTCTTGGTCCCACTGATTTTTAATGAAAATTAATATTCGCATGACTTCACTGTCGAATGTGTATTTTGATAGGTTAATATTTAATTTTACTTAAAAATCACTCTTCTATGTGTGCTTTATCTACTTCTACTATGAACTTCTATTCACGGTTACCCCGTTTGATTCCCAACTAATCCTATCTGTTTGTCACCGAAAACCTTTTCAAATAAATTGCATACTTTTATGCTGTCGTTTTTAACAATTGCTCTATTTACTTTAACCATACCGTTGGCGTCATAAATCCTATAATTCATCCCTATCTCATTTTTGTCAAAATTATTTCCATTCCGTTTTTCCAAACTACTATCCGATAAATTCTCATCCTTTAAATTCTGCTGTCTGACCTGATTAACCATTCCTAATCTAATAATGCCCGTAAATCCATTCCTAATATCATCCTGTCTATCTCCAATAATTAATCCAAAATCTAAACTCCCCTTATTATTATTCACACGTTTGCCATTTTTCTCACTATTATTCTTATATCCCTTTTCCAAACTACCATTAGGTTCCATCCAAATCCTCTTTGAATCTAACATTTGCATCGTACAATCCCGTCCATCTAAAACAACCCCACGTTCTGTACAAAATCAATTCCTAAAATACAATCCAAATACAGCTCTCTTGCAATCAAAAACTTCACGTTGCCTACATACTTTCCATTGATCGTAATTCGTATACACAGCATCCTTTTCGCTGTCGACAATCGCTTGATCATTGCGGACCATAAATTAACCCCTCTTATTTTACAAATTCGATCTTTTAATACTTCCATATGTTTTAAAACTATATCTTCCTTGATCAAAGAACATTGTGATCCCGTATCACAAAGACCCCAGTATGTAACCCCATTTAACCATATTTTAACAAACGGTAACTTCTTATTATTCAAATATTCAGAAAACAATAAATTATTTACAGAACTAACTACACCAATATCTAAGTTACTATCAACATTTATAATATCGGCGGTTTTTTTTAAAACCTGGCGGTGCGTGTACCTTCGCCACCTGAATCTCGTTATCTCTGTCAGTTGTGTCCTGGCGCGCCGTAATCGTTTGGACGAAAGTCCTAGAAGTGTTCGGTTGCCTGTGAACTCCACCCCCGGTGCCCCTACTGTCATCGTAATTGCTCCGTTGTGTTTTGTGCATATTATGCTCCGCGTCGTCTCGCGTTTCGAAATTCTGTCTATTTTGTCGGTCCCTTCCTTGCATGTGGTAATTGTTGGCGTGATGCGTGGTTTGTCTTACATTTCGGTAATCGTCGTATGTCCCGTTCCTTTTTATAAAATCATACCCATGTCTTTGTCTGTGTCCTTGTCTACCATTAAAATCGTTCTTGCTTGATGCAGGTTGCCCTTCAAAATTTTTATAATTCCCGCTACGTTTTTCATTAGCTCTTGCGGTGTCATAATTCCGCGTGATTTCAAGAAATTCCCGCAACGCCTTTATGTTCTGAACCGCAATTGCGCGTGTTATTTCCGATTCCATGTGTCGCGATAACAACTGCACGATGTCCTCTTCACGCATTTTTGGAGTTAAGTGTTGCGCGAGATTATACTTCTCGATAACGTAATCTTCACGTGTTCCGAAATGTGTTTGGTATCGTCCGGTAATTAAGTCAGTACGTATGTTTGTCTGGTGTGTGTGTCCCCAATATTGCTCAATAAATAAGCGTCTAAATTCGTCGTACGTTGTGTACTGTTTCCGGTTTATATTATGCCATTTCTCGGCATTTCCTTATAACCCCGCGCTTACAATTTGTAGTTTGATTCTCTCGGGTTTATTGGGTACAAAATCGTCAAGTTTATCAATAAATCCCATTGGTTGTTCGTTTTTTCCCCTCAAATTTCGGCCAAGCGTCCTTTCACATCCTGTTTTGAAAACTCAAATCAAATCCCCGCGTTCTTTCTAAATAATCAACTTTGTTTCTAATGTTTTGCACGTTACCATCCACCCCTAATATTATTTCGTCAACCATCGTCCCAAGATTTGTTATCTTTGTCTTAAGTTTAGTTGTGTCGTCCCCGTTTTCCCGAACTTGTGTTTGTATGTTCCTAGCAAATGTCTGGTGATCGTCTATCAGAATCTTTAACCTGTCTGTGTGACGTTTGTCTAGGTTTTCCATGTCATCGCGTACGGATGTTATCCCATTTACAAAATTACCCTCGACCACATTTAACCGGGTGTCGAGTTCATGTTGGATCTCCTTTTTAAAATTTTCGTATGTTCCCTGTATAGACGCTGTAAGTTCTCCCATGCGATTCTCTATAGCCACTATCCTTTTTATCCGGGCCTCTAACTTTTTCTTTCCCTCGTCCTGTGATTTTTCTAATCTTAACATTCCCTCGTTCTGTGATTTTTCTAATCTTAACATCCCTCATTCTGTGATTTTTCCAGTCTCTTTAAAAACCGCATTATGTCCATGTTCTCGCAACTTATCCGTTTGTCTTCTTTCCTAGCACTTGTCTGTCCGACGTCTAAAACTGCAATGTCAGATTCCACGTGTACGTCAGTTTCCTGACTTGTGTCTGTCACCCTAAAATCTCTTATTCCTATTTCACGTCCGAAAACTCTCCCTGAGCGCGTTATATGTCTAACGTCGTCCGCTATTATTCCTTTCAAAAAAATTTTTTTTTTATTATGGGCCCCACCTAGTGTTTTACCGCCACTAAAATTGTCCAAAGTAAAAATACCAAATTACGTCTTGCTACTACAATAAATTCAAAACCTAACAACTGTCAACTACTACTGTCAAATAAATATATATGAAACGTCAAACAAATATTAATTTTCACCTTTAAAATAGAATATATGCAACGTACAACTAACAAACCTACTCTGCCTCACGTTGCTGGCGCCAAAATATTATATATACTGAGATTCTACTCTATGAGTGATAGGCCTAGTATATCTATCTGTCACTCCTTGTCTTATTTTAGAGCCTGGTTGAGTTATGCCACACAGTTATCATTAAATATTTAACACGGCTGCTGCACTTATATATTTCACAGGGCCGTCAACCACGTAGCGAAATCTATCTAGGGTGAGTTCGTCCTAGGCAAACCCCTCTCAATTAGACACCCAAATAAATATCTAAGGAGTTTTCAAAATAAGTTTAAAAGCCAAAAGTATCCCAAAACACTAGTTCCACTTTTTTAAATTTGATTAAAGCACTGCGTAGATATTAAATACTAATACCTGGAATCCAGATACAGACGCCGCCTTCCAGCCGTCCTGAAGCCAAGTGACCAACTGCAGGCACCTCCTGAAAAAATAAGTAACTCAAGCAACTGGTAATCTCCAGACTATAAAACTACTAATATTTCTACAAATTTTATGTGATACAAATACTCGGATAACTCCAATTCCACTATTCTTTCCTCTTCAAAACGATAACGGTACAGACCAGCACTCCCTCTTCTAATTACTTTTTCTTCGCCACAAAACTGCTACCTTAGACTTTACTTTACTGAATTCCAGTACCACTGAATCTACTTCTCTTTACTATTTGCTACCTCCAGGTACCACTTGACTTTCAAAATTTACTCGTAACTTTTTAAACGAAATAAAACTCAGAACATTACAAAAACACGTCTATTTATCAGTAATACAAATCTTTAAGTCCTTTATAAATACAACCCGTCTCCCCTAGTTTCCGTTGTCATAACAGCTACGTCTACGCACACTATGCAATTCATAATTATTAATCATATTCGTGTCTAGACCTCTTGCTAAACTGAATGGTTTGATAATCCAGTGATTTGTCTTTATTGAACTAGTAGTGTGGTAAGGCCTGTCAGACTTCAAAACGGTGTACGCGTATGTTTTTTCCATGTAACCTACGCGTTTTGAATCCAAACCGGCCTTATATATTTTCAATGTAAAATACGTGTGGGCACGTTTTGAAACCAGACCGGCTTTATATTACTTTCAATGGAACATACGACTTCAAAAGACACGTATGCTACGTTGAAAACTGTAAGTGCAGAGAAAATGTGGAGCTGTTTTGAATTCGGTTTTCTAGCGAGAAGTAATAAAGTAGGTCAGATGAACTGTGTTGTTGTATTGTTTCACAATATCGCTTAAATTCTTTATCCAATTGTAAGAACCGTTCAGGTTAAACAAGTGCCACATTTTTCCCTTTAAAGTTCTAGTTACACGTTCCACAATGCATGCTTTCTTTGTAGAATAAACACTATAATGGTTTATGTCATATGTCTGCATTAAGGATTGAAAGTGTTTTTTATAATATTCTTTACCAAAATCAGACTGCAAATTTCTTGGTGGATTTTTAAATTTATTTAAAATTGTTTTCATTGCAGCAGTAACATCAATACCCGTTTTACTTTTAAGTGGTACAGCCGATACGTATTTGGAGAAACAATCAATAACTACTAAAATGTATTTAAATCCTTTGTTTGTTTGCGAATATGGTAACATTTCAATCAAATTGGTCTGAAGAAGGTCATTTAAACCTTTTACTATCACTTTGCGTCTTTTGAAATTTATTCTTGCTGGTTTATGAAGTTCATTTACTATATCCTCTTTCACTTTTGATTGAGCAACTATGCTAATACTTTTTTTTCTAATCAGGATTTATTAAATACAATTAAAAAATACTTCTATGTTTGGATGTCGAGGGCTCCACTTGTTTTGAAAGGAACTTTTAATATAAAATCAAGAAACATTGTGGTATTGTTTATGATAGCACCGCTGTCACGAAAGCTGATTACATCCATACGTTTAAGCAAAAATCTTTGTAACTGTGCAATTACATAACTTTTTTCGTTTATAAGAATTTCAATGTCTTGCGGGCATCCTTTAATATTTTCAATGACTGCTTCCTCATAAGGGAATTCATAATTATGTTCAATGTTGAAAATAAGGAAAGTCTTGCAACTGTCGAGAAATGTACTAGAGTAAAACGTTGCTACTACCGTGTAATGTAGCATATGTAACTTGTACTCAATCAAGGTTTCAAAACCTTCATTTTTGTTTTCATATTCCTGTTCACCTATATCTATTTTACGGTTATTTAAGTGCCTTCTAAATTTGTCAATTATTATATCATCTAATCACTTTCGTCTCGCACAATTCTTCAATGATCGAATTTATTTCGTTGCCGTGACCTGTGTGTCCAGCAGTCTGAGATGAAAATAAAAGCCGTAATCTATCAACAAGTTCATTGGGATCATTCCAATATAAATAATCTATGGCGTTATTTGATACTTCCATTATCATACCGTCTCAAAGACGCTTTCTATTGGGTAATGTTCTAGGTCTACGAGGTGTTTGGGGAAGTATGTTCAATATAGATATTATATTTTTGTATTTATATGAATTATTACCCTGAATTTGTTCTGTTTCAAAATAATATCTTCTATTAGCAATTGTTCTTTTCACAATATCAAGGTATGACTTTAGATCTTGCGATCTGTACCCGACAGGATATTTTTTAAACAATAGTTCGTATAATCCAGGAGTACCTTTATATTTCAAATCATTTATTAGTACATTTTCATCATCCAACGCAAAATTCGAATTGTCTATCATAAAACTATTTGAATCGGGATTAAACCTAATACCATATTTATGATCAAATTCGCTCTTAACATCTTTAAACATATGGTAAATATATTCTCGAGGTAGCGGATGTAGCTGTTTCAGAAAATGTGTTATACCAGGTGAATCGGCAAAGCTTTGTATATATTCCTGGGCTTCTTGAGCATTTCGATTAACTTTTGCTTCGTATTCATTATCAACATCATCATCATCATCTTCATCTATGGCATCATTTTTTATATTCGGTATATGTTGAGCAATAATCGGTGAATCAATATAGTCAACGTTCCTTTCTAGCAATTTAGGTTTAATTTTTTTTACACTGCTGAGGCAGTTCTTCTTCTTTAAATTTTTCTTTCTTTACCACACCTTTCCCATCCAGTTTATAAGCAATAGTTTCTAATCGCGATGTTATGGGTAAGATTGTTTCCACTTGGTCGACTTCACTATCTTTTAACTGGAGCAATTTGTTTTTTACAATGTTTCTTTTTTTTATTAAAATTCTTTTAAGTTTTATCGCCTCTTTGTTCATTGCGTAAAAAGTTCAATGTAATAAAAAAATTCTTGGATACTAATGATACTTGCGTCTTTCAAGGTTTAAATATGTATGAAGTGATCAAAACCTATTCGGTACCTTCCTTAACCTGGATCACTATCCTTGTCTACAACTAATAAACTGTATTTGTCTGGCCAACAAGCAGCACATATTTCACGGGATTTATCATACTTCATCTCAGTTCATCTCAGTACTGACTTGATCGTCATATTTGTGTTTTAAGTTTAAATCATCTTGTTTAAATAAAACTAAAAGATTAGCATTATCACGTAGTAAGTGCTTAGGTATACGAGTATAACTTTGACAAAGGTAAAAACTGTCTACTTGTTTATGACGCCCCATACTAAAGTATTCCCTAATATACCTTGTTTATTGCAAGCCACATCATCAAAAACAAATATAGACTTATTTCGAGCATCAGATGGTGATATAATATTATCAGAACTGGAAAATGTATAATATTTAATCCTTTTTATTGGTCGCAGTAGACTTTCAAGGTATTCATACTTTGGTTGATAAAGTGATTTAGAATAAACATATACGTTTTCAAACTTTAAACTATTAGCTTGTTTTATCAACCCAATCATAACGTTGGTTTTACTGCAATTTAATGGACCAACAACTAGACATCGAATAGATGAAGGCAGAAGAACGCTATGTTTTTTTTTAGCTAAGGATTGCAGGTCAATGTCATTATTGTTTATGGTTAAAGATGTTGATTGTTTCAGAACACGCATGTTTGCAAGTACTAAATTCGATTGTAAAAAAGTGGAATTATATATAAGAAACGGCGAGTATATAAAGAATCATTAATTCACAATAATTTATTTATTTACTGAACAGCTTGAGAGGACAGTTGTCCGCTAATGATTACCTATAATAATTCTAAAACTACTGGGAACGGACTATTAAATATTGTAATTAACAATTTATCATTTGAAGCGCATATTCCGGGTTACAAATTTTGCGGTCCGGGTACAAAACTAATCAAACGGTTAGCTCGGGGAGACAAGGGAATAAACAAGTTAGACGAGGCTTGTAAGGAGCACGGTATTGCATACTCCAAAGAAAAGGATCTATCTAAACGCCATCAAGCAGATTCGAAGTTAGCTCAGTTAGCTACAGAAAGACTAAATTCTGGTGGCTCGTCTTTAGGGAAAAAAGCAGCAGCATTTGGAGTAGCTACCGCAATTAAAGCTAAAGTAAAACTTTATATGGGTGCATGTGCATAACTGAGAACAAAAAATATCAATAAAATAAGAAAACTGATAATGAAACGTAAAATAATAAGTACGCTAGGTATTAAAAGTATTATCAAACAAGCACGTACAGCTTTAAAAAGGGCTAAAGGATCTAATATTATGGATGCAATCAACATAGCAATTAAGGCCGCCAATACAGCAAAACAAAAGAAGCATATTAAATCAGCTCGTATTATATCAATTCCAAAAACTGGGGGTTTTCTACCACTAATACCAATTTTTGCAGGCCTAAGCGCCCTTGGTACTCTTACTAGAGGTGCAGCTGCTGTTGCAAAAGCAGTTTCAGATACTAAAATAGCGAAGGAACAACTAGCGGAAAAACAACGTCATAACAAGGCAATGGAGGACATTGCAGCCGGAAACGGCATGTACATCAAACCTTATAAAAAAGGTTTTGGTCTTTTTTTAGCCCCTGCAAAACCTCAAAGCAACGCAACTTGATTTTACCTAATCGAACAATAAGCAATGTAGAGTTAATAGAGTTTGTTAAGCCGTTAGAAGTACCATATTTCCGTGGAGTGTTCATCAGAAACAATCTTCCCAAGAAAGTTAATTTAAAAGAATGTGTTATAATTAATTTAGTCGAAATAGAAGGTTTAGGCACGCATTGGACCTCTTATAAAAAGTACGGTAGTAGCGTTATTTACTATGACAGCTACCGAAACCTGCGACCGCCAACAGAGTTGATAAGTTATTTGAATAGCGGGAGTAAATGTAAAATTCTTTATAACTTTAACCAAGAACAATCGTACGGTACCGTGTTTTGCGGACATGTATGCTTACAATTTCTAAGCAGTACATAGAACTGCGTATAAAGTTGTCATGTCGTACACTTTTACTCTAACGGGAAACACTTCAGTTTTAACAAGCAACTTTAATCCGCCTATAAACTTGGATAATGATTCGGAGTACGTATTAGGATTAACAAATTTTGAGTCTTATAACACAATTCCAAATATTGAAAAAGGAATAAATAATAAATTTTATTATGGACCTAACGAAGAATTCATAGAAATACCTGAAGGTGCTTATGAGAATAGAGAAATTAGTAAATATTTTCAAAAAGCTATAGGCGATAAAAGATGGCGTGGTTGTATAGAACAATCACGAAGCGCTAGAAAGACGCCAGTGTATATAGAAATTACAGCTGACAATAATACACTTAAATGTAGTATTAAATGTAGTGAAGATGTGGATTTTACCAAAAAGGATTCAATTGGTGCTCTACTCGGTTTCAATCCGCGTGAATTGCTAGCATGTCACGCATCAAGCAGACTACGCGATCAACATTTGTAAAGTGAATGCAGTTTTAATCGATTGTAATATTGCAAGTGGATCCTATTTAAATAGTAAACCAGCCCACGTAATACATGAATTTTTTCCTTAAGTACCTGCAGGTTTTAAAATTGTCGAGTGCCCACCTACGATAATATATCTACCAATCAGGTCACGTATAATAAATGAAATAATAGTTAAAGTGTTAGATCAAGATGGAAATTTAGTTAATTTCAGAGGAGAACTGCTAACTGTAAGGTTGCATTTAAAAAAATCTGTAATAGCCATGGGTATTAAGTATAATGCACGCAACATGTCAAGAATTGCTATTAATGCTGGAAATTTCAAAGCAATCGACACTCGATTGATTGTTTCAAGACCGCTAACAACACAAAACCGGCAGCTTCTACAATCGTTAGGACTGCATTTATTTAATTAAAAAGTAGAATGAATAGTGAAATACTGAACGTGCGTGAAAAAGTAATTTCTTTAGGTTTGATTTATTAGAAGCTACTGGTAGTATCATATGTTCAGGCGCTAACGGTAAGTCACTGTGAATTTCATGTAAAGATACTGGGTAGTGTAAATCGCATTCAAAAATATATCCTACATCAGAATCATCGGGAATATTAAGTATGTCTAAACGTACTACATCTGGAAGGTGCCATCTAAAAATTCAAATTCTCTATATGGAAGATATTTAGACATTGCAGCCCCATATAAATTATTAACATCAAAATACATTAAATATTTAGAATCGAAATTCGGATCATAATCTGCATTCATATATTTGTTATTTGCTTTGGCATATATATTCAAACATTGAGAAACGCCACCACGAATTCCCCGTTCTAAAGACATTATTTTTTCAATATCAGTAAGCAACTCGAGTTTAACGTTCGTCGTTTTTAACATTGCATCTAAAGCTAAACCAGGAGCCGTAAAGTAGTGAAGTGGATCTAACTTATACGTGAACATGCAAGTTTTTCTAAAGTTTTCAAATATGTTAGTCAAGAGCAGTACATTTGTTTTTAAATATAGGTTTGAACAGTCCCCTAGTGTTTTTATATTGAATGTTTGCCAAACGTGTTTAGCATGATTGTAGTCTTCATCTGAGACTTCCTCATTGCGCAAACGATTAAAGAATGCTGTTTTACAGGGTAAATTGGTTTTATTAAGCCTATCCCAAGAGTTAATGTAATCATAGGGTAATATGCCTTTACGCGTAAGTAACCGAAACTCATTATCAGTGTTACAATTTTCCCTGGTGATGGATTTTTTATTATCATCTAAGTAGGAAGCTAATTTTTCGATGCTAGATGCCATAAACCTGAATGAATCAATAAATCTAAAATTAACTTTCGTACCTTTTACATATTTCGTAAAAGATACGTATTTTTCCTTATTTATTGGTAGAATGCTTAACGAACCTGAAAACTCTAACGCGATTTTTTAATAATGAAATGCGAATCGTAGCCTGATAAGTTATGAAAAACTACTGGTATCATATAAGAATTATGATAATTGATGTTGCAAACTTGATGAGCCGTTCATGGAAATTCACCTGTAAAGTGACAGTGATCGCGAACTCTAATATCATCTATACTAAAAGGTTTATTGCAAATGTGACAGTGAAGGGCAGATTTAAATGCTGACTTATGTTCTTCTGTTAAAGGATTCCTAAGTTTTGGGTTACAGAAAATTTTATTCGTCGTTTCTGAAATCAGTTTCAATTAAGCAACAAACCATTCTATACAATCCTTTCCGCGATACAATTAAAATTTGGAATATTTATTATCATACGAGCATTTCAAATAGTACGCTACACTAAAGGGTATATGTCTTTAGTAACGGACTGTGTTTAATATTACCTCCGGCTCATTACATGGTTTTAATATACTTTCGAGATCTGCATAAACTACAAATGATACCTTTTCTTGGTAGTGGAAATGTTTAAATTTTAGATACTTTTCAGATTCTTCGGGTAATCTTATTGAGCAAGTATTCTGTTTTTCGCAATAATTCAAATGATGCTTAAGTAATGCTGCTGTACTAAAATTATTTAAACATCTATAACAAAAAAATTTTCTATGGTGATGTAAAGACAACTGTTTTGCAAATAATTTTGACATATCCTTAATTTAAGTAAAATGAAAGTGATTCTCATTAGCATTTGTCGGACGAGAATATTGTAAGGAATCATTATTTAAAACTAACAGATTAATAGGTTCTATTTTTCCTAAATTTTCAATTAAACAAAATGGCAGTATTTTAGTATTTTCTATACAATATAGGTTAATTGCGAGATTGTTGAGCTTCTTAATTTTTTTTATGTCTTTTAATGCGATTGGAAACTGAATTGAATTGTAGCGTAATACTGTATCAAAATGTGGATAGCTAGATATTGTCTGACTATTTTGTTTAGCAGAATGTAAAGCGGAAACCAAGGCCCAAAGGAAGCAATGTTGGTCGTTATTTATTACATTTACTACAGCTCGTTTTTTTGCTATAAAGTCCGGAACCGGAACCGGAACAAACGTTGAACACCCTCCTTTAAGCGGATCATGATTGTTTATATTTACCTTCAAGTGTAAAACTTCTTGTATAAAAAAGTTTCAGTATTAAAAAACATTCTGCAGTTTTATCATAATACAATTAACGTCGTGTAATTTAGTTTATTGTAAGCTATATAGCAGTACCTTGACAATTAAAGAATTTCATGATGTAACATGACTCGTGTAAACGCTTTCAATGTAAACACAATTACAACATACCTAGATATATATATATATATATATATAAAAGTCAATTTTTTTTCAGTTTTACTGAAAAATAAATTATGCCACCAGTAATCTAAAACTTATTCTATATTACTGTATTAGTTAAGTGCAATTTGCATTGCATTATTTTAAACGACATTTAACTAATTTAGGTTTTTTATTTTACTGTGCCTTCGTTGCAATTTTTCAGACAATGAATCCAATTCGTTATTTCTGCTGAGACATAATTATATTTGCTTACATACTGTTTTTTATTTATTAGAATAGATTACATAGCTAAATATATA
Organism: Platerodrilus igneus; assembly: GCA_036346225.1. NCBI lineage: Eukaryota > Metazoa > Arthropoda > Insecta > Coleoptera > Lycidae > Platerodrilus > Platerodrilus igneus. The sequence goes on along the minus strand of JARFIW010001379.1, from coordinate 103,502 downwards.
TATATATATATATATATATATGTATATATATATATATATATATATATATATATATGTATATATATATATATTGTAGTGGTTTTAAAGGGCTAAATCTACGCATAAACAAAGTAATTTCAAAACACCCTGTATAAAAGAAACAACCAGAATTTACTTGCAAAATTTATTCCAGTTAGTTCAATTTTAAGTAACAGGTATTCACAAGATTTTACAATTAATAAATAAAATTTAGTTAGGTTCGTAAAGAATAAAATGTTAGAAGCCAATGCGATTAATTTATTAATTTAATTGAGTTTAATTGAACGGTTATTTACGTATAATATGCATAAAAGCGTGTAAAAATCAATAATACCATTGTGAAAGGCGTTGCTAACAAACAAATATATCGGTGGGGTTGAAATACGCTGAAAATCCAACTCGTAGAAATGTTATCTAAAACATTCGTTAAAATTAAACACCTGCAGGTTTCTAAATGTCAAGTTCCATTTGATTTTGTAGATAACAAACAAGGTTCAAAGAATATCGGGTAAACGGTTGGATGTTTTCCCATTAAACGCTAATGAGGGGTTATTTAAAGCACATATTTTGGGGTCCACATGGAGTTGTAGAACACGGTCAGGAATATCGATTTCTACCACTCAAACAAGGTGAGAAAGGGACGTAAAATATGCATAAGCAAGGGACAGCGTTAGTATAGGCGGGATTTGTAAAACGTCAATGCATAGACTATTGGTCGATATCGTTAGTCGCACATCAGACAAGACACGGGAATATTGAATATTAATTTTCGGAAAATATCGTAACGACGCGCTGAATTTCGAGGATTTACAAATCGTTTAAACCAAAATTTTAAGAACGTGTTATTGTAAATGAAGGACTTCGCGTGAAATGCGGCCAGAGGTGGCATCGGAAATTGTATAAATACCTTTTCAAAATATAATAAAAGCCTTTAGTATTTTGATCGCTTCAGACTATGTACGAAAGTTACCACGAGCTTGTAAGTATAGAAAATTATTTTAAATTATATAGCATGGTGTTAGCCTCATAATTTGTACGCGAATTGTGCCGAGTTTAAAATTTATTGAAGTGTCACATATATTTTTTTAACAAGTTCGTGTAGTGACGTTATGTAACGTGGATCAAATTAAATAATTATGAAAGAAGTATAATTAATTTGGATTTGGAAATTCGATACACCGAGGAGGCAGCGCAAGCAGCTCAACTTAAATGGGGTTTTTCTACTAATAGCTAGAAACGGCCTGTAGAGCAGAAAGAAGCAAATATAGGGCATCGTCAACGGAGCAGAGATCTTCTAGAAATTCCAGGTAACGCTTTGAAATTGTGTTGTTATAAACTATGAAACTATGAATATTGGGTAACGTATGAGAGTGAATTTTGAAGGTATTGTGCATTTTTGCGTATTGAAAATAATACGTATAACTTTATTATGGTATTTAAATAGAAATCTGAAGGTGTACATAAAGCTTATTAACGTTCCATCAGGAAGTTAAATTTTGTAAAGAGTACATGGGTTTGTTTGTTTTGTTTATTGTAAGAGTATGCGAAGTATAAGGGCATACATTATTTATAATTAACTGGGTTATCATGAGTTCACCATACTCCAGAGTTTACGTAGATTTAAAATAAATTATAAAGAAAGAATGAGAAATAAGATGTTATTCAGGACCTATTTACTCCGGATACATACTATGTGTTGGATAATTTAAATTAAAATACAGGACATTACAAAATAAGATTTATTAAGGTGTAACTTGATCACTGAAATGTGGATAATATTGAATTTTATTTGTAAATAGTGATAAATAAAAGATTGTATGATTGTTGTATTTTGTGGTTTTATTGAGAGTGTGCGTGAACGATGCAAAGCATAATAGTGAATTTAGGTATCCAAGAGGAGGTCCAACTGAGCTAGCCGGAAGCAGTTGAAGAAAGCAATTCAACCGAGGAAGAGAGGAATCTGGGTAAGAAATTAATTTTTGAAAAATTTTCTATTATGTGCAATTTTCGAGGTTTTTACCCAAGAACCACGGCAATATATATATATATATATATATATATATATATATATAACATTTTCATTTGCAATTTTTTCAGAAAACGATGCAAATTTTTAATTTTTTTCTAATAGGCCAGTTTCTTATTTAATATAAATACTTCACGTAGATTTTACCAACATTATTCAATCAGATCTCTTGTATAATTATTAGTTACTACTAGCAACTTTAAAAAATGAGTACCAACGATAGTGTAAAAGTTCTAGAACAATTTATGTTTCATTCTAACGAAGACTTGATTAAAGAAATTTTGGGTTCTTCACCTCAACTTGACACTTATCACAGTAAGTGCTTTTTTACATTTATACATGTGTTTTAATATTGATAGATTTGCGCATTTTAGGAGCAATAAAATGTCCGAGTCTGCCGCTCCTGATGTTGTTGTTTCACCGCAGCCAGTTCCACTACTCGAAATTAGATGTACCAATGATCAACGTCATAGTAAAGCAGAACCATACATGTACGTTAGAATATATTTATGTTTATGCAAACACTACTAATTTATAAGTTACATTAGATTAGGATCAAAAAACCATTCTGGAAATTCTGAGGCTATCGTTGGATTGTTGGCACATTCTGATCCTCTCAGAAACATCATCAACAAAAGAAAAGGGGAACCTACAATAATCTGTTATGTTATGCTCACAGATCCCGCAAAAACATGTTGGCTATGAAAAAGTTATGTGCAGGATCTAATATGACTGTTTGCACTGAAGATGGCAAATCCTACTAAGATTACACAGTAGAGTTGCTTAATGCATTTAAAACGCGTGGAGATAAGCTACTGCGTCGTCTAGATTTGGAACTAGAAATAATAAAGCAATAAAGAGAGGAACTGGCTGCAAAGAAGCAGCAGATACTTCAAAAACGGGAGTTAATAAATACTTTTTCATTTATAAATAGTTAGATTTTAACTGTAAATAGTTAGATCAAAATATTCAACTATTTGTAAATAAAAGTATTTTATAAAAGTTTCTTTTTTGAAACAAGACTTTCTCTAAACAAGGTAGTAAACCTCAAAGTAAAACACACATAAATCAGAACCCACTTTAATTAAGTACAGCATTCTTTACACAATCGACTTAGATGTGTTATAATAAAAATAAACAGTAAAGAACAAGATGTATATTATTATAATAATAAACTAATTTCTTAGATTAGTGACATATTATTCTGAAAATTCTAGGTTGACAGTTAGACCGATCGATCCCTTACTAGTTTTGTATACGTGTTTGTTCGAGCCAAAACTTTCATTTAATTGTTTCACTCCATGTGCTTGAAGGTATTCAAAATATTTCAATGGCAATATACTTTAGAACTCTTCTGTTTCCACTAATACTCTTTCTCCATATTTTGTCTTGACAGTTATCACTTTCAAAACTTCAAACCTCTTATTCACTACAATATCTTTTGAATTTACATAAGGTTTGCGATATGTGGTTTTATTAAGAGTATTAAAATCCATATTGCATTTAATTACTTGCTTCTATCTTACACACAACATTCCGTTAACTAATTTATGTTGTAATGATTTGCAAGTCGAAGATTTCTCACTTATATTAGATAGGATTGACCTTGATTACCACCGCTGCTTTTTCTACTGTGGGCACACTTTGAAGTCAAACCGGCCTATGTGTATTTGCAGCCTCTAAACACAAGTATAAAACATAAATCAGAATCCACTTTAATTAAATACAATTGACTTAGATGCAATATTTTGCATCCGACCTACTTTATAAGTTCTCGCTAGAATTTAAAACAGCTCCACTTTTTTTTTCTCCGAGCATCCACATTTTTTTCAATGTAGCATACGTGTGGACACGTTTTGAAGTCAAACCGGCCTATGTGTATTTGCAGCCTCTAAACAAAAGTAAAAAAACATAAATCAGAATCCACTTTAATTATCTTTGACAAATTTCGAGATATCTGTACAATTTGTTAAATGTTGTAAAACCAGTAAAGAGCTATTGCGTTGATCAATTATAATTGCTTTCAAGGTTGAGAGTCCCATTCGTGCTGACTGAGTTTAATCGTTTATTCTGCAGACATCAGCATTAAAAATTTCTTTCTGACTACAATAATAATACAGACACAATCTTTTTATTGTTTTTTATTATTATTATTATTAAACCATTTTTTTAATAACAAGGTATTTTGTTTTGCACATTGCAGACTATTATTGCTGTGTCTATAACAATGGATGTTACATAGTAAACGATTGTTGATTTTTAACTCCGATAGCTTAGGACAACCTAGTGCAAGCATATCAGTTACAACGTTTTGCATTAGATAGGTTTTCATCCATTTCTTCTTTTCTATACCCTTCACACAAACTTCTTCACCGGGTCGGATAATTTGCTTCAAATAAAGCGCTATATATGATGACACCATTCCAGCCGTTGAAGATTCATCCCAAGAAATACCATGAATATTCCTTGTCACCCAGTTGTTATGTTTTATATGATCTTGGCTCAAACAACTAGACTGTATTGGCAGTTTAAAAATTTGATGCCAAACAACACCTTTCAACAAGTCCAAAACCGCAATTTCTTTGCACACAAACTCGTTTTTCTTGTATTTAAATCCCTGAATATCAATTATATACATGTTTGTATATGTAGGTATGTAAATATATGCAGTAAACTTTGACTAATTAAATTAATATTAGGAGCAATCTCCTTATATAGCAGATTACCACCATTTGCGTACTTTGCCAACCTACTTTTCATTAACATATTTTGCATCTTCTCGCTAGAATTCAATACAGCTCTACATTTTTTTTTCTGCACGCATCTACATTTTTCAATGCAGCATACGTATGTGTGTGTGGACACGTTTTGAAGTCAAACCGGCCTATGTGTATTTGCAACCTCTAAACAAAAGTAAAAACATAAATCAGAATCCACTTTAATTAAATACAGCATTCTTTATACTATTGACTTAGATGTGATATTATGAAACTGACCTGCTTTATAACGTCTCGCTAGAAAACAGAATTCAAAACAGCTCCACATTTTCTCTGCACTTACATTTTTCAACGTAGCATACGTATGTTTTGAAGTCACACACATATGTTCCATTGAAAGTAATATAAAGCCGGTCTGACTTCAAAACGTGTCCACACGTATTTTACATTGAAAGTACATAAGGCCGGTCTGGATTCAAAACGGTGCACGCGTATGTTACATGGAAAAAACATACGCGTACACCGTTTTGAAGTCAGACCGGCCTTACCCCACTACTTGAACTTTTTACAATATTGAAAATAGCTAACAAATTTCGGTGGTTCAGCTTTTAAATTGTACGTAACAGGCATTAATGTCTTATTTGGTAAACGTCCTGTCTTTACATAACAAATCTTTAATTGTTAAAACATATTCAAACTGAAATTTATTTACAAATTTTTCAGAAGTATCACTTAATTCCTCAAAATTTTAAAAGCGTGCCGTATACACACAATTCTGCTATTTGTATTTACATCCAAAAAGTTCTGAATACGCTTACTCCAAATTAAATTTCATATACGTGCAATCATAACAATTAAAAATACGTATATAATGCAAACTTATCAACTAGCTTAGCCTGGTCTATGGCCGGTATACGTTGTTGAATGCAATGCAGTTTCAAAAGCTTTATAAATTTATAAACGTGGAATAGTTGTTGTTAATACCTGAAACAAAAATACCCTAACAAAACCAAATATACCCCCATTCTAGCAAGTCGTTTCGAAGCCTTATTTAAAACATTTTATAAGCCCACCCCCTTCATGACAGTATAATAGTTTACCCTAAACTACGCCGAAGCCGATCTCGACTGGGTAGAGAGAGTCAACAGAGCTGTTTTAGACTGCCTAGAAGAAGACGAAGACGACCAGCACCTGCCCCACGTGACTGCCCAAGGGTTGGAAAAGCTCATCAGAAGAGTGAAGATCCAGAACGCATCAGGCACCGACGGCATCCCAGCCAAAGCCGTCAAACTACTTTCGGTAAGAGCGAAAGCCATGCTAATGGCCATACTTAACGCCATATTACGTCTGCGCCATTTCCTTACACCCTGGAAGTGCGCAGACGTAATTTTGTTACAGAAGCCTAGGCAGTCTGCGAACTTTCCGCAGAACTACCGCCCCATCAGTCTCCTACCGGTTTTCGGCAAGTTAACGGAGGGTGTGGTACGTCGACGGTTACGGAACGAATTCGAAGAACGAGGGGGCATCCCCAACGAGCAGTTCGCCTTCAGATCCGGCCACTCAACCGTTCATAAGATCCTGCGTCTCGTGGAGTTCGTCACCTATGGCTTCAACAAGAAGCAGTCAACCGGCGTCACCTTCCTTAATGTTTCCAAGGCCTTCGACGGAGTGTAGTATCAGGGACTCCTCTACAAGCTGCTAGTGTTGGACATCCACCAAGGACTGGCAAGACTCATCGCATCGTTTCTGGATCTAAGAAGATTCCGAGTAAAGATAGACAGCTCCCGTTCTTCAGCCCGACAGATGGAAGCCGGAGTGTCTCAGGGCTCGCTCCTCTCACCACTGTACAACTCGCTGTTTACTCGTAACGTGCCGAAGACTAGCGACACCCACCTGTCTCTCTACGCCGACGACACCGCTGTAGCCACCAGATTACTATCCCCAGGGCTAGTGACAAAAAGACTTTAGGAAGCCGCCACCGCCTTGAATAGATGGTTCCATACCTGCCTGGTCAACGTCAACTCGGGCAAGAGCAGCGCCTTGTTCCTAACGAAGAGGAAACTCCAACCAGACAAGGACATCGTGATCTTTAACGAGGCCATCCCATGCAAACCGCAGGCCAAGTACTTGGGAGTAACCATCAACCGAAGACTCACCTGGGGAACCCACATCGCCAACACCGCCTTCAGAGCCACCCCAGCAACAGCCAGCCTGTACCCACTACTCAACAGAAGAAGTCAGCTCGACATCGCCAACAAGATCAGACAAAACCATCATCAGACCGACCCTGACCTACGCATCAACAGCGTGGGGCTACGCAGCCAAGTTTCACATCAAGAGGCTGCAAACCGTCCGATCAAAGAACTTGCGCATGGCACTCGACGCCCCATGGTACGTGAGGAACGACCAACTCCACTCCGACGTCAACATCCCAACGATGGTGGAATTCATCAAGGCAGCTGCAAGGAAGACCTTCGACGGAATGGCTCTTCACGGCAACCCCCTCATCAGGACAGCCGTGGACTACGACGAGACCGCACCGATGAAGTACAGAAGACCGAAGACAGTCGTTATAGATTAGCATAGTAAATTTATAAATAAAGTATCTTAAGTGGGCTGTCATTAGGACAGCAAGCTAACGCTAAATTCTTTTCGCATTAGTCAGACTAAAAATGTAAAATTTTTCCAAATTTAAATTTCAAAATACCAATTAGATTAAGAGTAGTGATTTGTAATTGTAGCTTAATAAAGAATATGTTAATGTCAGTGTCACGGCGCGTACGCACAATATTAAGGCCATACGTTTCATTTGTAACAAACTAAATTCGTCGTTGTGGAACCCTCTAGTACAACGTATTTGGCTCTAATGTCCTTAAGCAAAATGTATTTCAATACAGGCATGACTTGTATTGATATAACCTGCTTTTAATTTTTCGTCGCAAATTACATAGTTACTAATGCAACGCAACGTAGCATATAGTTTGGTAATACATTACTGGTACTGCAGAAAGCTTTGTATCGAGCCACGGCCATGCGAGTTGAAAACTCGATGCGAGATAGCGGAGGTTTTAATAGGCGTAATTCAGATTCGTGGAATGTAATTTGACTATCGATGCTTGAGAGTAAGTTATAGTAGAGATCGAAGAAGCAAGGGAAACAAAAGACTATTGTGGCGTCGTGGCTTTGGACATTTTAGGAGCAGTTGACGCTGTCTGGAGCTCATTTATCGTTTGGAAGATGGAGTGCAGGGATTTTCTGCGAAACTTAATGTTATAAGTCAAGAACTATTTCTCGCGGAAACTGACATAGGTCGAAATTTTGGATAAAATTGTGTTACTAGCGGTGGAACCGGTATGCTCGCAAGGGTTATGATCTGGTACCACGTTCTGAAAATTGTTGTACGAGAGTACCCTTAGGGCCAGATTGACCGAAGAATGCACTAATGTTGAATTTAAAGACTAATCACTGTTGATTATCAGGCAGAGATTGTTAATGTATATGCTTACGAAATTGATTGAGGCGTTGAACAGATTGCACAAATGATCAAAGAAGGTCAAGTTGAAGGTCCCACTAATTTGCTTAAACCTATAGTTCGATTTAGCTCACTAAAGTATGCAAACCATTCTCCGCGTTCTAATATTCTGGAACTACTTCAAGTTGCAGGTCTATTAATATTGGCAAAGAAAAGAAATCATGACAATTATATATTTTTTACAGTCAAATTGTAGTCTTACCCTTCTGTTTAACACCATGTTTTTTTTAGGTAGAAATACAATTAATTCACTATAGTCTTTGGAACAATCAAACATTATAAAAATACGTAAACAAACCATAAACTAAAACAAAACAATGTTACAAATGTTCGGAACAGCATTACGCACATTTGGTGCATATTTTACCGGGTATAATGTTTGAAGTTGATTTTCATGGCTTTTGTATATTTACTTTCATCTGCATTTGTTTAACGCTTATTCGTACGAAATGAATCCAACTGGTTTTCTTAAAAATGTATATCCTACAGAGAATCGTAATGCATCCTCATTCAAATAATTTGTAATTTAATAGGGTAAATTTACTCAATTGGTTTGTAGTAAAAGCTACTTCTTTGCTTCAGTTATTCATTGCGTTCGATCTCAATCGATAAATATGTTGGGTGTAATAAACTCTTGAACCCACAGAGAATAACAATAAAATTATCGTAATTTATATTTAACATATCTGAAGAGTAACTGTAAGCAAGTATTTAGCACTAATTAAACTAAAGAACAGTTCTAATAAAATTTGTAAATACGCAGATGCTCATTCCCGAGCAATAATTACACGCAAAATTATAACGGCTTATAGTAATTATTAAATTGATATTATAAATCCTGAGCAGTTTGAGCTACTTAAATATTTCATTTATTCTGATGGTCAGGTTAGTCCAGTTTAAAATGACAACAGTACGGGTGAGTAAATCTTTTATTTTGCTTCAGAAATTTTAATGTATTCTTTAAGTCAACAATTGCGCTATGCGTATTGGTGTTTTGGGTAGTTTCCAGAGTTCTAAGTAAAGATTTGATGCAATTAATAGAGTATCAAAACCGCGAACAGAAAGCTGTTGCAGTATTAACGGATAAAAGAAATATTGCAAAGTTAGTAGACTCTCGAACTGAATTAACAAATGAAGATGGGTTTATACCTACATCAAGAAGGGCTAGAAATGAAGAAGACATCGAAATTGCAGAAACGATAGTATTTAGACCTTTATTTAGAAAACCGATTACAAGAAGAAATAGAATCTTTGAACGTCGTAAATTGGTTAACAAAGTAAATCCTCATACAGATAATCGCAGACCTTACTATCATCACCCTAACTATTATATTCCAATTTATGACGGTTACTGTTTATACACGCCATGGTACAGAAACCCTCTGGACTTTTTTCTGATGTATAATTAAAGCAAGTGCTTTAAAGACAATCATATTAATAATATGCCTGTTAAAATGGGGAAGAATTTAATACAATACAGGATTAGCCTAAATGATGTTTACGATTTTAAAGTGTACATAACTTTAGTTCTATTTACCATACAAACAATAACAAAGGTTACAATAAAAGAAAAACTCAATAAGTTCGTACCAGATACTCAGTATTATAAATATCCAATGTCGGAATCCCTTATGCCACGACAAACTTCAAGCCTGTGATCAAGCTCTTGCCATACTTTTACAAAAGGGTCCTGGTTGATTGTTTCAATGGCTTTGCCAATCCGTTGCTAGAGTTCACGTATGCGTTTTGGTAAACGTAGTATACACACTTTATCCATGATAAATTGTCACAAGAAAAATCACAAGGGGTTATATCAAAGGATCGAAACGACCAGCTCAAGAGTGCACCGTTATCGGTACCATCCGACCGATCCAGCTGTCTTGTAGGTCAGCCATTATGCAACTTACATTGTTGACTTCATCAAACCACTGACAAGTAACTAAACCAACATAAATAAATCCTTTTAGTTTTTTCTTCATGTGGTACCAACTTAAACGTATATTAAACCAGTCATTTATATCTTTAGAATCGCGAACATCATTTCGGCTCACCCTGTACTTCAGCAATTAATGTGCTGCGCCAATAGCTTGGCTTAAATGTAATTATATCAAATAAAAGCATTATTTTTTCGACATACATATTTGTAGTTGTTAATTACCTTGTAAACAATTTAATGCTTACAAATCCCTATTTGCATACAGTTACAATATCTAGATAAAATTTATTGCGATTTAAATATATTAAATGTTAAATTTATAGAGCAAATTTACCTGTGTTAAACACACTCGCACCATGTATTGAAGAAATAAACCACGTTATATTTCGCCTAATAGGCGACCACTTAATAAGGTAATCAGCATGCGCGGTGACCATACACTAACAAACACTCTTCTCGTTGGAATGTCGATGGAAACAGTTGTCAATGGTGACTGTTTTGTTGTCTATGTGGATTACCTTGTATGATCCATCTTATGTACATTGTAAAGCATATTTGCCGCCACCGCAGTGTACAAAAATGTAGCTTAAAAGTTATTCAACTCTTTAAATATGAATGTTTGATTGCTGCTATGCTTGGTGCTTTGGACTGGTTGTAATCCTTAAACATGGTACCGTGGGCTGGTTTGCAAGTGCCTCAGATTGTGTTTGTTCTGTTAGCTTGCTCGAACTTGTGAGGAACTCTTCTGGAGGGCGTAGCGTTTCCTAAATATAAGCTCTGCAACTGTAGCGTTTAATTCTTCCTACCAATCATATCTGATTTCGAGTAGGCCTAAGGATGATGCTTCTGTACACTTATCGGTTTTGTGGCAGGTCAATGCAGTTTTCAGTTGTCGATAAAATACTTTCACCATGAAACTGATGAAAATAGTATAATTGCAGGTGTTGAGGAGATAAAGAAACTTTCTGTGAATGCAGCTCTTAAAAATAAAATGAATAAAGGTAGTAAAATATTAAATAATGAAGAAATAATTTGGAAAGTAGAACTTAATAATTCGTTTGGGATAATTGCGATTAGAGAATCAAAGCGTTATGTGATGTGGCGTATGTATAAATATAGATGAGGAGCGTTTGGTTTGTCGAAACATTCATTCAAATATGCGGATGTAAGAAAGAATTGGAAACGTAGGAAGAAGAAAGAAATTATTGAGATGAAAGAGGATTAGGTAGTTAAGAGTATAAGTGTAAATTATTTTAAAGGAGAATTAAAGGAAAATGTAGAAAAAAGAAGAATGGTTGTTAAATGTCCAGGTGAAGTTAAGAATAAAATAAAATCGTTGTTACAGGAAGAATTATATGAATCGGAAGATAGAGAGTTAAGTATTACTAATGATTGTGAATGTAAGTTAGAAGTTTATTAATATGAAACCATTTAAGACTAAAGTTTATGCATATAATGAAAAGTAGCTAAAAGATGTGTAATTTAAAAGTAACGTATGTAGTATATATAGAGGTTTTAGACAATAATTTATTTGACGTAACTAGTATAGCTGAGTAATTGCTGGGACTACTTTATGAAAATTTTATACTCCATACTTTTCCAAGATCATGATAATTTAGAGAAGAATATGCTATAATAAGATGAGTTATGTAAGACAGTGAAGAAGATTTTGTTTAAAATGAAACTTGATGAGACCGTGAGCAAATATGAGAAAAGTTAGAAATATAGGATAGAAATGTTAGATTGTGGATGAAATTAGATCAAATTAAAGAAAGTTTAGTTGATTATAAGATAGAAATAGGTAGATTGTTAAAAAGCGAAAAGCCCTAGTGTGAAAGGATTATGAGTGTGTATTATATATTATAGATAGTAAGCAGTTAAAAATAAAAATGGTAAATTTACTCATGTATGCAGTAAAAATAACGCAGATTTCAAATTTTATATTTTAATTTGGGGAAAAATGACGTGATAAGGGGTTACGAGAGGTTATTCAAACCCAAAGTCTACAAATAAATCCTACCTAAATATAAAAGAATCCTGAAGAAAATGAAAATTTTCGTAAATTCATGTTTAAGCCTTGTATAATACAAGCGTACTTTTTATTCATTGATGTAAAAGCGAAAAATGCAATTGCCCGTGTATAAATAATCACCCCGTATGATATAAGCATATTGTAAATAAATAGCAAGTAACGTAAGTTGTATATGTAAAAATAATTCATTGTAAGATACCATAAAACTCATTTAAATGAGAACGCAAATCGATCATTTTAAGATAAATACAATGCCATTTATTTTCACTTATTAATTATTAATACATTTTGATTAAAATGCTTGACATTTACTGTAAATAACGTAGAATAGTACTAACTTTACACATTTAGCTTAAAAAACTACAATCTTGTTTAAAAACCCCAACTCTAACCTTAATAGGTGTATTATAAGCACATTTTGATGTTAAAAGCAAATATGTTTATAAAATGTAACCTCTTTTGCATTAAAAAGTATTAAAATTTAAATTAATTTTCCTGTGGATTATCGAAATTTATTGTAAATAAAGAATTTTCTAGAATATTAGAAATATAAAGATATTGTTTCAAATTCATATTATTCAGTCACTATATACAGAATACTAAAAATAATGTTTTGGTAAATTAGGTACATTAGTTTGTGCTGTCATCATATCGTTTGAGAATTGTCCTTGTGCGTAGGCACGTGTTTAATGACAATTTTTTGTGATTTATATCGGCGTTGCAACTCAATGTAATTAGTTTTGTGTAGTATAGGCGATACTTGTCGTTGTAGTTGGTCGCTCAGCAGCACGTGAGTCTAGACAAGACTCGTGAGGAGTTCGTCGCTCAGCAGTGCGTAAGTCTAGACGAAACTCGAGGTGAGTTGTCGTTCTAATAATTTTTGGCATCACTAGTTTGGAGTTTGGTGATAAGGAATATTTTTTGTAAAGTAGTCTAGGTGAGGCTCGTGAAAGGGTCTGTCATTCTAGCGAGTTTATGCGTTGTGAAGCAATTTTTTGTTGTACTGACAGCTTGATAATAAGTTATTTCATCAGTTTGATTTGAGATTAAAGAGAGTGTACCTGTACATTAATTTTATTGTTAGCTATCGTCGAGTTTAGTTCACTTTGAATGTATAAATTATTTCGTACACGAAAGCCGGAAAATGGCATATAAAAAACCTGAAACCTTTTTCGATAGTAGACCAAGAGGACGCCATTTCAATATAGTTAATTGTTGCCCCCAGGTTTAAGTTTGAAGTCAAGTATATTTTTTATCGTTTCGTTTAGTTTTTGTTTTGTATAGAAGAAAAAGAGGAAGAACCTCGTTTAAAATTTTTTTTGAATACGAATTCAACTTAATATCAAATAATAGAATAAGTATGTTGGAAAACATATTATAAAAAGAACCCCTTGTTAGTAAAAGAGCGTATTATTAAAATAACTTTCCCCGTGCGTACGTATTGTGCTGTCAGAAACACATCCCCTGTGTACACAATCTAATTTAAAAAGCACCTTGCCCATGCGTACGTACCGTGTTCTTAAGAACACCTTTCCCTGTGTGTTTATGTGTGTTCAGACCGTTAACACTAATTTATTTTTTTTTTTTGTAGTTGACAGACGAAATTTTGTTTGCTTCGTAAAATGTTGACAGACGAAATCTTTTAGGTCTATAACGTGTTAATTGGGATGAGTTTTTTTGTTGAGTTAGTAGAAAAGATGCTTTTGTCCATGATGGACGGATCTTCTACAATGTATGCAAAAGGACCATAGTATGTTCTTTTCGCATTTAGTGCATTCAATCAAGAAATGCGTAAGTCTAGACGAGACTCATGATGAGTTGCTCGCTCAGCAGTATGTGCTTGGTTGAGTGGAGAGTAATATTTTTTATGAGTATTTAGTTTAGTGACGCTCGTGAGCAGTCGATCACTAAATAGTTAGAGAATAGTAAGTGAGCTTGTTGCTCACTAGTTGGTTTGTTTGGTTGCGTTTGTGCCGAAAGCACAATTAGGAGTAGAGTTAGCTACTCACTACAGAGTTGGAGTGGGTGAGTGAATCAGTTGCTCACATTTTTGTTAGTGAATTTGAGTAAGCGCAAATTGCACAAGTTGAGTTAGAGTGTGGTAAATAAGCCAGTTGCTCACAGTTTATTTGGTTATCGTGAGTGTGTGCTGATTGCACAATTGTTAGTAGAGTCGATAGTGTGATAAATTCACATTTGTGTAGAGATTTGGAGTATTTTAGCAGGTCGCTAAAATAGTTGTTGCGGTAAACAATTAATGCTTACGCTTAGTGTAGTGCTAGCGTTGTGATGACACTCGATACTTTTGCTGGTTAGATACTTTGTTGCTGCCTTTTTTTTAAAAAATGGGCTCTAGTTATTTCTTTCGAATTGAGTTGTCATCTCAATCATAAGTTTTGTACATAGTTTAGAGATCTGAATTTTTTATTAGTCTAGATACTATCGCTAGTATCATTGTTAGTAGTTTCCGTTTAATATTAGTTTGGAGAGTTTTTTCTTACCTTTTTGTTCTAGTTAGTAAAGTTTAATAAATACCGCGTAGCTACTAAAACACTCACTCTATATTATTCTAGTTCTCCCATTTTTTAAAATTTTTCTAATTTTTTAATTTTTTATTCTTATACAGGTCAGTCATATGAGGATTCAACCTTAAAGTTAGTATTTCGTTATGGTTATAAAAAAAATCTTTGGTACTAAGGAAAGATTTTTTATTTTTTGGAGAGAGGCAGTGTAACAATTTATTAGTTAAATACATCTTTTTGTCTGTTCCATTAAACACGTAAACGTCGCTATTTAAATAAATATCCGTATTGCAATCATGTAGCCCAACCACAATACAGAGATGCTAGTTTGGTTGCTAACAACAAGTGTTAACTATTTGAATAAACATTTCAATGCCAAACAACTTTGATATATTGTGCGCTAAGTGTCAACGGTCACTCTGGCTGGAGCACTTGACACAAAGAAATCATGAAGAACCTTAGAGTTCTAGCCAGTAATTTACGTGTCTTTACGCCTATGTGTTTAGCTCAAAATGTAATGAGCACTTGAGTGATGTTTTTAATAATGGTAAGCAAATAGATATAATCTCTTAGACAAACTAAATAATTTTGTTGTAGCGCTCCTATCCAGTTTTATCCGGTCTTACCCTATTTTATCTTGTCTTATAATAATTATCCTGTTTAATTTTCGTCTTGTATGATCGTATGTAATCTTTTATTTTTGTTTATGCTTATCTAATTTACTATTTAATGTGAGCATTTATCAATTTGATTGCAATATTCTAAATTTAACAAGAAAATACTTCCATGTGGCGATAATAAATTTTGGTCTAATATGAACGTCCTTTAACTTTACCGTAATAATTGGATTTAATAAAATGTTCTGCAATGCTACTGTAATATTTGAGATTTAACCGGAATGTTCTTCAATTTAATAGCAATTCTTTTATTTCAATCTAAACGTTCCATAATTAACATTTACGATATTTTTATAATTGTTATGATGAACTTACAAGTAACAATGTGAATACTTACACTCAAGATAATTGTTTGGATAACGAACTAAATGCAGTAATGCATTGAAACTTTGCATTTTTTGATAACTGTTTGAATGGATTTTGGTTTGTTCCGTTATTGCGTAGAGGAAATACGCTGTATGCTTATAATTGGGTAAAAAAAAAGGAGTTGGTTGGTTTCAGTACAACATGTGAAGGCGACGTCATTTGTTTGTCCAGGAACAGTATGTATACACATCTGGTTTAATACAATGTAACGCGGTCATACAAACAAGAACCTGTTGAAACGAGGTAAGCGCTCTTTGTTATTTTTACATGAGGTCCGCATTTGGCCAACATTGATTCAACTATAAAAGACTTTTGATGTTTTTTTATTGTCGATATTAAATCCAGCGTAATAACCGTTATTATTATTAACAAAATTAAGCAACTTCATTAAGTTCTGATTAAAGTTTCATTTATGTGTAATTATAGTTAAAGCTTTTGAACATTGAATTATTATATTTTTGATATTTTTATATAAACTTGTAAGCCTAATAACAGATCTGATATTTTGAGTATTGATTTGAGTTAATTTTTGTAGTAAGAAGAAATGCTTAACGTATTTGATGTTTCATTTGAATTTAGCGTTCTACATCTGTGTAGAAGCAATTATAGTACCATTTTTGATATGTAAATTTTGTACATACTACTTTTTATTATCAAGCAGCATTTAATTAAGGAATCACCATTTAATTCATTTAATTATTGTTTTATTTTGAACAAGTGAGTTCAAACATAAGGTAATTAGATCAAGGAACAAAAGGCATAAATACCTTCGAGATAATAATATTTGTAGCTTCTATTTAACGAAGAAGCTCTAATAGCTCTTTCAGAATTTGATGCCTGATGTTTGTGTTTATAAAATTGTGTGCATAAATAATCCTTCCAGCATTTTTATATTGTGAGGTAGCAGGAGTATACCTTTTGTGTCCTCACTTTGTTAATTTAATTCAATTTTCTTTACAGCTCCTGCGTAAGCAGTTAATACAATATTCCTCTCTAAGGACTCCCAAGTCCCCCTTAAGGAAACTCTGTGTTTAAATTTAATGACTTGGTGGCGCCCTCCCTAAACCCTTATTTTGATATGAATTAAGCCATAGTCAGTAAATAATGCTTTGTAAAAGAACTACGACCAATCCTCATAAGCTCTACCCGAAGAATAGCCCCTAGCATAGTCGGAAGCCATTTGCGTTCTATCATTTTAAGGAAATCCTTCCTTAAAGTTTACTGGTTCTATCTGAGAATATTAAACAACTCACGATTTACTTTAAATATGCAATCAACCAATTAACCAGCAACGAAAAATTGTTGTAAGAATATGAGTCATCAGTTTTTAGAACTACGTAAATATATAATAAAACATTTATTGAGCAAAGCGGTCAAAAAACGAAAAATCCACAAAATCTATGAAATATCCGATACAATTGATTATCTCTCGCATTAGTATTCGACGCCACAATAATCGTATACGTGTTAAACAAGGACAAACAACGCACGTCACAAATAAGTGGAACGAAATTACGAGATAATAAGCGCCGCAATTTTAGACGATAATGAATTTTTCTGTAAAACCTTGCATCATATTGTTCCATACTATTCTACAACCTTCTGAAAATAAATAATTTTGAATATATAGGAAACGTTTATCAAATAAAGGATTCACTCTATTCATTCGATTCATAAATTCGAGCGCGAAATGCTATTTTGATTTAAGTCGCGAGTTGTTGCTTTGCGAAGATAATAATTGAAGTATGCAGCAAGCATACTGTAATTTAATAATTACGATGGTAGAATGAATATAGAAATAATGTTTGAAATGCAAATTACATACGAACTGGAATTTATTTAATTGCAATGAAGAAGAAAAATGCTTCAACATAAAGCTATTTTAAAAATTATTAAATGGTTGAAAGGAAGATTTAGACATAATGAACTTTGGTAACTGCTGTTTGAAATGAACACTTTAAATATGGAAAACCTTGTAAGCTGATTTGATCTCAATTTAAAATAAGAAGATATTTAATTACGAGGAGTGTTTTTGTGGATTCTACGAGTATTACCTTTAGATTTATTTTTCACTGATATTGGAGTATTTGTATTTAATTTTAGGCAGAATAATAAGCGTTAAACATATGATAATTTTTTTTTGTAAAGAATTTTTTACCAGGAAAGTTTGTGTTTAGTGTTCGAAACCTTCGGACCTTTTAATAAATTATCTGTCAAGGATTTTTTAGCCAAACAAACCTTACAAGCGTGGCAATAAAAAGAACCAGGTAAATTATCCAAAAAGGATAAATTCAGTTCTGTAAATCTTTGTGTCGTTAAAATGTGATGTTTAGTACTGTTTTATTAGCGTGGGAAGGTCTCTCGGAAGGGTTATATCCGAGTATTTAGTTAAGACTCTGTCGTATTTTAAGCTGGATACCGTGGTTAACATCGCACTATGTTTCTTACTGCGGATTCACCTTTGGTTAAAAGTTTTGTCGATAAGTTTCTTGTTTTCTTGCGCCAACTAGTAATTTATGGTGTGCTTGGAAATTCATGTCAGTAACGGGTTTGTTGACGTGGGCGATGAATTGCCAAGTGAATGGCCGCCTTAGTCCCAATTCTAATGTTAATGTGATAGAACCTTACGTGTTTATGATCGTCTCATTTGCTGCGAACAACTGATAGTTCGTCCGTTTGTGTAGTACAGGAACCTTGCCATACAGATAGGTTTGCACCAGCGTCGATTATACATTTCACAGATGTGGTACCATATTGTATGTACAATCGGCGTGAAATGGAATGCAGGGAGTTATTTGCCTTTAATTTTTGCTTTCAGCGTTTCCCTGGGTCGTGAAATCGCAAGGGTATATACATTTTCGTGCTGTGGCTCCGAATTTGTAGTGGAACCAACATACATCTTTGAGTTGTTGCTGCCGTCGTGGACTTCGACTGCGCTGCCGTGTTCGGAATAATGGTGTAAAAGAGTTTTCGCTGCGCTGTTTAATTGTAGCGCTTCATGTTTGCTGGATCTGAACCTTAAGTGCGGCTACTCGTTTTGTAAGTTTTTCCAAAAGTGTATAACTTCCATCTGCAATCGTATTAGCGTGATGTACAGATTGCGCTTCGTAGTCGGCATCTGCTTTATGTACTGTGTCTTCTAGGAATGCTCGAGTGGCTAGGCTTGCATTTGTATTAGGAAGCGGTCCAACCAGTTTAATTTTATTAGTGTGTCTGGCACGATTATTCCACTCAGTTGCTCTAAGAAGAATTGTGGGGGTTTTCTGTCGCCTAACGTTTTGTGCTCCAATAGCTTTCTAGTTCGTTATTCTTGCAATATGCTTAACCATTCAAATAAGTCGGTTTTGATACATGTGTATTTGTCGGTTTTGAGTATTATAATTATGATGTCTCGGATCTCTTCTACGAATTCAGCTACAAGGTTGAATATTATATACTATCATTTTGTACTGTCTAGTGTAATACCACTTATTTTGATGGTGTGGGAAAACCGTATCTCTGGATCCGCTGCCCAGAAAGGAGGAATTCCACGGCAATCTTGTTCACTGCTCGGTCATTTAAAACGTTTTAAATAGCCTTTAAGCACTTAAATTAACTGGTGTTAACTCTATCGCATTAACCTTTCGAATGATCATTAAACAGTTTGCTTGTCATTTATTGGCCATTAGTAAGAAATAGTTTAAAAACATTGTAGTACTCGCACATAATGGGCAAGCCTATGACCACCAGTTCATATTAAAGTACTTTATGGAAAATACTGATATTAAACCAGAAGTTATCATGAGAGGCACTAAAATTTTAATGATGACCGTAGGGAACATTACACTACTTTCCTATAAAATTGGCCGACCTTCCTGCATCTTTTGGATTTTCAGAGTTGAAAAAAGGGTATTTTCCTCACCTGTTCAACACCAAAGCTAATAAGCATTATGTGAGTCTACTACCACCACAAAAATTCTACCAACCTGACAACATGAAATATGCAGAGCGCCAAAATTTCTTACTATGGTACGAAGAACACAACACTAAACTCTTTTATTTGAGCGGGATATGAATGAGTACTGCATTAGTGATGTCAACATTTTAACTCAGGCTTGTGTAATATTTCATAAAATGCTTGTAGAACAAGGTAACGCGTCCTCCTTCACTGAGGCAATAACAATAGCTAGAGCATGTAATAAGCTGATTAAACGAAATTTTCTAAAACCCAATATCATAGGCGTAATTCCAAAAAACGGTTATAGAAGCACAGACAGCCAATCCAGAATATCCCTACAATGGTTGATTTATGAGGAAACCAATTCTTATTAACGTTGTATGCGCAAGCGGAACATTTTAAATTCTTTTGAATATTATGGCCATCGAAGTCGATAAATTGTGAATAAATGGTAAATGGAAACACAAGGTGGCAGGAACCCCCGATTTATTTTATCCGACCTGTTATCCAAAAATTTTATTACAAGTTATCGATATGAAGCAGTAAATGATTTATTTTTGTATTTACTAAAAGTACAGATATGCAGATTAGAAGCAGCCGTACATATAGGGTCAATGGTCGTAGTAAATGTTGTCAATAAAACTTTCAGAAGCAAACGATAGTGTTTCCGTTTTCTGGTTTGTTAGTTACCAGTAGGTTAAGTAATATTATTACATTATTACATTACTATACAATTTACGGTTGTTAATAAATTTAAATCATGAATATGTTTCTGTTATAATTTCGCGTTCAATTCTATCAAGCAATTACTTACTATTGGGTTCAATAAAAAAGCGACCGTGCTACATTTGCACCTTACATATTTATTGTTTAATAATAGTTATTATGTCTACTTTGTTATAATAAGTCGCATAGTTTTAGCATTTGCAAAATAAATTTTTATTTTATACAGAGAAGCAGTAAACTTGTTTATATCTGAGTACGTATCTTTGTAACACGCATTCTTGTCAAGGTCAGTTATACAACAATATTTCAATTACTGCACAAAATAATTAAAAGAAGATACCGACAGCCTCTTTATTTATTTACTATTACGCAATCTAAAACGATAAAATTTAAAAATAACCGAATCAGAATTTCCTGCTTGTATATAGCAGGATTGGAACAAGTGAGTTTTAAATTAATATAATGCCATCATTATTTATTAACTATTATGGAACTAATTATTTGTACGCAAGGTCGTTCAAATCGGTCATAAATTTGGGAGGGGGGGGTCTCAAAAAGTTAGTGGTGATTAAAAATTTATAGACCGAAAAGTGATAATTCACATTATTGTATAGGTTCTAAAATTATGCGATACAATAATAACCTTATTTAACTTATTTAGAATTAGAACTTCCCCGTATAGAATTATTTATTGCTAGTCTTATTAAATGGTCCGGAAATATTTATGCGCAATGTCGCAGATTCTATAGCAGTTTGTCTTATTAAAATTAAAAGTGGTCATACCTAACACCGTTGTTATAATGTTATAGCGGAATGCGCTTTATATATAAGTATACGAATAAGGAAGATGTATTAGTACTAGAATTAAATAAAACATGCATCATTCACTCATTGACTATGCTAGATAGCTCAGTGGTTAGCATATCCGTGTAGCATGCTGGCGACCCCGGCTTACCCCTCGGTGGCGTTGTTTTTTTCGATCTACAGGGTAAGTCGACGGATGACACACCTTTAACGATAAATATGGTCGACAAGATGGTGGAATGACGTATGACAGAAAATAAAGTACAGCATCATTTACTATATTATATACAGGGCTGTTGTAAAATTGTATTTAATTATACAATTTGTCAAAAGTTGTATACAGGTGGGTAAGTAAAAATTGTGACGTATTTGAAGATGGCGGATGTGTCAAAAGTGAGAATTGCTACGTCAGGAGGAGGAGTTATGCGATGTCATTAGTGTGACGTCAGAGGGAAGGTGGGGTTTGACGTCTGAAAAGTGGTAGGGTAAATAGGCGGAGTCATCAACCAATCAGAACGTAGCGGGGTTGTTTGGTCGCAGCCATCGACCAATCAGAAAAATGGCTGGATTGTTGAGGCGGAGCTACAGACCAATCAGAAAATAGGGGGTGGGGCTTGGGGGCGGAGCCATTGACCAATCAGAACGCAGGATTCCATGGACTATACGGGGGCCCCATCTGCTATTGAATACCAATATGCTTAATTTTTAAAAATGCCCCTTTGGCAGCCACAATACTGTTTCTCAAAGAAGAAAGCACCTCTAAACTAATAAACTAATAAAAAAACAATACTTTTGCTGTCAAAGACATTAAAAAATTCAGCTTGTCAGATCTCATCTACACATCCACCAAAACATGATACAAAAAGAATTAGGACAGTAAACAATTCAGAAAATGTGTCATCATCCGAACGGAAGAAAACATTCTTCAAAAACATTTCCAACATGCAAAAATACACAGCGACACCAAAATGGAACATTTATTTAGAAATTTAGTCTGTCTATTTTGATCTAGGTACACCCAGAGACACAATAAGTATCATAAGAAGAACGGTATACATAAAAAGTTATAGCGCCCGCATGGAAGAAAATCTTATATATGTTTCTCCCGAATGGTCACTAGGACTATTTTGTATTTTGTTTTTTGTTGTAATTCTTTTTGTATAGCATTCATACGTATATTAGGATGAAAATGAACAGTCTGAGTTTAAGCAAATGCCCATTTGGCAGTCACAACACTGTTGCTAAAAGAGGGAAGTATTCTTAAAGGATAATCAAAAAACAATATTTAGGATGTCATGGGCATTTTCGAAAATTCAGTCTGTCCGCTCTCATCTACAGCCTCATAGAAACATGAAGCAAAAATGGTTAGAATAATAAACAATATACAAAGAAAGTTAAATTGTCCTAAAAAAGGCCTGTATAGCAAACAAAATAACACATACACCAAAATAAATGATAAAAAAAGTATCATTACAAAGAATTTATATACGTAAAAAGTTACAGCACCAGCACGGAAAAAAATCAGGCTTAAGAAGAAAGTCCTTTCTCTTGCGGGCGCTGAAACTTTTTTTTTGTTTTTGTTCCTTTTTTTTGTATCGTATGCCTGCATGTATATGGATAATAATTGACAAGCTGAATTTTTGAAAATGCCCTTTCGGCAGCCATAACACTGTTCCTCAAAGAAGAACAAATTCTTAAAAAATAATGATATGACAATAGTCTGGCTGTCAACGGCATTTTCAGAAATTCAGTCTGTTCTATCACATCTGCAAACTCACAGAAACAGAATGCAAAAGAGATTACAACATTAAATAAAACACATAAAAAGTTACATCGCCCGCACAGAAGAAACTATTTTCAAAAACTTGTTCAAAATAGACGCAAGCACTAAAATAAAGCATTTTTCCAAAATCTAGCCTTGTCATTTTGATCTACACACACCACACACAAACACACACACCACGCACGCATGTATGCACGCGCGTACGCATGCATGCACGCACGCAAGCGCACACGCATGCACGCACGCACGCATGTACGCACGCACACATTGCACGAATGCAGGTACGCACGTACGAACGCAAGCGCGCAGGTACGCAGGTACGCACGCACGCACGCACGCACGCACGCGAGCACGCACGCAAGTTCACACGCAAGTACGAACGCATGCACGCACGCATGCGCGCGCAAGCAAGCATGCAATCAAGCACGCACGCATGTTAGCAAACGAAGTATTTCTTTATCAAGAAATATTGAGTAGACGTGAAACGTGAATAAAAGTTTTCTATTATCTCGATACTTATCAAGAAAATCATTGTAACATCCAACTCCCGAAATTTGAATGTCACGTCCCAGATGAGAGTAATCGACATCCATTCATCTGGCATTTCTTGCAGCAATGATACCGTTTCAACTAGTGTGGAAGTAGTTTGATCTGAGTTATTAAGAATATCGTCGTCAAATTTCGAAGTGTTGCGATAAGAGTCAGTGCACTCGCCCATCATAATTCTCTCAGCTTTATGTTCTAACTCTCCAGTTGTGCGAATCTTTTTTGTATATTTTTCGAAGTATTCTCAGGTCAGCTCTTCTTTCCCTTCCACTACCGGTGGATGCCTCGCCCATGGTTCTAAAAAGTATATTTATATTACGTATAACTATACAGAAACAGCTATCCAAATATTTTGCAAACTATAACAAACAAAAAAGCGAGTATAGTACGGTACATCTAAACCCTATGAACTAAATTGTAGCAAACTATTATCACGGTGAATTGTAAATGTACCCGTATGTCACAAGCATTTTCACAATTCACGTGATAATATACACTAACCAATGCTTTATCTGACCTCATTTAAGTTGGGATAATTACAGGCAATTCATATTTAATTTATAATTGATATCAAACTTTTTAATTTTAACTTGTACAAAAAAGCAAGGATCTGCAATACCTACTATATTGTTTGTTGGATTACTTCTAAACAACGATGTTTGACGTGATGCCTACAGATTCACTGTTCCATATATTGAATTTATTATAGGTTGTAGTGAGATTCACGGCTGACCCCAAGGCTTTATGAGGAGATATATTTGAGTATCACAAGTGATGCTCATGGCAGGGAATGTGTTACTCCCACACCCACAGTCTGGAGCTTTTTGTCATAAAATAAGTAGGTAACCTGTAAGTAAACTTGTACGACACACATCGATCCTCCAATACATTGTTTGACTTCTAAAGTGCTTAGGTGGAAGATTTATATTCTAAAAACTAAGAAAATTCCTTAAAAATGTAAAATACAGGTGGTTATACTTAATATGTTAGCAATTTCTATAAGCATTTCTCATTGTACCAAGTCAAATACTGGGTTATGCATATAATTTACTCAATAATTGTTGCTGGAGCTTTGAATTTGTAAATTATTTTTAAACAAAATATCCTTTTTTGCTATACCGCAAAATAATTTATCAACACCTTATGATGATGAACATGCGGTGCGGCGTCCGTAAACGTACATTGTGTAATCAATATTACTTCAAGTTACACATCTACATCTGGCTATGTCATTGTAGATAATTATAGATGTTTGGCAGACAGTATGACCACGTCTTTAAATTCTGAGAGATTTTATACAGAACCAGAGCATTTACTAACGTCGATTGGGACAAATGTGAAGTGGAATTCGGTGTCAGGTGTCAAGAAAGGGATAGAATCCAGAACTCGATTAGGGTAGTGATGAATGTAAACATGTCATTTAACAGGCAGTATGCTCAGTCACCTAAATACTTCTCGTTAAGTTAATTTAATTTAGTTCTAAAAAGTAAGTTATTGTACGCTTTTGTGAATCGAACTTCTCCTATAGCGATCCAGAGCAGCATATTTTCGACACAATAATACCTTAGTAGTCGTTTAAAAATACAAAGTTAGTATTATTCATACACTGCTTCAAATTAGAAATGCAAAAAGTTAGTTATTTCAATTTTAAAGTAGTTGGACTTTATAAATTGGGTGTACCTTTGAGTTTCTGTATAAATTTGTCACAAGTTCAAAGGTAGCGTCGGTTTTGTAATTGTACTTGTTTGATGTTGATAAACAATCTTAAGAAAAATAATTTTTCAAAATTCTGTATCTGAATTTCCGCACTTTGCATGCTGCTTATTGTTTCTGTCAGTGGTGGCTTGACGGGCGCTGCTTTGAAACATTGGTTTACCTTGGTATAGAAATGCAAAGCAATGTGACCTTTATTAGTGCTTTTGTCTTATAAATAAATAGTAATAACAATTATAACTATCCGACATGCATTGGATAGTTCTACTTAATATAATAGAAACAAAATGCAAAGTGGACATCACCATAAACTTCTATTGCGAAGAAACTATGACAGTTACAGCTAGAGATATTCTTCGGGTTTTTATTGATCATGTCGAATACCGTACTCCAATTAGCATCCGCAGAACAATTAGCGATAATCAATTTCACACCATGTGTTGAACAATATTTTTAGGCGACACTAATTACATCACCGGTTGTATCAATTTCTAATGGGTACATATCAGGTATGCGTGCTACATACACTCTGTCTTTCACAAAGTCTCACAGAAAAAACTTTGGGGTTTAATTCCGGCAATATTGATAACTAGGGTGTGGAACCGCCAGACCCATCCACCTATTAGGAAATGATTAATCGAGGACATCTCTAACAAGTAATCTCCAATATGATAGAGCACCATTCTGCAGGAAAATCACTCTAGGTTGCAAGTCATACAGCTGAGGTGTCATAGTGTGGCAAGTTATCCGGGTAGATGATAACTGTTATTGTGCGCTTAGCAAAAAGAGGACCAATGACCTTGTTGTGCATCCATCCGCACCGGACATTCACTGTGGAGAATCTCCTGCATGTTCCTCGACAAGATACGGATTTTCTGTACCTCTTTTTCACATTGTTGTTATTCAATTTTTAAGGTATGTGGAGTGATCCTCGTCTTAGAAACATACATGCTTAAAGTTTTTATTGCCTTTATTAATTCTGTGTAACATCGCATTCACAAAGTTAATACGGCGATGACTCTTATGTGACTCTACAGGGTGCAGTATCTGGACTTTATATGCGTACAATAGTAGTATGCTGCATAGATTTTTTGCAATCGGGAACGGGAATCACTAGTTCTAGATGTTACGTTAAATTTCTGAAATAGATTGACTTCTGCATACTGCAAACAAAGTTTAATTTCCTAACTACTTTGTTTCATCTTGTATTAAGAAATGACTCCTGAAAATCATAATTTAAACGACTGCGCGCTTTTTATATTAGTCCCAAATTATACGAACTGTTATTTAACAAGTTCAATTCAGATAAATACGTATTAAAACCTCCTATAAAATTTCCTTCAAGTTAGTAAAATGGTAATACTTGAAATATATCCTATAACAGTTTCTAAATTCTCTGAAATATTTGCTTATTGTTAAACAACTTAGCTTTAGAAGTTCGCTGAGGAAGTCCAACACCTGCTTATTATTAAACACTTTAATAGTTTCTCTTTGAAATACGTTCTAAATAGCTATATAGTAAAATATAAAAGCTTTAATGATACTAAGAAATTTTATATTGTTTTCTGCACGTGTTAAGTTCGGTCGGGTTTATGGACAGTGAAATCGTCCCCTAATTAATTTATTCTTTGTATCGTAGGCTGATAATATACAAATCGCATTTGGTGCTCTAACGGTTAGGCAACCTGCTATAAATTTTTTCTCTATATTGTTGCAAGCAGCGTTGCTAACCTACCGGATTACTTAAACTATACATCGCTTTTCCAGGCAAACAAACAGTATGTTTGTTTGCGTCAATTAACTATTGCACTAGGAATATTTTGCAGCTGTTATCTGGAATATACTTTTACTGGTATTTGTAAATACTTTACTTATTATCGGTGGGGATTGTTATAAATTGAAAATACAACATGTTACTCCCTTTCCGTTGTTCTCTATCTAATATAAATACAGCTTGAGCTTTTAAAAAGCCTATTCTATACAATATCCTTTTGTTGTAAGTAAATACCGTATGTCGCGCTACTAAGATGCTGTTTTACTTAGTGTTATAATTTTGTCAAATAGTTTACTCCGGTATCCAGCCCATAGACGAGTGCAGCCCGCACTTCAAAATTCTTTAAGATGGTACCAGAGGCAAACTGCTTGTTCTAAGGTACAGTTATTTTGTATTCATTGCTTTTGATGCTGCTTTGGAAGACATATTTCTTTTACTGGTTGTTAAAGGCTGTCGCTTTTTTTACTCGTACTTTTACCATAAGTTACAGATTGCACGTTACAAATTTACGTTCACAATGTACGGGTGATTATGTACTTATTCTTCAAGTCACAATTACAATAAACCGAAGCTCAGAGTACTTTTTACTGTTTCCTTTCTTAGTACATTAAGGTTAATGTCAACAACTTACAAAATTCTAAACTAGAGTAAGTAAACACTTGGTTTATTTAAGTTAGGGTTACGTTACTTAAATTTACTATTATGTTATTAATTTACAAAATGTACTTTACAGAGCTGATAAAATTACTGTATATATTATGTCTAATTGTGTTTTATATATATATATATATATATATATATATATATTACTGAAGTCATAAAAGGGCAATAGCAAGCTCAAATTTATATTTATGTCAAATTAGAAAGTGTATAAATGGGTCACGCGAAGTTTGAACCATGTTTAAACAAAATCGGTTCGTATTTGACAAATTACCAGTAAATATTAGGGTTAGTTAAATATAGCATAGAATTTTATTGTAAATATTAGTTATTAATAAGTTAGAAAACATAATTTGAGGCGCATAATTGCGTAAATGCATGTAAAACGTAAATTACGGTGAGTATAATTAAGATTTGTTTTAATATTCTAAATAATAAAAGCTTTCAGGTTAATAGCATATTTAAAGCGGCATTCGTTATTCGATTTGCACGTGTTATAAATTCAAAGAACTTTATAGTCGTAAATAAATAACGAACATAAAATCTTGTCAACAAATAATAGCTGGAACAATATAATGAGGACAAAACACAGGTGCAGACAGCACGTACGAAAAATCTCGATTTATAGAGAGAAAAGACTAGAGTTTGCATGCTTTAGTAAAAAAGGGAGCATAACAGATGTTTAGTGAAACGTTTGACTTTAAAAGGCTTGATACACAAGGAAGTTAGGAGCTAGTTACAGGGACGAAGACACGCTATGTATTTGGAGCAGTGAGGGAATAGAAATCTTGGGATATTTTACTAACAGAGCATGACGGTTACATTAAATAAACAAGAGTAAGATAGACGACGATAGCGGGGGGTAGGTGAAACAGTGCTTGTAGATAAGCGGGAGAATAATGTCTAAAGATAAAATAAGACGAAAGATTTTGTTTATGAGTGGGAATGAAAGGAGAGATATACGCGTATACAGTGGGCGTATTGAAGAGGTTAGAAATAAAACGACAGTTGCCAGGGTTTCGCGGAAGACAGCGCTGGGTAAAATTTTTAATGAGGAGTTCGGAGTATCGAGATTTGTCGGAGCGAGAATTTTTAAAAATTTGACGACGGGTAAGAATGTGTACGGAAAATTTTTCTAGGATAATTGGTTAGTTTGTGGAAGTTTTCAGTCGTTGGCTTGTTTGTGCTGTGATACTAGAAAAAGTGCGACAGAGGTGTTGGAAATTGATGTAGGGGGTGACTTTTGGAGCTGATATACACTCGTAGGAGGTGGTGAATCGCTCTCTTCTCTTTTGTCTTTACCCACGATCGTCTACCTAACTACTTAGCTAAGTGATTGAGTGAAGTTTCAGTTAAATTAGCACAAGTGGGTGCTCTTATATCTTTGGCAGTAAATAATCAAAATTATAAAGCAAGTCAGTACAAGTTAGTACTGGGTGTTTGAAGGCGAAGTATGTACTCTGAGTACCGAGTAAATGTATGCATGGACCAGCAAGTGTACGGGAGCATGGTAGTACCGTGCACTTGTGTGGAAGAATTTAATTAGAAACGGTGTGTTCTTGATGGTGAGAGGCTGCCTGGAGACAGTATTTGAACATGCAGTCGGGAGGGAAGATCACGTTAGAGATGGTGTCCATGTAGAGAGCACTTGAGACAAAAATCCAGGTAACTCTACTTATAAATCTTTTGTTTGTTTGTTGGTGATTTTCTGGGTGACAATTTAGTGATTTTGTGTATTTATTATGTTTTAAAGACATTTTTATTAATGAATCAATTTACAAGGACTAAATGAAAATTTTATGTAATAATTTGATGATATCACTTGAAGGTGAAAACTATAACTTCGTAAAAGGTAAAAGGTTTTAGGAAATTGTAGTGCGGTTGTTAGCACGTAGATAAAAGGAGGTTTACTATGAGCTCATATTTGACCTGGGGTATAAAGTAAAGGTTGGAAATAAACCCAGTTATTTTGTTTCAGGATTGATGTAGTATGATTTTAAATTTATTTTCTTTAAACTGAGCTATTATTTACCACAAGTAATAAAATGCTTTGAGCTTGAAATACACGAGAGATGTAAATTGAATTGATGCGTAACGAATTGGAAATGTTAATAAATATTTCTGTACTTTTGGCAGTTGGTGTTATTTTTAGTAGGCTAGGATTTCCAGGGAACGAGTGAGCAGCCGTGGCGGATATCTCTGAGGAAGCTGGAGGTTTTGGCGTCTGAGTGAAAAGCATCTTCAGAGGATACTGTTGTCAAATGGTATAAGTTGTAAGTCTAGGTGGGTGAGCTTCTATTTTAGGTATGTAGAAAATTTTGTAATTACATTAAAATTTTTGGGGAGTTTCCGAAGGTAAGCATCATAATTTTTTTTAAGACAGCCCAACTGTGGGGTGCGATAAGAAGATTCACAGCAAATTATGGCACCCAATTTATGGGGCATAAATTAGAGACGTTACAACGGAGGATTTACAGCACTAATGTTGTCATGTGGTAACTTTGGCACTTTTAAATCGTTCAAATGTTCTCTATAATGGTCCATTAACTACACTGCGCGGTTGAGGTCGTCGAGATCCAGATGTTCTAGTGGCATCGGTTTCTGGATAATTCCGCAGTCTTTGTTTTGGATTTTGAATCGTAGTTCGGGTAGGTTTGCAAATTTCTTCGTCACTGCTGGGTTTGATGTACTCGAATATTTTCACTTTTTGATTTTAAATAACACTCTTCCTTGATGGCGATCACTTTACTTCCAATTAGGGCTAAACTATTTTCGTCTTTGTTTCAATTGACGGTTGCTATCACTTTTTGCGGAAATACAGCAATCCATTTGTTGTCTGTAATTTTCTGAATTTTCATGTCTGTAATTTGTACAAGTTTTGACACACAATTCTCATAATGATTAGAGAATCGTAATTGCACTTCGCAAGAGCTATCTGTTTGATTAGCTGTTGTCATTAATGATTGACATAAGTATTGGCCAGGTACCACTTCTTTGCATTTCTCATTTGTGAATCCATACCTACGTTCATTAAGAAAAAGGACCTTGATCTTAGGGATAATAACTTATTATTGACTACTAACTTTCATAGGGAAAGCAAATAAATGATAATAATTGTAAGGGTAAATTTCTACAATTAGAATTTTTATTAAAAATGTAATTTCATAATTCTTTACACAATCTTTTACTATTGCTATTTTTTCAAATACAAGTATGTTAGATCCTATTATTTTAAAAGGTAATTTACTATGAGTCGTAAATGATTTGATTCCTAATAATTCGTTCAATAAATCAAGCAGTTCGATAATACTAGCATGTAAAGTATTTAATTTAGCAAATGTTACAGCATTTTCTAATGTAGTTAAAATTTGTTGAAGTACAGTGAGTGTTGCTATCATTTGATTAAATATCGTGGTAAAACTTATTAAATTTCCCATTCCTAATATTGTGGTTTGCATGCTACTTTCAAGAGTTAATATTTTATTTGTCATTCTGTCTTGGCTCATTACTAATTTTTGAAGGTATTATTAAATTTTATTATAGTTGATTGAGTTAAGTTAATTTGGTTTCTGGCAACAGTTTTTATGTCATTCTGGTTGTCAATCAATTCTTGTATTGCATTGTCTTATCGTTCAGCATCTTGGTTGTCTAAATTACCTGTGATAGCTTTTATAATATTACCTAAACCGTTAATAATTCCTCTTTTCTGTCTTGTGGTTTGGTCTATCGGTATTAATAGATTGATCTTATCGTTTGTGTTCTTAAGGATATTTTCCATTATATTTTTGTAATTAAGCATTTCTATTGAAGAATCGTTTCCAAATCTGTCTGTTTTCATTGATTTTTCAGTCTGTCATAATTTTCTCTAATTATATAAAATTATCGTTTTAGTTCAGTTAAATCAAATTTCTGTGCAAAAGTCTAATAGTCTACTGTGTTTTGCATACTTCCTAATTCTACTGGTAGTATACCGGGGTTGTTTTTTATATCTCATACTACTACTTCGTTGTCGTCCGTTCTACCTGGGTAGAGATTGAGGGCAAGGGTGATGGCTGTCCATCTTAAATTACAGGGTGTCTTAAATTTTTTAAATGGATATCTTTATGATTTTTTCGTTATCTACTACTGCTACATTTTTGTCTGAAATCTTTTTGATTTTAAACTGACCTAAATTCTTGGGGGCCGTTTTGTGTCGTTTACTTTTAAAGTTTCTTTCATAAACGGTATGTCCTACTGCGAATTTGTTGATATTGGTATTTTCATTGCGGGTTTTTGTAATACGTTCCTTATCGCTATCTAAATTATTTTTGACTTTATCATAAGTAATGTTTAATTTTTTTTATGATTTTTGGCGTATTGTTGATATACTTCTTCATTATAGTGTATATCATAAGAGTTGCAAGAGTCTGAATCTCGTAATGTTACTTCGAAGGGTGTAAAGTTGGTTGAAGGATGAATTTTGTTGTTATAAACAATTAGGGAATATGACATTAAATTGGTGATGGGTTCTTTCTTGTATGTTAATCTTAAAAGTCTGATCTGTTCTAATAGTGTTAAATGTAATCGTCTAATTAATCCGTTTGATTTCGGATGGATTTTTGTAATAAAATGGATATTTATTTTATGAAGTTCCAGGATATTTTGTATAGTCTCGTTTCTGAATTCACTTCCTTATCTAAAGTTATTGATTCAGGTGTACCGTAAAATGTAAAGTATTGTAAAAATCCTTGAGTTACATCAATACTATTTTTTTAAGCACTGGGTATCGCTTGCCCTACTTTTGTGAATGCGTCTACAATCGATAAAAAGTTCTGAGCTTCTACTACCAAGGTGCCTGCATGTAATTTTTGAAAAAGTTTGTCCGGTGTTTTAGTTAATATTAAGGGTACTTTTGGTGGTCGTATTATGCTCTGTCACATAGTTTGCATTTATTAATAAAATCTGTAGTTAATTCTTTCATATCTTTAAAATATTATCTACTTATGAGTTGTTTCAGGATTTCGTTTATTCGGCGATGATTTGTTATATATTTGTGTTAATTATGAACTACGTCATTTATTTCATCTGGTTCATCTAAAGTTATTAGTTTTCGTGTGCATCTGATAATCTCTGGTCCTGAGTTATTAAATAATCTAATATATAGTTCTAAAAAATTTTGGTACAAATGTTCTGTTGTGAACTAAAAGTAAAAACTTTTTTCTCCGAGGTATACTCCTCTAAAATTTTAATTACTTGATCCGCGTTGTCATCTTCCGTTATTTGCATGTGATATATTCTCCTATTGTCTGTTTTTGTATATTTTACCGGGTCAGTGTTGATTAAACCTTTGGTAATTATAAATTGATTTGGTTTTGTATCTTGCGCTTTGTTTAAAATTTTAATTGCAGTTTTAAGTTAGTCGTTTGGGTTGAATGTAGAGTTTCTATTTGTTCTGGCTCGCCTGGGTCTTTTCTCATCTCGGTTTCGTCTACGTTACCTGCAACTAACTCTGTCTCAAGAGCGTTGAGTTGTATTCGGCTCAATGCGTCCGCATTATTGTTATACGTTCTTTTCTTACATATGATATCGTAGTCATACTCCTCTAATCTAATCCTCCATCTCTTAATTTTGAGTTTGGTTTTTTTAGTTTACGTAACCATACAAATAGTCTATGGTCTGTGTATATATAAAATTTTCCTCCATAAAGATTTGGCCTAAAATACTTTGTTGCCCAAATTATGGCCAATAGTTTCTTCTCAATTGTACTATATTTTTGGTATTTTTCATTTGATGTTCGTGATGCGTAGCTGATTGGTTTATCGCTACCTACTTTGTCTTGACTCAATACTGAGGTTAAAGCAACATTTGATGCGTCCGTTGTTAATATAAACGGCTTTGAAAAGTCAGGGTACTCCAACAAACGGTGATTCGTAAGTATACCCTTAATTCTCTCTACTGCTTTAATAAATTCCGATGTGTGTTCGATTATATTATCTTTCTTTAAACAATTTGTTAGTGGTTTAGTTATTTGTGCATAACCTTTAATGAATTTTTTATAATATCCACTGAGCCCTAAAAATTCTTTTATTTTTTGTTTGTCTTTAGTAATAGGTAGTTTAATACGGCATTTGTTTTATCTGGGTCTAGCATAACACCTTGTGGCGTTATTATGTGTCCTAAGAACGCTACTTCTTTTTGCAAGAATTCGCTCTTATCTAGTTGTACTTTCAAGTGCGCTTTTCTTAAACGTTCTAAAACTTCTTTAATTTCTCAATATGTTCGTTGAGTGACGTTGACTATACTATTATGTCGTCAAGATACACAAGACATTTCTCGTTGTGTATTTTTCTCAAAATATTATCCATAACCCTCTGAAAAGTGGTGGGTGCGTTCTTTAAACTAAACGGCATGCGTTTGTATTCATAGTGTCCTCGGGGTGTACCAAAAGCAGATTTGGACATGTCTTTCTTGTTTATTTCCACCTGGTGATAACCTGAGGCGAGATCTAATGTCGAAAAGTATTGGCATTTTCCTAGCTTGACCAATATCTCTGTGATGTTTGGTAATGGATACTTATCGTCTGCAGTCTTCTTGTCGAGTTTCTTGTAATCGATTACCATTCGGTATTTACGTTTGCCTGAGACATCTAATTTCTTTGGTACAATTAGTACGGGGCTGTTTCATGGTGAATTTGAGTGTTGAATAATGTCTTGGTTTAATAAATTTGCTACTTGTCTATCTCCTTCTTCTGGACTTGCTCGAGGTAGTCTATATGCTTTGGTAAAAATCGGTTTCTCATCCGTTAGTTGGATACTATGTTTGACTGTGTTGGTAAAAGGTAAAGGTATTTTTTCACAATAGAATATATATTCAAGAGGAAAAGAATTAGTGGGTTACCGGTGCGAGAAGTAGCATGATGAATGCGACGGACTTGTGTATACGATCAAATAGTTTTATCCTAATGTTTTTAATTATTAATGTTGTAAGTGAGACGTGTTCATGTGAATTGAATTAAGGGTTTATCTACCAGGAGTATCCTCAAAACACTGTTGTCAAGGTGCATCACGGTTTTGACGCACCCTCAATAGGATTAGAATGTCAGTAGTGTAAACCCACTTCATGGTTTAGTAATTTATCAACGCAAGTATAATTATAATGAGAGGTTTACATGCATACGGTTAAATAAGAAAGGCCTAAAGAACGTAATTCAGAATGCGAACGATTGAATGACGACCAGGTAGACATCAGGGCGCAAGAGTATGGTTTTCATATGCCAAAGTTACAAAAAAGTTTGGAATATCTTTGCGATGTAGTGAAACGGATTAGCAAAGAGTATATAGTATTCATAGGCTTTCAAAAAGCAGGACAATAGTAGTGCAAATTAACAGACTGGAATTTATGATAGTGACAACTACAAAAATCCCGGAGGCCATGATAAAGTAAGATAGGTAAAGAGCCAAGAAAATAAATTAAGACTTTCTTCAAATTATCAACGGTTTATGTCAGTGCACAGTAGTAGCGTAAGACGAGGTTTGTGATTACCAAATAAACCAACAAGGATCTGTTTGATATGCGGTCGAATAATACGTTCTTTGTCATTGCGTAGCGGTGGATCTCAATATGACACGAAAGATTGCTACGGTGTTCAAAAGTAGATTTGGTGGTCTGAACCAGCTTTGCCAATAACAACCAAAGGTGTGCAAAGTCATACACCCTAGAGATGTACGTCGTCGCATTTATTATTTGGTAACAAAGCAATTCTCGTCTGGTAAACCTAGTTGTCAAGACCAGCGAAGGGTAATTTGGTATCTCAAAGGCTATAGATGATGGAGCTTAGGGAGAAGGACTTTACCATACCTAAGATTGTTTGTGAGCTTGATAGACTGCACCTGAGTGTGGAATAAGATATGCTGGGGGTACTATTCCAGAAAATCGAGGTTCAAATTTCGGTATGCAGTTTGAACTAAAATGAGACGACACCTGCTATTAAAAGTGTCGATTGCTACTTGCATCAATATGTAGAATGTAAGAATGGCACCGGTTGTTGTCACATGGACAACTAAACATCGGCCCGCAAAATACTCTGGAACAGAACGATTTTAGAGGGGTGCAGTAACAGCAATTAAGAGATATATGGAACATTTTTGAAAGGACGCTTATTTGGATTGTACTAAAACGGCCTCATATCTGTCTAGCGCTAGTTTAAGTATTTGAGATTGATACAAAGTATTTGCAGTCAATCCTTTTTTTCTAATTTTAGGAAAAATTGTAAATGCACTTGTATTTTGTGAATTAATTTAAATAATAAAAGATTGTTTTAGGATTTCAAATTCTATTCAATTCTATACAAGTTCTATTCAAGTTCTATTCTAGCTTGATTAAATTCAGTTTAATTCAATTTCAATTTAATTCTAATTTA
Source organism: Platerodrilus igneus (assembly GCA_036346225.1). Lineage (NCBI taxonomy): Eukaryota > Metazoa > Arthropoda > Insecta > Coleoptera > Lycidae > Platerodrilus > Platerodrilus igneus. Next base: position 67,335 of record JARFIW010001379.1, on the reverse strand, counting down.
ATTAAATTCAATTTGATGGTCAGCTGGCTCGACTGGGTTTTAATGAAAGTCGTATTCGAGTTAATACCATACAGAAGCTAAGCAAATTTGATGGTAATTCATATGTGGAGGAGACCTTTATTGGTAACGCTTTAGTAGTTGAGTAGTATGAAAATTTGAAAGGGCTGATAAATCTGTAATAATTTAAAGGCACATGTAAATAAAGAATAAAGTAGTTTTTAAGGTTTGTGATCATTATGAGACTTTTATGGTCATATTTAATTTGCAATTTGTATAGTGCTTTATAATTTGACAATTTTATTATAAGAGGTAGTGACCTTTAGGTTTAATCAAAATAAAACCTTACGACTTTTCCTTTGGAAATTTATTGTTTGTAGAACAAAGGCCAATTTACAAGTATTATGTAGTAAATGGAATACTTTAAACGAGCAAAAACGATGGCGTGAAAATATTCAAAACTCGGTAAAAATTATATTAGGTGTAAGTTGAAACTGTAATGTTTATATTTTCCGTCTGATTTAAAACTATACACATTTTTGTTTTTCACATTTAACTATTGTATGAATAATTATTAACTGTATATTTTTACATTTTCTGTTAATCGGTGTTTCATTTGCGGTAAAAATATTTCAGAGAGGTTTCAATTAATGGATACGGTAGGGGGCGGCAAAATTATACTCGCACACGTGCGGCAGATAGAAACGGCCCTGTCCTTTACCTGTTGATTGATCTGTTAAACTGCATTGTTAAGGATGCACGTAAAATTTATATGTTATTTTAGGGCCATTTAAGTTGGTATGTCTCTTTACTTACGTACTATGTTTAAGTAACAGCATTTCTATAATCTTATTAAAAATTTGTATTAACATCACAACAGCTTTGTATTATATCAGTTAATTCCTGTTGATATAAATTAAATAAAGTTTAGACAAATACAGGCGTTACTCTTAGAAACGTGTAAGATTTTTCTACACAATATACTAATAACATTATGTATTGTTATGTTGTGTAATTGCGCTCATTTGCGTATTACACTGCTGCATATATATCAATTTTCACATGTACTAAAAACCCTAACTCGTTTAGACTTTTTATTTGATGTTGACTGTAGACTGAGAGTTATTGTATTTCCGCAAACAACATCAATAACTTCAAGCTCAAGGAGTATTATTAAAAATGTGTCATATATCCGCGGAATAACACTTTTGATCACGAAATGGTTTTCCGTGTTCGTAAAATTGATGAAATCAACGATTTCGGTTTATAAGCGTGTATGCATGTTTTCATATTTAACCCCGCTTTTATTTTGGGTGACTAATTATGAATTTTTATTTTTTAAAATTGCCCCGCTTTGTAATTTACCGCTCGCGACAGGGGTCCGTTTGTTCAACCCCACCCCACCCCACCCCTTCCCTTGGATTGGCGCTAGGCTACAGACATTCCTGCGATCGTGTATTACTTTTCAACCAGTCTTGTACTTGTCTTTCGTGTTAAATCTATCAACTTTATTTAGACTCTTAACACTTTACGCTTCTAGTCGCAGAGTGTTAGAGGTTGTCTTCTTATATTTTCTAACGATTCCTTGCTAAAATTTTACTAACGAAAACGCTATCATAATCTGTATATCTCTTTGTAGTGATATCCATTGGCACCGTAATGAATTGGTTTCATGGTTTCTGTGGCTTCCTCAAGCCGGGTTTCACTCGCCTTCGGAACGATTTTTGTTTCCTTGGATTTAAGAGGTTCCAAATTCTTCATCCGTTCCTATGTTTCCACAAGCTATAAAGGTAGAATAGTAATTAGAATTCTATGCCTGACTCACTGCAATTCTGTAGCATTGGGTGATTCTGTTAAATATGTTAGAGATAGGATTTTAAAGGTTAGGACAATAATTCCTCTTAAAGTCGAGAAGAGTTTGAAAAACGAGGTCTGTGTGGACATGGCTAAATTGTCAAGGTATGTCTATCTTTACGGAAAACGTAGATTAACTACTATTGCTATCAGGATCCAGATTTTATGAAATCCGGATCCAAAATATTAGATCCGGATTTGGATCCGAAATCCGGATCCATCATATTTTAATTGGATCTGGATCTGATCCGATTTTGAACCCAAAGTAGATCCGGATCTTGATTCGGATCCGGATCTTGATTCGGAACCGGATCTTAGTGCTGTCAGAATTCGAATCCAAATTTTCTGATCCAGATTTGGATCCGAAATGCGGATCTTTGGTCTTTTAGTTAAATTCGGATCCGATCCCATTTTTAATCGAGAGTAAGATCCAGATCTAGATTTGGGCCTGGATATTATTCTGAATAATCTAGATCCGGTTCCGAATTAATATTACAAATCCGAATTCTTAATCTATTAATTGGTTCCGGATCCAATCCAATTTTGAACCCGATGCGGGATCCGGTTCTAATACGGATCCGGATCTATATGCTCTAAATCAGAATGTTTCTTACAATTCTCGTTATGTAATATACTATTAAGTATTAGGCTATTGAAAAAAAATATTTTTCTTACTTGCTTTTGTTGAAGTGAACCCCGTTTTACGAGACGACAATGAAGTGTGGCATGCGACACACGTTCTACCTGCCCTTGACCAGTGTTCGATAGTGCGCGCTTAGCGATAGACGTGTTGTTACGATGCTCCTATGTTTTGTGTATTAAATGCAGACACTAATCTGATTACTTATATTATGTTATTCACATATCTGTATAATGCTCGTAGGAACCGTTAGTTTTGTGCTACTCATATTACGTTCACTAATAAATCTAATTCTGTGTATCATGCGATTCCATTGTGTAGGAAACCGCCGAATATTCTAACAGGTTATGTGTCCAGGTAACCAGAATTAAATTGAATTACGGGCAGCTAAGTTACATCGCGAACCGATAAGTAATAAAGCACGTGTGCAGTATTGAAATTCCTTTTCGTTATTGACAATAAACAAGATGAATCTCGCAAACGCATCACGTCTTGAAATGTTGAACAAAGGCAATTACGACACATGGAAGATACAGATGGAAGCGTTGCTAACAAAACATGATGCCTGGCTATACGTGAACGGCGATAACCCCAAACCGGTTCTAAACGAACAAGATGTCGTGAACTCTAAAAGTGAAATTGAAACTTGGATTAAAGGTGACGCTAAGGCTAAGTCAGAAATAATATTATCAATATGTCCTTCTGAACTGAAACAAATCAAAGGGTGTAATACTTCTAGAGATGTATGGATTAAACTTGAGAATATATATCAATCGAAAGGTCCTGCCAGAAAAGCTACGTTACTTAAACAACTTACACTACAGCGCATGAATGAAGGCTCCGACATACGTCAACACACAAACAAATTTTTTGATGCTGTCGACAAATTAATGGAAATGAACGTTGAAATAAATGCTGATCTGCTTGCTATAATGTTGTTATACAGCTTACCGCCGAGCTTCGAAAATTTTAGATGTGCTATCGAATCAAGGGATGAGTTGCCAACCCCTGATACACTTCGAGTTAAAATTATCGAGGAAAGCGATCCTAGAAATAATAGTACTTCGCAGAACGCTCTGTATGTTAACAAGAAATTTAATCACCAACGTAATCAAAGTAGAATTTACGGAAATGACAAGCAAAACGGCAATGTTTCTCAGAGTGAAAATTTAACTGCAAGAGATTCGTTTAAATTTCGTTGCCACAAGTGCAGAAAAGTTGGTCATAAGGCGTCAGAATGCTATAAAAACAGAAGTGCCAGTGAGTCAAAAGTAAATAATTGTGAAAGTGCTAAGAAAATAGTGAGTTTGCTATCGTCTGAAATGTGTAAATCTAGTGCTTCGAATAATGCTACGAACCACGACATGAAATGGTGCTTGGACAGTGGCGCTACGTCGCACCTATGTAAGGATGTTGAGAGCTTCAAAGAACTCATGGAATACTCACATGGCTCCCTGAGTCTGGCTAACGACACCTCCACAAGCATCGCTGCAAAAGGTATTGCAACGTTTACTACGAACGTGAAAGGTGAGTCCAAAGATATTGTTTTAAATAATGCATTGCATGTACCGGACTTACGTACAAACCTTATGTCTGTTAGCAAAATCACAGACGCTGGATTTAACGTACTTTTGAACGCGATTGTGCAATAGTTACGCATAAAGACGGAACTGTCGCTCTGATAGCCGATCGTATTGGTGATTTATATTATGCTCGCGAAGTTAACAATATTTCTAATATAGCGACAAATGAACTTACGACGGCATCCGCGCGAAGTCTTTTAATGTGGCACCGCCGCTTAGGACACTTACATTTTAAAAGCTTAATCGATTCTGTAAACAAAGGAATCTTAACAGGTGTAAACTTAAAACTTGATGACGGGAATGTTTACCCAAATTGTGACACATGTACCGTATCTAAAATGACTAGAACGCCTTTTCCCAAACGATCGAACAGAGAAACGGAATTATTACAAATAGTTCACACAGACGTTTGTGGACCAATGCGTGTTTTATCTAATGGAAAAGCAAAGTATTTTGTAACCTACACGGACGATTATTCACGATGGTGTGAAGTCCGATTTGCTAGTTCAAAGTCAGAAATAGTGAAAATAACTGAACAATATATTAATACAGTAGAAAACCAAAAAGACAAACGAGTGAAATGTTTTCAATCTGACAATGGTACCGAATTTAATAATAACGAATTCGACTCTATGTTGAATAAACGCGGAATTGTTAGGCGCTTGACGATACCCTACAATCCGGAGCAAAACGGAACAGCGGAGAGGAAAACCGCACTCTACTAGATACCGCACGTTGTCTGCTCACGGAGTCAGGCCTACCCGATACTTTTGGGCTGAAGCGATTAATACCGCTAATTATATACGCAACCGTGTACCAACCAGTAGTCTGAATGGGAAAACTCCATACGAATTATACACCGGAAAACCCCAGATGTCAGTTACTTTAGAGAGTTCGGACGTAAAGTTTTTGTCTGAATAGAAACCCGAATCGTGGAAAATTTGATAAAAGGGCAAAGAAGGTATTTTCTTAGGTTATTCCGAAGAATCAAAAGCATATAGAGTATGGCTACCAGTTGAACAAAAGACTGAACTGACTCGTGATATAAAGTTCGTCGAATCGAATAGTGAGGAAGGTAGGCGTGAGCCAACTAATGTTTTTCCTGAAATTGAGGACAACGACTCTGAAACACAACTCAGAGACGAGCCCCCTTTGTTTTATCATTGGGATGACCCTATTGAGGAAAACGACACTCCTATTGCGGAAGTTGAAAATCAGATTTTAGTAAGAGGTCCGGGAAGACCCAGACTAGAACGAACGGGACTCAGAGGACGACCTGCAAAGTTGTACCACATGGTTCCCGAGGCGAATTCAAACTCAGTGTTATTCGAACAGTCGTTAAACTCCGAAATATGCATAAAACAAGCTCTGAATTCAGCCGATTCTGAGGATTGGTACAGAGCAATGGCGGACGAGATATCATCAATAATTAAAAGTAAAACTTGGAATTTAGTTGATAGACCTAGCAACGAACGTGTAATTGAAGTAGAATTGTTCTGCGAAATAAATTTAAAAGTGACGGTGCGCTTGATCGTAGAAAGGCTAGATTGGTCGCCCAAGGCTTTGATCAGCAACCCGGAATACACTTTAACCATACGTTTGCACCAGTTGCGAGATTAGGTTCGGTAAGATTGCTTTCAGCAATTGCCGCACATCGAGGCATGCAATTACATCAATTAGATGTTGCCTGTGCCTATTTAAACGGTGAACTTGAGGAAACCATTTACATGGAACCACCAAAACAGTTAAATAAGGTACTGGAAATCATATGTTCACAAGGAAAACCTCACTTGAGGGAAGCTGCAGCTGACATGCTAAATGAATTACGGAAAGGTGACAAAGTATGTCTACTCAATAAGGCCTTATACGGCTTGAAACAGGCTGGCAGAACCTGGTACTCAAAATTATCGAAAGTCTTAGTGGAATGCGGAATAAAACCCACTAATTCCGACCCTTGTTTATACCGCAGTGGTGAAGGGAAGACTTATTACTTGTTGCATTTTATGTAGACGACATAATTATTGCTTCGAAAAATTCTGAATCTGTAGAAAAACTGAAACGTAAGTTAGCTAAAAGTTTGAAATAAAGGATATGGGAGGCATAAATTACTGTTTAGGAATTGAATTCTCTTGTTCCGACGGTAAAGTTTCGTTAAATCAAAGAAATCATATAATTGAATGTCTGGACAGATTCGGTATGACTGATTGTAATCCTGTCAGCACCCCGATTGATCCGAACGTGAAATTGTCACAGCCGACCGAACCGCCATCCGAAGAAGAGAAAAGCTACCATACAGGGAACTAATAGGCTCTTTGACTTACTTATCCGCAGCGACTCGACCCGATATAAGTTTTGCCGTCAGCTATCTTAGTCAGTTCAATAACTGTTTTCGAAAATGTCATTGGGAAGCGGGGAAACGAGTCCTGAGATACCTTAAGGGAACTATGAACCTTGGGTTAATATACACGTCGAATAAAGAAACACTTAAGGGTTTTGTTGACGCTGATTGGGCTGGATGTCCTGTAGACAGAAGATCCTTTACCGGATTTTCGTTCATATTGTCTGGTTGTCCCGTTACTTGGGAATGTAAAAGCAGCGAACGGTGGCTCTTTCGTCCACTGAGGCGGAATATATGGGGCTATCGGAAGTATCGAAAGAGGCTATTTACCTTCGTAGATTTTTGTGCGAGTTGGATTCCGAGTGTCTTTCGCGACTAACTGTACATTGTGATAGCATGAGTGCTATAAAATTAGCGGAAAACCCCGTATTCCATGCTCGAAGTAAGCACATTGACGTGCGTTACCACTTTGTACGCGAAGCTTTGTATAATGGTCAATTCGATTTGCGACATATTTCAACCAACGAAATGCTTGCTGATTTGCTCACGAAGGCACTACCACGTCGAAAGTTTGAAGAATGCGTCAAGTTGTTGGGTTTATCCAATTGTTTAGTGTCGGTAGCGTGTGCCTCAAGGGAAGTGTTGAAGTGAACCCCGTTTTACGAGACGACAATGAAGTGTGGCATGCGACACACGTTCTACCTGCCCTTGACCAGTGTTCGATAGTGCGCGCTTAGCGATAGACGTGTTGTTACGATGATCCTATGTTTTGTGTATTAAATGCAGACACTAATCTGATTACTTATATTATGTTATTCACATATCTGTATAATGCTCGTAGGAACCGTTAGTTTTGTGCTACTCATATTACGTTCACTAATAAATCTAATTCTGTGTATCATGCGATTCCATTGTGTAGGAAACCGCCGAATATTCTAACAGCTTTATTACAAAATAACATTCGTGTGTATCATGTTACTATAAATATAAAATGAATTTCTTTACATGTTAATATTTCATTTCATTTTTCATTTTCATTATCATTTATTGATAACTATACACGGGCCGATGGCCCAACCTAGTTGTATATGATACAAATTTATTACTTTTCGAGATAGAAGAAAAGAAACAGAAACAGCGATTCTGTTTGATAAAATAAGAAGTATGCAACTGAAGCAAATACTTGCGGCGCTAGCGGTGTAATAAAATACAGGTAGTTTAGAATGTTTAGGGTTTAGGCTTAGACCTTTGTCTTTCTTTTGTACCCTGTTATATACTTACAAAATTTTATACATACCTAGTCTCTCCTTTCTGTTACGTATTGTATAGTTTATTTATCTGTCAATTTAAAAAAGTTTTATTTAAACCTAACTCAGTGTGGTAGGCATTTTTTTATAGTGTTACAGTAACTTAAGTGGGAACTAGGATAGATAAACGAACAACAGCTAGTGCCAGAATCAACTATAAAATTTGTTGCTCCGTTAAAAACATGCCTTTGCATAAAAGTAAAGTGTGGTACTATTTTGAAAATCAAAATGTAACTTGTGTCGATCCTTGAAAAAGCACTTAGCATTAAGGCATATAAGTGTCTCGCTTAGCCATAACGATTCGGCAGTAGTCAACAGGGGATGTGACAGAGAAGTAGTTGCAGTAGTTGAAGAACAAGCCTTATCATAATGCAGTATTTGTCTTAGTCAAGTTCTTTTTATTAATTTACTTTTTAATAATCTATAGGAACACTGTGGCACGATTTAAATAAAATTAAATAAAAACCCTTAACCACAAAAAATATTTAAATTACTAAATACGTATTTCGACCACTATGTGACCATCATCAGTAGAAAAAAAAAAAAAAGCTGTTGTCATTGACAATTCACTTGTTTGTTGTTGAGAACACCAGCCTGCGGGTGAGGAGAATATCCTCGATAGTGTTTAAAGCAACAATATAGTAAATTATAGGTTGGGAAGGTTCACTTCAGCCTAAGTGGTAAGGAGAATATCCTCTGAAGTGTTCCAGAACAACAGCTCTTTTTTTTTTTTTACTGATGATGGCCACATAGTGGTCGAAATACGTATTTAGTAATTTAAATATTTTTTGTGGTTAAGGGTTTTTATTTAATTTTATTTAATTAATTTACTTTTTATCAACTGAATCCTGCCGTAATCTTTTATATTGAATACTCATCGCTCTGTATTGGAATTTTAGAATAATCTTTTTTATTTTTCAGCTTAAAGAAGATTGAGTTCGAAGAGGCTGATGTGAAAATGGTAAGCGTAGTTCAAGGTCCGCCGGATTTGGAATCTACAAAATCAGCAGAATCCTCAACACAAAAGCTCGGGCCGCCGCGTTGAAAAAGTTTAGCAGTTCAGTCGAAAATTTTTTTGCTACCTTCTGCTGCGTCTTCTGTAGTTTCAGAAAAAATTACCGGGCAAATAGCAAAAATGGTTTGTATGGATTTGCAGCCAGTATCTATAGTACAAGATGTTGGTTTTTGTGAATGAATGCGCTTACTGTCTCCCGACTATGGAATGCCATCACGAAAAAACTATTATGAGTAGAATTCATCTTCTTTTTCGAAGTACAAAATGAGCTAAAACTAAAGCTAAACAAATCTGAATTCGTCTCATGTACTTTGAGCCCAGTAAAATTACAAAATTTGGAGGAAATAATACTGACTGGGCTGAAACTTTGTAAACAAACTTGTTTTGGGGTACTATTTAACATATTAAAAGTTCCCATGTCTAGACGCTACGTTGCGGACAGGAGTGGGTCCAAAAGTCCAAAAAATCAGTTTTTCGCAAACAACTCGGAAAATATTAACTTTGTGGAAATTTATGTTAATATCAAAATTGTAGCTAACAAAATTTTACAGTTTTTTATTCAAGTCTGTACGATCAAATGTAGCAGATATAATATTTTTAAGCATCGGTAGTTGTGGGACGGAACGAAAAAGATATTTCTTAATAGTAAATATACCTTATTTAATTCAAAGAAACTTTTTTCATAGTGTCATATTTACAACATAACCTACATGATCAATAATAAAAATAAAATCCTCACATTTTATTAACCAATTGCTATTTTATTGCTTCGGACTCTTCTGAATCTTTGGTGCTTACGTACAGTACTATTGGTCCTAAAAATATCGCCTTAGTACCAAACGATTCAGAAAGACCCCCAAGAATAACTTCCGACACTTCAATAAGTACAGAAAAACGGTTAAGGACACGTTTTTTCATCATTTCATGCGACTCTTGGTGATGATCTGCTACATACCTAAACTTACTGTCTCTTGAAATGCCAGTTTTCCATCACGATGCATTCAAAATTACATGCCACAAACTTTATTTTATAGAAAATTTTATCAGCTATAATTTCGGTCTCTTGAATTTTTTCAGAAAATTAATATACACGAAGATTTTTTAAAAAAAAACGAATGCTAATGCAATTTTTCCCTACTTTTTTTTTAAATAAAACATACTTTGCGAAGGACTTATACTACTTTAATACGTTCATATATATATATATATATATATATATATATATATATATATATATGTAGTAATGAAAACAAGATAACATAAATTTTTGAAAAATTATTATCCGCATATTTTTGGACTAAAATGTTAATTTAACAGAAACTGATTTTCTTTCTTAAATATTTAAACACCTGTAACTCGTCAACGTTTCAATGAAAAAAGTTTTACTACATTTCAGTTCAAAGATAATTAAAATACAAGAAAAATACATATTACTGCCTTCAACCAATCAGCAAAAGTTATTTTCCAAAATGCACTGAAAAATGACATTTTTACATGTTTTTTTGTTCTTTACTTCAAGCTATCTTTAACAAAATGGCTTCATACATACTTCATCATGTTCAAAATTTTATTCTCTTCTACTTTTGTTATAGATACAATATGTGTACGACCTATACTTTCAAAATTAATACTGCTTTTTACATGCAAAACATCCACTATCAACATAAAAAAAAAATGTTTTTTAATTAAATAACTCGGCGAATTTAATTATCTTTGAAATAAGATGTCGTAAAGCTTTTTTCATTGAAACGTCGACGAGATACAGGTGTTTAAATATTTAAGAAAGAAAGTCAGTTTCTATTAAAATAACATTTTAATCCAAAAATATGTGGATAATAATTTTTCAAAAATTTACTTTATCTTGTTTTCATTACTTTATATATATATATATATATATATATATATATATATATATATAAAGGTATTAAAGTAGTATAAGTCCTTCGCAAAGTATGTTTTATTTAAAAAAAAAGTTTATGAATATTGCTGTTTTTGATAAATTAGGGAAAAATTGCATTAGCATTCGTTTTTTTTTTTAAATCTTCGTTTCTATTAACTTTACAAAAAAATTCAAGAGACCGAAATTATATCTGATAAAATTTTCTATAAAATAAAGTTTGTGGCATATAATTTTGAATGCATCGTGATGGAAAACTGGCGTTTCAAGGGACAGTAAGTTTACGTATGTAGCTGATCATCACTATGAGTCGCCTGAAATGACGAAAAAACGTGTCCTTAACCATTTTTCTGTATTTATTGAAGTGTCGGAAGTGTTTCTTGGGGGTTTTTCTGAATCGTTTAGTACTAAGGCGATATTTTTAGGACCAATAGTACTGTACGTAAGCACCAAAGATTCAGAAGAGTTATTATTATTATTATTATTATAACAAAAGAAATAACAAATGAAGATCAAATGCCCACAATATCTAGGTAGCATTGCAAGTTTTTCCTGGGTTTTCCTTGCGATATTAACATGAAATACAGCCTACATACATGATTTCTATTTATACATACAATAACTAATTACATAACAATAAGCATATTAACTAGAAAACCATTATTTCGGCAAATTATAAATGTTGGGCGATCTTGGTAGCCACAGGTTGCTTAACCCCCTTCACTGAATCTCGGTAAAATAAGACATAAAATCAGAAATCTCTCAATTGTATAAATAGAAACATGTTAAAAAATGTTTCCCAAATTATTGAATTTATATAAAATTCACCAATAAAAATTAATCAGCTGATTTCACGTTAAGCGTATTGGCTACCATAGGAAAGTCGATCCCAGGTCGCAACACAAATTGAAGGCAATCATTCTGTTAAACTTTAAAAAATTTTGCTTAGTGTACTCAAACCAAATATTTCAAACATCAATAAATCAAAGTAACCTTCAATTTATGTCATAAACGTCAAACTTGAAGTTTTTATTATTTTGACAACGATCCTAGGTCATGGATCGAAACGTAAATAAAATAGATTTTAGAAACTATGAGTGGTTTCATTCCCAAAGAAGATTAAGAAGAATGCTAAACAAACCACAACAAACATACAGGGAGTATTTAGCAATTGGTTAATAAAATGTGAGGATTTTATTTTTATTATTGTTTATGTAGGTTATGTTGTAAAAATGACACTATGAAAAAAGTTTTTTTGAATTAAATAAGGTATATTTACTATTAAGAAATATCTTTTTCGTTCCGTCCCAAAACTACCGGTGCTTAAAAAAATTATATCTCTGCTCGATTTGGTCGTACAGACCTAAATAAAAAATGAAATTATGTGGGATTTTGTAAGCTACAATTTTGATATCAACATAAATTTTCGTAAATTTGATATTTTCCGAGTTATTACGAAAAAACAATTCTTTGGACCGTGCCCGCAACGTAGCGTCTACACGTGAGAACTTTTAATATGTTGAATAGTACCCTAAAACAAGCCTGTTTACAAAGTTTCAGCCCAGTGAGTATTATTTCCTCCAAATCGACAAATTTCAAGTCATTTTACTGGGCTATTTCGATACCTGGACATCATGTCATACCGAATCCTACATTACTTTAACTGTCCATTACCTAGATAGTGAGTTTAAAATGCAACACTTCTGCTTAGATATAGCAGCAATGCCCGAGCGTCATACTGCTACTAACCTAGCAGAAACAATTATGGAAATTATACACGACTGGGGATTGGATAAAAAGGTATCGGCAATCGTTCATGACAACGCAGCAAATATCACTAAAGCAATGACAAGTTGAAAGTGTTTCATGTTCAGCCCATTCACTGCAGTTGTCAATAAATAAAGGATTAAAAAGTGACAAATACACTAAAGAACTAATTTCGAACGTAAGTTCCGTCGTGGGTCATTTCAATCATTCTACAACTGTAACTGCAGAACTACAAAAACGACAAAAACAAATGGGCATGCCAATTAAACGATTAGTTTAGGGTGTAAAAACAAGTTGGAATTTGACACTTTTTATGATTGAAAGGATTTTAGAAGTAAAATCTGTTATTGCTGCGATTTTAAATGTTTGAGAAGTTACTTCGTTCCAAAGGGCCATAACTGTAGAAATATCGCAACAAGAATGGGCGCTAAGTCAACAGCTTGCAGCAATTTTAAAGACTCTTCAAATAGCGACAACAACACTTTACATGGATAAAAATGTGTCGTACTCCTCGGTAATACCTATCATTGTGTAACTAACAACGAAGTTTTTAAAACCGAAATCTACCGATTCTGAAATACTATCAAACTTTAAATGTACTGTTAAGAACAATCTAGAAAAACGTTTTCATTTAACGTTTTGTAATGAACAAATATCACCATTAATCTTAGCTTTCTTGGACAATATCAAAAAATTAAAATTTCTACCAAACAATGTTAAAGAAAAAGTTTAACTAAAAATTGTTTCAGAATTGGGAGTTCAAAACAAAAATCAAAACAACATTTTAAAAAATTCATCAACTGCACTTGATTTTCTTCTGGGTGAAGAAGTGGAAAAAGCAGAAGAAGATTATGAAATTGGAGAAAGCTTTGAATTTAGCCGCTACAAATTGGATTTATCAATATGCTGTAATGAAGACCCTTTGATTTGATGGAAGCAAAACAGCTATCGCTACCCTACATTGGCAAAAGTCGCAGGAAAATACTTGTGCATTCCCGCAACTTCAGCTGCATCGGAACGCGTATTTTCAATATCCGGAAATATTATAACGCATAAACGAGCCTGTCTTAGTACAAAAAGTGTTCGATGTCTAGTGTCATTACATCAAAACATTAAAAACTAAAATGCATAGCAATATTAACTGATAAATTACCCACAGGTTTCTTTCTCTTTTTAGTTTTAACCTAACTTCTTAATACAATGTACAGAGTGTCTATATTTGGACACTTTCGCAAGCTATCTAGCTTATATTTAAAAATAGAAAGATGCGGTTTTCGCAACACTACTCTTTTTTTTGTGAAACTAAACATGTAGCCAACAAAATTTTTATTGTCCTCTTGGTTTTTGAGGTACAGGGTAAAATTGGAAATTATCACTTGAGGGAAATTCCTCGTATCTCGGTTGTTTAACTTATTGGAGAGATGACAAGGTATTCTTATAGAACTTTTGCCGTAGAATCCAGTAGCCTAGTTTGTTTCTTTCTGGCACCATCTGTCTTTTAGTTATGAAGCAAAAAAATTTTTTAAATAGGACAACCTGTACATTTTTAATTAAATTAAGCATTTTCTGGGCTTTTCGAAAATATATAGACTTATTTTGAAAAATAACTGAATAAACTACACTTTTCACAAAATTAATATTTTGCTTCATAGTAGGTCATGGAAATATGTTTGCAAATTATCTATTCTGAAAATGCTATAAAGTGATTTTTGAATAATTTAACTGTATAATTTGTAACTATAGCGTTTTCAATTTTTCATATAACATATATTAACAACAACAATATATAATAATAACTATGGAAATTGTTCAAAATGATTACCATTTTCTATAATACACAATTTACATAGTTTGGTTATTTGTTGTAGAGTATTTAGAAGAATTAATGAACATAATTGTATTTACTGTTACCATGGCCTACTCCTACTATGAATAACGTATTAATTTTAAGAAAAATGTAGTTTATTCAGTTATTTTTTAAAATAAGTATAAACTGTTATATATTCTTGAAAAGCCCAGAAAATGCTTAATTTAATTAGTTAAAAATATATGGGGTGCCCTATTTATCATAATTTAAAAAAATGGACGGCGCAAGAAAGAAACAATCTGCGCTACTGGATTCTACGGAAAAAGTTCTATAAGAATACTTTGTCACCTCTTAATAAGTTAAACGATAACCAAGATACGGGAAATGTCCCAAAAGTGATAATTTCAATTTTACCCTGTATCTCAAAAACCAATAGGGCTATGAAAATTTTGTTGATGGTAAAGTACAGTGTCGCGAAAACCGCAACCTTCTATCTTCCAAAATAAGCGAGATACTTTGCAAAAATATCCAAATATAGATACCCTGTACTTGTACTGTAATTGTAATTGTAATCGTATACTATGTAGTGTACTAGTCTACTAAATAAAATAAAAAACTAGGATATATTGAAACTTATCGTTACCTGCTCTATGTTCCAGAAACAGTGAAACGTTATTGTTGGCCCTCGCCTTGGGCGTTGCTGAAACAGTCTTTTAACTTAGTTCTTATAATGTTAGAATTAGGACCTACCTGGGGCAACATATTTTATCCGTATTAGCAGAACTATCTTTTGTAAACTTCCGCACTAACTCTGAACTCTATCTTCAGCGGTTTAGTGAGACTATCGGGGGGGGGGGGAGTCTTTAATAAATACGGATTAATAAGGCGCCACTATACTTAGGTAAGATGTAAGACCAAGAAATATCGTTAAAAAAAATACAGAAACCTCAACGAAAACATTTTCTTATTAGAACACTAAATTTTGTATTCTTAGATGATATAACGTTGGTCCTGAAATAAAATAAAGCACATAAATATACAATAGGGACAGCAATTTACGTCTCAAAGCAATAAAATCAATAAATCAAACAAACTCCTTGCACTTGTTAAATTTTGCTTTAGTGTAATGGGGCATGGATACTCTACTTATTAAATTTAAGCACTTTTGGTTCATATATAATTTATGGAATCCAAAAATAAGTATGGGGTAGATTAAGCATAATTTCTAAAGTATTTCTTTAGGTGTGTTTAAAGATTTATAAACTTATAAAAAATTAGAGTTCTTAAATATCAACCTATATTAACTGAAAAATAATTTTGATTTAAGCTGACAGGTATTTACAATAATTTGGTGAGTGCTTCATTAACTCTATGAACGTATTTTAATAATCTTGGTTATATCAAAGCCTCTAAATTAAATAGGCATTATATATATCATTAACAAAATCCTTTACTTCTAGCCATCTTTTCAGTACTGACCAAACGACGTACATCTTTACAAAATTAATTTTGTAATAAAATTTTTTAATTAGTAAATTTTATCTTTGTTACATATGCATCCTATATATGCAAGTTCTCAACTATATGATTCATAATCTAGTTCATGAATAGTTTGTTTAGATAAATAAGTTTATAAAACATAATATTAATTTAGAACAAAATTTGAAATCTAAATTCATTTGTTAAATGTAATCTTCAAGATGTTAGTTTCCATCAGTTCAAACTACCAAGATTAAGCTTAAACACGACATTGTACGTCTTACAGATGCTTTTTAAAACAAAATATAACAACTTACCGACCTTGAACGTAAAGATCAAATTGCTACGAACCATTAGACGGATAAATTCTAATTATGTGAGACCTTCACTGTTGAACAAATACAACAAAAGGTTTTTGACTACATTGATGTGCCTACGCCTCATAAATTAAATCCACAAGAATAAAGGATGGAACTGATGTAGGTTTCCCATGCGTATACATTTTATACGTGATGAATTAACGGTTTCGTACGGCTACTATGAAAGTAAATCTTCTGTGTAGCGATTTTCACATAGTCTTTTGTTTCAGATGTCTAGCATTTATGTTCGCAAAACCATTATTTAAAATATAACGTCAATGTTATAGATGTCCACATTTATACATCTTACATATCACAAATGAACTGCTTTGTATTGCTTTTAATTAAAGTCTAACGTGAGTATTGCGCATTAATGGACCTCCAAACTACTGATTGATGTAATACTCGAAATGAATGGCAACTCGCAATTTGCCCTTTCTTATTGATTTCTCCATCTGGTTGCTATTAAGGTAAAAGGTCGACTGACTCGTTCGATAATAGCTGAGACCTCAACACTTTAGTATTGAAAACAGAACAGATGCGCATAATCATGCTATTTAATATTACCTTGAAGGAAATTCTGAATAGCACGTTCGAGTTTTAACATAATTTTTTAGAATACGGACGGGAGTATTTACAACTATGCATTCAATTTATTAGATAATTAGAATAAAAAGGACAATTACTAGGGTGTTTCGAAACTTATGACACCTATTAATTAAACATGGGTTCTAGACATGCGATTCATATTGAATTATAAAAATAAATTTGAAATTTTTGGTAACACAATACGCAACGTATACGTTATTGCAAAAGAGGAAAAGCGAATTGTTACAATATTACTATACTTGCTAAATGCTATAGTAAACGTAATATTAGTAATCTATTTTACAACCAAATTTGAGTCTAGAACCGCCTAGATTCGGATCAAATATTGCTGGTATCCGGATCCAAAACCTGAGTTTGAAATTCAAACTCGGATTTAGGATCTGAATATAGACTGCGGATCCGCGAGCCGGATTTACATAACCTATTTTTGGATCCGGATGTAAAAATTCAAAGCTGCGATCCGGATTTATGTAAGCTATTTTAGAATCCGGGTTTTGAATCCAGTACCACATTTATACAGATCCGGTTCTTAGATCCGAATCCAGATCTGATTAACAGCCCTATTAACTACTTACTACCACCCTTTAGAAATAAAGCACAAGTATAACAGGCTGCATTAAAACTTCTTCGTTAAAAATCATCCACTCAGCGTTTCAAGATTCATAGTTCTGCCGGTTATAATTTGTATTGACTATAATAAAAAATGGACAGAGGCTACGCTATATTGTATATTTATTACATCAGAACTTTATTAATATCCTAGATAATCTATTTATACGGATGCTTTTCAGCTGTATAAACTTATTGAAGCGTATCGCTGACTAATATAACACCCAATAGAAAACGACTGACTAGTCGCTCAGAATAGCAACTGTAATGATGATAAAATTAATCAATCGTAGAAAATCTTCTAACATACACCCGCAAGATTCGATCGTTTATAGCATTTCATCTCTTTGACAGTGAACGATTTATTTTAGGAGAATATGCCCAGAAAAACGTTATCGTTCTTGCTTTACTACATTACATTATTAGTTATCCCTCTATAAAGATTTATGAGCAGAAAATTCAAATACATCGGCTTGCGTTCAGAACTATTTACTACAAGCAAAAAATGTTTAAAGCTATATTCTAAGAGATTGAAAAATTTGCATAGATAACGGAAGATTTTATGTTATTACATCTTAAAAATTGTTTCAGGGTTTCTAAAAAAATGTTTTTATACATATAACTTTTCTTTCATTGTGCTCATAATGGCAGTCATTTTGATTAAAGCACAGTTTCGAACTGAATTTTTCTAAACTTCCTTCCAATTGTTTGCGATAAGACAAATGTGTTCGCGGAGAATAGGGATGCCTTAACAATTCATGCACATCACGGGCGGCGAAAAGGTAAAGATAA
Organism: Platerodrilus igneus; assembly: GCA_036346225.1. Taxonomy (NCBI): domain Eukaryota; kingdom Metazoa; phylum Arthropoda; class Insecta; order Coleoptera; family Lycidae; genus Platerodrilus; species Platerodrilus igneus. The sequence continues at coordinate 49,282 of JARFIW010001379.1, read as the reverse complement.
GTATTTATTTAGTTCCATTTGGTTGAAAAGATATGCAAATATGAGTTATAATATAGATTGCGTGAATATTCCAAGTTCAATTCTCTTGGGGCGCTAGTACAGCCTTAATCTAAGACGACGCGGCGTAAAAATACAATACCCAAACGAAGGGATCAGGGGAATTTTTACACAGATATGGCCACAATCAACTTGAAATTGGATTGTTTAGGGCAGTATACTTCACATGTGTGAATAGATTAGGATTATGGAGCGACTGGCCCTTCGGATACTAAAATTTGGATAGTAAAACTGTATACTGCGATTTCAAGATGATTTACGCAAGCTTTATTCAAACACGATCGTATAACCCGGTTTATTGCTTATAACGAATTTAACTTGAAGGGATACTCCTGACTTTTTGTTATATTTCAACTACATACAGGGATTATTTATACGTGTTATGGCTGATCCTATTGAATATCGTTAAATCAAAATTTACACCTCTTACAATGTAAAGTCATTCACACTCATTTCGATAAGCTTTATGCTTTTGCATTGGTCTTTAGTAATATGCTGATTACAAAGCGAACTTATACCTATTATAAAAACCTATAACAGCAAGCTGTTTTTTTTTTAGTAAAAGCGTCGTAAAACCAGTAACTATAAACCGCCGGTGCAACGCACATAATATTCACAGCATTTTCAAAGCCCTTATGCAGCCTATTTTTGCTAATAGTATTCTGCTACTGTGTAAATTTCGTAATTATTTGATTATAAAATGTTAATCATTGTTTTCCATAAATAATATTCACGATTTGAAGCAAAGCATTGAACGATAACGTTAAACTTTAATTTGTAAACTTTTATTCTAAATTTAAAACCTTAAGCAATAAATACATATCTATATTTTAAAATGTGGTAGAAACTCTGAGTAAAATTAACTCTTTATAAAAATCGGAAATGTAATCACCCACGTTACGATTTGATTCGATCATACTAGGGTCTTCGCTAAGGCATCTTTTACCATGTTGTCAGTTACAAACTACTACACTACCTAAAATTCTATTTAGAATAAAATCTGAATTTTAAATGAATAGATTTACTAGGGGTAAAGAAAAAGCACATTTCAAAGAATTGTTTTTATATTTTCCACAAATTTCGGAAGAATGTTACGTACTATATTGACGTTAAGCGCGTGAATTAAATTTTGCTTTACAAACTAAACTTAACAGTAAATACTGTGCGAACTAGTTTGCATGGCAGACAAGCAAATCCTATAAAAGCAAACGAAAACCTGTTAGGGGTATACAAACTTCAATACTTTCACCTACCTGGAAAAGTTTTTGAACTTTCTGTCCAATAAAAATTGTTGGATTCAGTATTACTAGACGATAGGTTTGATGGAGCCTTGTGTACACTTTTTTCCCCACCTACTATTTTAAGTTAAGCACAAACAACAATAAAACTGCAAGACGGTTACCTAACCTATATTATCAAAACATGAATATCACAGTATTTAGCAAACACAACCAAACAAATAAACTAAACTCTATCCCTAATTGGCCAAGTATGCGCGTTTCTATATGAAAAAAAGCATTTTAAATTTATTCAATTACAGTTATCCAACCAATTCGACTAGTACATATAAATGTATAACTAATATAATGGTGGTGATTGTTTATACTAAAACTTCCTGCTACATTACGCTTTAACTAAGCGTGCACCAACCTAAAAGTCTTTATCTAATAAATTTTACGTAGATGATAAAATATACATCAACAGAATATGCAGCAAGTGAAAAACAATATTCTATCACTTATACTTTTTTGATCGTATACAAGCCTCAAACGACCTTGCTACGCAGAACAAATTGAGATTTCATGTATTTATGTATTCACCTTAGAAACACTTTTGCAATGTAAGGTCACTTATTTCAGGTCAGCGATTATTTTCGCGTTTGAAAACGTGTTTCACTTCAAACCCGAATTCAAAGCTACTGTTACTAATTACTCAACCTGTTCACCGGCACGACGGTGATGCTTGTCAATCGACTAACTGAAGATGTAAGCTTATACTGAAAGGCCTGAATGAATCTGAATGATTCCTTCCATTGTGCTACATCGATATTTATAAGTTACGTTATTTCAAGTAACAATACGGATTTCCCTGTCTACATGGTTTACACGATTTGAACTATCTTAAAATCGAAGTATGCGAGACTGGTTATATGTACTCTAACATTTTTTACTTAATTCCTATAGTTGTGTCGTTGGTTAGTCAGTACGCCTCAAGTTTTATACCGTTCTATTGGGTTCTATATATTTAAGTACTTCACAATAATTTTAATGTTCTTCAATTTGTGATAATGTTTATGAATACACTTGCCTAGGCTTGGTATTCTGCTGAAATGTGTCGGTTTTTTATCTAATTTAATATGTTTACTGAGAATTTCTGTTCTAATTGCTGGTTGTAATAAAAACGTAAGGTGCTTTAGTATCTAGGTCTTATTTTAATATTATGACGAAATACCCATGTCAGTAAATTGTAAACCACCCAAACTTCTATAAAATTTTAAGGATATCTTTGTGGTAAAGCTCATTTCATTGATTTAAATTAATAAGTGCAATTTTATTTACAAGTATATGCTTAATTAACGCAGTAGCGATATAAAAACGATGCATTTACGAGATTTTTAGCTTAATTTCACACTCATTTGCAATTAACATATTAATAAGTTAACTGCAGATAACACATCATTATTTCCCATTTCGGGTATTTCTCCGTATATGTTATTAACCCATCCGCAAATAATGTTGCATGAAAGATTTACACTGCAATGAAATAATGCAATCATATGGCATCCTTTCACATGCCCCACATCTGTTGTGAAGTAGTGAAACTTTTCTCCAGGACCCCAAGATGAACTATTTTCAGGTTTTTAACAATTAATTTTGATTATAAGTCACGGCAAATCTACATTTCAGTATGGTTCAAAAATCGACAATCACCACTAACTCAAAAAGAAGATCATTTCTTAAAACCAACTAAAGTTTGTTATGAAAATAATATTTTTCAATTTATAGCGAATTAATCTCGTTATACTATAAGCCATAACGATCCAGATTCTAAAATAAAATAAGATCAATCTTTTGTTGAATGACAATTTGGAAAAGGTCAAGTTACAAATTTAGGCCTTTTGGGTGGCTATTCGGGGTTGTGTGAGATTGTTCTTCATTGTTCAAAATTTAAATAATTTCAGTATTTTTATATATTTTTTTTATTCAAGTAGGTGTGTTGTTCTTGTGAGATTCTAAAGGTACTATACGTTTGGGATTAGAAAAGTTGGGATTTTTAGCAAAAGATTATTATTAAGTTGTTAAATCGCTATAGGAATGGTAAAAAACTTAAATTCACTTAGAGTTTTGTATTATTATTATTATAAGTTATTATTATAAGTTATAAGATTTATATATATACATATATCATATATATATATATATATATATATATATATATATATATATATACATTGCCGTGGACTCTGGGATAGTTCTGGGAACACTCGAGCCTCCGCCCAAAAATCATTCAAGCTCCACAAATTGGGCGTCATAAAATTGCCGTGGAACCTGGGATAGTTTGAGAACTAAGCCTTTAACATCCAGCCTTCACCTGGGCCAATGTACAATTTTCACAATTAAAAAAAATTCCTTACCCTTATTTTATTAAGACGCCTTCAAACTCCTCTGCATCCCTGGCTAGCTTAGCTGGGCCTCTTCTCGAATATTAAAATTTACGGACATACGTCTTTCACACTTGCACACCATTCATTAAAATCACCAAATAATACAACAACCATACAACTTTTTATTTACACATATTAACAAAAAAATTACATTTACACAAGTGTTAAAACAGTTTGATACAATAATTATAAAACTCAATTTATGGTATGTTTTTAAAGTCCTTGCTTTTTCTAATAATTTTTAAACACATTCAATTAGATCTGAGTAGATGGACCCCACATGTTACCCTAAAGTGACTTAACACTGGAGTACTGTGAGCTCATTATAACCCAGTTTTGTTTGTATATGCCTTTTACACCTTGCATAAGCTAAAACAAAATTTACAGACCCGTTTGCCCTTTACAACACAATTTTTATCCTGAATAAAATTTTAATATATTCGAAATACACCCTTTTTTAATACTCAAATTTAGTAAATTGTCCTATACATGTATCTTTCTAAATAAATTTCTAAAACCATAAATATACCACAAAAGTCAACTACACAACACAAAAATTTCACAAATGTTTATACAATAACAGAAATTTCAAATAAATACCTGGAGAATTCTTCGGTCTTCATTGCCGTCGGAGCTGATTTCCAGAAAACCCCTCGGCGTTGTTTCAATTTACTGTGCTGCTCAGCGGATCCACTGGCCTCTACCATCTGCTATATCTGTAAATATTCGCTTCGTTTCACAGTACCAATCCATATATCATACATACAAACTTGATTACTTGTGATGCTTACCCCCATATATCATGCATCCATTTAATAATTTTTTTGTTGTAGTAGCCGGACCTTTTTAAATTTAACACGCACTACTCGTACTTCACGTCTATAATTAGAAGTCCGCTACTACCGTTTTATACTTGCAACTACTATATCTACGGTAACATTACTACACATACATAAAATACTCCCAAAAAGCTTTATTATCTTATTCTGAATCGGTATTCAGCACTTTATCGAAGTAAAGGAAAACAGAGCCTTAATAACCTAGCTTGGGTATTTATATCCTTTCAAACCCTCCTAGTGGACGCGCTTTCTTCGAAAAGCATATTTTCAAAACAAATTCTACAAATTTTGAGCGTAACCGTCTCTGAATTCGTAAAATTTGTTCCGTCCTACGTGCTGTATACCCCGAATTCGCTTTCAACTTTCGCGTGTGCGCTCGTTTGGAAAACTGTCTGCTTTCAACCAATGACAAAATTTTCTGCCGTCACAAACTCCACCTAAACTCTATTTATCTTTGTTCTATACATGTTTGTTGTCTCGTTCAAAACCCCACTTGAGTTACAGAAAATCGATATTGCTGACATTCTATCCCAACTCCACGTGTATATTGTACGTGCATTTCAATTCCTTGGTTGCTTTATATCTGTCTCTATCTGTTGTATATTACCGATTGTCCATTTTCCTCGCTCCTTAAGATGTTTGTTACCCTAGTTGTTTATCGAAACTGACTGTTGAAAACAATTTCAATGAAATCTTATCTTAACGTACATAAAAATTCTGCGAACGTAACCTTTAACAAGCAGGTGTTTCTATTAATTATCGACCGTTTAAACATAACAATTCCTAGACTTTCTACTTCTTCGTATATGATATAACTGACGTTGGCTTATACAACGAATACATTTGCTTTGGGATTATTGATTTTCTTACACAGAACGCTCCCTTTTGCTTATGTGTTTAATTAAAATAACTTATGGTTAATTATGCGTTTCCTTGAACTTCTATTTGCTTTAAAGCTTTCTTCCGTCCTGTGATCCTAACATTTTAATTATTAAACATAAAATACTCTAATATTCGTCCGTTTTCACTAAATGAATTAAATTAATTTTGCGTGTAAATAATTTGCTTTTTTCTATATACAGGGTTGTAGAAATTTTATTGTTTCACACTGATTTACCCTTTTAAATCCACAACAATATATATAAATATATATATATATATATATATATATATATATATATATATATTATCTAGATCATATTAATTTTAGATGATGTCAAATTCCTTTAATCTTAACCAAGCATTCATATAATATAATTCGGGAAATATATGTAGTAGAAAACAGTATTGAAAGGTTTGGTTCTCAAATTTCAGGGAAATTAGTGAATAAACTCAAAATTGTACTTTCGCAATAACAATCCAGTAATTAATGACACACGCATTATAAATACAATCAACAACAGCATTTTCTTTCTGTTCCAGTGGTATTGTGTTAACGATAGGAAGTTGAAAATTGTAGACACCATATAAAATTCATACTCTATACAGAAGTTAATAACAAAATATTAATCGAAAATCTTACAGTACAATAAGAAATTATCATTTGCTTTATTAAAATTAAAAACTTTGAAGATTTACGATTAGAAATTATTAGTAAACTAACAAAATCCGAAATGAATTCAGTTAGAATCAGAAGTACTTGTATAACTATCATAGTAACAAATCCAACTTAAAAATATCAAAACCATCACGCCTAAAGTTTCCAACTTCGCTATTGTATATTCTAAAGGAGTCAAAGGAAATACAGCATCATACTGAACAGGACAGACTATAAAAAAAGTTATACACATTTTTGAATTCACGAGGGTTTGAAACGTTGGAAAATGAGTCTCCATTAAAATGTGTCATTGAAGTTCGGATAACAATATTCAGAGATGGGAAAGCTTTTTTCATTTTTAAGCACGTATTAGAACGAATTTTTGTTAATGAATCTTCAAGTCCCCAGGGGCTATATGGCTTGCCTAAACTCCATAAAGTACACACACTAATCCGTACTATGGGATCCTTCCGAAATACCCCAGCTTCAAAAATTATAAAATAGTTCAACAGACTTCTTAAATTAACTTTAAATTTTAGGTCTTTTTGCTATTAAGGATTTACAAACTTTGATGCAAAAAATATATATCTCGAACTCACCTACTCAGTACACAATTGTTTTGTTTGACGTGGAAAATTTATTTTCTAGCATCCCTTACATTGAATGTGATAACTTTCTATCTCAA